>OY284413.1:116433154-117053490 GCA_958301585.1 Merodon equestris | reverse complement strand
CGTTATCGGGCCATGTTGAACGAATTTTTGTTCACAAAAATTGAAGAGGAGGATATTGGCAACATTTGGTTTCAACAGGAAGGCGCTACGTGCCACACAGCCGAAGCTACACTCGATGTTTTGCGCCCTGTTTTTGAAGATCGCATTATCAGCCGCAGAGCTGATGTCGTTTGGCCACCTCGGAGCTGCGATTTGACACCGTTGGACTATTATTTGTGGGGTGCCGTCAAAGATAAGTGTTACGCCGACAAGCCAGAGACAATTGACGCTTTAAAGGACAATATTCGTGAAGTCATTGGTGAAATACAGCTGCACACAATCGATAATGTGCTTAAAAATTGGACCGATCGTGTAGGCTACTGCATGGCCCGCCGAGGCAGCCATTTGAATGAAATTATTTTCCATTATTAACCGGAAGGATTGTACTTTCAAATAAAAAAAGAAATTTGAGAAAATATTCAGTAGTTTTTTTTTTGCAAAAAAAAGTTATTTGGCGGACTCTATACCAACTGATGTGCTGATTACAGCCGTTTCACTGAAGAAGCTCCGGGAATGTTACAAAAAGATCGGTATGATCTTTGCCCATCTTTCCTTTTAATTCCTCTTAATAGAGTTTTTTTTTAGTTAGTTTTGTGTAAAATAAATTATTTTTCTTTTTTGTTAATTGTGAAGAGAAGAAGTCGTGAAGTTGAGCGGATGTGATGGCAATACCAGCCATTCTCTACCGGCGACATCTGTTAGTTAACTAGAGGTACTTCACCATTGGCTTCCTTTTTAACTTCTCTTTGTTCCTTCCTTTTTGTCATCGGCCATCGAAGTAGTAACGCCAATAAAGCACCTTTTTTGGCAAAAATTAAATTTGAATATGAATCAATTAAGGATATCTAGTCCTGGCTGGCGTATTGAAAGAAATCCATACCCACTATGCGGAATAGGTATTCAGGCGTGGTATGAAAATGTGTCTTTCTATGTATGTATTTTACTATGAGAATTGTTAATATTTCCCAATTTGATGATTACTGATTTGACTTTGAATCAAAACTGATGGTTTCGGGACACCTTTCAGATGAGTTATGTTTGATTTAGTAATATCGCCAAATACGTCGGGGAATATAAAACAGTTAGTCGAAATGTCAATGGGAATTTTGTCATTGCTAATGACCAACAATTATTTTAAAAAAATTTATCCAGATTAGTCATTTCTAAGCTCGACACGCATTTTTATGTTTCATTCGACCAGGAATTTTATTTTGGCGAGAATGATCTGACAGTAGAATCATCACACTACCAAAAATCTTTTAATTTTTGATTGGACATAGTTCAGCCTTACGCCTCCACAGACTTCTTATGCGCCGTTGTACAATCCGAGCGATTTGCAATCCTACAAAACTTTGACCATCGCACAATTCATCGGAGCGTTGCACGTTGGAGTTTTATTGATATGCATATTAGACTTCAATTTGAATGCTGAATGAGCTGTTCGATCGCTTTCAAGATACAATTTCATTCTTAGGGCAAATCGTTGAGCGATCAAAAGAAAAATTACTATTTCCAGTGGAAACGCCCAAGAAGAAAATGCTTTCATGAGATGTTGTATGTTAAATTTGCCAATAGTGTAAAGTCTAAGGTTTATTAGATCTGATTATCTCATTGCCTAATTAAGATATTACCTTGTTTGATACCTTTTCGCTCATTAACAATTCTGGATTTGATGTTCTCGTACGCATCTGATGCAAAATATCATCATAGATATTGTTAATGGCGAATGGAATATTGTTAAAAGCGTATTCATGCATATGGTTCGAACTTCTGGATGTAAATACGATTATGCTTTTCGAAAAGGGGTTTTGTCTGGTTCAATCTGATGAACGTCAAACACTCAGTTTGAACCTTGAAGTACATATTGACGGCATATTGTTGAATTATTTGTCAACATTTCTAATGCTGTTGTCTTCATTTTCAAGAACCATCGGCGAATTGAACTGACCACTTTGTTCGTTCAGCGCCTGAAATTTATTAAAATATGTTGTTCACCGGTAAGCGGATTTATCATCTTGATCGATAACAGCTTTAATTAGTCGAATTATATTGGAATTTTGCAACGTTTCATATGACCGGTGCATTTTATAAACACGCTGTAGAATGTCCCATATGTATATGGGGTTCAGTTCAGTTTTGAACAATGAAAACAATTTATTAGGATCACCCAAATCAATTTTATTATTCCACAACTGGTATTTTCATTGAGCTACAGTAACATAACCCTGATCTACTTCTTGTGATGGATTGATTATAAAATAAATCTGCGGGAATTTATAGTCTGTATCGCGGTAATAGTGAGCCGTTCGATGGTATATACATAGAATCTTAAACCTGTAATTTTGCAATATAAAGTCCATTACAAAATATGTCGAATGATATAAATTTATGTAGTGCATAAGTGTCAAATAATATGAATGAAGTTTTTGTTGCAATTATATTGAAAATGGGCCTAAAATGTTTACCGAACAAGATTTGTTGCGCCAAATAAGTTTATTTAGAAGCAAAAGTTGTGTTTCTGGATTTGTGTTAGGAAATATGTAAGTGGTATCTGTTCATACTCCAGAAAACAATGAGTACCATGGTTCTGTTAATTTTGGACCAATGGGGCCAATTTTATTTTTCCACTTGCGCAACACAATTCAAACACAAAACGCTGATTAAGCCAATAACAACGCATTGGTCTGCACTCTAATCAATTGTCCCATTGTAACGGAATGCAGCGCTATGTGTAGTCACCGGATTTAATTTTCGTGCATGACAATTCAATACATTTAATTCAAATTCATTGAGCGCGATTATCATATCTGTTCGTATTTTCTCTTTGTGCATGTGATAATCTTTGTTTTTATTTTGTTCTTCACGTTGCTCCGTATTTCGATGAGATCGAAAATTTGGTTTATTCATCGATTGCGACACAATGTGCAATGCGAAAAATCAAAATTCAACCATTTGGAAATTCAAAACTCACGCAAATCTGTTTATTTGTTTGCGTTTAGTTCATGTCGTGAAACGTGTGAATAAACTTACAACGAAATCAGAATTCAACTGAAAATGAGCAACTAACCAATTTTCCAATGAACTTTATCATTCACTTATTATTCAGTTTATGAAATAAATCTTAATACAGAATTTGAAAATAACTTTAAATCAATTAAAACTGCGGGTTAAATTGCCCGAATAACGTTGCGCCCTCTATTGGAATATATTGACATAAAAATTAAATAACGACGTCAGTAAAAACAAATACATATAAATGTGATTGATGTAGTTTACCAAGTTCTTTATTTTACCGAAAATTAAAAATAATTATGCAAACCCATCGATCGAATCGTGGGTTAACGCGATAAATATAAAAAAAATTGTGGAAAAAAAAAACACTTTCTGTTTTACCTGATTGTTTAATTTTTCTTTTCGCAGAAATCTTATTCAGATCAATAAAAGCATTTGAAAAAATTAGCCAATTCGCTCTGACCGTTCTCAAATGCTGCCTTTGCCAACGAAGGGCATACATATTGTATGCATATTGTATATAAGATTTGATTTCAGTTCTCTTTTAATTTGTAAAATTCTACTAATGTTGTATACTTTCTTTACCACTTTTGATTTTAGTTTACATAGAATGGGTATTTGAGGTAAAATAATTGTTTTAAGTTTTCGGCGGCTTTTTAGAAAGAGAAAAGTATTTATTATGTTGAAACCAATTTTACCCAGCATATTAAGGTACTCTTTATAATGTTCTTTTGATGTATATTAGTGAACAGTAAACTACCAAGATTTTGAGGTTTCCGTATTTGGTTTAAATTCATATTACGTTCATTATATTAGCTGCAGATGGTGAAATGTCGAAGGGATAACAAGAAAATTGAGGATGGTTGGTGGAGTTTCGACATCTGGGATAATTGGAGGAGGTACTATTGTATAAGTTGTTTTTGTGTTACTTTTCGTGTGAGTTTGTTGCTCAAGAAAGAAATTTTGCTGCTTGAACAAGGGTAACGTTGGTTTTGTCAGCAAAAGTATTAACATTATGATTGTTATTAAAATATTGGATTCTGGGTTATTTGGGATCTATTTGTTTGACAGAGGTAGAAACATCTGGAGTTTTAGGGTCTTATAATCATTATAATAAGGGTCCTTATAGTTAACTATGTGATTATTTCCACACAGGGCATGACATGAAATACAACATGCATATTTTCTTTTATTGGACGTGAATGGAATGCTCCATTTTTCACGAAGTTGCTCAAAAGTAATTTCGCTATATAAGAGTGAATTTACGTTTTAGGTCTCTTTATTATTTTTGTTAGTTTCCATTCCATTTCTTTTCTATTAAGAACATCGAAAGAGTTTTGCTAGTATCATTGTAAATATTTGTCGCGCGTTTCACTTTTTCAACAAGCTCCCTTTACATTTTTTTCTCATGTTTTTTTCGATTTGTTGAATGTTCGTCTTGTGTAGAAACTCGTTTGGTTGGGCCTTAATCTCTTCATTTCGGAATATTTTTATACATCCATAAATATACCTACTTCCACACAGAAACATGGATATTCTTATAATATTTTTCTACATATTCAAAAAATTGTGCCGTTTTCATAAATTGTATTTACGCACGAAAAATGCCGTTACTTATTTTTTCCGTATTTCTCCGTACATTTTTGCGACAATCGATTCAAGTTGTTTTAATAGAAGGAAATAAATATAATTCCCTTCGTGGGTAAGCCTTTACAGAAATAAAGTGTTTCTCTAAGAAAATTTAACTTTTATTTCGACAAGTTCAATTATTACATACTGGATGTAAAGGGTTAATAAAAAAAATTATAAAAGCATTTTTTCTGAAATGCCTCGAGGAAAAACATTAATGCAGAGCTCGGTATGTCAATGCGAGCTATTGCAAAGAAAATCAATAAATCCTTTATCGGTGTTTCCAATGTCATTAAACTTAGCCCGCTTTATAACACAACAGTTAGATCTAGGACGGCCGCCAACATTGACAGTGCGACAAAAGCGACTAATAATCAGGAAAGCTGCGACAAAACAGCTTAGTACTTCTGAAATTCGAGCATGTATTCATATACTTTTTAAATTTTACTGTACCTAAATCTGCTTTCGCTTCTATGTAGATACTGCAGATACTTTTTTAATTTATGAAATTTTATCGTTATTTATTCGTTCATTCATAAAATAATAAAATAAAAAAAAAGAAGAGCAAGAGGTGTGAAACAAATCTTACATAAATACAACAACCTAATTTGGACGAAAAAGAAGAGTAAACCCGCATTGCAAAAGCGCCATAAGGACGACCGCCTCCAATTTGCTTGTCATATCTGTCCTGGACTAGGAATAAAGGAATTTTTAGAGACGAAAAAAGTGTACATTGGACGGGCCAGATGGTTATCAACAATGTTGGCATGATAAAAGGACGAAAGTATCTGTAAACCTGAAAAGAAATTTCAAGGCGGAAACCTAAGTTTCCAGCGACAAATTATATCAGTCTTTTGGATGAGGTCTTACTGCCATTTTTAGACGAACTTGATAAACCTTTTGTGAAAAATCCCATCATCACAGCTTGAAAAATTAATCAACTCCATACCCCGACGAATGGAGGAAGTAGTATCCAATTCCGGTGGACATACTCGCACATATAATTAAAAGTTTAATTTATTTCTTGATTTTCTGTTTTTTTTTTTTTTCTAATAAATGTTAAAGTGGAATTATTCTTTTTTTCTTTTGAACCATTTGATATTTATTTTTATTCATTAAATACAATATAATTCCGAAATTACAATTTTGAAATAATTTTTTTGATTGGTTTTCAAAGTCCAATAGAATTAATTTTGAAACATTTATCAAAAATAAATAGCTTGAAAAATAAAGTAATTTTTTTTATGGAAGTATATTTATCTCCATGGGTATATAGTAATTGTCGCCACTAGCTTCATTTATAGCTGTCGTAAAAATAATTTTCACTTTAAATCTCTGAACATATATTGGAGAGGTTCTTCTTAATTTTAACATTTTCTGTTTGACCAAATTAATTTCGATATATAGATTTTATATACTCTGTAGATATTTCTTTCTATATTTTTCTAACTTTGTTGAATTTAATAAACTAAAAAATAATTCACAATGCTGTGTGCATCGCCTGCGCGCCGTGACGGATTGAGTAGAAACAATGAGCTCTTTTAGCTGTCTAGGGCAATTCGAAATGTAACCCTGCGCGTTAGATCGGATATATTTGCTAGTATCGTTACGTGATAGCAAAGCGAAAAGGTAGGTCTTCTGTCTACATGACGCGTGAGTCACGAACTTGGGCCTCGCGAATGATAAAAAAAATCATAACTTCTGACTGACTGATTAGCTGATCTGTTTATTCTATTTACTTATTTCTTTTACACACTTTTCCAAATCGATAATAAAGCACAATTAAACATTAAGAAAAAAAATACTAAATTGACGTTAGAGTTGAAAAGTAGTTCTGAAAACTAAAATAATGTGGAAAAGAAATTGGAATGCAAAGTGTTGATCGCATCGAGTCAGCTACTTATGTGCTGCATTCAGTTAAACGCGGTGGGTTGCGGATGGTGGGCCAGCATGATGACCCATCGTAGCAAATAAAAAGCGTTGACCGCAATGGATCAGCTATGTGCTGCCTCCAGCTAAACGCGGTGGCTTTGCGGGTTCTGCGTCAGCATGATGACCTTTCGTAATTCGATCATTTGACTGATGTAGTAAGCTGTCTTTGTGTGTATTTTCTTCTGTGCTTTGTTTTTGTGTGTATTTTCTTCTGTGCTCCAGTGTTTTAAATCTTGATTTTTTGTAGAAAATATAGGTTTTTGAGTTTTTTTAGTTTCTGCATTATATTATTTTCGGATGCACTTCCCTTTGATTCAATATCCAATAAAATTGCACTCGTTAAACATTTAAAATTATGATGGAATTTTTGAAGCTTAATTGCTTTATAAAGTCAATATCATAAACCCGATCTATCGTGTTACAAACCACGCAGGCACGCGGCATTATGAATTATTCTTAACGAAATGTGTCATCAGACGCTCGGACGTTCAAACATCGGGAATATGACAGAATGCAAGCAATGTTTCCTCAAACAACCCATGCACACATTCAGCGCTAAAAGGAAATTAAAATTTTAAACTTTAAATTTTTTTTTCTTTTCTACGCCCGAGTTCACATTCCGTGTTACTCCGTATGAATTCATTGTTCCTACTCATGCTATCAAAAGCCCGATCACTCGAATGCCACATTGTGATACGGTCATTAGGCTTAACTATGAAACCTGTAACTACCATAGCAACTAAAAGATAGAATCATTTAGAAAAAAACTGCTATATCCGAAGCTTATTAATAAAAAACTTTAATTTCTCTCAATGAATTATATCTACAATTTCTAGGAGTTGTATTTAATTTTGGTTCCATTAAATTGAAGTTATCTTGTTCTTGACTAATATATATTTATTAATTTGTGCTTCCAATGAAACAGTTATTTCCCTAATTTTTAAAGTTTGAGAGCTACCTAAATTATATTATTTACAATTGTTATCCGACATTTATAATGTCAATAACAATAACTCTTAAAAGTTCCGAAATCGAACTTACTTCTAAATTATTATCTCCTCTACAAACTGCCTTTGGCCTTTTGTTGCTCTAAGTGGAATTTCAATTTACTCTAGCAGTTTGTCGAGGTCAATGAAGCCGACGTTAGTTTTTTGCTGGCCCGATAATCATTTTATTTTAAATAACATCTCATCTCATTTTAAATACAAATACCAAAGTTCCGCATTATTTTGACAACTTAATACTTCTGTTAGTTATACTGCTCCGTGATGCCTCTATTTCGGAATGTTTCTCTTTTCAAGCAGCACAAACATGAACGAAAACTATTTGTATTTTCTTTGTTAAAAATAAGTGTTTTCGTTTTTTATTTTATTTAATCCATTTAATTTTATTCCTTTATTAAAATAAGTGGAATCCGCGACCAAAAATAATAAAGGTTGCCTTCTCTTTTATACATCAAATTAGTGACAACTTAGCTTGCCAAATATTGAGGTGGGGAGACACCAATCTGTCAATACTAGAGTATTAGGCTTGAGTGGCATTATTCACCTTTTTTTATAAATTATTTAATAACAGTCAAGAATAGCAATGAAAAGATATATTAGAATCAGCTTTTCGCATCAGATTAGTGATAAAATATCCACCCTGCTGAAAAATAAAAAAAGCTATAAATAGAACTGCATGTGCGCACACACTCTTCGTATGCATTCCCCACTTGAGGTGCATCAAACTTATTTACGAAGAGAAGCTTGTGAGACCGCGCTTTGACACTTAGTTGGGAGAATTGAATATTTGCTCAGTAGCAAAGATTTCGAGAAGCCTACGACAATGCAACTTTTAAAAGTAACAACAGATTCGGAACAATTTGGTTGTGGTACATTTTGGATGTGCGAAACATACGCTCAGCATGACTGTTGTTGACGGATGAAAAGATGAAAAAAATGAAGTATTGCAGAACATTTGAAATTCTTCGGATGTGAAGGCTGTTGCAATTTTCGATATGATATAATTGCTCCTTAGCCCACCGTTCGCAAAGTGGGGAGTAAACTATTTATGACCAGGAATGGAATGAATTGGCCAGGCAAAATCTACTTGTAGACGTGATCATGGTTTCGAAATCTCTTTCCAAGTATGAACAGATTAACATTTCTGGCTGGCCTCCATAGGTAGCTTCTGGCCAGGCTCTGCATCCAAAACACTCCAGGATGGCAATCATGTAGGATTTGTAGTATAGGTATATCGAACAGCTGTTTGAATTATAATCCAATTACTATTTATAAATGAAACAATACTTGTTTACCAATTTCTAGTCCTTCCATAGGTAATACTCTTTGACGTCTTCATGGGTTTGTCTTACAGGCCACCACTTCAGCTCATCAAGATTTTGTCATTATATTGGAGATGTTAGTTGATTGAAGAATTTTCGCATCACAATTCTTTACCATGTTGATTCGGATTTGGTTGTAAGTCTATATACAGTCTATACAAAAAAGTAAAACAAACAACTTTGAAGGAAAACACGACAAACAAAAAAATAATATATTGTATAAAAATATATATATTGTTATGCCTTGGCATTAATTATGAAGAAAATAATGTATTATCGTTCGCACTACCGCGGGCTGATATTAACTTGGGAATTCAGTTCCAGCATTACCGTTGGTAATATTCGCGGACGATAGATTCAACCACAAAAAAAGTAAGAGGAGCAACAAAAAAAGAAGAATTTAATTTTAGTGTGTTTATTATTTGACGAACGGAGTACAAGTGCTGTCCTAAAAATATTTTAACTCTAACTTAGTCTACGCTGCGTACGCGATAGTTGTAATTTTTCGTGTATGCAGCAGTTTTGTTGCCGTCGGTTCTCTGTGGGAATTGTCGTTTTCTTCCACCTGAAATTTGCATCGGTCATTTGAACTCTCTTCGGAGTGCATCCGTAACACCTCCCTCCTTAAGAGAGTTTATGGGTATTTGACCCTTAAACTCGGTTCCGCTCGATGCATGATTATGGTTTCGGACGTCATCGGGGATACGCTTCTTACCTCTCTGTTGTTTCTTGTTGCGGTTAAAACATTTATGAAAAATTGTAAATGTTGCTTTTCCCCTTGTGCTGTATCCACACTTCCAGCCGAGGAAGAATATTAATGCCAGTATGATTGTTCCGGTAACTCCAGTTAAGATCCCTCTTGTTTTTTCAGGTATTGGGTCATGTTCCCAAAAATGTTTTTGATTCTGGACGACTACGGCTAACTCGTTTAATCCTTCCACGTCTCTTACCTTTATTTTATTTAATATCTTAGTGTCTAACTTAACTTCTTCTAATTTAACACTTATGCAACAACCTTCTAGGTTACCTATAATAATTTTAACTTTTACAATAATGGATTTACCTTGATTTAATGTTCTAATGCTAGTTTCCAGAGTTTCGAAAACACAATTCTATTCTAAAGTTAACATTCCAGTATTCATTAATATTCCATCTTCCTTATTTTTACGACAGTTACAACGATATTTGGTCTCTTCCGTTACCACAAATATAAACACATTTTCTTTAATTTTATGAAACATTTCGATTTCCTAGTTCACAGTTTTTAAAATACAATTTGTCGCTTTATTTCTCAAAAAAATGCTAATTTCACAATTTTTAAAATCGAGGGTACTCTTGAACAATTGTGTTTTACATATAAACGTTTCATCTATCTCCTTACAATGTTCTAAATTTTTTCTTAAACTATAGTGCTCTTTATCTTTACTTATTATAAAAAAACTTATTAGTAACATGAATTAGAACAATTCCGTTTTTCACTAATTTTGGTATAGATATTATCTCATATAAATCAAAATTTTCTTGTCTTATAATAGGGATTAAAAGAAGTACAATAATGTCTTTATTCTTAATGTATGCTTTAATTTCAATTTCCTTCATAATCTTAGAATAATTTTCTATTACGTATTCAAAAATAAGAGTATCATCAATGTTTAAGTTTTTTAGTTCTTCCAGCAACTGCAAAGGTTCAATTATACTGGGATGAAGTACACCATTTTGAATAAACAATAAGCTATCTAGCACCTGTTCAATATCAATTTCCAATAATAAAATTTTGTGATTTATTTTACTGGTTACTTCATTAAAATATGAGTGTATTAAGCTATTTTCCTCAGTCGTTTTCCCTTCCATTTTTATTTGGTTTATTTCATTGACTAACTCATTAATCTTATTTGCTGTACTATTTTGAATGTTTGCTACATCAATTACCTGAGAGCTTAGTCTAGTCATTATTCTAACATTCTCTTCCATTCCATTTCTGATTCTAACTCCATTGGACTTTATTGTGCTAACGGCTTCTTCATAAAACTTTGCATCCTGATCGTCCATTGTTCCGAAAAGTGTTTTAAATCCTGAACCTAGAATGTTCACAAGACCTCTACGTGACCTTGTTTTCCTACCCATTATAATATACATAGATTAAGTTAATTTTGTGCTGCAATTTTAGCAAATTATTTCTAGTTGTTCCTTGGTATTGTCTACAGTCGGCTAAGGGGTTTAAACATGCTTCGTTTAAAGTATTTACGGTGTTTTTAAGTATACTTAAACTTTCTCCTAATTCTGCTACATTTACTTTGTTAACTAAGGTAAGTGTACTACTTATTTCCTTTACTTGCTTTTTAAAATTGAAGCCAGAAGGATTGGACTCATCATCTCTAGCGATGCTAACGCTCAAAATACAGTTTGGGGCAACAGTAAATGCAACCGGAGAGGAGACCATCTTTCAAACTTCATTCTTTCGTCTAACCTTATCATCAACAATATTGGCGCTCAACCAACCTTTGTGACGGCGAGACGACAGGAAGTGATTGACCTAACCCTGACTAATAGGCATGTGAAGGCCATTACTAACTGGGTGCGATTTAGGGAGAAGCTTGAGAAATCCACTCAAGCCCCGCCTAAACTCAAAACAAATCAATTGGTGGAGGATGCCGTTCATAACCTGAACGGCGCCATTATCAACTGTTTTGAACTCGCATTTCCTGTCCAAAAACTTCCCAGCAGGAAGCCTGTTACCTGGTGGAACGCTGAGCTCCAATGTCTTCGCAGGGAAGCCAGAAGTCTCCTGAACAGATCGCTTAAATCGAACTCGGAAGATGACTGGAATAAATGTCGATCGAAGCAGAAGGAATATAAGAAGCTTATTCGTAAATCGAAGAATGATTCCTATAAGTCCATCTGCGAAGAGATCAAATCCCTGAGCGCGACCAGCAAGTTGGTTAACGTCCTCAAACGAGGAAAATCGACAAAGCTGGATGTACTCAGAAAGTCTGATGGTACCTTTACCGAGTCTAAAGCAGAAACTCTTAGTTTCAGACCCATTTTCCGGGAAATCAGACTGTCATCGGCTGGTTGCACACTCCCTCATTGGAAACTGCGACTGAAACGATGAAAACAACTCGGCGTAGCTTGTATGTTGCGTCACGCGTGGCAACTACTGAGGCCATTGAATTTGCTGTGGCATCCTTCGATGGCTTTAAGTCGCCGGGCACTGATGGGATATACCCCGTTATGCTGCAAAAAGGTATAAGACAGCTGCTTCCTAAACTGAAAAAAATTTTCACTGCTAGCCTGGCACTTGCCTATATACCTAATCCTTGGCGCGCGGTGAAAGTGGTCTTTATTCCCAAAATAGGGAAAGAGGATTACTCACTAGCCAACAGTTTTAGACCAATAAGTCTAACATCCTTCTTGCTGAAAAGCATGGAAAGATTAGTAGAGTTGCACGTGCGCAAAGTTGCCCTTCGAATGCATCCTCTGTCGGACATGCAACATGCTTATCAGCGCGGAAAATCCTGCGAGACTGCGCTTCAAAACCTAGTTGGGAGAATTGAATGCGCTCTCGAAAGGAAAGAACACGTGCTAGGTATTTTCGCCGACATTGAGGGAGCTTTTGATAACGCTACTTTCGACAGCATGTGTAGCGCTGCTAGACGGCATAGCGTAGATGAAGCACTGGTTTTGTGGATCAAAACAATGCTCGTGCACAGGACATTGATCGCTGATGCAGGCCTCGAACAATGTGTCAAGTCTGGAGTAAACAGGGGCTGCCCGCAAGGTGGCGTCTTGTCTCCGCTGTTATGGTGCATGGTGGTCGACTCTCTGCTAGATGCTCTCAATGCCTCTGGAATCTATGCCCAGGCCTATGCGGATGATGTTGCTGTTCTCTCTGTCGGCTCATGTTTAGCGAATGTCTGTCTCAAAGCGCACGCAGGCGGCGCTAGACGTTATCGAATACTGGTGCACGAGAAATGGGCTGTCGGTTAATCCTCTTAAGACTGATGTTGTTCTCTTCACGAGAAGGAATAAAAATACTGGCATTACTCAGCTGGTGCTAAAAGGCATTCCCATCCCGATATCCAAGGAAGCTTAGTATCTGGAAGTCATCCTAGATAGCAAACCTCTTTGGTCAAAACATGTTGAGTCCAAAACCACCAAAGCGTTGTCAGCTTTTTGGCAATGCAAAGGTGCCTTTGGCAAAACATGGGGCTTATCGCCGAAGAAGGTCCTTTGGATCTACACGGCAATGATAAGACCGATAATCTCATATGCATCGGTTGTTTGGTGGAGCAGGCTAACACGCAAACACGCTGTGGCTTCACTCACCAAACTCCAAAGAGCGGTCTGTCTCAGCTGCACGGGGGCTTTCCCCAGCACACCGGGAGCTGCTCTAGCTGTTAGTAGTAGTACAATGGACCGGTGTTTATGTCTGCGTGCTCCAACAGATAGTAAAAGCCTCCAACAAAAAAAAAAAATAATAAAAAAAAAAAAGCAGTGGACCTTTCCGAGCAAATCTTTTCGGCAGATAATTTTGGAAGAACTTTCTCCGGACAGTTAGAGCACATTATGTAATTCTGTGGCAATTGCCCTTGATGAGGGTTTTTTTTTGCTGGAAGCACAATTGGGAGGCATCGGTGGGCGTAGTTTTTTTTTTTTTGTCAGCCTTTTGTTTCTTGCAATGGGGTTGTTGAAAGAGCATTATAAACAAAATTGATTGACCTTCCCAATGTGTTGGCAATAAATTGAAGGGTTTTTCCATGGTTTTTCAAATTTGTAATAATCCGACCTTCTTCAGTGGTGCAATGCCTATTGCGTCCCGTTTTTAAACCTGAATAGATCATATAAAATTGTTTATAGTTCTAACGTCTGCGAAAGAAAAACATTGCCTTTTCAATGATTTTTGATAAAAAATACGAACGATACGAACAAAATACAATCGAAACAAACAAAATTCCCAAAAATAAATATGGACATTTTAAAATAGTCTTTTTTTAAACATAACACCACAGCGTCGATTTCTCGAAAATTGGTCAGAGAAGCATCATAAGAAAAACAATGCGGCTGTGCAAATAATTGTACTAATTAGTTTTCGAAAAAGAGATAAAAAGGGTTCAAAATACACAAGCATATTGCTTATTAGCGGCTGATACTATCCGTACCCCGTAGTAATCATTTCGGTTCAGAATAATATCTGCAGGTAGGAATTGTATTGTCTATGGGTGTCTATGCGCATACGCGAAAAGATTTGGCAGCTGCGTAAATATTCAGGCGCGTTGTCAAGCTTCTCACTTTCTTACCAACGATATCCATCCATTGCAAAGATAAACCACCAGCGGTATGATACGTAACTTCGCCGACCAGTAGTTCTCCAAAAATCCAGACGATATCGACTTCATTTTAGCTCAGCAGTGTTAGATTGTGTTTCTTATTTTATTTTGGCGTATTATTCACTGATCACAATAGCAAGTAATTTAATTAAGTTTAATTTTTTTAAGAACAATAAATTAATTATCCTAGTATTTTTAGAAAAATGGATAAGTTCTTGACTGGTTATAAGAGAAAATCCTCTAATAATGACGAATCTGATGTTGGCACAAGAAGTAGGAATCAGGAAGGAAGACAAGAAAATACGATTCATCTTATTTATCGTTCGGTTATTACGGATAATGTGGAAAGACCAATGTGTTTGTTATGTTCGAAAGTTTTGGCTTCTGATAGTATGAGACCCGGAAAATTAAAAGCCACATTGTAACTATACATTCTCAATACGTTGGCAAGTCTCAAGAATTTTTTCAAAGAAAATTGGAAGAGTTCACTAAACAAAAGCTAACGTTAAAAAAATAGTTCATATTCCATTAAATGCGTTACTAGCATCGTACTTAGTATCTTACCGAATCGCGAAGTGTAAAAAACAACACACAATAGGAGAAACATTAGTTTTGCCAGCAGCTATTGATATGGTCAAAACAATGTTTGGCGAATCATATGCAAAACAGTTGCGACAAATAGCGCTTGCTGATAACACTGTTGACAGAAGAATCGATGCTATATTTGACGATCTTTGAGATCAATTTGTTTCTCAGATGCGCACTTCAAAATTCGCCTTACAAGTAGATGAAGACGCATATTTAATTGCATATGTTCGATATGTTGAAGAGAATAATATAATTGAAGATATATTATTTTGCAAACCCATTCCTGGCAAAGCCACATCCAGTGAAATTTTTAATATAATCGACAATTTTTTTTATGAGAACGGCATATTGTAGAATAATTGCATTTGGCTTTGTACAGACATTGCACAGTCAGTGTCAGGACACGAAACTGGCCTTCAAGCACTAATTAAAAAGAAAACACCCGATGTTCTCTGGACGCACTGCATGCTCCACATAGCAGCTCTCGTATAAAAAAATATGAATGATGAACTTAACTACGTTTTAACAAAAGTAACGGAAGTTATAAACTACATAAAAAACAGTCCATTAAAAGTTAGGTTATTTGCAAAGCTGTGTGAAGATATGGGAGCAGCTTACACCTCACTTTTGTACTATTGTGAAGTGCGCAGGCTGTCTCGTGCAAAAGTGATACAGATACTTGAACTCAAAGAAGAAATTGCAATTTTTCTCGAAGAAAATCATAATGAGGATGCAAATATGTTTAGGGATGATCATTTTATTATTAAGCTCACCTATTTGGTGAACATTTTCGGAAAATTTAGTGTTTTGAATCAATCGATGCAAGGACCACTAATGCATTTATTGATTCAAAAAGATAAAGTGAAAGCATTCATAAAAATTTGGAAAAGAATAGGTTTGAAAAGGCACATGTTTCCACTTTTGAATTTATGCGCCCAAATTAATATAGTAGCAACCAAAACTCTTTTTGTTGAACACTTGGATGGTTTGTTAATTCATTTTTCGAACTATTTTGATGATCTTGATTTTACAAAATACAGTATACATTTATCGACGAAGAAAATGACAAATTTGAATTAACAAGTATTGAGAAAGAAAACTTGATTGAATTATCTTGTGATATATCTTTAAAACAAAAATATCAGAATGTATCTCTGATTCAGTTTTGGCTAGATATTAAGAGTGAATATATTAATTTGTCAAGTAAAGCTTTAAGAGTATTACTGTCTTTCGCAACATTTTATTTATGCGAAACAGGATTTTCTGCAATAAAATCGAAATATTTTGCTCGTTTGGTTGTAGAAAAGGAGCTTCGTGCAGCTATCTCATCAAAGACACCGAGATTTGATAAACTTTGCGCTAATAGGCAAGCACATCCATCTCATTAAGCGACAATAATACTCGTAAAATATTGTTATTCGTTTTTTCTTGTGTATTATATTAGAGTTTATCTTAATAAATTGTTTACTACTAAAAATGTTTGTGTTTGTAGTATGTTATAAAATGGAAGAGAGGCGCCATATGATCAAATATTTTTAAGGGAGCCGTGGTAAAATAAAGTATGGAAACCACTGCATTAAGCTATGCGCTTAAAAACTAGACTTTTGTTGAAGTTTAGTTGATGGTGGAAGATCAATTTTTTGATTTTGGATTGACGGTGACACAATTTTGTCCATATCTTCACAATCACTGGGCTCCAGTATTTACCCTACCAAAATTCTTTGTTATTTGGTGATCTGAATAGTTTGTTAATTATGGAAGTTTTGCAAGATTTCAAAAGTCTCCAAACTGGTACACGAGATGCCGTTACAAATTTAAATTGATAGTCCACCAATTTAACTGTTAATTTATACTCTCTACATTTTCCAATTCAAAATTCTTTAACTGTTACTTGTTATATTTTGTCACGATCTCAATCTAATTTCTTATTTGGTAAAAAAATTATAATTTCTTCAATTCATTCAACACAATGATGGTACAATGATGGCGGTGTTGATAAAGTAGTATTTATTAATTTATTTATTAAAGCTTAATTATGAACTTTTTTCTTTTTTATTTATTTTTTTTTATTTCAAACCTAAAAAAAAGAGTTTACATAAGTTTGATAACACTGCAACTAGTAAAATAACTAATGAGCAGTTTGCGTTTCAGTATAGGTACTAAAAATAAGTAAATAATTAACATTTTACTATTTTTCAGACATGCTAAAGTTATTATTTATATGTTGATTCTTATTTATGGAGATAGTGACAAGAGCATAGATGGTATTTAATCCATCCAAAGCGTTGGAGGTTATGTTGACTCCGGGCGCCCCTTTTCGCTCGTTGTTGTCGCTCAGTTACTATCGGGTTAAAGTTGTAGTTTAACTCTCAGCTTCGGATTGTCTGACAAGATCTGTCGGTATTGTACGGTGTAGTTGTCTCAAGCCATATACGTGAAGAAGACTTGTAGCTTCCTCGTTTACGTGCTCCTGGAGTTTTTTTTTTGGTGTGCTTTGGCCTTAGAGTGGATTTCTTCAGAAATTGTGCGAATCCTTAAGTCCCGATGGAGACCGCTGTTTCTTATATACCATGGAACATTCACAATAGATCGAAGTATTTTGTTCTGAAAGCGTTGGATGACTGCAATGTTGATTTGGCTGGCACATCCCCAAAGTTGAGCGCCATAATTCCACACTGATTTTAGGACCTGGTTGTATAAAAGAATTTTATTAGAGATAGATAACCCTGAATTTCTACCTAATAAATAGCTATTCTATTTTTCTCCATTTAATATCTAATTCTGTTCTTTTGATTTGTATATGTTCTTTCCAACGAAGCTTGGCATCTAAGGTCATACCTAGGTATTTGGCTGTGTTAGCATTTGGAATTCTTGTGCCTAATATAAATATAGGGTTGTACGAGACAATCTTATTTGTGAAGTCAACGTGTACAGATTTGCTGGAGTTAAGTTTTATTCTCCATCTTTGAGTCCACTTGACGTACGTAGCAACTTGTAGTTTTTGGGCTGAATCCAGTGCCGTGTGCCCCACTGCTAGTAATGCCGTGTCGTCAGCAAAGGTTGCAATCTTTGTGTAAGGTGTTGTTGGTAGATCCTTAGTATAAAGGAGGTATAGAAGAGGCCCAAGGACACTTCCTTGGGGGACTCCAGCATTAATCTGCACTAGATTAGAGTAGGAATTTTCTTGTTTAATCCGAAAATGACGAGATGTAAGGTAAGACTCCATTAACCGGAAGTACTCTTCAGGCAAGTACAGTTTTAGTTTATTAAGAAGACCTTCATGCCAGACTCTGTCGAAAGCCTGTGCTACATCTAGAAAAATTGCCAAACATACTTTCTGTTCTTCTAAAGCTCGTTCGATTTCGTTGGTAATTCTATGAACCTGTTCTATTTTAGAATGATTTCATCGAAATCTAAACTGATGACTTGGGTTAAGGTTTCTTGATTCTACGATTGAGACGCTTAAAAATCAGTTTTTCGAACAGCTTTGAGATCAAGGGAAGTAACGATATTGGTCTATACGATGATACCCCATTGGGGTTTAAGGATCATTATCACATCAACTTTCCAGACGCTCGGAACATATCTAAGGCTAATGGTTTTGTTCATCAACCGTAACAGTTTATATAACCCTTTTTTTGGTAGTTGTTTCAGGACTTCTGCATTGATCAAGTCAAAACCTGGAGCTTTTTTGTCTTTTAGGAACATAATTTCATGCTTTAGCTCGGACATTGTAATTGGAGGTATCGGAGAATTTTCATTTTCACTCGCATTTGGGAACTCGTCACAAACAGCTTCATTAGGCTTAAATGAGTTTTCTAGGTAATTCGCAAACGCTGTTGCTTTTTCCTCATTACTCTTAGCCCGTTGTCGCCCTTAATTGGTGGAATGTGGTTTGTTGGTCGCTTGAGATATTTTATACTTTTCCACAGTGAATATTCTGTATCAGCAGATAGTTCCGAAAGATATTTTGTCATTGTTTCGTTTCTGATTAGCCTTATCTCCCGCTTTAGATCTTGTGTGGCTTTGTTAAATCTACAATAGCTTTATCCAAAGGTGACCGAGTTTGTTGCCATTTACGCCGTAGTTTTCTTATTTAGTTTAGATTAATTTGATGAAAACGTATGCTTTTTTTCAATTGTTCCGCTGTCTCAATAGGCATATCAGTATCAGCTCTTTCTTGGACGATATGTTTAAAACTACCCCAGCCCGTGAATTTATTTGAAAGGTACGGGTTTTCTTCTTTGACTACAACAGTTTTTATTATGAACTTAAGCCAAAAGGCAGACTGCGAACTTATGTAGTAACTATGCTTACGGTTTTAAGGGGGGGGGGGGGGGGGGAATATTATGTGCAATATAAGCGAGTCCCAACATCCTGATAATAGAAGGGTGGGTGAGGAGAAAAGTGTAATAATGGTACTTGGTATTTGATATAAAAGAAGACCATCTCCAATAATGATTGCCTCACGCAGAAGTCGATACACAAATATTCCCGAATTCTCGACGTTTTTAAGAGTCTGCAGACCAATGAGTCTATGTCTATTTTGGTTTGATGGCAGGTAGTAAGCCCCTCAGCAGGTTGTAAGCCCGTGGAAAAAAAAACTTAAATCCTTGAAGGGCAAGAACAAAAATCTACGTTGAAGCGATTCAATTCTGCGTGAACCGCAAATATGATGTGGAAACTCAATCCGACTAGCATATTTTAATAAGAGTCTGACAAAAAATCATACCATTCTTTTAAACATCGTCTAACTCGTATAAGCCCTTATGTGATTGATATAGTTCCCATGCCTACCTCAAATGATACCAACATCATGTATTTTGCTAACGCAAGATACTGTTTCATTATTGAAAGTATATGAAACATTCACTATCAGTGTAACGTCACTGGTGAGGTTGGAGAATCTGACCATAAATATTAGCCCAGAAGAACCGACTGGGTTTTCCTCCAGGCTTAACTTGCCGCCTAAGACACCTAAGACACACAATCGACGGATGACAGTGAAGCCGCTTATCAATTAAATGAAGCTCTCATAGATACATCAAAATACAACCTCGAATTGAGAAGTCTAAGTAAGTCCAAGGAGCACACAAGTGGACTTGTGCAAATCGTTTTCACTCTCAATAGCAGGGAAATCCTGAAGACTTTGCTTAAGGTATAGTATTTTCTGGATCTACTACTCAGCTAACACCTTTTGATGAGCGTCACAAATTACATCTATAGTAAAATAAATAGTCTCTTTGGTAAAATCTTCAACCCTGATAGAATTAAATGGTTGAATGGGTCATTATGGGTAATGACCACCAATGAGGCCTAGACGTCATTCTAGCACCACAGACCCTGTTTTAGCTTGGGATTCCTCAAACGCGGAGAAGTCAACCTTGTCTTCATCCGGAAGATTGAAAAACCAAGTGAACAACCTAAGTCCTACCACCCTATCAGCATATTTCCTACTAAAAACAATGGAAAAATTAATAGAGGTTCATATTAGCTTCAAACACCTCTGCATCCAAATCAATATGCATACCAAAAAGAACGTGGAAAATTGTTACACATGCAACGAGATCGCAATTTGCGCTTTCCTCCATATTGTTCTGATAATACTGGCTACAATTCAATCCCCACTGCATTGTCCCCGAGAGGTGTAGACAACCACTGTGTGGGAATTATGCTTAAGATTAATATTATATCAGCTACATTTCTGGTCGATAGTCATCGACGACCTGCATAACATAATTTATGTTAACCAACCTCGGTTATGAAGTGATCGGGTATGCCGACGACTAGTAGTTATTGTTACAGGTAAATGCGAAATATTTGCCTGTGAACGCATGCAACTGGCGCTTAAATTTATCTCTGACTGCTGTAGCAGAGAGAGTTTATCGATAAACCCAAATAAGACAACCCTTTTCCCGTTTACAAAATAGAGGAAAATACGACCTTGCCCCGTCTCCCTAAACGGATTTTCAGAAGAAGTCAAATATCTAGGTATTGACCTTGATCGCAAGCTTAACTGGAACTCAAACATCAACAACTTGCAAAAGCAACTAAGGCACCGTGGGCCTGTCGACGAACTTACGGAAAATCCTAGGATTACTTTAGGTTATACATCGCGATAGTAGATCACTTATGCGTCTGCCATATGGTGGACAAAAGTTGAACAGAAAACTACTACTATTATGTCAAAATCCTCAGGTGGTACACAGATGGCACCAAGATGGACTCTGATATTGGCGCTGGTATTTTTAGACCAAATCGAACTATAGCCGAACTATAGGCCAACCTGACGTGCGTCAACCTAAACTTAGAGTGGCATAAGAGGCACCGATCAAAGCGTTGGGGTTGTACAGTATGAACTCAAAATCCGTTAAGGAATGCGACGATGCGCTGCAGGACCTAACCGGAAGAAATAAGGTCAAACTCTGGTGGGTGCCAGGCACAAGCCCATAAAAGGCAACGATTTCCGACCAATTCGCTAGGAAGATACATAGGTGCCGAACCTTTTTGCGGAATCCCTAAGTCGAAGATTGATTTTCTATCAGAAGTGGGAAAAATAGCACTTTTAGAACACTCTATTAATATTCTTAAATATAACACAGTCGATATCAGAAGTCTCGTCAGCTATCTTTCGGGACACTGTAGTCTGAGAAATTATCTTAACAAAATTAACTCTGCCTAGAGGACGAGAAAATTTCAGAGCACATACTATGTGAGTGTGCTGCCCTCCGTCATTTTAGGAAGCGTATCCTCCTCCGAGACTCCTATGGAGATGAGTTTAGCTCTTATGAGGGACATCCTCAACTTTATTAAGAAGGAGGTACTCCTGGTCTGATTGGCTAATAGGCCAACTATAGACTTACACTGGTCGCCCATAATATTTGTTAACACTAGCCCCCTATTTAATAAAGAAAAAAAAGGGTATTTTCATACGTCTTCATGTTGCCTTATATCACAGAATAAATAGTATACAGAAGTTGCATCTCATACAAAGCAAATTTTGTTCTAGGGTTCCAATATTGGCACCCTATAAGCATGAGAACATGCAAGAGAGTATACAAAAAATTGAGAAGCTGGTGCGAGCGAAAGAGAGTAGCATGTGCGTTTTCGGTGGTTTTGTTTTTACGAGAGCAAAGCAGCTTACGATGTGTATGCAAGTGTGTGTGCGTGTGTATGCATTGATAGCTTCTTCTATCGTAAGCTTGCATGGTGTTGTATTGCTTCTCTTGTTTTCGATTGTGTGGATTGGATTCGAAATCACTTGGGAATTGTACTTTTTTTTTGTCTTTTTATTTATTATGTCTCACAGTCAACGTACCAATTTTTGAAGAATAAATTGCATCTAAATTTGCCACATATCTCTACCGTTTATCGATGGGCCCCTGTAAATTCCCTACAACCAAGTTTTAAAAATAACGGTTTAGAGTTAATAAAAAAGAAGTGCTTATAGATTTGAACCAGTACGAAAAGAATAATATGATTCTGCTGATGGATGAAATGGCGATTAGAAGGGAATTGCGATACAATTCCAAATTAGATTTAGTGGATGGATTTGAGGAAAATGGAGTTGAAAGAACGAACCAGATTGGTAAACAATTGTGCGTTTTTATGATTAAATCAATGTTTTCCAACTGGGCGCTTACATTTAATTACTGTGTTTCAAAAAATGGACTTTCTGCCGATTTACTAAAAAAGATAATATTACGAAATTTAGCAATTTTGAACAGTTTTGGCATCATAGTTAAAGTTGTAATTTGTGACCAAGGGTCCTCTAACAGGAAGTGTTTCTTGGAATTGGGAGCTACTTTAGAAAAACCCTATTTTATGTATAATGGTAGTAAAACTTTCTGTGTATATGATTTTCCACATCTAATCAAATCATTAAGAAATGGTTGGCTTCAATGTGACCTTACAACACCAAATGGAGTTGCTAGTTTTAAAGTAGTTAAGGAACTATGGGAAATGTTGTGCAAATCTAATACAAAAATGTGTCTTAAACTTACAAGCCAGCACATATTTCCGAACTCTTTCGAAAAAATGAAAGTAAAACTAGCCACCCAAATTTTTAGTAGAACTGTTCAAGCAGCAATTAAAACTGTTATTGAGACAGTAGGCTTTAAAAGTTGCTCAAAAGAAGTTTGTTTATCTACGGCATGCTTCATAGGAAATATTGACAAAATATTTGACTGCCTAAATAGTGGTTCACTATCTTCAAAGAATTGTTATAAGTCTGCAGTTCAACTTAACAGTCCATCACACGAATATATAAAATTCTTCCTTGAATACCTCAATGAAATCTCATTTGTTGACAAAAAGAAAAAAGTATTTTTTTTAGATGGAATGAAATTTACCTTAAACGCTGTATTACAATTAGTAGACGAGCTATTTCAAAAAAAAATCCCAAATATTTTTTTTAATGACAAGAGCATTAAACCAAGATAAGCTCGAAAATATGTTCTCGGTTCTAAGACAAAAGGGTTTAAATAATATTAACCCCTCAGTTGCTGATATTAAGCTTTATTAGCACGCTTAATGTCTGCAAATATAGTGCAGTTGAGTTCTTATAGTAACTGTGAAGAGCTGAGTGATACCACATTTGAAACGCTTTCAAATACTTTGTCAAATATGGACTTAGCTGTTACAAATAATGAAGAACTCAGTCGAAACGAAAACTCTGAAATAGATATTAACATAGAAATCATTGATGATTTCGTATTAAATGATGACTTTCAGAATTGTTCGGAATTTAGTATCGAGTTGGCGTCTTTAAGATACTTCATAGGTTATATCGTCTACAAAATGATACCGAAAATTAACTGCGATATTTTTCATATTTCATAAAAATTACAATTCTCTTAAAGATTTTGGTAACCTCGTTGCTCCTTCACAAATTTTCTTGGAAATTAGCAAGAAACATATTACAGTGTTTAGCAATATTTTTGACACACAACCACAAACTGTTGGTATAAAAAACTTGATAAAATCCAAATGCAAAAATGCCACACCGCAATGGTTTTCCACATGTTCTGATCATAAGGAAATAATATTGGACTTCATGATCTTAGTACTTTTGAGGAAGCATTGCTCGTGGGCTTCAGAGAAAAAAAAATTTACTAAAGCCCGCAAACTTAAAATCCTGTCGCACTAAAGTTTTTGGGTTATTCTTCCCTACATATATCAGATTGAAATTTGCACAAAAATCCAAAATAATGGAATAACGTTAATTGGTGTTACCCGGCCCTTTTAGTTTACATCGAAAAAGTACGCGTACGAATACCAAGCGCAACTTTCAACTGAAGAAAACTAAATATAGAAATCTAAAACTTGAAACAAAATTTTGTCAACACCACGTGCATTCACGACGTTGGATAGCAACACAATACACACACACACATAAACATTTTAAGATTGCTCTCTCGTTGATTCTCTCTGATCGCGGCTGCTCTCTGGTTGTTACTCTCTGATCATGCTTGCTCTCTCGTTGCTTGATCTTCCCTTCAGTTGTTCCGCCCGCACCATAAAGTGAAAAATCATCGCAGGCCGAGATGCGACTTCTGTGTACTAAGTCCCGTCTCGTCCCGTTCTGGTTGAGCCCAGGTCGGTCAAATAAATTTGTTATTGTAACACCCGCAGCCTCACTAGCTGTGTCGGCGTAGCGATTACACTACTTTGTCTCTTCTGGGTTAAGACCCATTCGGGACACATGTCCGTAGTAACGCCTTAGCCGTCTATTGGATACTGTCACCCTGACATGTTTATAAAAAAATCGATTTTTTTCTATTTTTGCCTCCCGTGCAGTGTGATGTCGCTTTAACGTCAACACTGCCTTTGTCGATGTCGTGAAACGCCACTATGTGTGACCAGATAACTCACCGAAGATTGTCATTTAGCCAAAGAGCTCATTTTTTTATAGAGCTACACTGAAAGGCGCGGCGATGTGAACGGCAACCTTCCACGTCACTGACATTTCTCCGGTATCCCAACTATGGTGCTTCGCTTTCGCTGTCTTTTAGCCTTGGGTAATTTGTAAGTATACGAATTTTTTTTATAATTCTTATTTGTTTTTCTTTTTGTTATTGACCTCGTTTTTTTTACTTTCTAGATATTTTTTTTTTGTCTTCGTTTAACCCCTCCCCCGGAAGTAATAACATATTTATATGGGAACTTTTTTTTGCCTGTCTTCTTTTCAGGAAAATATGGAACAAGTTTAATTTTCATTCACAAAAGTACCGCGAAAGTACAGCACCAACGATAGGCATTTTTCCAGGGATGTTGTAAGCTTATATTGGAGCGTCACATAGTCGTACTTCAAGTTGTCGGAACTTCTGCCTGCATTTATCGTTTTCTCGCAATTGGGAATATTGTGAATTTGCGTTTGTAATACTAGAAGGGCAGAGAAGTGCCCCAATTGGTTTTTAGGAACTCCAAATTTTGTAATAGCTTCGATTCGTTTACACTCCTTCTGAGGAAATAATGTGACCTAAGCTATTCAGATCAAACCACGCAAGTCAAGTTCTATCAAAGCCTCACAAGTTGACGTAGTGTTTCAAAATCCAAATTATGTTACTGTGAACTGTTTGATCTATTTCTGATAGTAAAAGCGGTTTTTTTGACTATTGCATCAAGAGACATTCACTGATTCTAGAAGCTTTCATTTAGTCTTTCTTTCTCCACCTCCAAAACCGCTATCTGTTTATCCATTCAACATGACAATTTTTAATTTTTTTCATTTTTGAATACTCTTTTATTTACTTCGATAGCTACAACAGTTGCTTATCTGCAAAGCCATAAAAGCTTGTCTGCAGAAGACTAGTTACAAAAATATTTCATATATTATATTGTTGAAAATCCATTATTGTTAATTAAGAAATCATGAAAAGAATTAAATTAAGTACATTTTGAGAATTTAACAATTTAAAAGGATAATTGAAAGATAAGATACAAGTTTAATTCAGACAATTTATATACATTCCTATCACTTTTTTCATCATCTCGTGTTTAGGCAGGTTGCGATACTCCGGTGGGACTTCATTGAGTATTCTCGGGACAGATACTTCTAGTGTCCTTCGGCCATATTCATTCCAGAAACTTGGAATTTCATATAGCTGCATCTGACGTCTTCTGGTGTTGATCATTTGCTGCGTTTGATTTCTGTAGGTGCTGTCGTCTCTGTAATTTGCCAAGATTTCCAGATTGTGTAGTTGTTGTATTTTGAGCAGTCCTGCTGTTTCGTTTCTATGTTGCCGTCCTTCTCTCCTCCTTTTTACTTTTTGTACAAGTTTCTGCGCTCTGATTTGTATTTTTTGAAGCGGTTTCATTTTTTTTTTTTTTTTTTTTTTTTTTCAATTCAATAACAATTTTATTCAATAACAATGTATCTTGATTACAATATCTGCAAAGCCAAAAGGGCTTGTCTGCAGAAGACTGAGTACAATATTTGTTATATTATTATTGTTGTTGTTCAAAAGTAAAATAATTTAAGTATATAAAAAATAGAGAAAAAAAAGATGTTGAATTAAAATTAACACAAGTTGAAAACTCATTTTCATGATTGTATATACATTTGTTTAATCTGTTTCAGCGCTTCAGTTCTCGTGATGTTGCGGTATTTTCTTGGGAGGCTGTTTAATACCGTTGGAACTGCTACGTTGAATGTTCTTCGACCATATTCGTTCCAGAACCTCGGTATTTCGTATAGTTGGTGTTGTCGTCTTCTGGTGTTGATAGTTTGCTGCATCTGGATTCTGTATGCGTTATCGTTGTAAAAGTGTGTCAGCATTTCGAGATTATGTATTTGTGTGATGTTCATCATATTCGTTGTTTGATTCTGCTCTTCACCATTATACCTTGCTTTTTATACAATTTTTTGTAGTCGTGTTTGTGACTTTTGTAGTTGTTGCATTTGCGAAGATCTACCCCATGCTAGTATGCCGTACCTAATATGCGATTCTACCAATCCAAAATAGCATTGTTTAAGGACATTACGTGTACATTTATCGCTTAGATGGAATAGTGCATACGCTGCTTGATACAACTTGTTCTTAAGCGCCTCTATATGATTCCTCCACTTAAAGTTATAATCAACAATCAGGCCAAGATATTTGTATGTTGATACGATATCTATGTATTTACTGCAGTTATCATCTTCTCTTATGTGTTCATTATTACCACTTCTGTGCAAGCAATCTATGTCATGCATTTTTATCTTAAGTTTTGTTTCTGTGATATGCGGCGGACGAATGTGCATTAACTTTGTCTTCAGTGCGTTGATAATTAATCCATGGTCGTGACACCAAGCTGTTATGCCATTGAAGTCTAATTGTGGCTAACTACTATCGCTGTGTCGTCTGCATACGCGTATCCCGTACTATACTTCAACACTGACAATAGATCGTTGACGTAAATAATGAACAAAAGCGGTCCCAATTTTGATCCCTGTGGGACTCCATATGCTACTTTTTGCTCTTCACTGAAGAAATTACCAATTTTAACTTTGAAGTATCTGTTACATAGATAACTCTCAAACCATGCCAAAATGCCCCCTCTTATTCCTATTTTTTCCAATTGCCTCAGGATTTGTTTGTGACTTAATGTATCGAACGCTTTCTTGAAGTCAATGAATAAAACCAGTTAGTTGTTATTTTTATCCAAGCTTTGATATATTTTGTTCGCAAAGTCTCCTAGCAACCGGTTGATGCTTTTGTTTTTGCGGAACCCAAATTGGTTTTTGTTCAAGATTTGGTATTTTTCTACATAATCGGATAACATTTTTGCCAGTAGTTCTTCCATAACTTTGTCAACAACTGATAATATTGAGATAGGTCTGTAATTTGTAACTTCATTCTTTTTACCACTCTTGTATATTGGTCTAACTATAGATATTTTGAGCAAGTTTGGGAATGATGCTTGGTCTATACTCATGTTTATTAGCTTTGTTTATTAGCTTTGTTATCGTTGGCGCGAGAGTTTCTGCATTGTTCTTCAGGTCTTTCGGTCGAATGTCATCTATTCCGGCAGATTTATTGCATTTCAACGAATTAAGTACATTTTTGACTTCTTGTATGGATACTCCATTTGCATAAATTGAGTTCTGTCTACTGTTCGAGTGACCAACATATGTTTTTTCGTTGCATTCATGTACAATATTGACTACTTCTGATGACAATGTGGTTGCGAATCTGTCTGCAAGGTCTTTGAAGTCTGTCTCGCTTGCAAAGTTTTTTCTCAAGGTTTCGTCCAGATTGCTAGTCACTTTTCCCAGTATTGAGTTTACTAACTTCCACGTCTCTTTTGGGTTATTGCTAAATTCTTGGAACTTCTGTTTATAAAATTGTGCTTTTGTTCTTGCAATTTTCTTATTTAGTTCGTTTCGGTATGCTTTGTATTGCATGTGATAATCTTCGTTATGTCTATTGTTTCTGTATCGTCTGTATAATCTATCACGTTCCTTGCAATCACGTTTTAGTTGGGCGGTTATCCAGCTATGCTCGTTGTTTCGTTTTTTTTCGCATAACCGTTGATGAGGTAACAATTGTGTTCATCGCCTGTTTAAAATGATTGTAAAATGAATTGACGTCTGTGAAAGCGTTTAGTTCTTCCCAATTATAGTTGTTTATTTTCTCTGCTACTAGATGTGTTTTAATGTGTCGTTCTTGGTCCGGTTCATTCTTTGTTACTTCATTCTTATTCAGTCCGAGATATAAGGTGTAGTGGTCCGATATACATGTCTCTATCAATGCAGACTTAATTTCTCCACCTTTTATTCTTACCAGGTTATGATCAATTAATGTCCTTGTATTTTTGATTAGGTCAATTCTAGTATGGGAAAAAATAGTACTATAAAGTCCTTTTGATGCTATCATTAGAAGATAGTTACTGTCGTCTACATTATTTTTGTCTTTAATGTTGATATTTATATCTCCCGTAACTATCAGGTTTGTTCCCGCTCCAACTGAATCGATATGTTCACCAAGTTCGTGAATGAAACTCTTTACATTTAGCTTTGGTGGTCTATACACTGAGATGACTAACAACATGAAGTTTCCACGTACAACATTGAGAGACACATTTTCATACATACTGCTTCTTCGATCAATTCTTTCATAACAAATATCGTTTTTCATATAAACTGCTATTCCTCCTCCTCCTGAGTTGCTTCTATTGAAGAATTCGTTGTTATATCCTTCAATTTTATACAGATCGTTTTCTTCTTTCGTAATATTTATCTCACACAACATAATTACATCAATACTGGACAAAAAGTCATTTATATATAAGACAAAAGCATTCCAATTAGTTCTCAAAGACCTCACATTTAGAGATAGACACGAAAATTCAGTTTTTTTATCTTTTATGTAACAACATGCATCCTCTTGTGATTTAAGATTTTTAAAGTTAATATTTATTATTTCGTTAATTTCGTCTGGCATTTTTTATTTGATGAATTTCGTTCATTAGTGTACTTATGCAGTTCTGGGGGTACCATATGTTAATGACATTTTATCGATGTCATTGATGGTCTGTATGTCAATAATACGTTCTCCTTCCGACTTTCTGACAAGTACTTTGTTGTTCCTAAACCAGACGAACTTGCAATTTAATTCTCGTGCTTTTGTTTTTGTTAGCCATAAAATCTTTTTGAAGTGTGGTGTTAGTTGTTCATTTATGTATATATTTTGGTTTTTGTATGCTGGATTGATTTCTTTTCCCAGTTTGGTGCATATCTCGTCATACTTCAGTATTCTTTTTTGCTTTGCGCGTTCTAGGAATGCAACTTTTGTTTGCTTACGAGTGAAATTTACCACAATGTTTTTCATCTGATTGTTTTTCTTGTCTTTAAAAGAATACATTTCCTCGATATCGTTTTCAGTGATTTCTGTATTTAGTGTTTCACCTATTGCGCGTATGATGTGAAAATCATTTTCTGTGTTTGAGATGGGGACATTTTTTACTTCTATGTTCTTGTCAATTTGTTTTTGTTCTAGTGAGTTAACTTGTATTTGGAGATTTGAGATTTGAGCATCTTTTATGTCTATTTGTTTTTTGTATTCTTCGATTTCTTTCATTAATGTTTTTAGCAATGTGTTATTTTTTGCAAGTGTAATATTAATTTCATCGTACTTATGTGTTGTGAATTCGACCGATTTGGCATATTCTTTTAAAAGTGTCTTTATTTCTTTCAGCTCTTTGTTTATGGAGCTGTTATTAGACAGGTGGTCAGCCGTAGAGTTGGTCTGTGGGGACTCCGCTAGTGATGCCCCAAAGGAATTTCTTTAGTTATTACTAAAATCGCATTTTCTAATAACTTTCCGACATCAAGTTGATCTTTGAATTATATGTATCTGACGCCATTCGATTATTATAGTGATTCCATTGTCAAAATTACTGTTTCTGACCTGAGATTTTCTGGGTTTTCGTTTTTAAATACCATAGGAATCAACATGTCATAATTATGCTTTAATAAAGCACACCAATGTATATATCTATATGTATATATCTGCCACTAGGAGCGAGCCTTTACCAGCAACTGGTGTTGTGTAGTCATGATTTTAAGACGATATCCCTCCACTCGATGGAAGCCGGTTAACGTCGTTGGTAGCTACGCTCTTATTGGTTTCCATCCACGTTTAAACTTTAGCTATACGACATGGTTCGAAAAACTTAAATGGCGATTTTTAAGGCATCGATTCGTGAGACTAAATTTAACCTCGCGGAGTCGATTCTAAAGCACTTCGCGATAGATTATCTCGGCCACTAAAACAAATGTTGCAATTCTCTTGTGATATCCGGTTTTATTGCAACAATTCTGCCATCGAGTAACATAGTCTTAACGCTTAAGATCCAGTCTCCGGCAGGATTATACTTCGGTTTATATTTCTCTTTTTGCCTTTTGTATGTTGGAAGTGACAGATATTCGTCAATGGTCTTCAGTCAAACAGCATAGTAACGGGGTCCCTATTATTTTTTTTGCGCATTTGGTGATTTTATAATTCGTCACATTTATAGTGGTGTATGTTGAATACCTAAGTTGCGTCACGAAGTGTCTTCAGTTTTCACCGAACATAGATGAAATATACAATAATAGTGAGGGTTAAAGAGTGGATAACGGCTTGCCGAATCGCACATAAAAAAGCCATAACAGACAATAAAAATGTTATGTATCAAAGAGAGTACTTTACGTAAATGAGGGGAAGTAACTTGGAATGCAGACCTTAGGAAATATCGAGGAAAGGAAAGAACGCAAAATATTAAATTAAGTTATTATTTTAAATTACATTTAGTTATTATAAAATGATACTATACAACTGTGTTACATGTTAATATTCTACAAAAAAAGTGGGACTGCATGCATTTAACGAGCTGCTCTGACTAATCGAAACAACACTACCTTGGGGATGAAATCGTCCAAGCGAAAAAAAACAACATGCATGAAAACATAAACGTCATTCCTCCATTAAAATCGAAAACAATTTCGAAGGCAAAAAATTTAAATAACTCTCAATTTTTAGAAAGTTATTTAGTGAAAATGATGCATTTGTGATTAAACATGTCTTAAATTGACAGAGATTGATCGGCACCTTCCAAATCTCTGGAAAGGTGATGGCCACCGTTTTTTGGGATTCACCAATCAATTATTGGGCCGATTCTTGGCGAAGAAAAAAGTGTTCTTCCACCATGATAACGCACCGGCTCACACCTCCGACCTCGCCACGACCAAATTGGTCGAATTGGGCTACGAACTGCTGCCCCATCCACCGTATTCTCCAGATTTGGCCCCGTGCGACTTCTTTTTGTTTCCAAACTTGAAAAAGTCACTCGCCGGGCAGAAATTTCAGTCGAATGAGGAGGTCATCGCCGCCACGGAGGTCGAATTTGCAGACCTCGAGAAAACGTATTTTTCAGACGGGTTGAAGAAGTTGGAGCATCGCTGTGTCAAGCTAAAAGGAGACTATATTGAAAAAGAAATCACCATTTCTCCAAAATTTTTGTTTTCCTGTTTTCACCCTCGTATCCTGTCTATATTACAGCTTATCTGATATAAAAGGTTTGCCCCAGGTACCTCATAATGTTCTGTCCTAGGCTCTTTCTGTTTACGCAATTATTACTACAGTACTTACATCACATTAATATGCTTCCAACATTGAGAAGAATATTTTTAAAGCATCGAAAATACAAAGTAATTACTAGAAAACTTGGAAAATCAAATTAAAAAGGGGAAAAGTAAAAGTAATTTTTTAAAGGAAAAAAAAGGTCGTTATGAGGCCTCGAACCCTTTACGTATCGAATGGGATTTTTCTGTAAAGTACTTAGGAGTTCACATTGATCCAAAATTACTTAATATTGCTTAACTTTGCATGATATTACAAAATGATATCATGATATCATACTTAAAAAAGCGAAATTAGACTTAGTTTAGACAGAATAGAATAACTCAATCTAAAATGTATTGAGCCTATTGGTTCCTCCGAAAACCATCGGGTAAAGCATTTATTGCTACAGATATAATTTTTGGTTTAAGGCCATCAATTTCAATTTTAAACTAATTTACATATTTATTAATTTGTCTATTTATTTCTCTTTTTATTATATCTGAGGTGAAGCTTCGCGATCCATTTCTTGACTTTCTTGCACCAATTAATTAAATTGGACTTTGTAAAGGAATTATTTGGTGAAAATTCTTAAAGCATTGATATAAGGCCCCTCCGATCGTCGTCAATGTCTCCTTTTAAAATGCTTAGAAGAATTTTATCCTCTTCGGTCCACTCAACGTGGTTTCATTAACGGTTTCCGTATGGAGCTCGATGATACTTTTTGCCATGCAATAGGTAGAAGGCGGATAGAACCTCTCAAGTAGAATTCCTTAATTGTTTTGTCCTGGATTGTTCTGGAGCCATATTCACTAAAAAAAAACCTTTTATAACAAACTTTTGCTAATATTAATAACAATTTGGTTTATAGGTGGAAGAATGGCTATAGAGTAAGTGGGAAGAAGCGGTTACCATCACTTTTCATCTCATCGTCTTTAGCGAGTCGCGGGGCATTATCCAATAGTAAAAGGGCTTTCTTGGGAAGTCGCTTGGATTCAAGAAATTGTTGTACTGAAAACAATCCAAACAATTTTAGGGATTTCTATTTTTTTTTCATTTCTACCTAAGAAACAAATGAACAGTGGAACCAGACTTCAAATAATAGAGAAGTCATCCATGTGCTCTGCTTAGCTTTGTAGACTACGTCCATTTTGTCTAAGTTTTTAAATGCACTCGGATTTTGTTCTTCAACAAATTTAACATGCAGACGATTCATTGTTTCGTCTGGAATTTGTTTAAAGGATGACCATCTTTTACTTGTACTTTCGCATGTAATTTGCGAGCTACACGTTTGATATCTTTCTTTCGAGAACCATTTGTAGAGAGCTTTATCCATTTTCGGGTATTCACGGATATTAGACTTTGACGTATTCCTGGCGAAAGTTGGCGAAAGTTTATCTGAATTCCAGGACAAATTGTGCCAATAGTCATCTCTTTTGCCTTTCCAAATACAGATCAGAGTTATGTGAAAGACACTTGTTGTGCCTAAACTATTACACAGTGAATAAAACTAATCACAAGATTTTTAAAACAGTTCGACATTCTTCTACATTTCGAGTAACCAGGCTTTATTTGTCTTATTGTTGTACTAACATAGTAATATTGAGTTGAACTTTAAAATGACTTTATAAGGTGAAGCACATAACGCTGGCGCCCAGGATTAAGGGAACAAGAAGTAGCTAAGGCCATTGTCATCTGACGGAAAGTTCCTGCCAAAAAAACCATACCTGCGAAGGCGATATTCGATAATTCTTTAACTTCCGCATGGAGTTGATATACGAAGTGATTTCAAATGTACATCGCTTCGATTTGGTATTGAAAGTCTCTTAGTATGAGGGTCATCTCATCCACTAAAATGTAGGATGTTTCCTATAAACGCATTATTGAGACACAAACAAATTATTACATTCCAACTCGGATATTACTGTATTCTATCCATTTTTCAAGCGAGTGCAGCAACCAAATCAAAGAGTTTCCGAATACACTGCAGAGCTTCGTCTTCTTATAAACGATTACAACTTCGACAGCAAGACCGGACCACACTTTGAGAGATCGACTTATCTGTGAACTTTGAAATATCAACTTACAGCAGTTTAGTAAGAAATTTTCTTTTGCTTCAAAATGTTCAAGAACTAGTCATTGCAGCACTGATGGCAGTTTATAATCACCAGTGCGTTCAATATAATTCAATGTCGATCCACATAAACTCAATTCAAGTAAGATCAGCACAATATTCACAAAGTTCCGACAACCATCACAAAAAAGAGATACTACTTGCCATGGATGTAGAAATAAAACTCCAGATCCGAATGCCCCTCCCGTTCGGCAAAATGCAATAATTGTTATCAAACAGGGCACATTAACAGAATTTGTCAGCACAAAATGAAATCAAAACTAGCAAACGACAAATAATTTTTTTCTATTCAGCGTTTCAGAAATCTTAAGAAAATTATAATAGTGATAATAATTCGTTTATTCGTCCAGGGCGAATTCGGAGTTAATACTGGACTAAATAACACTATTATGTCGAAGATCAACAATCACTGCAAGATTCAGGATCTATTTCTGCCAGACTCTAAACTAAAGAATGAGTAATGCCGAACTACAATTCCGAAATGATGTCAGGACTTAGTGTTGTGTTGCTCACTACGTAAATGTTCCCCCATAGTCCAACCTATGTATCTGATGATTCACGTTGTCGGCAATCTGTACTTTATATTTTTGTTACAGATATGTAACTCAACTTGTGTCACTTAATGAATGGAGCTCACATCATAATCCTGTACCTTGCAAGCTTCTTTGGTATGGCATACAAATTGTTCAATGATCAAAACTTAAAAATGCTAACTGGAAACTTTATGGAGTAGAGATAAGACGGAAACTCTGGCAGGTTTATACCAACTTGGGCTATATAAGTGGTAAACAGGGTGTTGATCATCTTGTTACCAATTTCTCGAAGTAAATTGTAGATTCAGTAAATGAGAGTATACCAAAAGTAAGAAGAAGTATTATATTAAATTTTATCTCGCTTAAACATAAGAAATTTGTATAGAAGGAACTGGCAACGATACAAACAGGTTATATACAGGAACCAAATCGCTTATCTAAACAAGATCATCAAGGAGAGTATAGAACCATTGAGGAATGATTCTTGGAATAATAAGCTTAAAGATTTAGATAAAAATAAAAATTGTTCCTGATTATATTTAAAACTGTTAGAACCAGTTACAGGCAAATACTTGTCTTCGAGACACGTTAAATATTTATTTTACGGATGTCGGAAAGCCTAATGCACTTGCCTAATTCATTTGACTAATGCATTTGAAGTAACCATAACATATTGGACCATTAGGATGATATGCATACAGATACCTTGGTGAATGGTACTGTTCAGACCTTCAGAACTATGAACTTAGACACACCTGTGAATGAATATGTAAATGAAAATTGTAAGGGTAAGACTCTATCGCTTTTTTCCGCTCCTTGGAGAAGGGTACTCAGGTAGGAGTGGGTAGGACTTGCTAACCTCTTCAAATATCCCGCTGAAGGGACAGTGAAACTCTGATAGTTCTATTTAGTTAATTTTATTTTAACAAAATAATGAGCAAGGGTGGAAACCTTGGGTTTGCCCTCTACCGCAGGATATGGGAAATAAAGTAGTACCCCGCTGAATAGGCGGCAACTCAATTGGGAAAAATAATCGAGGATTTGGGTTCAAAACAGAGAGGCGGTAGTATACCTCCGTTACTGGGAAAGCCACTAGGAACAGCTCAGTCCTCTCGTTGTAAAGGCTTAAGTACCAAAAGGCAGTAGTGGACCGTCGAATTGGTTTTGAAGCGATCACAACCAGAAGCAGAAACCACAAATGAGACGTACCACTTAAAATGGCCGCCGACGTTTGCCTACAAGCTGCGACGAGCACGTGGGTACGCATAATCCCAACCAAGAGTGTGTGTGGCGGGAGTACACTGCGGTAAAATGAAATGAGCTCACACGTATTCACGAATAGAGGTTGTTTGTAACGGGTGTTGTCGCTACGAACCTGCACTTCTTTCTAAGTTTCAGGGTGTCACGGGGGAAGACGTACGAAAGACGCACGTCTCATTCTGGTTTCTGAGCAGAAGTGATCTGACACTGAATTTGCGTGGCCTTTTATACCCGAAGTGCCAGAGCTTTCCACTCTTGCTTAAAACTTTGTAAGAGCTTAATACTCATTTTAGTACTACTCTAATTTTAGTACAATTATCATTTTAGTACTAATTACAGTGTTGGTTAAATGCTTTCTACATTAAATAATATAAAGTTTAACGATAAAATTAAACACAAAATATCATTTTATAGAAATAAAAAAAAATAACAATGAAAAATAATCTTATTATTATTTTATAATAATAATAATAAATAATAAGGAATAATAATAAGGAATAATAATAAGAAATAATAATGAAAATAATTCAAAAAGCAAAGTAAAGTAAAAAAAATAGTTGATTGGTGTTGCAAAATGATATTAAATTCTGTAACAATAATCTAGTAAATAGAAAACTTGGTAGGCCAGATTTAATAAGAAATATTTATCTAAAGAGTATCGAAAATTGCGATCAAGATGGTTGCGTATGTTATTAATGGCTATATCAAATGCAATACTTTCCAGTCAAATGGAAATTTGCCAAAGTAACGCATATTCTTAAAGCTAGTAGGCCCTAAGATAATTTTGATAGTTACCGTCCAATTAGTTTGCTTAGCAGCTTGAGTAAAATTTATGAAAGTATTCTGAAAGAAAAGATAATGTAGATTGTGGATGATATGCACATGTTTCCCATAGTTCGGATTTAGAAGCTATCATAAAACTTCCCATCAAGCAAAGAGAATTTGTAATCACATAAGAAGTAATCGTACAGTTGGAAAATCGACTGGCACGATATTACTTGATGTAGAAAAGGCCTTTGATATTGTTTGGCATAATGGTATGATCTTCAGAATGAACAATTTCAACTTTCTACCTCATTTGTGCAATATAGTTGTAAGTTTTCTGTTTGGTCGTTGTTTCCAATAGTGCGTCAGTAGTGGTGTATCTGATTTGATATTTTACAATGCAGGTAAAATCCCCAAGGATCTATCTTGGGGCCAAATCTTTACAATTTATATACCTCAGATTTTCCTATATCCTATTCGATTTTGAAACAGCTATTCTTGCTGACGACACAGCTATTTTTTCATCCCATGAGTTAGCTCCTAATATTGAGAGCTAAATTAAATATGCTAGGGAAGTTAATCTTAGATGCTCAGATAAATAGAAGGTACAGATAAACTACAAATCATTTAATGCCCTCGAAAAGGAAAACCTTGTTTTCTCCCTACTTCTAGTTTACAGGTAAATGGAATAAACGTTGAGTAGAAGAACTCCGTTAAGTACCTTGGTATATATGTAATTTGACAAAAAAATTACATATCATAAGTATAATACATCACTCCAACCCTTGACAAATTTAATTACGCAAGTAAAATTCGTTAGCCTTTCGTAAGTAAATAGGAAATCATTTGTCTTTGTCTTACAAAATAATTAAACTTAAGCTATAATCCGTTACAGTTGGGGAAAATTCGCATAGTACCATATTAATAACTTACAAATAACTCAAAACAAAATTTTGAAAATGATATTAGACATACCAAGGAATTATTCCACCTTAAAACAAAAGAACGGTAGTTGAGCTGGTTTCTAAAAGAATATTGAAACTGATGAATAATGTACAGAGCTTATTTTATATATATGTTTGATTTTATTTATTTTTTATTATTTTTACTTCTGTTTTTTATTTGTTTATTTACTTATCTCTTCATTTAATTGTTTATTTACTTATTTTCTTATTAATTTATTTATATAGGATGATATAAATATTTATATATACTCGTATAAATATACATATATGTATATAAATATATGTATAAATATCTATGATATAAATAAATCTATGATATAAATATTTAACTATTTACTGACATAAAATATTAATTTGTTTTTGTACATATGTACATATTATATGTATATAATATGTATCATATATGTTTAAATATATATACATTTATGTAAGATTTCTTTATTTAATACCGAAACCGGAATGATATGAAAAACCATCTTCCGACGAGGTCTTGTGTTCTGTATTGATAGAAAAATTACCTTGCTGATGAGCGAAATCGATAATCTCTCGTTCCATTAAAGTTGGTACTACTATCAGTTCTTTCAATGGATTCTTGTACAAGGATCCCGTTTGTTTAAAGAAGTCTTGGTAACTTTTCTTGTTGTTGCGCTTCTTGTATACGATGGCTTAAAGATTATTCTGGAAGGAGCCATGATGCCATCCATGTGTTTCGGCTTTGAACCGGATCGGTGCTCGATGACGTAGCCATAATCCTGTAAGAAAACTGCCCATTTTGATATCCTGACTGAGATATCCGTTTTCTTCATCGTCGTGGCGAATGCATTAAACGTAATTAGAAAAGATACTCTCCACCTCTTGAGTGCTTCGATTTTGCGATATTTTCAGCACTTTTGACTAGTATGAATGGTACTTATGTTCTACCGGGAAAATTTTTCTGCTCATAAACTGGACAGGATGAAACTGTTAATCTTCTGCATCTCTTTGCAGCAGAATACCTCCATAGCCGACATTTTTGGCGTCTATGCGTACCTCGGTTTCTGCTTTGGGATCGAATAACTTAAGCACTGGCGCTTTGGTTAACGTGGCTTTAAGCTGTACGAACGCCAACCGCTTCCCGGTTCCGCATTCGAAAACTGCATCCTTCCGGAGAAAGTCGAGCAAGGGCTTAGCGACAATAGCAAATCCTTCCACAAATCTTCTGAAGTACGAAGTGAGGCGCAAGAAATGTTGAAATGACCAGTACAGGTAACTCGCTCACGACTTCCGTTTTTTCTCGTGACGGTTGAATTGAGTTATTTTCGATGACGTATCCGAAGAAGGCGATTGTTCTTTTCTACAGCCCACATCCCTCCTAATCCCTAGGATGTTGATAGGCCGCGGTTCTTGTACCGTGACTATCGGCGATATTCTATTCCAGTAATAGAACACCAATATTCTGATATTAGCAACGAAAACACGATAGCTGCCAAATTCTATCAGGCCAAATTAATGTTTATTAGCCAATATTTATACTAAGATATTGCTTATTCTAACACAAAGCGTTTTTAATAAAATTAGCTTACTTTACTAAATATGTATTACGTACAAGAAAAATAAGAAGTAAATTGCCTATTCTGCAATATAATTTTGTTATTATATGTGGTGCAAACTGATTACTGTGCAAATATACCTATAGTGGAAACATTATGTGAATAAATGGAAACAAAGAATAAAAATTAAAACAACGGTGTTATGTTACATTAGTATTTGGGTTGAAATCAGTTCAATGTCAATCAGTGAATTTAGGTTTCATATTCAATGTCGTGCGACTGGCAACTGGATGCCGATGCACTGTGAATGCTGACCGTACTCAACATCCTGCCCCCCATTGAACTGTGTTCAATCGTTCCGTTGATAGATGGCTGTTAATTCGGCGGCAGCCGAATTCTTTTTGGTGATGGAATGGGAAATTCTGTGCGTCTACGGATGAATCGACTATATTTCCAAATTAAGAACACACTGACTCCAACCGCTAGGAATAACCCACCCGGAGACCCTGGGGGCGATATGTAGGATTTTATGCTGCTGAATTTGATGTGGTAACTCCAACTGTTGGGACTTGATCTGTTCCCGTATTCCTTGCGATTCTGTTTGATTAGTGGTGATATTTGGAGCATTGTAGTGAATCGCAATCATATGCTTCACATTTGTGAGGTTCTTATCTCTACTTAGTCTACTATATGCCAGCCGTATATTGTTTGAATAAATGCGATGAGCTTGAATCGTTATGTGATCGTGTTGGAAACACAATTTGGGTTCAATTTCAGGAAGCCACTTTCTTCAATCGTGATAAGGAACGGATAATGATTGCATACTATATTCAGCATTGTTTCCTTTACGTAGATTCATTGATTTGTCTGAGGAATTTGTGTCCACACGGAAGTTTTTTTGATAGTTTTTAATTTACATGTCGCTAATGATGATATGTTATTTAGGAAGTTCATTTCGCACGTGCTGATGTTAGCTCCAGGTCGGTAAATTGGATGAGTTTGGGTGCATAAGTGAAGTTTATCTTTTATGTAATTGCATTTGGATAGTTCATCTTCTGACATTGGGTAGTATTGATCGTGATGAGCACTCACCGCCAATAGGGTTGATGAGGGGTCTATGGCTATTAGTACATTGTTGACAACTGCTGTAATTGGAATGAGCTTAAATATCACAAATTCATCTATGCCACTCAATGGTAATTCGACCTTGAATATTACATAGTTTGCCGAAATTTGTCCTTCTGTTGACATCAATTTGGAAAGTTGCAGCATGTTTTTTGGTTCCACTAAAAAACGTAACTGTAGTGGCAGGTAATTTTTGATTTTGATGAGTTCTTGTTTCAACTGCTGAGGCGAAATCAGTAAATGATGAAATCTGCCATGATGAGTGTCTGATAACACGTTAAATATAGATGCTTGAAAACGCTGCATATTGACGACTATTAATGTAGTGTAGATCGACCAGGATGAAAATAATTGCCGAACCTTAATCTGATACATTTCATCAGTGATGTTGTTTATCCGATTAGTGATTTGATCTAATTGGAATACAAGTGAATTATGCCTTCTGATTGAATCTGCTTCGGTATGTTTCATTATGTTTACAGTGGAGTCTAATAATGACGTGTGGTTCTTTAATAACGTTGTTAGGTAATTTTCATTTGAATATATATTTTCAATATTTTTATCCATTTCTTCAGCGTATCGAGAATCAAGAACCCCAAACAGTGAATTAGCAACATTGCCGACGATGTCAAGTGCTCCTCTTTTGACCTTCCACTAAATACGCGTATTCCTGAGTAGTGAATTTTCCTCAATGAGTTCCTTATTGATACATTGAAATTGCTGAACAACTTGAGTATATAGACTTTTCGATGCAATTTGCTGGCAAAGGTGATCTAATATCATGGTACTATTTTTGAGAGCCTTAAATTCTTTTCTGTATGGTTCAAGGTAGACCTGGTTTCGCTGATTGGTCAATATTGCTGGTCATTGGTTCGCCAATAAAGAAGTGCCCTGGAGTGAGAGCAATGAGATCATTTAGAGAAGTTATCATGGGAGTTATTGGTCTTGAGTTCAATATAGCTTCCACTTTTACAACTGCTGTTTCTAACTCTTCACATGTTAATAAAGCAGAGGCCAAAATATGTTGTAACAGATGCTTGGATGACTTGACTGCAGCTTCCCACCAACCGCCAAAATGAGGTGATCGTTCAGTTATTTGTTCCCTATCTTTTGTTGAATCAATGAAATGTTTTAGCTCCATTAACTGATTCTTAGCTCCCACAAAGTTTGTGCCATTGTCGCAATAAATATTTTAACATGATCTCGTCTTGCCATAAATCTTTTTAATGCACCGATGAATCCCTGCGAGATAAGATCACTTACGTGTTCTAAATGACATGCCTTAGTTGCAAAACAGCAGATCACTGCTATATATGATTTTTGTCGCTTTCCCCTAAGCTTATAGTGTGTCCATATGGGTCCACAAAAATAAATTCATGTGTTTATAAATGTAGAATCTAAGTATTTTATTTAGTACTACATCCTGGCCAATGTAAGGCAAACCTTAGAGCAAGCGTTCGTTCTTTTCGCTGTTTCGTTCTTTTTTCCGTTGTCAGGGGCAGACGATGATCGGCTTGCTCGAAGGTTGTGTCGTGCGGCGCGTTCCTTTTTGTTAAATAAAGCTATTGAAAAGAGAAAACGTTTAAAATCCTACAAAAGTGGTGTCAGAAGTGGGATACGTCAAAAATCCCTACGACGAACGAATAAACGACAACCGAAGAACTAAAAAAAAAAAAAAAAGAAATAAGTTGCAGAATGACGGAAGCTGAAAGTCGAAAACGCAATGTGGAAGAAGAAATTCCTGGAACTCAGGTAACCAACGACGAAGATGATGACGAAATGGAAAACGACGTAGTAGACGCACTCACAGTTGTGGAACTAAAACAAAAGCTGCGAAAACGAGGAAGACGACGGAGAAGAAGATAGAACAAGAAGTAAGGCAAATGGAAAACGTGTGGAACGACAGGATCGCAGATACAAACCTCATACCGGTCCTTCACATTCCCGCAAAGAGATGGCGTTCCGTCAACCGACTCTTACATTCAAAGACGTTGAAGAGGCACTGGAAGTGTTTAGTGGCGACAACTCCCAAAGTGTGCATCGATGGATTACCAGCTTCGAAGAGACGGCAGATTTGTGTGGGTGGACCGATCTACAGAAAGTGGTGTACGCTAGAAGACTGCTACGAGGTTCAGCAAAACTTTTCATTGCGTTTGAATGCCAAAACATAAAATCATGGGTGACGCTTAAGAAACACCTAACCAAAGAATTTACTCAGACTATGAACAGTAAAGAAGTTCATCGACGTCTTGGTAATATAAAAAAGGAAAATGACGTGTCCTATCAGGAATATGTATACAGGGTATTGGAAATTGCTTCTCACGCAGAAATAGAAGTGGAGTCCAAGATCCAATACATAATCGACGGCATTCAGGACGACGAGGTTAACAAGGCCATACTATATGGAGCAGAAACTATTAAAGAGTTGAGGATGAAACTGAGTCAGTACGAGACGTTCAAGACGTTCACGTCTAGAACGACGCAATCCAGCAACGAGAAAATGAGGCAAGCAAAAGTGAAAGACGAGGGAATGAAACGTTGCTTTAACTGTGGTGAAGGGACCCATTTCAGTAAAAATTGTCCCAATAAGACGAGGGGTACCAAATGTTTCTTGTGTAACGATTTCGGGCACCGCGCCAAGGAATGTCCCAAATCGAAACAAAGCTGTGCAGCATTAACCTCGGGAAGCCAAAAGATCTTTAAGAGCGTTCTCGTTAGGGGAGAAAAATTGAAGGCCCTGGTTCACTCCGGAAGTGACTTTAACTTAACGAACCCGACAACCTACATCCGTCTGGGCTCACCAACACTTAATATGGAGATCGTATCTTTTCGAGGAATTGGATCACAACTAATGAAAACCTTAGGAAGTTTCCAGCGAAGGTCTTATGTGATGGTATCTCGATCGAACTGAAAATTCATATCGCGCCAGAAAGTGTCATGCCGTATGATCTGGTCATTGGAACTGAGTTGACACATCTCGTGGAAATCCGATTGATAGAAGGGAAAGCAACTTTTTTTGGACTGCAAAAAACGGATGAACAAGAAGTGCAGACAACAGAGGGCGACTCTGAGGAAATGGTGCTAAGGGAATTTCTAAATATCAACATTTCCCAGGAACAACATTTTGTAGCTGACTTAGAACATGTGTCAAACGCCAACCATCGATGTGAACTGCGGGAATTGATCACTGGATACGAATCACAGAAGACCGAAGATACCGGTGTCAAGATGAGAATCGTGCTGAAAGACGACGTGCCAGTACACCAACATTATAGAAGATTGTCCGCAGAGCAGCGACGCCAAGTCAGCGAAATCGTCGAGAAGTGGCTAAAGGAAGGTGTCGTCAGGCCGAGTGCATCGGATAACGCAAGTCCTATCGTATTAGTAAAAAAGAAGGACGGGAAAATGCGGTTGTGTGTGGATTACCGGCGATTGAACAAGAAAATTATACGCGACCGATATCCTCTTCCTCTAATCGAAGACCAGATTGACCGATTGCAAACAGCGACGATTTTCACTACAATGGATTTGCAAAACGGATTCTTCCACGTCCCGGTAGATGAGTATCAAGTTCACGGCATTTGTTACCCCTGATGGACAATTTGAATTTTTGCGATGTCCGTTCGGATTGAGCAATTCACCGGCTGTATTCCAGTGCCATGTTCGGGTAGTGTTCAACGATTTAATCGCAGATGGCATTATGCTTCTCTACCTGGATGATATCATCATTCCTTCATCGGACGAGGATGAAGGCCTGGACAAGTTGCGAAGGGTGTTGGAGACAGCGAGCAGGTATGGTCTAGTGTTTAATTGGGAAAAATGTTCTTTTCTTCAAAGGCAGGTCGAGTATCTGGGCTATGTAATCGAAGGCGGAACCATCACGCCGTCACCGAAGAAGATTGCAGCAGTGGTCAACTTTCCGATACCTAAGACAATGCAAGCCGTTCAGAGTTTTTACGGTTTGGCAAGCTACTTCCGGAAATTCGTGCCTAGTTTCGCTACGATAGCACGACCGCTTTGTTTTTTTTTTTTTTTTTGTTGGAGGCTTCTGCTATCTGTTGGAGCACTCAGACACAAATACTGGTCCATTGTACTGCCAGACAGACACCTTAGATGGCGTTGAAGCTCATGTGGAGCCAGAGCCAAGCTTCTTTGTACTCACTTATGTTGTGTGCGATTTGTTTTTTCACATAAGTGAACGGAACCTAAAGCTTAATGCCGATTCCGAACGGCGAGAGCCGAGAAGCTTTTTCATGGCAAGTATACAACGGGGGGTTTTGCCAGTACCCAGCCGTGGAGGGACGCCGCGAAATAATCATTCGATGGCGTTGGTGTTATCGGAATTCGAACTCGCTCATCTTGCGTCAGCGGCCGACACACTACTCACTGCGCCACGGCGCTCCCATGCACGACCGCTTACTGCATTACTGAAGAAGGATGCTTTCTTTGAGTTTGGTCCGATTCAAATGCAAGCTTTCGACCAATTGAAGCTTATATTATCGAGTGCCCCTGTTTCGAGAATTTATCGCTTGGCTGCCGAGACAGAATTGCATACAGATGCATCGAAGCCACATCCGGTCTATTACGCCAGTTGGAGCACGACACCGACTGAAGAAAAGTACACATCTTACGAGCTTGAGATTCTTGCAGTAGTGAAGGCGTTGAAGAAATTCCGAATATACTTGCTGGGCATCCCTTTTAAAATCATAACAGACTGTCAGGCCTTTGCTCTAACGAAGGCCAAAGTGGACATAAGCTTACGTGTTGCCCGCTGGGCACTTATGTTAGAAGAGTTCCAATATACAATAGAATATCGACCAGGCAAAATGATGCGTCATGTTGATGCCTTAAGCAGGAATCCATTATCCGTGTATGTCATAGAGAGAGCTGTAGATGCAATATCGGCGAGAATCCAGCGAACGCAGGATGAGGACCCAGATGTCAAAGAAATAGCAAAACGCAGTTCTGAGGGTAAGGCTAACGACTTCATACTAAAGAGTGGGATTCTTTACCGATGTTGCGAAGGACAAACGCTCTTAGTGGTACCTACGTGGATGCAATATGAAGTTATCAGGAAAGCACACGAGCAAGGGCACTTCGGTTCGAAGAACACAGAATATTTGATTTGTAGAGATTACTGGTTCCCAAACATGCACGCTAAAGTCGAGAAGCTCATAAGCTCCTGTATTCAATGCATACTGGTTGAAAAGAAAATAGGAAAGGGCGAAGGCTTTCTTAATCCCATAGAAAAGGGTGATCGGCCGCTAGATACGTATCATGTCGATCATCTAGGACCAATGACGGCAACCAAGAAGCAATATAACCATCTTTTCGTCATCGTCGACTCCTTTTCGAAATTCGTATGTTTGTATCTGACAAAATCAACCTCTGGCGAAGAAGTGGTAAGTCGATTGAAGGTTCAAGCTACTGTGTTCGGAAATACTAGTCGAATAATATCAGATAGAGGGTCGGCGTTCCGCCAAGTCGAACGGATAAATCGAGTAATCATTCCGATCTTGACGAAGCTCGCCGATCCGAAGCCCGATGCCTGATACAAATACGTTCCGCTAGTTCAGCAGTTTATTAATGCATCTTTCGTAAGGAGCATTGGCATGTCACCATTTGAACTTCTGGCCGGGCGGCAGATGCAGCTAAGAGAAGACATTCGCTTAAAAGAATTGATCGAAAGAGAGTTTTCCGATCTCTACGTGCAAAATCGATCGGAGTTACGAATCAAAGCAGCTAGGCAGATAAGGAGGGTTCAAGAAGAAAACCGGAGGACGTACAACAGAGGCCGGAAGAAAGCTCATCAGTATAAAGTCGGCGATGTTGTGGCCATACGGCGAACTCAATTTGGGGCCTGCCTGAAGTTGAGTAACAAATTCCTTGGGCCATATAGAGTAGTAACCGTCATGCGGAACAACAGGTACGCGGTTAAGAAACTGGGCGAACACGAAGGACCCGACCAAACCAGTACGTTGGTTGATAACATGAAGCCATACCCGGAAGGCCAAGGGGATTTTGGAGAAGAAGCTATGGAAGACATCGAGGACGATGACTGTAAAAATAGCCGAGAAATGTAGAATCAAAGTATTTTATTTAGTACTACATCCTGGCCGATGTAAGGCAAACCTTAGAGCAAGCGTTCGTTCTTTTCGCTGTTTCGTTCTTTTTTCCGTTGTTAGGGGCAGACGATGATCGACTTGCTCGAAGGTTGTGTCGTGCGGCGCGTTCCTTTTTGTTAAATAAAGCTATTGAAAAGAGAAAACGTTTAAAATCGTAAAATGGTCGTGTTGGCTAAACCCTGTCAGAAGGCGAATTTCCCATTAAGTGCCCTAAAAGTTTTGGTCTCGCCCTTGAATACTTCATACATCCTTGCACAATAGATCGAGCGATTATTTTACCTTTTATCAGCCAGTACCTTTGTCTTGCGAATGTTAAAATGGCTTGTGGTCCGGCATGATTATTTTCCTGGTGGATGCCTGGAGCAATAGCCTTGTGAACGGGTGAGAGTAGGGCATCAAATTTGGATGCTTGGCATCGTATGACAGTATTGAGGATTCCAACCGTCCACCAACTTGGATGATTCCATCGTTATCGAGAAATGGAGTGAGACTTGAAAGTGAACTCTTATTTGAAACTTCGCTGTGTTTATTTAGATGATTTATGTCGTTTTGAAACTCGTATTTCTGTATCATTCTGATAATAGTTTTTGTTGCTTGATCAAGTTCATCACTGTTTAGAAATGTAGTCTGTGCTCTTGCTGCTGTGCGATTTTCCTTAATGATGTTTTTAAGCCTTAGCATATAGGCTATAATTCGCTGTGCGAATGCCATGCCTGATAGTATCCAGAATGTCATAGTCTGATAACTGATGAGAGGTGGCTGACAGTGCAACATTGTCTTGACGGATATCTGGTTTTTTCACATCAATTTTTTTTTCAATTCAATTAATTTTTATTTCATATTAACTTATATCTATCTTACCCTAGTCAAAAATGCTTAAAACTAGCTTAACTATCTTAACAAATGTAACTATCTTACTGGCCCTAGGCGGACACTCTAAAACAAACAGAACAATTGAAACATACTTATGTCTTTCGACGTCTACACAAATTTACTATTAACATTATTATAACTAACTTAAGCTAAGAAAAATGTTTTTTTTTTTATTAAAAAACTTAGCATATGATCATTTTTTTTATATAAAACTTAAACCTACCTTATACTAATTAAACCTAACTAAACCTATCTTATTCTAACTTAACTAAAATATATATACACAAATATATACATTATATATATTTTATATATATATCTTTTTTTTTTATGTTTTTATTTTTAATTTTTTTTTTGTTTTAAGTTTTATTCTTTTTTTGTGATTTTTCATTTTGTATTTTTTTTTTTTTGTCGTTTTTGCCCTAGCCTACCCTAACCTACCCTAACCTACCCTACCCTACCTTACCCTACCCTAGCCTATGCAAGCCTGCCATTGGTGTTGGGCAGGCCTTGCCTTGAAGAGGCTGCTCCTATCAAGGTGTCCGTTGACGGAGCTCTTTCCAGCCACCAAAAGCGTTGATGCTGGCGGACTACGTCTCCTCGATCACGGCGTGAGACCGATCTACAGAACCTGAGGCGCTCGGGCTCACGGAGCGCGACATCGGGTCCGTAGAGGAATCGCCGCTCCACGGAATTGCGACCCACGTGGAAGATTAGCGGTAACGCCAATCTGTCCTGGATCAGCCCACATCTATCTAGATAGAGGAATGCTTCTGGCGGGACAAAGCCGTTAAGACGCACTCTCTCATGATATAGATCATTGGGGTAGTAAGCCCCGAAGATCAGGCTATTGACCGAAGTCATTGCTCTTGCAACGTGGCTTCGAATCAGTTTGATCAGAAAATTATCTATCCGTACAATCCTGGCCCTATTGTATAGGACCTCGTTCGGGTAAAATTTCGTGTACTCAGATTCGGGAGTCCTATGTAGCCCAAGACAAGTCCTAAGACATTGTCTCTCAAACACCCGAATCCTTTCCATTAAGCTGGCTCTCACATTGAACCAGACGGGACATCCATAGGCAACCATGGGCCTGATTAAGGCCATGTAGCAGATTACCTTCACCCTGGAATCAAGTTGGCTGCTATGAAACAGCCATCTTGTCAGAGCGAAAGCGCCCCGGGCCCTTGCCAGAGCAGCATCTACATGTTTGTCAAAATATAGATACTGATCCAGCACGATCCCAAGGTATCTGACTACACTTTGTCTCGCCAGTGGACGCCCGTCCGGCCCAAAGATAGAGAACCTGCGCCAATTTTTTCTAGTATCCCGAGAGGCCCTAGACAAAGGCGTTCTGAACAATATAGATTCTGATTTCTCACAATACTGCTGAATTTTTTCGAAGTCACGCTGCAAAAGAGTAACAATGACGTCGATCGTTGGACCTGATCTGTACGCGATAAGGTCGTCCGCATACGCTATTGAGTGGTGAAGAGAAACAAGTAGATCACTCAGGTAAAAGCTAAAAAGGACCGGCGAATTCACCGTACCATGTTGCAGTCCGTTTTTGATTTCAAATATTTGAGTAGAAGTTACGTTGGCAATTTTCACAACGAACTTTCTATCTGTTAACATGTCAAAAATCATATATAGCAGTGGTTTGCTTATGCCCAGCCGACTGAGCTTGTAATAAAGACCTTCTAACCATACGGTGTCGAAGGCTTTTTCCAAGTCAATCAGACAGGCACCCGTGCATTGGTTCTGGCATTTATTCCATTGGATATCCGACACAAGCTTCGACGCGGCATGAATAGTGTCATGCCCCGCTCTGAAACCGAATTGGTTATCCGGGATGATTTTATTGTCCTCAACCCATTTAGCCAGGGCCCTATGGATCACCTTCTCGAAGACCTTGCTAATACTCGGAAGAAGACTTATTGACCGGAGATTTGCCGGGTTAAAGATGTCTTTACCCTTCTTGGGGATTGGCTGCACCACCGCTGTCTTCCAATGCACTGGATAATATGCATTATTCAGTGCATTGTTGAACAGGATGGCGTACCTCTCTACAGCCATTGGTGGAAGGTGCCTAAGCACAACATTGGATATGCCGTCGATACCCACGGATTTTTTCCTTTTCAATGACTGAAAGATCATCTGGAGATCTTCCGTCGAAATGAACAGGATGTTAGCCCCCTCACTGGCGATGGCATTGCTTGCCATGAAATCTTCATTGAACCTGGTAAAACCAAGATTCTCGGATCGCCAATGATCGAAATCATTTCTAAGGTAGAAGTGATGAAGCAGGGCTCTGTTCTCCAGGTCATGGTTCGGGCGAATACTATTATTTACCTTGTACACTTCCTGGAAAACAGCTCCCACTGTCGCCACCTTCTCCTGAGGATCCTCAATCACGAAAAAGTCTTCATCCAGAATGGCGCTGTCTGGATCGATGCTAACTGTCCGTAGCAAACGTTCATTGTCTGACGTTCTCGGAAGTTTCAGATCCTGAATGTCATTCTGATCGTTTCTCCGAAATATTTTATTTATTTGCGGGAACATACTCGCGCTGTTGGATTTTACAGCACGAATTCTGTTGTTCCAATGCAAACTTACAGATAATCTGTAATTTTCTCTGATCAATTGTTGGAGATTTTTAATCAGTGACTTCAGTGTCCTGACCTCCGAGTTTTGTCTGTCGGTAAACCGCCTGTACAAGAGTTTGAGTCTTGTCTTTTTTGTCTATGCAGTGCGTCGATTGTCGCGTTTCGGTATATGTTCGTGGTATCGTGCTGTCTTTGACGTGGTATCGTACTGTTCATAGTCTGTTTAATGATATCGTCCATTTCTTTGAGATACCTGTCAATCTCGTGGTTTGACAGGTTCCTATTAGTTGGTGGGAAGGAGGCGCTCGAAGTGAGCGCTCTCGTCAGGGAATTGGCGAAGCGTGGCCAGCACACCCTACTGTATTCGTAGGGGTACGATTGTACGTACTCTGCCATTTCCGCGAACTCGTCAGGTACTGTGATCACGGCACATAGTCCGCAATGGTCACTGTCGTATACAATGGTCCGTAGACAGTTAATAGACCATTCGTTCGTGTCTGTCAGTCTCAGTCGAGAGTCTATCAGCATTAGATCCAGATAGGGGCCGCTCCTAGGATACGACGGACTATCCGTTGCGAGCAACTTGACTCTATATTCAATGTTGTGAAGAACCCACCAATGGCTTAGTAGGCTCCCCCTAGTGTTGGGAATGTTATTTCCCCAATCACTATGTTTGGCATTTAAATCGCCGGCCAGAATGTAGAAGTTTTCTGCCGAGTTCAAGCGCAGAGATCGAAAGAGTGTCTCGAGTTCTGCGATAAAAATATTGGATTGAGGTGCTTCAGGTGCATAGGCTGATACAATGTACATTCTCTTTCCGTTTCGGAGAGGAATGCACACAATACAGGCCTCTAGCACCTGGAACCTCCACACTTCACCGCTATATATGACTTTATGTTTAAGATTATTTTTAATGAAGATCGCAACTCCTCCGCCTTGAGTAGCGTTGGGTCGGTCTCTTCTAATTATTTTATACGAACTGTGCCGGATTTTGTGCTTCTGGTTTAGCTTTGTTTCGCTAACCAAGAGTACATCGGGGCTTTCGTCCTGCAACAGGTTAAAAAGTACGGCTCGTCGCTCGATCCTTATCAGTGAATTTACATTCACCGATAGGATCTTCAAGTGTCTCTCTGCCAGCGTACCCATCATGACCTTAGGTGCGCTAGGCCCGGCAGAAGCGAGCAGATACTATCTACTCGGGTCGCCGTTTCCTGGATCTGTTTTTGGAGCTGCCCAATCTGCCCTTGGATTGCGAGCAAGATCGAACAGACATCCACCTCGGCCCCCGGTGCCTTAGAGACAGGCAATGGGGCTTTAGGAACAGCCACGGGTTTTTGTACCGTCTTTCCCGAACCTGCCGCCATTTGGGCGTAGGTCAACTGGGATGTGACGGCTGGTGTTTGGAAGCGACCCGAGGGACGCTTCTCCTCGACCTTCTGCTTACGGGCCAGGTTTTCTTTCTTGATGTCCTGGAACTTAGGACATCCCCGATAGTTTGCAGGGTGCCCTCGGTTCCGACACAAGACACACTCGAGCTGCTCTCTGTCCGCCACCTTGTCTTTCCCAAGGTCTCATTCCTCGTTCTTGTGATTCTTTGCACACTTAACGCATCGAGGCTGCATTTCGCAGTTCGACGCGGCGTGCCCGAATCTTTGGCAGCGGATACATTGCAAAATGTTTCCTTGCCTTTTTAATATATCCCATGTTACACGCTGGGAAGCCAAGGAAGTAATGGACCTTAACCTCTCCAGCTTGCTGTTGGGTGTGAGCTGTACCACGAAGAAGGGAATCACTCGCTTCTCCCGTCGGGAGCTCACCGTGGAAAATGGCTTAACCGCCACGAATTTGAGGTCGTCACTCTCGAACTCTTTGAGCTCTGAGAGCATTTCCTCGGGATCTGTGATAGATTCCACGCCTTTGAGGAGCATCGTCCGCAACCTCTCGGCCTTTGGAGTGAAGGAGAAAAACTCCGTCGTTGACTCCTTCAGTAAGCTTTTAATACGCTTATGTTGCTCCAGTGTCTTGCACTGAATAGCATAGCGTTTCTGGCCCAAACAATTAAATTCAAAATTACCTACACCAATGGCATACTTACACAGATCGATGGTTTCTCGTAAGGCAGTGGTATAGGTGAGGATCGGTGGCACTTTCTCCTTTTTCGGGCGCTGTTGCTGCGGCTGATGTTGTTGCTGCTGCTTCTGCTGCTGTCGTTGTTGTTGCTGCTGTTGTTTCTGCTGCGGCTGTTGTTGTTGCTGCTGTTTCTGCTGCTGCGTTTGTTGTTGTTGCTGCTGCTTCTGTTGCTGCGGTTGTTGTTTCTGCTGTTGCTTCTGTTGCTGCTTCTGCTGCTGCGGTTGTTGTTGCTGCTGCTGCTTCTGCTGCGGTTGTTGTTGCTGCTTCTGTTTCTGCTGCTTCTTCTGCGGCTGCTGTTGTTGTTGCTGCTTTATTTCTTCGGCGGTTGTTGCCTCCTCTCTCAGCTTCTGCAACGCCTTAATTTTTTCTACTACGGCCTGCAGCTGGGCGCGCAGGAAGCGTTCTTGCTCCTCCAGTGCACTACGCTCATCCTCCGTAGCCGAACTTAAGAGGGCCGCGAAGGGGTTGTTGTCCCCCATGTAGCGGCCTTCTCGACCATCGGAGAGGTATTCTACCTCTGCTTCTACGGGGATCATTTTCCTTACTTGCTGCTGTTTTTGTCCGGCTGCTTCGGACGTCGATGGTGGTGATGATGGCGCCCCTTTCCTAGCTTCGACCTGCAGCTTTTCAGTCGAAGTGGTGAGGGAGGGGCGCTTAATTAAGTTGGGCCTGGAGTTGACCCTTCTGCGCCTCTTCATTACGGCGGCCGGCGTTGCGAAATCGGATGATAAATCATCCGATTCCGACTCTGTCTGACGAACGGGTCCTCCCCCGCCGTCTCCCGACATGTCTTCTCGCTACTGTTGCTACTACTGTTAGTAGCAGAAGAACACGAAAAAACACGAAATTTTTTTTTTCCCGAATGGGGATTTGATCTTCCGATCTTCGGATTATGAGTCCGACGCTCTACCACCGTGCTAACTTTATAGTTGGGTGATGTTCGCTTAAGTCCGCACTTGTATTGTTTATTGTTTATTTTGCTTTGCTTTGTAAGTCAAGCCGAAACACTTCCTATCACTGCACTGGTCTGTGATCAACTGGTTTTTTCACATACGAGTATTTGGGTGGCCAAATTAATTCTGCTCCATGCAAGAACCTTGGTCCACAAAGCTGAAGAATATGATTTTGAAGTGACTCGGGTGCTATTCCGCGTGACAATATGTCAGTCTCTCGAGCTTACGTGTCGCCATTTCTGCGGGATTGTATGTTCTTGTATTGCGGATACTCGATTTTCAATAAACGTCGGTAGTGTGAATGATGATGATGCATTAATCCATTTGAGGACTAATTCTGAGTCGTAAATGAATGAATCTCCAGATCTGACGACTAAGTTCCGCAGCCAGCTTAGCTGCACACAGTTCTAGGCGTGGAATAGTGCTTTGATGAGATATTTTGCCCTTTTTGGAAGGAGCTATCCTGGATTTTGCGCAAAATAGTCGTACTGTAGTTATATTGTTCTTGTCCCGCGATCGAACATACGTTGCTGCTCCATAGGCCTTCTCGGATGCATCCGCAAATACATGAAATTGCACATCCTTGGAAATTTTGTGTGAAAAAATGTGCCTGGGTATTTTTATATTGTGAAGTGTTTTTAATCCTTCTCGAAATTGAATCCATTTTGTTTGCATCTCTTGAGGAAGTGCTGCATCCCAGTCATATTTAAGTTCCCACAGCTGTTGTAAAAATATTTTAGCTGTAACAACGTTTGGGGCCATGAGTCCGAGAGGTTGAGGACAATAAAATCATCCCGGATAACCAACTCGGTTCAGAGCGGGGCATGACACTATTCATGTCGCGTCGAAACTTGTATCGGATATCCAATGGGAAAAAAATATCATACAATATGTTTTTTAATAAAACAAAAACATTTTTCTCAGTTTAAGTAAGTTATAATAATGTTAATTGTAAGTTGATATAATAGTCGAAAGATTTTGAAGTTACTAAGGCTAGATACTTCTTTTGATTAAAAAAAAAAGGAAAAGAAAAACCAACATACAGAAGCACAGCAACACTACAAAGCCGCTACCCGCCTGCCTCCCACCAATCCGCTTCGGCAACATCTTTTCTACTTTCACTCAATTTCTTTCTCCAAGATCTCTTTACCGCTAACTCTTCTTCTTCTTTCTTCTTTTACTTCGTTTTCTTCTTTTCTTTTTCTCTTTCTTCTTTTTTTTCTTCGTTTTCTTCTTCTTTCCACTTTGTTCTTTTTCTATGAGCATCCCTCATCATCCTGTACAGCACATTCGGAAGTCGTTGGAGCACACATCGACGATAGGGTTGAATTTCGCTGATTTCTATTGAGGGCACTCGTTGTTGCTCTTTTCTCTCTTTTTTTTCACTGCCCTGCAAGGAGGTTAATTTCGCCGTTGTCGATTTTACATATTTTTCACATACACGCGAGTTATGTACACGACACATTCCTCTCCCAGTACATTGGACGTCCGATTAGCGGATGCTTTTAGTTATCTCAAACGTAATGAGTTATGAATACTTTCTTACTCCCACATAGTTATCTGAGTCGGCACATTTGCTTCACGGAGCAGACGACAATCTGAATATCCGACTGGTCAAGCATTCGATTTCTGCTGACCAAACATTTTGACAATGACTGGGAGTGATTTAGCTTGGAAGATCTCTGGGAGTTCGTGTTCTGACGTCGCGGTGGAAAGATCGTTTTTGTGAATCATTAAATATTAAATAAGAAATAAACAAAGTAATAAAAAGAAATACAGTTTTTTTTTGCTGTTGTTCATCCCGGACAACATAATTCGCGCGAACAGGCGATTTTGTCTTTTCCCTGTCTTTTGCCAGTGAATTGCTTGGTTGCGAATCTTGGTTTGGTTGAGCCCCAATTTAAATTTTCTTACTCGTATTTTAATTTATGTACAGACACAAAAAAAGGTACGATCTACTCAGACTGACGGCTGTTGAACGAATGAATGTTGTGCGTTATTTTGCGTGTTCGTATTCGTCTGCTTCGTTTCGTTACGTTTGTACATGTTGTACGCTGTGTGTGCTGTATGTATTGTGTTTGTGAAGATATGGTGTGTCCGTCGAACGATTGCCCTGTTATGCTGTGGCGTACGTGATCGGTTTTTTTTTTTTTTGTTTTATCCAGCTATCCTGAACGTAATCCACCTCGGATGATGGATGAACTTCTGCTATATCTTCATCTTTGCTTTGTTCTTCAGTCTGCCACGGTTTCATATAATCACAGCTGCTTGTAGTTTGATTCGGACCCTCATGCGGTAATGACTTTCTTACAGTGTAACGACCCGATCTGCTTTTCGAAACAATTTCGTATGGACCTAGAAATCCAGAAAAAAGTTTATTACCCGCAGCAAATTCTGTTCTTTTAATGGCAACAAGATCACCAATCTTGTAATCAGCGCAATTTTTCGTTTTTTGTTAAATGTTTTCTGATTTTCAGACTGGATCTTTTGATCTGCTGACGTGCATCAAAACGAATAATTTCTCTATCAGCTTCGTATTGCTTTAATAGCTCTTGCTTAACCAAGTCGAAAACTTCAGAGTCCTCTTTCTTCCTCAAGAACTTCAAACGGCGTACGATTGACTGATCTCTGAAACGTATTATTCATGACAATCTGTACTCTCGAAATGAATTTATACCATTTTTCAGGTGACTGTTGTGACAATCTGTTGAGAACTTCGATGGCGATTATGTTACACCGCTCTGCTTGACCATTTCCCCGTGGAACTCCTGTTGTAATCAATACATGTTCAATCCTCTCCTCCGCACAATATACTTTAAAAGCTGTTATCATTCTATTATCATTCATCCGGGATTTCCAAAATGTTGCTGCTGTTCGTTAATTTTCCTAATTGTTTCGTATGCTGATACTGTCTTTGTTGGATAAAGCCAAATATATTTTGAGAACCCGTCAGTTATTGTTAAGATGTATTTGTACAACTTTGTTGTTAGATCCATTGGTCCAATATGATCTAAGTGGTATGTGTCAAAAGGTTTTTCTCACTTCTCCAATAGTTGGATAAAACCCCCCTGTCTGTCAGATTTTCTATTTGCAAGGATGCATTTTACACAATTTGCGATTCGGCGTTCAACCTTTTCTTTAATTTTTGAAATAAAAAAATCACGGGATATTAAATGAGTTGTTTTTGGCGAACCAAAATACCCTTCTTCGTGTTTCATTTTTATAATCTCGGACTCCATACTTCGAGGTACGACTAAAAGCATGTAACCATCAACGTCTTTAAATAATAGATCGCCATGCATGACGAAATTATCATAAGGTTTTTCTTTCAATATTTCCTTAACAGAAGATATGAATTCATCAGCTCTTTGAACCTTTTTGATTGTAGCCAAGATTTCCTGCTGAAAAGTATAAACAACCGGAGAGCGACTTAATGCGTCAACGTGTGCCATCTTGCTACCAGAACGATGTTCTACATCGTAATCAAAATTTTGCATATATAAAATCCACCTTCTTACCGCGTTTGGAAGTTCCGTCTTATTTATTGTTTGGCGAAAAGCCACGCAATCCGTCACTAGCTTAAATCTGATCCCCATCAGATAAATTCAAAACTTCTCAAATGCTTTAAAAACTGCGAAAAACTCTAGGACATAACTGTGCCACCTTTTCTCTGAAACACTGTTCTTTCGACTAAAATAATGAACAGGGTGCAGTTGGTTATCGTTGCCCCTTTGGAATAAAATTGCGGCTATACCCAACTGACTTGCATCTGTGTGTTTCAGCCCCTTGACAATAGATGTGCAATACCCGCTCGGTTGTAAGTGATTGCTTTAATATGGCAATGGCTCTTCTTTGCGGTTCAGATAGGTTGAACTTTGATCCTTTCTTTGTTAAGTCTGTTAAGGGTTTTGCAATGATTGAATATGAGTTCACAAATCTTCGGAAAAATCCCGTGAGTCCTAAAAACTCTTAAAGTTTCTTAAGGGATTTAGGCTCTGGGAATTTGGCGCCTGCATTGATTTTCTCTGCGGACGGTCTCAACTTCCCATCTTCTACAACTCCTTCTTCTTCTTCTTGTTTTCCTTTTTTCCGGCGTCGTTATGGTCAGAAGTGTAGGACTTAACTGCATTCCTACTGGTCCGCTTGTGGGGTCCGCCGTTGACCGTTTTCTTCCCCTCCATTTTTTGACACGGGCATACTCCAGATTTTTATTTTTTTTGTTGTTTGATCTTACTCTTACAACACCGGTGATCTCCAGTCGTGTCAACCCACTGATTTTCATGCACACTTGTGGGGCAGTTTAATGGTGGTATATCTGTCACTAGGCTCACCTTGGTAATTTCTAAATTGCCTAGATGTGATTTTTGATTACCTTTGTTTTAGTCGCCTTTTACGACAAGCGAGAGGTATCGCTGCAGGGATATTTTTAACCCGTCCCTACAACATGTCCAAGAAATGTCACTTTTGTTAGAAAAAAAACTACATTTTTTCCTACTGAAAATCAATCCATGAATTGCTGCTCTTTCAAGTACAATATTCAATTTCTCAATATTTTCTTTTATATTTGGTGCATATAAAATAAGGTCATCCAGATACATGCAAATAATGTTTCGACAAGTCTCTGAACACAGTGTGTATGTAGCGAACGAAAATTGCGGGTGAATTCGATATGCCAAAGGGAACCCGGTTAAATTCAAATAATCCATCTGCTGTAATAAAGCTGTATATTTGCGGCTCCCTTCTTCAATTGGAACGTGGAAATATGCGTTTTTAAGTCCAATGTCGAGAAAATTCTCCCATCTTGAAGGTTATCTAGGACACTTTCAATAGTTGGTAAAGGGAATCGATCTTTCACAGTTTTTGCATTTAATCGTCTGTAGTCTATGCAAACCCGCGGTGAACCATCCTTCTTCTTGACGACAACAACTTGACTCGCGAATGGAGAAAATGATGGGCGTATGATGTCCTCTTTCAGCCAAAGTTCTATTTGCTGTTTGACAATCTCTCTCTCGTTGATTGGGAGGCGACGTGGGGGAAATGAAAAAGTGTTTCGTCAGTTAATGTTGAAGACATATTTATTGGACAGCTACTTACTTTATTCGGCTTATAATTTTTTATTATATCTTCAACTATTGGCACTAGCTTGAACGGTGCATTCAATTCATTGATGTCCTCGACTCGAATGTTCATGATGTAGTTTTCTTCATTTTCTGAATTAATCGTTGGCATAGCATTGCTGAATATGACCTTAGCTTTTGATATGATGTCATTGCCCACAATCGCGTCAACCTGAATAACATTATTTGGAACTGCACTGAGATTTGTTTCTATCGTGAAGTCATCAATTTTCATAAGAGCCAGGGTACAACATGCAGCTGAAGCTAGTCCTATTAATCTCGTTTTTTGTTTTCGCATTTCACTAACATTCTTGATTTTTTTCAAACATTCCTCTCGAACTAATGAGATTTGTGCACCGGTATCAATAAGTTCGTGAAATTCGGCGTCATTTATTGTATAAAGATTTGTTTAGAGTTTAACACTGAAAAAACATTTTTCTTTGCATTGAAATTCGTTGGACAATTTTTGGCCATGTAGCCCGAACCATTGCACTTGAAACATTTTGTATCCGATTTGCAATCAAAACGTTGATGTTCAGAAGAACCGCAATTAAAATAGTGTAGTGTGTCATGATATATTTCACCACTATGCCGACCGTTATTGTCCCTTATATATCGCCCACTACCACTATCACCACCATTCCAACTGTTTCCAGTACTACTAGTAAAATGTACTTTAGACTTTAATCGCAAGAAAATCTCGCATTTTTCAATTAACTCCGACAAGGTTTTAGCATCATACAAAATCAATTTGTTCTGTTCATTCCCCGCAACACCATTTGTGATGTAATGAATCAAAGAATTGCCATCTACGTCGGCAAGTTGACCGATCTCTTTCATCTTATATACATATTCCTGAAAATTCTCTTCCCGTTTCATCTTTCAATTTGCAACTGAGTGTAAATATCGGCTTTACAAGGAGTTCTTTGTAATTCCGCACGTAAGACTTGCTTGAAATCCTCATATGTACGACACGAGCACGTTTTCATAAAACACTTTGCCAAACCAATTAATTGCTTTCGCGCGAATAACAATTTTTCGAGATTTGACCAGCTGAATAGTGATGTAACTTCATCAAATTCCGAAAGCCACGAATTTACCGAAAAGCCGTCGTCGCCACTGAACTTAGGCACTAAACTATCTATATCTCTTAAAGAAAAACGCATCGAAAATTCACTGCGTTCTCCAACATCTGCGCTTTTATCATCGTTTTCTGCTCTCCTGCATTCCATTATCTTCACCAACTGTATTATCGGCCGTATTATCTACTAGCGCCTGCTTTCTCAGGCTGTACGCCTGCGACAATCTTGCTATCAAAATTGCTTTCACACCGCTGGCAACCAAATTTAATCGTGCTAACTCTGATTTCAACTGATCCACTGTAAGCTGTTCCATTGTCGCCGATAAAAAAAAATCTTCTTTTTGTATTGTTTTTGGTTGAGCCCCCAAATATGTAGGTGAGAGGGAAATGAAATCAAAGACTGTACCGCGTTAAACGAATCCACGATTTTATATATTATATATGTAAGTATGTATTTTACATAAACGATTTCAAAATAAAAGAAAGTAAAAGTATAAGCGACTGGACGACTTCACTGCTCAACGGCTCAGCTGAGAATGCCCCTCATCGTGGGTAGGTGGTGTATGAAATATTGCCTACATATATATATATATATATATATATATATTATGCACTCCGAAGAGTGTTCAAATGACCGATGGAAGAAAACGACAATTCCCACAGAGAACCGACGCCAACAAAACTGCTGCATACGCGAAAAATGACAACTATCGTGTACGCAGCGTAGACTAAGTTAGAGTTAAGATATTTTTAGGACAGCACTTGTACTCCGTTCGTCAAATAATAAACACAATAAAATTAAATTCGTCTTTTTTATTGTTCCTCTTACTTTTTTTGTCCGCGTATATTACCAAGGGTAATGCTGGAACTGAATTCCCAAGTTAATACCAGCACGCGGTAGCGCGAACGATAATACATTTTTTTCTTCATAATTAATGCCAAGGCATAACATTAATTTTTGGTGGCAGCGGTGGGATACGAGATATCCTCTTAAATAAACAAAAAAAGGTGAACACAAACAAAAAAAAATAGACAAAAAGAAAGTGAAACGTACGACGCAACGTGAGTTAAGTCAAAAATAAAATATATCGTGAAGTTTCAAATAACTGGGGACCAAGTTCCATATCGTGTAAAAGAAGAACCGTGCAGACTGTGAAGTTGAAGATAGCCGAGGACCAAGTTCCACATCAAGAAGGATGATCACCGCAGTTCTATTGTTATTGTAAGTTAATTTAAGTTAACATATTTTGTGTGTAATACGGTGACAAAAATAAGAGAATATTTCCGTAGAACAGTTAGTAGATGTATAAGGTGCAGTTTTCCTCACGTGAAATTAAGCTTAAAAGTTTAGAGTGGATAGAGAATAACGAGAGGAATTATAAGATTTTTCTCCACAGGTGGATTACAAGGAGAGCTTATATGTATGTCAGTTAGCGGAAGTGATAGCGAAAACGTGGAAAGCAGCGACGAAATCGAAAATAGTCTAGATCGTTTAGCAATGGCTGAAGTACCAATAGCAGTTTTAACATCCTTCATTCCCGTTTTTAATAGCAGTAGTGAGGAGGTGTTTAGCTTTATAGATGCGTGTAATGACACAATAGAGTTGGCTAGTCAAGTTCAGAAAGGAATCCTATTCAAGTTCATTAAGACCAGAATTAGAGGCAATGCAACTACGATCCTTATGAATAAAGACATAAAGGATTGGGAAACATTGAAAGCAGAATTAAGTAATGTATTCAGGGAACCCCATAGTAGTTTGTAATTGCACGGGGAGCTTATAAGTATACATCAGGGTAGGAACGAATCAGTTTCGCTGTATACGCAGAGAGTAGAGACCCTTGAAAGGCGATTAATGCAGGCTAAATTACACGGTGTGAAGGAAGAACATCAGCAAGGGCAAATCGAATATATTAGAAATGAAGCACTTAAAGTTTTCTTTAACGGATTGTTAGAAAGGCTTTCATCATACATCGTTACCCAGAGGCCAAAGGACTTAGCAGAGGCAAGTCGTTGTGCTAAGGAAGAGGAACAGCGACTAAATGTTTTCAAAACTAATATAAATAAGGATTACACAAATAAAAACTTAGCTAAAATAAATATTGCAGGATTTAAATGTTTTAATTGCGGGAAAATGGGTCATATCGCTAAGAATTGCCGTTTACCCAAACGACAGGAAGGTTATACTCAAAGACCTCAGGATCAAATTACAAATTCCAAATCCAATACAAAACCAGGCATAAAGGATTTCAAGCCGGAACAGGTTATAAGACATGTCAAGGAAGAAAAAGTGCTAAGTAATTTGTGTAACTCAGAAAGCCCTCACGTCAACGTGCTGATAAATGAGGATGTTAGGAAATTAATTGTCGATACAGGAGCCGAGGTCTCTATGATTTCTGCGAAGTGCATTTTCCATTGTGAAGTGGACTCAGAAAGCACAATTAAATTTAAAGGGTTAGGCGGAAAGCCGCATGAGACCAAGGAAGTAGAGCTATTTCCAAACAATAAGGGGAAATTAAAAACAAACACAGTAGAATTTCAAGTCATAGAAAATGACCTCCTAGGCGATTACGACGGAATACTAGGCAGTCGCTTTTTGAAAGAAGGAGGCTATTCTATCGATTACAAAGAGGGAGTAATAAAAATAAAGATGAGGAAATTACTTTAAAATACTTAAGTCAGGAACAAGTGTTAAATGGTAGGACTGAAGTAAGCCGATTACTTAGCATAAACAATTGGGAAAGCCTAGATGAAGACATCGTAATTCCTAAACAGGAATTATCAAAGGGCATAATCATTCCGGAATGCTTAACTAAAAACGGTCGCTGTGTAGCTACCGTGGTCAACACTACCGAGGGTACTTTCGACTTGAGCCAGGTTAGAATTGTTGGAAAGAACTTAAGAGAATTCGAGATAAAGAATAAAAGTGAGGTCAAGGTCTGTGGGAATGTCAGGACCGACCATATGAATAAGGAGAAAAAGAAAGTATATTAGCCATAATTAAGGAATATAGTGACGTATTCAGTATTGAAAATGAAAAACTGACCTGTACCAACGCGATAAAACATGAGATTCGAACAATCGAAACGGCTCAGCCGGGGTTAATCAAAACATACCGGTACCCCAAAGTACATGATGAAGAAGTCAGGAATCAAGTAGAGAAACTAAGAAAGGACGGTATCATTAAAAACAGTAGTTCTCCATGGAGCTCTCCTCTTTGGATCGTTCCAAAGAAGGCAGATGCAAGTGGCAAGAAAAAGTGGAGGGTGGTTGTAGACTGTTGTTGTAGCTGATAACTATCCCCTACCAAACATCAATGAAACACTCGATCAGTTAGGGAAGGCAAGGTATTTTACAACCCTTGACCTGACCTCAGGTTTTCACCAGATTCCCGTGCATGAAAAAGATGTTGAGAAAACGGCGTTCAGCACGCCATATGGGCACTTCGAATACACGAGGATGCCATTTGGGCTAAGGAACGCTCCGGCGTTTTTCCAAAGGTTAATGAATAACGTACTGTCTGGATTACAAGGCATCAAGTGCTTTGTGTATCTTGACGATATTGTTGTCTGTGGCCGGGGTTTACAAGAGCACAATCAGAAACTACTCGAGGTTCTAAATCAAATAAGGGTCGCAAACCTAAAACTGCAACCAGATAAATGTGAATTTCTGCGAAAAGAAGTTCAATACTTGGGACACGTAATCACTGAAAACGGAGTTAAGCCGGATCCGAATAAGATAAAAAGTATAGTCGAAATGCAGGCACCGATTAACGTGAAGGGAATTAAGTCCTTCCTAGGAATGGGAGGCTACTATAGGAAGTTTGTTCAAGATTTTAGCAAGATAGCAGACCCGTTAAATAAACTTTTAAAGAAAGACGTAGAATTTCATTGGGGCATTGAGCAGCAAATAGCCTTTGAGAAGTTAAAGAATGCAATTACGAATTATTCTATCTTACAGCACCCAGATTACACTAAGACCTTTTTAATAACAACTGACACATCAAACACCGGGATAGGAGCAGTGCTTAGCCAGGAAATTAGTGGAAGAGATCTCCCGATTCAATTTGTGAATAGGACGCTTAATAAAGCAGAACGGAATTATAGCACAACGGAAAAGGAGTGCTTAGCGATAGTTTGGGCAACCAAACAGTTTAGGCCATACATATATGGTAAGAAATTCATCGTACAAACTGATCATCGACCATTGACTTGGTTGTTCAATGTTAGGGACCCAGGTTCAAGATTAGTTAGGTGGAGATTGAAGCTGGAGGAATTTGAGTACGAGATTAGGTACAAGAAAGGTTGCGAAAATGTTGTCGCGGACGAACTGTCAAGGAACGTAAGGATGATGGAAGCTGAGAGAACATAGAAGCGGAATCAATTGAAGAAGTCGATCAAATAATTGACGACATGATTAGAAGCATGGCGGAGGAGGATGGTTTACTAGCTCCAGCCACAGGAAATATTGATGAGAATACTAGTAGTGAGGAGATAAATACGGCAGAAAATGAACATGAAGAAAAACATAATTGGCTCTTAGGTGGGCATAGAGGCCAGAAGGCGACGTATGCAAGCATAAAGGATACATTTTTTTGGAAAGGTATGCTAAAATAGGTTGTGAGATGTGATATGTGAAGAATTGTGAACACTGTCAACACGAAAAAGTACTTCGAAAACCAACCCGAAACCCCATGAAATTCGTTTCAACCTCTCATAGGGCATTTGAAAAAATGTGCATTGATTTGATAGGGCCATTAACGGAAACAGAAAAGGATACAAATTCGGACTTACTATTCAGGATGATCTCTCGAAATTCACTAAATTCATACCACCTGGTCCTCTCCGTCTTCAGATTTTCGCTTTGATCTTTGTTAGTCGCCGCATCAACCTTCGGACTCCGATTTCCCGCCGCTACGTCAGAGGAGGAGACATCACGTTCTCTCTCCCCAGCAAGGTTGTCCCCGGCGGCCGTCTTCCGTTTGCGAGTACGTTTTCGGTTCGAGCTCCTGCTCCCTTCCGACCCTCCCTTGCGACAGCTTTGCCCGTTTGATTGTTGCTGGGATCCAAAACCGCTTTGCCTTCGGCGATCAGAGTTTGTTTGTGGTAGCGCCGGCCATAGTAGGACCCTGAGCTCCGTCAGTTTAGGAACCTGGCACGCTCTTATTGGGGATTTGCCCGTCACCAATAAGAGGCGGAGTGTTTGAGGCGCATGCCGAAAGTGCTGGCATGCTTGTGCCTCCTGCAGCAGCCTTTACTAGCCGCCGGCACTTAGCAGTGCAATCTACAGTACGTCCCAATTCTGGGGCTCGTTCAACCTTAGCGGTTTCCCGTGCCGCGCCATCGACGGTGTCGCCTCCGTTGGTTGCACCACTCATGCTCAGTCCAACCTGGTGGTCGGACAGTGAGCCGCAAGAGTCGGTTTCGTTCCGGGCTGCCGGAGAGTTTTGAATGAGTGGTGGGGCCTACAGAATCCTTGCCCCGGCCGCGATTAGGGAGATGCGGGTGCCACCTGGAGTAATACCATCCATTAGGTTGTCCATTCATCCATAATAAACTCGGTTCTCCGGGTCTTAGTTCGAGGTCATTGACCTCTTAAGCCACTGCTTAGTAAGATACGTAATTGTCAATCCTGGCTAATATTCGTTATTTTGTACAAGCAACTGCTGAACATGCGAATGCAAAATCACAACAACATTGTGGAGTTCATCAATTGGAATCGTTATACAGGAGGAACTATTAAGTAAAATCCTTCTTTCAAGTTTACCAAAATCGTTTGAAAATTTCACAATCGCAATGGAGACGCGAGACAATTTGCCCACATACAGCGCATTGAAATTAAAGCTTCTAGAAGAAGGTCAGAGGCGCAAGCAACAAAGAGATCCGTTAGACGACGATAACACACAGCAAGCATTAACCGTGCATTAAAATAACAAACAAACAAATTTAAGGGTAAGTGTTTTGTATGTGGTAAACGGGGACACTTTGCGATCAAGTGCAAAGCAAAACAAAGCCATAGCGAATCAGCAATGGGCATTGTAGCCACGGCAGATACACATAAACACGCAGTCAACGGAACTAGCTGGTACATCGATAGTGGTGCGACCTCACACATGTGCAATAAGAAGCAGATGTTTGTACGGTATACAGAACATCAGGAAAAAATTTGGTTGGCTGCGAATGTGTCAGTGATGGCAGTTGGCAAAGGAGATCTGTTGTTACGTACGAACGAGAGAAATATTCGCTTAAGAAATGTTTTGTATTCTCCGGAGCTGAAAGCGAATTTCATTTCTATGAGCAAGGTAGCTGAAAATGGAATGACTGTCAAATTCAAAGGCGAGCGCGCTTGGATAAGGGACCAGCAAGGCAACGTTATTCTGCAAGCTCTGAAAGAACACAATTTGTTTGTGGTCAAGCTAAAGACCGAGAGCTTGTTTGCGGTGAGTAACAACAAAATCTGGCATTGTAGGTATGGTCACCTGAATTACCAAAGTCTTCGTGAGTTGGAGCAACATGATATGGTACAAGACCTAAAATTAAAGAAAAATGATGATGAAGAGTGGTTCTAACATTTGTATGCTAGGCAAAATACATACATTACCTTTTCCCCAAACATCAGAACGCAGTTCAACAAAATTATCGTAGTTAATTCACACGGATGTTTGCGGACCTGTGATCCATTGGCGGTGCTCGATATTTTCTGACATTCATAGACGATAAATCCAGATTTATTTTCGTTTATACATATTTTAAGGGCTACGGACGAGGTACTCGGTGTATTCAAAACCTTTAAGATGTACGTTGAACAACAGACAGGATGCACAATTAAGGCCCTACGTAGCGATAATTGCAGAGAATATATCAACAGTGAATTCGACGCAGTTTTGAAGAAGCATGGAATTCGTCGTGAATTAACAGTGATACATACTCCACAGCAGAATGGAGTTGCAGAACGTGCTAATCGAACGTTGGTGGAGATGGCTCGTTGCATGTTATTACACGCAGGTTTGCCTCAACATTTGTAGGCGGAAGCAGTCTCAACATTAGCATACAAGTTAAATAAATTAAAAATTTACTTTTGAAAATTTAACTGTATTTCACTAAGTTCACTTACGATCTAATCTTACAAAGCCAATCGCTATCCTATTTATACTCATGCTTCAGCCTATTGCGTCCGCTGCATCAACACAGAAAAGTGCATGGTTGCGCTTTTGTCCCTTCGATCGGTAGTTGGGGTGATGACCGTTTGTATGGCTAGTGCGTTGACCACTTATTGGTTCACGCGTTGTTCACTTTATGAACCATAAAGCGCGTCAGCAGAATCGGCGTATTGATTGGGTGCGTTGCCCACTTGATGACCCATATTGGCTTTGTTATGAAGTAATGTTATATGATATTTTGTGTAGCGATTTTTGTAGTGTGTTGTGTTGTGTTAACTCCTCCCTCCTTAAGACGAAGCGTCCGCGGAATGCTATTGGAATGTTGAAGATACTGGGATACTTCTTGGGAGATACTGGGTCATTGGTTCTGGCTTGTACTGGAGTTACGGATAGTGGTGGTGTTTCTATTTTGATGGGTCTGCTCCTAATTAGTGCTTGACATCCAATTACAAAAATTATAAGGAACACTACTGCGAAGGTAGAATATGTTATAAGTTGGTGTTTATCTTTTTCTTCCTGGGTCTTGCTAATGTGTTGTATATTCTTAGTGTGCAGTTCCTTCATAAGTTTTAGGGAAAGAACTTCATCTCTAGGTCTTCTGTTGATGGGTATAATGTTGGTGGTGAGGCGCAGTGTTTCTCTTGCAGAGAATCGTTGATTGTTGATGGTCATACTCTCAGTAGTGAGCTTTATAACAAAGGTTCCTCTTAGCATTTGGGGTTTGTGGAATTATTGAATTCCACTCTGCCGTTGAATTTATTGAGGATGAGCACACCTGGTGTTATTTCTTGTACTTCCGGGAGATGATGGCTGTTTGTTACGCTGCATGATGCATTCTTATTTTCTAGCAAATTAGTTATACATTTGTCATGGCTTAAATCGATTACATTGGCTTCTTCACATAGGGATACATTTTCAATAATTTTACAATCTCTTATAATTCCAAAAAAAATCTTATTCTTGCGTAAAATATTTCTAAATTGAATTTTATAAACGGTATTATTGTTTCTTTTCCTTGGTATTATTATAATTTTTTCGTATACATTATTTTTCGTCTTGGGAATATCAATTATATAGAGAAGACGATTATAGTCTGTAGCTATTTTTACATTTGCAAAATTTTAATGCATTTTCAACATTTTCATATGGTATATTTTCTTTATTTATTTTCTCAATAATTACCTTTAATTCTTTTTTAGACAAAAGGTTTGAACTTACAATGTTCGTTTTAGCTATCTCGATTGCATATATAATATTTGTTATTTCTTCTTTAATAATTTTTAATTTGTATAATAATACTACATTCACTTGATATTCAAATATGCTTTCTCTTCTTATATTGTTTAAAACTTCATTTGCCATTTTAGTTAATTTATTAATTCTCTCTTCATGATTTCTGTTAATTATAATTTGCTTATCATTATTTTCGATTAAGTTATTTATTTTATCTCTAACTAAGTTAAAATCATCGTGTTACCCGCAATCCATTTCCATGCCGTGCCGATAAAATCTATTGACCTCTTAATTTTATTTATTTTTAAATTTTGTATCAAATTACCAATTTGCTCTAATTCATGTTTTAAGAGAGGATAAAAAGGATTGGTGGGAGGGATTCGATTTTGTATTACGGATGTGGCTTCGGATAAAAAATTCTCGTAGGGAGCTATTTCGATTACGTGTATTACCTTGATGGTACCTTCAGTAATTTTTGCTAACCCGTTGTTCAAGACGATGATGGGAGAGTTGGAATAGTCAAGAATACTTACTTCTCCATGACTAGTCCTTAGTAGGAATCTGTGGGATATGATAGGAAAAGGAAAGAAATAAGTATAATGGTATTTTAATTTCGAATATTTGTTTTGTGTACAATTTTTCCTGATTCAGTTATTACTATTCTTTCAGTCTTCTTTGAATTTCTCCTTTTTATACCTTAGGGATAATTTTTATCCTAGTCTTTTATTAATCCTAACATGGATGATATCTCCAGGGGAATAAGACTTAATGGATGATCTATTCTTATTATGATATGCTAAATCAGTTTCTTGTTTTAATTTAAGTTTGTTTGCAATTTCTTGGCGTGCTCTTATGATTTCTTCGGGATCTGTTCCTATGTTTCGACTGAAAAATATATCAACGGGTTTTTTATTTGTGACGGAGTGTATGGAGAAATTATAAGCATTAACTGCGGTGTTTAGAAGTTCCTTGAAGGAATTATAATTTTTTTTCTGCACATCTTTTTATCTCATCTCATCTCATGATTTCTGCAAGTGTGGAGTGAAACCGTTCAACTTGACCATTCGATGTACTCGTATATGGGGGAGTCGTGAATACTTGAATACCTAGTTCGTTTTTTAGCATGAAGTTGAATTGAGTGATTTTTCGTTGTCAAACACAACAATTCTTGGTACGCCATAGCTAAAGATTATTTCACGTAGCAATGGTCTTATATCTTCAACGGCTTTTGAGTTAATCAGTTTAGTAACAGCATATTTGGAGAATTTATCGATTGCGGTAAGGACCAATTTTCCTTCTGTTGAGAAGATATCTACGTGTATGATTTCACCAGGATATTTTGGAATTGGTGTGGACTGTATTTGGATTTTATTGGGATGTCGGTCATATTTGCTTTGTTTGCAGACTGAACAAAGTTTGGTTATTTTACGGATTTTCTTAGCCATTTTTTTATCATTCCTGTGAGCACGGTTGTGTGTCTGAATTATAATGTTTTCCTGATCCTCTTCGTTTTTAACATCTTCAACTTGTTTTTGGGTAAACCGAATTTTGTAAGAACTGAGGTGTGTTTTGTACACGTTTTGTATCATTCCCATTATGTGTTCAGCGGTTTTGATACAATTAATTACTGTTGGATTAATACGTTTTTTTCAAAATATTTATTAGAATTGAGTCGTTATAAAAAGGCGAAGTAATAGTGTGTCTAAGGTAGGTTGGAAATACGATTTCGAAGGTTTCGCTATGAGGAGAACCTTCTAGAAGGAAAATCTGATTTTTGAAACAATTTATGGGTATATCGATATTGTAAATTAAATCATGTGATGACCTTTCAGCGCTGTGGATTGTCGGGGTAAGGGAAATAATCTGAGTTTTTTGAGGGGGTCTAGAAAGTGCATCAGCTACTACGTTGTTCCTTCCGGGTTTATACTTAAGCTGGTAGTTATAATCTTTTAACAATGCTTTCCACCTTTTTAGTTTAGTATTATTATTTTTAGTGCTTAGCGCATGAGTCTGAGGTTGATGACTTTGGCTGTACCGTATAAATAATTTCTGAGTGAGTTCAATGCCCATATTATGGCAAGCATCTCTTTTTCATTTGCTGCGTAGTTTTCCTCGGTTCTATTTAGTGTTCTGGATATAAAGGTGATAGGTTTTTGCTGTTGTGACAGGACTGCTCCTATCGCGTAGTTGGAAGCGTCTGTTGTGAGTTCGAATGGAATTTTAAAATCAGGATAAATTAAAATTGTGTCCTCTGAGGCTAATGAATTCTTTAGCTTTTGAAATGCTTCTTGGGCTTCAGTATTTAGGTGTATTGGTTTTTTGCCGGAGGTATTTTTGGACGCTCGTCCATCCTCCCCCCTTAGAAAGGATGTCAGGGGTTTTGCCAACTTGTCATAGTCCCTCATAAAACGACGGTAGTACCCTGACAGACCAAGAAAGGATCTCAAGTCTTTCAAGGTTCGAGGGGCTGGACATTTTTTTATTGCTTTAACTTTTTCGCGATTGTTCTTAATACCTTTTGAGGAGACGATAAATCCAAGGAATTCTATTTCCTGCTTGAAAAACTCACATTTGTCTAATTGTACCTTTAGGTTCGCTTTATGCAATGTCTGTGTCTCCTCGTCTTGGCTAAAAATGATTATATCGTCATGTATACAAAACAGATTTTGCCAATGTGATCACGCAAGATGTCATCTAAGGCTCTCTGGAATATTGAGGGTGCATTTTTCATTCCGAATGGCAGTCTTGTAAATTCATATTTGCCATTGTTGATGGAAAAAGCAGTTTTTTCCATATCCGATTTCTTTAGAGGAATTTGGTGGAAACCACTCTTTAGGTCGATGACTGTAAAACAGTTGTTTTTACCCAGTTGTGATAAAACGTCGTTTATTTCAGGTATTGGATATCTGTCGGCTATCGTTATGGAATTTAACTTGCGGTAGTCGATGACGAGTCTGTATTTCTTTATGCCAGATGCATCGGCCTTTTTAGGCACTATCCACACTGGTGAATTGTAAGGGGATCTAGATCGCCTAATTATGCCATCTTTCAGTAGGTTTGCTACCTGGTTTTTAACTTCATCTTTGAATGCCATTGGGTAGACCGGGGAATCTGTTGTTGTTTTGATTTCTCCATGAACAGAGGTGGTGCATGTGAGTTTATTATTAGGATCATCAAATAGCTTTGGGAACTCCGTTACATTTACAGTTTTACATGGGTTTTCTGTCGCTCAGACATATGACTAGTACGGATGTTGATGTTGTTAACGGATTGAGCTGTTAATTGTTTTATCTTGACTTTCACACAGTTATTGATGACCATAAGGTTCTCTTTGGCATAAATTACGGCAGAGAGATCTTTTAGGCTATCGTTGCCAAGGATCGCGTGGAAGGATTTAAGTTCTGGCATTAAAAAGAATTTAATGTTGAAATCGAAAAGGTTTAAAAAGGTGTGATGGGTGATTTTGAGATTTCCTCCCATGGAGTTTGCAAGAAAAGGTTTTTTATGTAATTAATAATTTTTGTTTGATCCGGTGTCAATTAGAATTTTAATTATATCTCCTCTATTCGTCTTACATTCGAAATTTGGAAGAGAGGAGCAATTTAGCCTAAAAAATGTATGTCAATAAACTCTGGAGGTTCTTCTGTATTATCATCGTCGAACTGTTGTGGTAGGGATAGGGACTCAGGATGTTCTTCGAGTATCGGTTTGTATTCATCGTCTAATGGTGGAATGGTTTGATCGTGTTGACTAAACTCGTTAGATTCTGTGGTGTTAAGGTGAAAATTTTTCTGAATTTTAGTAGGGAGTATTTGCTGTGGAGAAGCAAATGGTCTCTTATGTGCTGGTGGCCAATTCTTTTGCTGTGGTCTGTTCATGTAATTAATATTATTAGTTTGAATAGTAGATGTCTCCATAGGCAGAGGTGGTTGCTGTAGCTCTGGGTTGTAACTTTTTGAGCATAACGGTTGGGTGTAAAATGACGTTGGGGTCGTGAAGGTATCACTGGTCTTGGGGTATAATTGTATTGTTTTGGGGTAATATTCTTTGGGCGCATGGCGGTCCACCTTGATGGATTGTGCCATGATTCTTGGAAGAACGGCTGCTTGCTTTAGAATTGAGTAATGTTACGTTTGGGTGGAAGAATAGGAGGTGTTTGCGTTTTCTTAACATATGCGGCATTTGCATACTGTGCCCTGTAGTTTTGGTTTTCCAACTTAAGACACAAATGTAAAGCCACGGGTTCTCGAATACCGAGAAGTCTGGGTAAATCGCCTTTTAATCCACGCACGAACGTGTCTAGGGCCCTGTATGTATGCATTAGCAGGTTTAATGCTTCACCACTAACTTCCATACATGATATTTTATTTAAAATTAAGGTGAGATGTGAGTATACCTGTTGGTAGAATTCTTGAATTGAAGAGTTGCCTTGACTAGTGAGGGTACTAAGATCTCGCTTGTCCGCGTAATGCAGAGTAAGACATCGGGTGATACAGTCGAAGTTCAGTGGAGTATTATAAGACTCAAGAATGTGGTCTGCATGTCCAACGATCGTATTTCGGATTACATTTAAAATGCCGAAGTACTTGGGAGACCCTTTTATATGCTCATAAATCTTGAGAATCCTGTCTATGCTTTTGCGCCAAGAGCTAAATTCTCCCGGTGGTCCGGAGAATTCGCGTAGACTTCTGACGACACCAGGGATTTTATCAAGCTCAGTCAGGTTTCCTTGCTGATCTTGATTAATTGTTTGATAAATTCCCGTGAATTGATCTTGTTTGGGGCTTATGATAGATTGGATTATGTCTATTCCTTCTGACCGAGGTTTTCATCCTGTGGGTTTTCAGGATTAGAAGGATTAAGCACTGAAGGACGGATAATATTGGGGTTAAGCATAATGGTAAAGACTGATTATAGAAGAGCACAGATTGTTAAGAGTCAATAAATTTTCGAGGGCAAACGTATGAAATTTTTATGTTTTAGTTAGTTTAGATATTATATCTTAGTTATTTTACAATCTTTGACAATGGGTTTCAATTATAATTTTAAATTAAAGAACAGACTCGAAATTGTTATAATTTTATAATTTTTTTCAAAAATGTTTAAGAGAGATAGGTAATAATTTTTCATTTATTTAACAGCTAGATTTTTATATAATTGTTTCGACAAATGATTTTTGGCATAAATTCTTATTTGAATAATGCAAATCTGACTTACGAATGACGGATCAGTAAAAACGTCAGCATTGGTCGAGCGGCTGACGACGATTCGTCTCCTGTTTGCTGGTTGCTACTGAGGGGCCTCGTTTCTCGAACACTAAATAGCTGGTTTTTTGCACTGATAATTTAGCTTAGATTACGGGTTCCTTGGGACACAGACTTTTTTCGGACGGCACTAACTTGAGAGTTTTCCTCTGGTTTTCCTATTACGGACTTTTGTCGGGAGTTCGCGTCAATGACGTTAGCACTACTTAAGGGCCATTTTGTACATTGATCGCGTTAACACTTTACCGAAAACTAACTTTTCAACCAGTTAAATAAATTAAAAATTTACTTTTGAAAAATTGAACTTTATTTCACTAAGTTCACTTACGATCTAATCTTACAAAGCCAATCACTACCCTATTTATACTCATGCTTCAGCCTATTGCGTCCGCTGCATCAACACAGAAAAGTGCATGGTTGCGCTTTTATCCCTTCCATCGGTAGTTGGGGTGATGACCGTTTGTATGGCTAGTGCGTTGACCACTTATTGGTTCATGCGTTGTTCACTTTATGACCCATAAAGCGCGTCAGCAGAATCGGCGTATTGATTGGGTGCGTTGCCCACTTGATGACCCATATTGAAGCAGTGTATTGGCTTGAGTGCGCTGCCCGCTTGATGACCCATATTGGTGTGTCAGCAAAATCGGTGCAGTATTAATGACTTGAGTGCGCTGCACGCTTGATGACCTATATTGGTGTGTCAGCAGAATCGGTGCAGTATTAATGACTTGAATGCATTGCCCGCTTGATGACCTATGTATATTGGTGTGTCAGCAGAATCGGTGCAGTATCAATGACTTGGGTGCGCTGCCCGCTTGATGACCCATATTGGATTTGTTATGAAGTAATGTTATATAATATTTTGTGTAGTGTGTTGTGTTAACTTACATCCGCAACAGGTGCCCTACCAAGTTATTACAAAATAAAACTCCGTAAGAAGTCTGGTACAACAAGAAATCAATTGTAAATCATCTTAAAATATTTGGTTCAATTACCTTGAATAAAAACCATCATGCTAAATTTTAACCCAAAGGCAAAGAGTACATAATGATTGGATATTCCACCGAATCCAAAGCATATCGGGATGTACTTTTCAATGAACACTTTCAAAAACATGAAGATACACGAAATACTGAAATTGATACGAAAGAGTTTTTTTTTCATACGGCAAAGATGATGCACAGCTAAAGGTTATGCCATGTGTGCGAGATAATGAAAAAACAACAAGCAACGTTTCCCCTTACGACGCGATTAACGAAGATAACGAGGTCGTCAACAAGGAGGAGGAGATAAGCAATGATAAATCTGCACTGATAGTGCGTAAAGTGGTTTCGGGTACACAAAAAAATCTTCCCAGTCAATCTTCAAGCGAGAAACATGAACAATGGAAAAAAGCGATGAATGCCGAATTAATTTTAGTGGCAATTTATGTGGACGACATTATTATCGGATGTAAAGGTAAATCTGAGCTAATCAAGGTGAAAGAACGTATTGTAGAACAATTCGACGTGGTAGATAAGGGCGCCTTACAACATTTCCTCGTGATGGAAATCGAGCGTGAGGGTGAAACTGATTCTATTGCTTTGAGTCAAACCCAATACATAAAGGAACTGCTCAATCAGTATGGTATGAGGAACTGTAAAAGTGTGTCAGTTCCCCTTGAACCTGGTTATCAAGTTGCATGTAACAATCAATGTCATAAAACAGATGTAACAAATTATCAATCGCTAGTTGGAGCACTTATGCATCTTGGGATAACGACGAGACCAGACATAATGCATTCTGTTGCCAATTTGGCACAGAAAAACAAAGATCCACATGTTGAACATATGACAGCGGCCAAACATACAGGTAGTATTAATTTAAAACTTTGTTTTCGTGCCGGAAATAGTCAGATAGAAGGCTATAGACGACGCTCAAGATCGTAAGTCGTATTCGGGCTTTGTATGTACGGAAAATGTGCATTTTCCTGGGAGTCGAAGAAACAGAACCCGATTGCGTTGAGCAGCACAGAAGCTGAGTATGTTGGAGCATCCAGTGCAGCTAAGGAAGCAGTCTACCTGCGGCGATTATTACAAGAAGTTGACGTCTGAAAAAATAATCCAATTGTCCTCAATGTGGATAATCAAGGGGCGCAGAAGCTAGCAACGAATCCAGTATCCCACAACCGTACCAAACACATAGATATGAAATACCACCACATACGAGAGGGCGTGAAAAGCCGTGAAATACAATTGAAGTATTGTCCATCTAACGAAATGACGGCCGATGTTTTTACTAAAAATTTGCCGAAAATTAAGCACGAAAAATGTGTTATACAAATGAATATGTCATACATTCGTTAAAGGAGATTCACGTTGAGGAGGAGTGTTGAAAAGAAATACATATACATAGGGTGCCCCACGAGCAGTGTGCCAAAAAGCTAGAGCGTGTAGCCCTGGCCAAGACAAGAAAAAAATCGTACGGGAGGGGGGGGGTCTATTCCCCCCCGTTTAGCCGGGAGGGGCAATTTTCTAAAAAATTGACTTAATTTGGAAAAAAAATTATTAAAAATCAACCGTAACAGCCACAATGCCGCGATATACTTTTTTGTAAAGCCAGAAACCTCTTCTTTGATCTTGTTTTTAAACGAAGCTGTTGTAAGGAATAGTTTTTGAGAAATTAATTTTCAAACTCAAAATTTTGAAAAAAAAATTGGAAAAAAAAAATTTCGAACTACTTTTTTCCAAAATTGTATGTAATTAAGTACTATTTTTTTTTTCCAAAATTCAATTCCCTTATTAGTTTTTAGTTAAAAACAGAAAACCGGATGCAAAAATGTCTTGTAGTTTTTGAGAAATTAAAAAAAAACCCGAACCATTTTTTTCTAAGGAAAACCTTTTTTTTTGGTTTTAACGCGGCTGGACTTGTAGGCAAATTAATGTATGAAAGATTGACCTCTTTTTTATTATTTTTAAAAAATTCGGAGTTTTATTATAATAAATTTTCAATATGATCCCCATTTTTTAGAAGGCAAAATTTATATATCTTTTTATAATGGCTGCACATTAGTCTATGTTTGACAAATTTTCCTTCAATTTGACTCCAGCGACTTCAATCCGTTGTTCCAAAGATACTATTTCCACTTCGTAAACATAATTTTTCATGAATCCCCACACTTAAAAATCTAGAGGAGTTAAATCTGGTGATCTAGGTGGCCATTCCGTGGCGCCCCTTCTTCCGATCCAACGGTCACTAAAATGATCATCCAGCCAGTGTCTAACCCGTAAGCTGTAGTGTGCTGGTGCTCCATCTTGCTGGTAGATTAAATTATCTGCTATGGCCAAAGGAACGTTGTCCATCAAATCGGGCAAAAGGTCTCGTAGGAACTGCAGGTATGATTCTCCCTTAATAACGGCATTCAAAAACCGGGCCCCGATTACAGTTTGTCCAACAATACCAAGCCAAACATTACAGCTAAAGCGGTGTTGTGATTTATTTTGTTTTTTGTTGTGTGGATTGGTGCTACTCCAATGATGCAAATTGTGGAAGTTAGTAACCCCATCTCTGGTAAACTGTGCTTCATCCGTCCAGAATATCCTTGCAAAATAGTTTTGTTCAGTTTCATCTCGAAGCAGTAATGATCGACAAAACTCTGCTCTCAAAAACTTGTCGTTTGAGGTGAGTCCCTGAACTGGCCTAAAATGGTACGGGTGTAAGTTTTCGGTATGAAGCACTCTCCATACTCTAGATTTGAGCACTCCAAGCATAATAGCCATCCTCCTTGTACTAAGGGAGGGATTGCGTCGGACCAAATTCAAAATTCGGGTAGAACCCATCTGCGGCGGGCGGACCCAGTCGAAATTCGCAGGTCAGTTTTCAGGCGTTATCAATGAAAAAAAAAGAATTAATCCAGGGTTATTCCAATACTGTGTCACTTTATTGTATCCTCATAAAACTCCGAATTTTTTTTAAAAATAATAAAAAAGAAGTCAACGTTTCATACATTAATTTGCCTACAAGTCCAGCCGCGTTAAAACCAAAAAAAAAAGGTTTTTCTTAGAAAAAAATGGTTCGGGTTTTTTTTTAATTTCTCAAAAACTACAAGACATTTTTCCATCCGGTTTTCTTTTTTTAACTAAAAACTAATGAGAGCATTGAATTTTTGAAAAAAAATTACTACTTAATTACATACAATTTTGAAAAAAAATAGTTCGAAATTTTTTTTTTTCAATTTTTTTTCAAAATTTTGAGTTTGAAAATTAATTTCTCAAAAACTACTCCTTAAAACAGCTTCATTTAAAATCGATATGAAAGAAGAGGTTTCTGACTTTACAAAAAGGTATATCGTGGCATTGTGGATGTAACTGTTGATTTTTAATAATTATTTTTCCAAAATAAGTCAATTTTTTAGAAAATTGCCCCTCCCGGCTAAACGGGGGGAAATAGACCCCCCCCTCCCGTACGATTTTTTTCTTGTCTTGACTAGACTTACACGCTGTAGCTTTTTGGCACACTGCTCGTGGGACACCCTGTATATTAACAACACCGAAAAACCAACGTGCATGTTTTCTTTTCTCTTTCTCTGTTCTATGTAATTCATTCGCATAATAGCAGACATAGAAGCTTGAAATTTAGAATACAATTAGTGTTTAGTGTATAAATCAAGGAAAAACTAAAATATTTTGCAATTTCGGTCCAGTTTTCTAGATACACCAAATATTATTGCTAATAGGATAGTGCCTGTATGTATCCTTTTTCAATTTATCTAGATGGCGATTAACTCCTAAAAATTTGCAATGCAACAATCAATTGGCGGTTGGGGAATTGGGTTTAGTGGTCAATGTGGTTCATGTATTTGACGGAATATAAAATAGACTACATAAAGGAATATTTAATTAAATCCGGTTTAAATCACTCCAGCATTAAGTTTTTGCTAAATTTTATTACATAGTGCACCACCTCAGACAAATACCTTTCCAACGGTGTATCGCACTTGATTGTGCGACTTTTAGTTTAGGAGGAGAAGCGTCTTCACTGGCGTATTATATATATAGATAAACAATATAAATTAAATTATTTTCTCAAGATGTTAAAGCGCAAAGCATTTAAAGATCTTGCGAAATATACATACATATGTTGCTGAACTTAAAATCGAACTTAATCATCGGACTTAAATACCAAGACGTTAAAATGATAAAACAAAATACGAACATTATACAGATATAAAGTAGGTATGTACATATTGCCTCTTGAAAATGGATTTGTAAAATTCTTTAAATCAAGTTCATATGCAATTGCGCTGCAACTATCCAAAAAAGCCAAAGTTCAAATTGTGCTGGTCCACATATGGCAGCTGTCGAGTAACATATGTAAATTCACGGGCACATAAGTCGCATCCGTTACTTGGAGCTGAGAGCGAGAGTGACAGCCAAATCAAATCGTAGAACAACAACCATCGCACATACCTCCAACCTCATAAATTTGAGTGATTTCCCTTTGTTATCTCAAAGAAATTCGCAGAATTCGAAGAATGAAGACCTTGCGCATCCCTAGAACAGTGTTGGGACTTTACTACTATTTTGTCAAATTTTAAAATCTACCACTTCTATTAGTCAAAGTGTGAAATCTACCACTCTTTTGAATTCTTCATTCTTTCTTTACAAACATATAAAATTGTGGCCAGGATTTGGTTAAACAGTTTTCGCTTCCGTATCGAGTAATTGTACTCATAATGCTATAATATGTGTATTATCTTACATCTTTAAAACTCTTGATTCTATTGGGGAAATATTATCCCCAATTGGTGTATATCGATAAAAATTACTATCATCAGCCATTTAATCAACCGTATCAAATTTTTATGGAAAGAAATTTTTTTCTTTGATATGGCAATTCCCCAATTAAATTTTGTTTTCAAATGTTCGATCTTTGACAGGACTGAACAAGACAAAACGTCAAGCTTCGTTGATTTGTAGCAGAAACCAGAATGAGACGTGCGTCTTTCGTACGTCTTCTAGACATGGGTCAATCGTTCAAATTCAACGAACGAATCGTTCAAGTATTGGTTTCCAAAATGATTCGGTCATATCAATCAATCAATCGTTCGTTTAAAGATAGAGACCGATATATTAGACTGGATCAATATTACAATCGTTCGTTCGTTCAGATATCGAGATCGATTCATTGTATTGGTCAATACCCCATTCAATCAATCGTTGAATAAAGATAGAAACCTATTCACTGTATTGGTTCAATGCGATCGATCTGAAAATGCAAATATGTTTGTATTGGATTAAATAACTAACGTTTATTGTTCATCCCTTAGATGTTCGTAATTTAAAGTCAGCTAGTTTGCTATTTTATCGTGCTTTTTAATTAAATAATAAATAATATTATTTGTTAGTACCTATCACAAAAAAGTAAGTTATCACTTACTCAGAAGCTTAGTTATAGATTGTATTTTATACAATTGTACGCTATGTCTGAATTGAAAAACAAACGGAGCGAGATATGGAAACATTTTTCTATCGTCTCAAGTGACAAGGCAAAATGCTGTTATTGCCAAAAGCTAATAAGTTTTTCTGGGGGAGCAACTGGAAATTTAGGAAGGCAGACAGATCCACGCTTGCACACCCATATGCAACACTCACAGCTACAGAAACCAACCCAATTCAAGAATCCAATAGTGAAGCTCCAACCATTTCATCTGACAGTATATATACCCTGACAGCCACAACTTCACATCATTTAGCATCCACTCTAAGACAAACTCAAATTTCTTCATATGTACGAAGACCAATATCACTTTCATTTTCCAAACAACTAGACGAACAACTTACAAAAACAATAGTAAAACAATATTATCCATTTAAAATGGTTGAAGACATAGAATTTAAAGAATTCTTGAAAATGCTGCGTCCAAATTATACAATGCCTACACGAAAGACCATATCCCATTCCTTAATTCCACGTCTGTACAATGAGACAAAGGAAAAAGTTCAGAGAGTGCTTGGTGGGGTAGAAGCTGTATGCCTCACAACAGATAGATGGACGTCTAACACCCAGCAAAGTTATATTGGCATAACAGCTCACTTTGTGCAAAACCTGAACTCGAGCAGCAGCCTACAATCCTGCCTTTTAGGATGCATTCCTTTCAACAACAGCCACAAGTCGGCAAATTTAGGGGCTTTGTTGAAAGGTGAAAAGGTCTTGGGGTCTAGGAGGAAAAGTTGCATGCGTGGTGACCGACAATGCATCAAATATCGTTGGTGCGGTGAGATATAATAATTGGAGACATCTGCCTTGCTTTGCATACTCGCTAAATCTTGTTTTAGGGGATGGAATAGCGGTCATTGAAGCAGAAATCGCAAGGGTTAAGAATATAGTTGCGTATTTCAAAAGAAGCGCCAAGGCATCCCTTCAACTAACCAGTATGGAAAAGCAATTAAATCTTCCAGAAGTGAAACTAAAACAAGACTGTATAACAAGGTGGAACTCCAATGCATCTCAACCATCTATGTACATCTCAGACACAAACGGACACAGAAACAGCAATCCTTTGGAGAGATTTTGATAATATAGTCAAAAGTGTAATATCTCACCCAAATACTCACGCCGCAAGTATTATAGAAGTGGACAAGTATATCAATGAGCCACTCATGAAAAGAACAGATGACCCATTAAAGTGGTGGGACAATAGAAAGCATATCTATCCCCGACTTCATAAGCTGGTGCAACGTTTGCACTGCTAGTAGCAACAAGTGTTTCCTGTAAACGTGTTTTTTCGAAGGCCGGATTAATAATTGATGAAAGACGCAGTAATCTGAAGCCGGAAAAAGCTGCACAATGTCAATTTTTGAATTATAATTTATAAGATTTATTTTACTGAAATCAATTTTGTTTCTAGTTTTTTAACTTTTTTGTATGTTGTTTGTTGTTACATGAAGATTTGAATTTAGTTTCTTGATTTTGTTTTCCATTGAATTATGTGTTTTGAAAATGAAAATCCAATGTTATCCTTTGTTGTTCGTGGTTGTTATAAAATTTTCCTTTCCTACAATAACATTTATATTAATTTGTGGTATGTTAAAAGAAAATAGAATGATACTTACTCTTTAAATGTTCAAACTCCAATTTAAATTAAACGGTTGTAACTCACAGCTGATTCAAAAAGGGAGGAAAGTGACACTTCACATACATGTATTTGCTTAGAATATGAAAACAACTAACACATCGGAAAATGAATGAAACGGCAAAGAATTAAACGAACAAATAGAGTGAGAACACTATAACGAAACAAGTATATGTATGTACTACCGAAGTCATAGCAAAAAATGCGAAAGAGCATATGGAATTAAGAATTCGCTCTTTCTTCAACACTTTATTTTCGTTCGTTCCATGTGTCATATTGTTTCATATCGTTCGTATCGGTCAAATGACCGAAACAACCGAATCGGTCATTACAAAAGTATTGACTTTGTGATTGATTGGTTTGTAGTTGTGTGATTGCAATCACCAATACTTTTCGGTGATTCGGTCAAAACGAACGAATCAATCACGATCGACTCATGTCTAACGTCTTCCCCCGTGACACCCTGAAATTTTGAAAGAAGTTCAGGTTCGTAGCGACAAAACCCGTTACAAACGAGCTTCTATCCGTGAATACGTGTGAGCTCATTTCATTTTACCGCAGTGTACTCCAACCCCGCTCCACACTCCCACTCCCGCCACACACGTTCTTGGAATTATAACAATGTGCGTGATTCTTTAAAAAAATTTGACAGCACTTGAGGTACCCACGTGCTCGCACGAGCTTGTAGGCAAACGTCGGCAGCAATTTTAAGTGGTACGTCTCTTTGGTGGTTTCTGATTTGTAGTGTTTTATTATGTCCCATGATCTGGAACGGATCATGTGGCATAATAAAATACACCTAATTTAAGGACAAGCATATATAATGTATTAACTTTCTAATAGACAAGAAATAGATTTGTAACAGAAACTTGGTTGAAAATAGATCTAAAATTCTCTTTCAGATTTCAAGTGCTATCGTGTTGATAGAACGAATAGAACAAGTGCGGGAGTTTCTATTTTAATCCGGAAATCAATTCAACATTATCTTTCCAACACACACTATGCGCAATAAAAAATAAATAGTTGGATAATGGTTCAAGTAGCACAGCTACAATAAAATTCTCTGTGTTTATTTTCTTTGTGGGAATTTATCTCTTGAAAGGAGGCAACATCTGCTTGATCTGTTGCCAAGTTTTTATAAAAAAAAATCTTGGCTTTGCTATGAAGCGAATGAGTTCTATTATAATGAAGGTGTTCTGGTTTTTTTTTTTGAAGCTATAAATTGGTCTGGGAAATTAGGACATTACTATATTACTTTATTTTTTTTTACAAAGGTATTTTTACAAAGGCATTATCTCTCTCTTCCATTCCTCCTATGGTTTGACTTGATTTGTTAGCTAGTTAATTGCAAATTTTGAAATAAGAAACTTAAGCTGTTTTGATTTACTTTGTTTCTTACTAAGAAAAAACTAAGTTGATTTATGCTGTTATCCCAAACGAATAAATGCAAATTACACAAACCAGAGTCTCTTGTTTTTCTCTACGATGATCAAAGTAATTGCGAATTCTATCTTCACTTTTCTTTTATCTTTCTAAATATTTTGTCTAAAAAATTATTTGGAAATTAACAAAGGTTGTTTGCATAGGAAAATTACAATGTACCTATGTATGTATGTATTATCATAGTCAGAAGGAGTTTTTATTAATTTTTGAAATTAAACAAAATCAATTTTTCTCCATACGTAAACAAAAAATAGTGGAAAGAAACAAACGCAAAAGTAATTTTAAAAAAATAATAATAATTAAGTGGTAAGGATGACATTTAAAGTAAAAAATCTCGGTAAGGTCTGGGTGAGTCTTAAGTTCATCGGATTGGATTGAAGATTGTTATAAAATGAATGAAATTCTAGAAATATGAACGTTTGCAACTCAAAAAGATCCCTTTTCACACAGATATGTTCTAGACTGCATTGATTGTTGGAAGTTCTCTTTCTTCAAGAGAAATTACACCTCGCTTTCCCACTTTAGTGGTTCCTCGTCACATAGTGAGCTTTTGTACAATATCTTGTCTACCTTTATTGTGGCGAAGCCATCTTACAGCATTTCAAATGAATCTTTCGCCATTTTCATTAACTCTTTTGAATCGAAATTTTGTTTTCGCAAGCTTATTAAAGTTGAAAAAATCTGAGGTCCTCATTTGGACTACAACCATTTTAGGTCCAATTGAGTTAATAAAGTGATACCAGTCTCTTGGCACATGGATTTGAACAGTCGTTTCTTTCTTCTTTTTTTCAATTAATATATGATCGCTGTCGCACTCCATATGGGTATGTCCTGGTTCTAAAAACTTGTGGTCGATAAAGTCGATTGATGAATTGCTATTTATAAATACTAAGAACAGAGCGGCAACAAAGGAGTACTTATTCTGTCCTTAACAAGAATCGCCATAAAAAACGATTTTATCAGTATGAGTTGCAATCATTTTAAGGTGCTTGTTAATGCACGATATTTCGTTGCCACCCCTCCGAGCAAACCCTTCATGCCACATAAAACATTTAGCTTCATTAGTCTTCAGGTCATGTACTGTAAGGTTAAATGTAAAAGGTGGCGCTTATAGAAACTCACAGAATTTCTTAAAAATGGTGTGGGTAGGCACCCAAATCAAATGCAAAAGCTTATTATTCTTTTTTGCACTTTCCTTGTCCTTTCTCTTCTCAGCATATCCCATTTCTGCCTTGTTCTTCTTCTAGAGTCGCCGTTTCCTCTCCATTCGGGGCTACTTTAATTTTTGCTATTAGTGTTTCGCATGTTGCGCAAGTATCTAACTTCGGTGTTTTACATTTTAAGTTCTTCGTATCAAATATCTCTGAATATTTTGAAAGACTAACTGGTACTTCAGTGCTTTCTGTATATTATTTATACATTATTATTTATACTTCTTAGCAGTATCACGACTTGTATAATGTCTTTCAACGGCTTGGAATTTGTTAATGTGTTCCTTTACTTCTAGCTCCTTGGTTGAACTTTTTTATTTCGAGGGGTTTTTCTTCCACGATGGTCTGTAAATAGAATTAAGGAGCAAGAAATTTTATTTTTGATCACACTTCTTATGATACTATCAATTTCACCAAAGCACTGAGTAAAAGGTTTACGGCATACATCTACTACACTGCCATTTATTCCAAAAGTTTACTTGACAGTAATTTCACGATTTCATATTTGAATTGACTATTGTGTCACAATTTTTATCTTAGACTATTATCAACGAGCCAATATGCGTTGATTGTAAGATCCTATAGACCAGTAGTGGTTGAACAAAGTATCTACATATATCGTGTAATAATACCTTACTTCATCACTTTTTTCGACCAAATCATTTTTCATGACCAAATACCATGCATTCCCTTGCTTTTCGTACGGTCCCAGAATGTGTCTCGTAAAGTAGTACACTTTTTCGGAAAGTGCTTTTCTGATTTTTGATATTTTTTTAGTTGGCGGGGTTCGTCTTGCTTTCTCAATTTGTGCCCAAGTCCGGACAATTCCTCACAATCCTCGTTACTCGGATCGCCCGATGATGCAATAAAATTTGGATTTTCCCACTCGGGAATTTTCTCCAAATTGATGCCCGATGGGACAATATTATTATGGTTTGGAATAATAGCTAAGCTTGACAATGTATTTTACAAAATGGCTCAAGTGATTTGTAACAAGAGCTTAAGTTGAACTAAGAACATTTTTCTATAAAATAACATTTTGAAATAACGACCCAACTGAAGTTAAAACATTTTATTGTCCTTTGTATTTAGGGGATAACCGCTTATCTCAACCTAGGTGGTTATTACAAAATCAAAACAAAGAGAAGGGAAAGTGACTAACTCAACTTAGGTTATTTTGCCGATGTGAGAGCAAGGAGAATAATTGGCTAAAGTTGAGTTAGGCACTAAAATTTGAAAAATTGAAGGTACGTTATTTTATCAAAATAAAAGTTTAGGAATTTCGACTTAGGCTTTGCCTAAGTTTTTATAACTTCTACAATTTTAATACAAAAATATTATCGTATATAGATATATTATCTTCATAAAAAAATGTATCGCATATAGATTTTGATGTCCTGAATCTTATGGTATGAATAACTCAATTTTGACCTGAGTCGACTTAGGCGATTTTGACTTGTGACCACAGATATTACATAGATTTTAAGCGTGCGAACTTAAGATGATTTTCCTCAGTTACTGTAAAATACAGTTAAATGATTGAAAAAGTTGGAAATCGACAAAAGTGTGCCATTGAATGTCACAAGAGAAAAAGTTGCCTAAACCGGTCGTATATATGATTAGAAACGCTGACATTATTAGAAGACATATTGTTAATCACAGCAGAAGAGTGTTGAAGTTTCCATTTTTTTAAATGCGAGCTGTCTTTTAAGATCTTGCAGTAGAATTGAATTGAGATCAGAGCTAGACGAAGGCCAATCCAAAACCGCCACAATTTTTTCTTCCAGCCAATTTGTCGTATATGCCGACATGTGGTATGGTTCATGTTGAAATCTCCAAGCGATGGGAAGATGGTCATCAGCGTATGGCAAAATGTTAAAATGTTGTTAAAATATTGTATAAAATTGAAAGCTCTTTCGCAATTAGAAATTTAAAATGAGCACTCTGGTCTCGATGTTTCAGGATGGATTCATTATCATTGCCTCGACGTTGCCGGATAGATTCTTAGCCATTGCCTCTTGCCCTAAAGATTAATTATTCTACAATATATTTAAGGGGGTAGACTCATATGACCACTTCGAAAAATCGATTTCTTTTTTCATATTTCGATAATAAAACCTATCGAAAATATGCTGTGAAAAATTTACACCGAAATTCCTAGTATTAAATAAATGACAACTCATGGTCACCGACGCGCCGTAAGCGACTTGTCTGCCGCGCAAGGTCTGCGGCTGCTACCTTTCTGTTGTTTATTTACAACATACGGCAGAGAATACAGAGGAAATTTACACACATCCTCCAGCATTTCAGGAAGAAACAGCAAGTTTTTTGAAGCCAATTTATGAAGAATTATCATCTGATGATCTGATACAAAGGCGCTTGGGAAAAAACAATCAAAACAACAACGAGTCGTTTAATAGTTGCATCTCGAACTTGGCTCCAAAGCATCATTTTGTTGGAAAAAAGATGCTGGAAATTGCTTCATGGACAGCAGTATGTTTAATGAAGGATTTTCACCCATCCTTAAAATAATGGAGAATTTTGGTACGCAAATTGGCCGAAACGCCTACTCGTATGCTGAGGAGTACGATGAACAGCCGCTATTAACATGACCTAATTCTAATAAATTAATTAAAGTCTAATTTAATTTAAAGAATAGATACAAAAAATGTAAAATAAGAAAATTTTTTTTTTTATACAGTTTAAGATACCTACAAATAAAAACATATAAAAAAATTAAAATGATTGAATTTTACTGTCTTATAAAAAAAAAGTCCCTAAAAAGAGGTAAAAATTATGCGTTCACATGAGACTACCGCCTTAATAACAAATATGCCAAACCTAAAATACTAATTGATTCCAACGAGTTCGGGGGAAAATCGTCTTAGAATTTCATGAAGATACTGTAGTTTCTTATGCAATGCTTTTTTGTAGGAATTCCCCAGGGTTCTATCCTTAGTACAGTATTATATAAGTTCCGAATTTCTTAGCCTTTCAAAGTGTGAATCAAAACATCTATAATTTTTTAACTCCCAAGTATGCACTGAATATTGAGATCAATTTATAAAGTGGGATCAAATTATATGCCGAATACTTAAATAAATGTTAAATAAAAATTAATGTTGAGAAAGGTACAGCCAATCGAAAAAGAAAGAATTTTTATTTACGAAACAATCTACCTAAGTACATGAAATAAATGTGGACTACAAAACCAATGCGATATATAGGAATTTATTTGAACAAAAAATTAACATTTACGGAGCATACATCTCAAATACAATCAACAAGATATATGTATGTATATTGCCATTAAGATGCTTTACCCATTTATAAACAGAAAGTCAGCGCTGAATATTGTAGATCTAATAAGATTATATGGCAATATATGCTTTATGGTTCCCAAGTAAGGGGAGATAGTGTAAATTGCCACATTAAGAAGCTACAAATGCTCCAAAATAAACTAGTGAAACTATGCTTAATCTGTGTAGATATCATTGCATCTCAGACCGAATCGGATGGTAAAACTTCCGGATAAATTTCCTCAAAGTTGTGGTTTTATAAATGTACCAGCTGGATGTCTCCGCTTTGCTGTGTCCTTTAATAGATTTTTTATAGGGCTCGCGCAGGTTCAAGAGCTCTTATGGTGTTTGTCATACAACCTGGACAGCCTGAAATTCGACTAAATTTGCCGCGTTGGTTGTAGTTTACAGTATTTTATTTTATTTCCATGTCATTAAGGTGTTGTATATATGCATACATATGTGCATAAAGTACGCGCATTTGGAACAAAATAGCAAACAGAGAAGATAAAAACAAAATAAAGTTCCGTTAAGTACACGTACCCAACTTCCGCATTAACCGTTATATTATTGACAGCGAAAACTCGCGAGTGAATGTCATTTTTGGTTGGTATAGCTTATGCTTGCTATTCCAGTTGCTGTTCCATTGAAACGTTTGGTCCTATCACAATGTGGCGTTCGAGCGCTCGGGCTTTTGACAGCGTCAGTGGGAACAATAAATTCATACGGAGTAAAACGGGATGCAACCGGCTAATATCGTAAATATCGTAAGTTCAAGCTCAACGCCAGAGTAGAGCTACTGGCTATTCGGTAGTGCGTTTTGAGAGCTGACAATGCTTATATAGGTTATTTCGTATACATAATTGTAACTATAAAAAAGGAAGAAAAACTTAAAAAATTAAATTTCAGTCTTATTTTCTGTCATATTCCCGATTCTTGAACATCCGAACGCCTGAAGCCAAATTTCGTTATAGAGATTAATAGGTCGCGCGTTTGACATAGGCTTATCGTAAGTCGGTTACAACACCTCTCAAAAGCCCAAGCGCTCAAATGCGATACGGCCATTGTGTAAGACAAATATTAACATAAGAAACCTACAATAGTCCAAAGAAAGAAAAGAGAAGAAAAAAAAGTTTTGTTTGATAAACATGAATGTGCCCGCACTCCACTGGGGGACTGTATATTTCAATGACCTACGCATATCTGTAGAATATTTCAATTTCAAATAATTACATTTTTGCTTATTACTTCCGTCATAAGAATCACAAAATAATGATTCTCTCTTAATCTCTTCACCAGGAAATGTACTAATCGAAGAATATTGAAATCTGTTTAGCCATTTTGGTTTAATATGGGTGGACATTTTAAAATATTCTCTTTTTTCAGTTAAAAGGTCATATAAAATGGGTTTTAAGACCCTAGGATACTAAAAACCATCCTATGTAATACGGCAAATACAAATCGATTTACATATACATATATGTATATTGTTGAGGTTTCGTTAAGTACCTACTCAATATTCGCGGACATACAGAAAAATGTGTTCCCTTTTATAGATGTAGAGATTATTTTTATTTATATATACCGTGAGCGTCAAAAGAAAGTTTACACCTCTATGTTTTATGTTCCAAATTCAATTACAATATTTATTAAATGTTTCAATTAAATCTAGTTTAACATGTTTGTTTATATCTTAATTCTTAATCGAACGACACATAAAAGTTAACAAAAAAAACTAATAACAAATATTTTATAAATAAAAAACAAAAAATACCATATTTTAGGCGTCAAAAGAAAGTTTACAGTACAAAGAAAAATGATAACTAATGGCGATAAGTCCGGGATTTAATATTTTGTGTGTTTTCCTTTTGCCTTAATAACGGCTTTTAACCTCCTAGGCATGGATTCCACCAATTTTTTAGTGAAGTCGGGTGGAATTTTTTCCCACTCTTCCAACAGTACGGACTTTAGTGAATCTCTACTTGTTATGACCCTTTTTCGAACTTCCTTGTCGAGATATTCCCAGAAATGTTCGATAGGGTTAAGATCTGGGGATTGCGGTGGATGATCCAATACACACGGTACAATAACCATTCTTTCACAATTTTGGCCGTGTGCTTAGGGTCATTGTCCTGTTGGAATACCCATGTTTGATCCAAATTCAATTTCGCGGCGCTAGGTTGTAAGTTTTCCCTCAATATATTTAAATAATCAATATTATTCATTGTGGACTCAACAAATACCGGGTTTCCCACACCTGTTGCCGCCATGCATCCCCAGACCATAACCGACCCTCCGTCATGCTTAACTGTGTGTGTTATATTTTTGTCATTGAACGCCTGATTTTTGGCTCTCCAAATTTTTGGTGGTTGTCTTGATTTTAAAACTTCAAATTTACTCTCGTCACTGAATAACACATTTTTCCAAAACGAAATATCCTTTTCTTTGTACTTTTCTGAAAAGTGAAGTCGCCGTTTTTGATTGACTGCTGATATTAGTGGATTTTTTCGTGGTACTCTGCCATGTAGTCCGTTATCATGTAGTACTCTTCGAATAGTACTTGCACTAACGGGAACACCTGACTTTCTTTCAACGTCTTCTGATATTTTAACAGCACTAGCAGATGGATTCTTCTTCACTTCTCGCACAATGGATCTTACTTCAGATTTGGAAAGTCGTTTGGGTCTACCAGTGCGTGGAAGATCTTCAACTTGTTTCAAATTTTTATACTTATCGATATTTTTTTTAACACCTTGATGGGTTCTGCCAACTATTTTTGCGATTTCTCTGAAAGATTTTCCTTCTTCTTTAAATTTTAAGACGAGTTTTCTGGCGTTTGCTTACCCATTTTAATAACACTTAATTATAAAATATTGACGCTACCTCTTTTACCAACAAAGAAAAACGATGATGGAAAAATTCGTAATCATGTCAGTGATTAGCTCGACATAATTCAGCTCTACGGTTTCCGAGAAAATCATGAACTACTGCCTTAAAACTGTTCGAAGCTTTTTTCTCTTCATTCTTCATTCATTCTTCTCAAAAACTCCAGGAAAATATCTCAATTCATAATTTTTTTTATTTGAGGGCCTACAACGATTTCAGCCTTAATTTTCGCCCCTGAAAGCAGTCTGTGTGATGATCACTGGGTTCCCTCCAAATTCTCGGCACTGCAAACTTCTTTGCTCTTTTCTCACCTCGGTATCAGCATACAATAAAACGTATGCTAAATAGTATACGTTTTAGTTAATAAAATAAAAAAAAAGAGAAAATAAACTCATCGTCCAGATTGTATCTGCAAGAGTTACATGACACATGTGGAGCCCATTTTTTGTCTTGATTTTTAACGGGTAGATTGAAGTAACCTTGATATGCCTCGCAAATCTTTAAATTTGCACTTAAATCATACTTTTTCTCTCATACTTTAATATATTCGCCGCAAATATAGCAACACGAGTCAGCGTCTCGTTTACAACTTCTCCTAGCCATTTTGTACAGGTCGATACAGCGAAAAAAAGATATGAAACACGTTATTTCTCTATAATATTCAAACACATACTATCATACACAGTACGAGCGACGCAAGAAACACTACTACACGCCCTCATTCACGACCGACATTCATTGGGCGCCAAAATCGAAAATGGTTAAATCGCTCTAAGTTTTTAAAAAGCAAATATTTTTGATTTGTAATCACATCTTTTTTTATATACATATGTGCTTATATAATCAAAATAAAGTAAAACCCATGCGGAAATTTTTTTTTTGGCAATTTTGGTGACCGGTGTTATTGATTCTCTTTCACGATTACTACGAAAATTGATATTTTTGCAGTATTCTTAGGTTAGGTTAGGTTCGGTGGCTTCCCTCCGTAGAAGCGGTGGGGATCACTTAGACCAAGAACGTCCATTGTGTTACCACTTGAGTCGATCTGGTCACCGTTACTCTCGGAAACATTTTGAGTGGTGAATAAAATTCGATATTTTGTAGATCTTCGTTCTTAAGGAAATATTTTCCCAGAAATCGTCTTCTAGAGGCGGCTAGAGCAGGGCAATTACATAGTAGATGGATGGAGATTCTTCCTCTTCCTCATCATGACACCTAATGCAGTAGTCGTTGTAAGGCAGTCCTAATCTTGCGGCATGTTTCCCTAAAGCGCAATGTCCTGCTAGGATTCCGATTAGGCAGCTTATATGCTGCCTGTGTATTTTCAGCAGGCCTGTTGATTTACGTTGCCAATACCTGGGCCAGGTTTGTCTCCCATACTTGCATGTTTCAAGGTCACGCCATCTCTCATTTACCTATTGCAATGCATTTTCCGAGATTTTATATTTTTGCGTTTACATTGGTGGATGGATTTCCCCTTTAACAGTCGAGAGCTCGAGTGTGGTGCCTATTTTGGCTAGTTGGTCTGCTCCACAATTACCTGGTGTATCGCTATGGCCAGCTACCCAGCACAACGTTTCAGCGCATCTGCTCAGTATCTCATTTAGAGACTTGCGGCAGTGGCTGACCAATTTTGATCTTATTATTGGTGAATTGAGTGGAGTGCTTTTATTGCAACTTGGCTATCTGTGTAGATGACGATAACTTTGTTGTTCATCGATCTCACAGAGAGCCAGTCTGTGGCATCACGAATTGCCGTTGATTGAGCTTGGAATGTGCTGCAGTGGTTCGGTCGTCAATCCATTAGGCATAGACACCGGCGCCCACACCATTGCCTGTCCTAGACCCGTCTGCGTATATTTCCAGTGCAGTGCTTTTTTTTGAAATTCATTCCCCTCATATAGTTGTCGGTTGCGAATTGTTGTTTTATAGCGAATCTTGAAGTCAAGGGTCGAGATTAAGTAGTACGTGACTTCACTAACATCATTGCTTTGGAGTATTTGGAATAGAAGCGTGCACTATTTAAGAGAACTTCCAGTGAGCGGATTCCTTAAGTCGCAGCGTCGATTTCTTTGCCTTTTCCTTGCGAAAGAGATCCAAGGGGAGATCCCTGTTATCGCTATGCACGCCATCTTTTGAACTCTACTGAGGAATTGACAATAGTTAGATCTGCACAGTGCCGGCCACCAGACAAGGCATCCGTACATTAGTATAGGTCTAACAGACGCGGTATGCAGCCAGTGGGTAATATGGGGATTGATACCCCATCTGGTGCCCAAGGCTTTTTTGCCAGTGTATAGCGCAATTGTCGCTTTATTGATGCGTTCTTCCGCATTCAATTTCAATGAGCAGTATGAGAGTATCACGCCAAGGTATTTGACGTGGTCTGCGAATCTAAGGTAAATTGTTACGACCAAGAACAAGCACCCTATAATATAATTATGCTGTGTAACCCACAGCCCAAAGATCCCAATAATCCACATAAACGAAAACGATCCGTGGTCAATAACCACAAATAACCCACATTACGCTTTGCTGCATACTTTGCCCCAAGTCACTTCAAACAACATAAACAAAAACGATCCGTGGTCAATAACCACAAATAACCCATAGTACGCTTTCCGCATACTTTGCCATTCACCCCAAGTCACTTCAAACAACATAAACAAAAACGATCCGTGGTCAATAACCACAAATAACCCACATTACGCTTTCCGCATACTTTGCCATTCACCCCAAGTCACTTCAAACAACATAAACATTAAAAACGAGTAAAAACGTAAAGTCAAAACGACCCACTTCTTTTATTAAACAAACAAGGGCAGTTTCAACATTCGTTGAAAGCCGCCTACTAAGCATTTTCCGAGTTCTTTTCCAATACGATCGATCACTTCGATCAGTAGGATATAGTAGGAACCTAAATAATGTAACTTAGTCTTAAGAGAGATTCAATAAAGAGAAGTACTACTTACATCTAGTTTTTCTTAACTGGCGACGAGGATGGGATGCTGAACTCGAGTTTTCGCGGTGTACGAATATCAAAAAAAACTCTGTCGTACGTTTTTACGTTTAATTAGCATTCCAAAGACCATACAGTGTGCAATCTGAAGTCGAGTTTTCGCGGTGTACGAATATCAAAAAAAAACTCTGTCGTACGTTTTTACGTTTAATTAGCATTCCAAAGACCATACAGTGTGCAAGCTGAAGTCGAGTTTTCGCGGTGTACGAATATCAAAAAAAAACTCTGTCGTACGTTTTTACGTTTGATTAACATTCCAAAGACCATACAGTGTGCAAAAAAAAAAAAAAAAAAACACTAAACGAAATAATACGGTGTATAAAACAATAAAGTGAAAACGGCATAGTGCATAAAACAATAAGTAAAATAATACGCCAAAGTATAGTGAGCGAAACCAGTACCCGATACAGTGCAGAGTGGAGCCAAAAGGACCTACAACAAGAAGAAGCAAGAACGAGGAACAAACATTACAGTCCGTATGTTAAGCTTACTTTAGTATATATAGTATATACATATTAAATTAGTGTATAGTCCCAAATTTTTTTTTCTTCCCCCTTTCCAAGAGTGATACATTTTTTTTTTTGTATTAAACTATCTCACTTCTTTTCGTAAAATGGCACCGTTATCAATTGATCCCCTGAAATATTTAGACAGATTTCCAGAATTTACTGGTATAACGACCGAACTACAAACATTCTGTGACTTAGTAGACCGAATACACCCACTACTTCAGACATATGACAATTTAGCGCAGGGCCTCTTTTCTGACATAATTAAGAGTAAACTTAAGGGTAGAGCTAAGGAAGTAATAGATATAAATTATCAAGCAACTTCATGGGCTGACATCAAACAAATTCTCTCCAATAACTTCGGAGATAAAGCCACTTGTGAAGAACTGTTTGACGAAATCCAGTTCCAAACAAACTGCGTGGACTACTATAATGTCCTAAGAAAAAATTTAAGACGGCTCAACAATAAAACCTATATAGTACTAGGAGCAGGCAATCCGGCAAATGCGTGCGCCGAAAATAACAGAAAGTATGCATTAAGACTTTTTATTAGTAAAATTCCAGAACCTATGAAATCTATTCTAGTCTGTAGAGAACCAGACACTCTAGAAGAAGCTATGGACATACTTTTCCAGGCAGTTAAGCCTATACAGGCATAGGCGGAACACAGTCTGGGAGGACAGAAAAGCAGAACCCCAATAAACGGTTCAACGAACACCCTAAAAATAACGCCCCAAACCAACTCTATCAAGATACACAACATTTCAACAACCGTAATAATCAACACCCAAACTCCAATAACCCCTCTTGGAAGCCTTACAAAAATAGGCAACATTATAGACCCCCCGGAGAAGATAATTGCGGTCAAAGTAACCCGTACCGACAAAATAACTACCAACCGTATCCAGAACCAATGGATATAAATAAATACGAAGTAACTGACATGCAGAGAACTCCAAACTCTGGAGAAAATTTCCGGCTTCCAGCCTCCACAGCAACCTACCATATAATAGTCAACACGAAAATCGAACCCTTAAAACTTATTATTGACACGGGAGCCACACATTCAACAATAAATCCCAATTTATGTAACCCTAAATGGTTTGACCCGACTCAAAAAATTACACTAAATACCTTGCAACACTCAGTAGAAGTAACCAAGAAAGTACGCATACCCTTATTCGAAGAGTTAGGAGACACCGAAAAAATGATAGAAATGTTCATTTGCCAATTTCATGACTACTATAACGGCATAATCGGTAACGATATACTAAAACAATTAAAAATAAAAATCGACTACGAAAATAATACACTTCACACAACACAAAAACAAATCCCAATACACTTTCACTACGAAACTAAGAAAGAAATATATTACAAAACTAAATTAGAAGACGTTACCGCCACTAACACACTCAACAACATACAAACTAACGCTCAAAAGACAGAACCAGTACCCCCAGAAAATAAAAGTACGAAATATACACCAGTAGTCGAACAAATCCGAATGGAATACTCAAACAAAGAAGAAATACAAAAACTATTGCCATTAATTAAGAGATTTCATAGTATATTTCACAATGAAAATTCAGACCTCACATTTACAAACGCTATGAAACATAGAATTCGAACGATAGACCATTTACCAATAGTAGCAAAAACGTACAGATATCCCTATATCCACAAAGACGAGGTACGAAAACAAATACAAGACATGTTAAAATCAGGCATAATCAGACACAGCCAATCCCCATACTCTGCACCCGTTTGGGTCGTACCGAAAAAACCCGATGCGAGTGGTGAACGTAAGTGGAGGCTTGTGATCGATTATCGAAAACTGAACGACGTAACCATAGACGATAAATACCCTATTCCAAATATGGACGAAATCTTAGAAAAACTCGGAAGGTGCCAATACTTTACCACATTGGACCTTGCTAAAGGATTCCATCAAATAGAAATCGCTGAAGAAGACATTCACAAAACCGCATTCAGTGTAGAAGATGGCCATTACGAGTTCTTGCGCATGCCATTTGGGCTAAAGACAGCGCCAGCCACGTTCCAGCGCCTTGTAAATAACATTCTTAGAGATTATATCAATAAGATATGCCTAGCATACATGGATGATATAATAATATTTTCGACTTCCCTGCAAGAGCATCTACAATCCTTAACGAAAATATTCCAAAGACTTCGAGATACGAATCTCAAGGTTCAGCTAAATAAGTCCGAATTTTTAAAACGCGAAACCGAATTCCTCGGACACATTGTAACTAAAGATGGTGTAAAACCTAACCCACAAAAAATAGCGTGTGTACAAGAATTTCCATTGCCAAAAACCGCAAAACAAATAGAACAATTTCTAGGTCTCACAGGCTTTTACCGAAAATTCATTCGGGACTACTCGAAAATCGCAAAACCAATGACAAAATACTTGAAAAAGGATGCCAAAATAGACCTAAACGATCAGGAATATATAGACTCTTTCGAAACACTGAAAAAGCTCTTGACAAATGACCCAATACTACGTTATCCAGATTTTGATAAACAATTCGTCCTACAAACTGATGCAAGCAACTATATCAATCCTATCACAAGACGGGCATCCCGTCTGCTTTGCTAGTCGTACACTTAACGGCCACGAACAAAACTACAGCACTATCGAAAAGGAACTCCTTGCCGTTGTATGGGCAACACAATATTTTAGGCCTTACCTTTTCGGCAGAAAATTCTTGATTGAGACGGATCATAGACCCCTCGCGTGGCTCTTCTCCATTAAAGAACCAAATTCTAAACTGGTGCGCTGGAGACTCCGTCTAACGGAATACGATTTCCAGATTAAATACAAAAAGGGCGTACAAAACGGAAACGCCGACGCCCTGTCACGAGCAATAATAAACTTTGCCGAAGTAATGGACCCTATAATCATAGGGTGAACTTGCCCAATTAATATCTATAAAAACCAAATCATATTTAGAAAAATAAATTCAGGCTCTCTAAAAATGAAGAAGCTCAAAATATTTAAAGCAAACAGGAAAATAATATCAGCTAAAAACTTCGACTATAATACGATCATTAATATAATCCAAAACCACTTCTACGATGGGAAAACAAACGCAGTACTAATAGAAGACGAGGAATTATTTACCTATTTTAAAACAATTATAACCGACAATTTTTACAACAAAAATTTCAAAGTAGTGAGATGTAAAAAACTCCTTAAAGACATATGCCACGAAAAAGAACTCTTAGATCTAATAATGAAGGAGCACTTGAGGAACAACCATAGAGGTATAAACGAAAACTTTTCTCAGCTAAAAGAAAAAATCTACTACCCTAATCTAAAAGAAAAAATAACACAATTCGTAAATAACTGCGAAATATGCAACATAGAAAAATACGATAGACAACCAATCAAACAAAAGTTGCAATTAACAGAAACACCGAAAGGCCCAAGAGAAGTAGTCCATATAGACGTCTTTTACAGTCTAAATAAGACATTATTTTTGACTATAATAGACAAATTCTCTAAATACGCCCAGGCAATAAAAATATCAAACCGTTCATGGATCGAATTCAAAAGAGCGCGTATGCAATACATAAGTACTACAGGTCATTTCAAAAAAATAATAGTTAATAACGAACTAGGTTTTAAAGCTCAAGCCATCAAACAATTCCTCGAAGAACAAAATATCGACATACACTTTACATCCAACAACCACCACACATCTAATTCCGATATCGAACGCTTACACAACACAATAAACGAACATTTAAGGCTTTTAAGACATGACCCCTACAAAGATTTAGATGCGCCAGAGGAAAAAATATACAAGATCATTAGCTTTCACAACAACACCATACACTCTACCACTAAACGAAAACCTATAGATTTTATCAACGGGACTATAACCCGCGTTGACTACCCAGCAATTGAAACCCAAATTAGCAAAGTTAAAGTAACGCCAATCAGCAGATTAAACGAGAATAAAGAAGATGTCAACATTAGAACAGGACCATATAAAAGAAATTAGAGGAGGTAAAAATCATTCAAAATTCAAGAAAATAAATGCCCAAAGACTGGATGACAACCACATTATTTCGAACACAAGACACAAGTATTACAAATCACATATCAAACGAAACAAAAAATTTCAAAACAATAACAATCCCACAATTACTACTAAACCGACTAAAAAGAAAAAAACCTCTTGTTACAGGAAATGGCACAAATGACAACGGTAAAGCTACTAGTAATAATAATACAAATAATGTCAACAGTAACTAAAGAAATAGAAGTACAAAACATCGACGAAAATAACGGATACATAGCAATTAAAACGGGTGAAATTCGATTCATCAAAAATTTCAAAAAAATATTACAAATTATATATATCACAGAATTCGAAACCAGCAGAAATGAAATCTACAACAACATTAGAACAATACAAACCTATACGAAGCAAGACGACCCAATTCTCTTAACTATGATACATAACTTCAACCTTTTAGACGCTAGAATTCAAGGACTTAAACCACACATAAGAGATAAAAGAGGACTTATAAACATACTAGGTAAAGACTTGAAAATTCTGACAGGAACCATGGATAGCGAAGACGAAAAATTGATCAGAGAGACTCTAGACAATTTGTCAAAGAACAATCACGACCTAATACTTGAATCAAATAAGCAAATCACTATTAATAAACAAATTTCCTATCAAATTAACAACATATCAAATCAGATTAACAACCAACGAAAAATTATCACTAACATTCTATCCAACTACACAAATAAAATAGAAAATGAATTGGAAATATTCCGACAAATCTACCAGATGAACTACGACATAAGATTGCTTCGCAACCATATAAACGACATAGACCAAATAATTTTAACTAGCAAATTAAATATCCTTTCTAGAAACATATTAACAGAAAAAGAACTAGAACTAATATCAGACATAGAAGCCCTAAAAGATATCAAGATAACTGTTGCCTATTACAAAAACCAAATAACCATTATTATATACTTACCATTTTATTCAGATAAGAAATTTTACCGATTGTTAATAGAACCAGTCCCAAACAAAGAAAATAAAATGTTGTTACTAAAACAAAACATATACATTATGGACGAAAACAAAAATATTTACCACCAAAACACGAAAGAAAATCTTAAAAATGAACTAACCCAACTTAATGACGAATGTATTAATAACATTATTAAATCAAAAGAAGCCAAATGTGACATGGAATATTTTAGTTTATTTATATTATATTTATTAAATGAAAATTAATAAATATATATAATATTTATATTATATTAAATGAAAATTTAAAACTGTTCAAAAATAGCCTTATTCGATTCGAAAATTGTAAAGTAATACTGAGAAATATACCCTTCACAAACAGAATTTATAAAATAAATGACCACATTGTATTTCCGCAAATAACACTAAAAATTATAAATAACACAGAAAAGACCTCGGAATACCTTAAAGAACTAAACTTGAACCCAATTGAAAATTCTCGAAACGAAATTCAAGAAATAATTCAAAAGAACAATCTTAAGATATCAGTTATTGGCATTGCCTTGATAATACTCAACACTACAGCTATAATAATATTCATATTATACAGATCAGACAAAGCTTCAGTAGACATCTGTGCAAAAACCTCACCGGAGTCTCGGGCAAACAATGGGGGTGTTACGACCAAGAACAAGCACCCTATAATATAATTATGCTGTGTAAGCCACAGCCCAAAGATCCCAATAACCCAAGTTAAAGGATCCCCGGAAGGGGAATCCAAAAAAAATCGCGAACGCCAGCCCGAAGGCTGGCCCAACAGTTCGACTTACTAAATTAAACCGCGTTTCTAAAACAGATTACGTTATAATTTTATATACTCTTTATTCTCCGACGACCAACTTAGGACTAACTTATCAACTAAAACCCCTTCCATAGGAAGCCTCGTCGCTTCGCCCAAATCTGCAACGTAGTCTTTTCTCCGGTGTACACGCATCCGTTTCCCAGGCTGGTTGCAATGCGCATCCGATTGCACCAGACTGAATATGATCCGAGTGCACTTGAATCAAAACGATCGCGTATGAACAGGTACGAACATGCGGAGCAATGTGAACCACACAAAATGATGACGCAGCAAGTCCCGTTCGTAGTGCCGTTTCGACCTTTGCCCTTGGCCTCGGTCGACGGTGTTAACTCCTCCCCCTTCAAAAATCTACGTCCCGTAGATCCGGTAAGTGACTATGGGTCAATGACAGCAGGTCCTTGTTGGGTCGTCCCTACTGCCGGGAGATCCAATTTGTTGTTAATTTTGCACCACGTACGATAAACAGTAAAGATTAAGGCTGAGAAGATTGAGGCGTATACCAGCGTTGAGATGTTCGTTCTTCCTGTCAAATTGGTAAGATACTTGATGTTCTGTAGTCCAAGATTATGTACCGTTTGAAGATCAATAAGATGGACCTGTTTTGTAATATTGGTTACGACAGCTGGCATGGCTTGTAGGGTCGTCAAGGACGCGCTGGTGAACGTTTGATCCCTAATCTGAATTGTCTCGTTACTGAACCGGACAATGAATGTTCCCCGTAGCTTCTCCGTCGAATTTCCTCCGGTGAGCTCCCCGTCGAAATTAGTCAGGAAGATCGTGTCATCTCCAATGAGTTCAATAACTTCTTCGGTATTCTGGTGGTATTCGCAGGTAGTGGGGCCTCCCTTCAGTAATCTAGGGATGCAGCTGTCTTCCGGTAGTTTTTCGAGAGATTCGGACTTGCAAATCGTGGAATTGCTGATTGAGAGACAATCTTTGACGAGGCCATAAGTTTCTTTCTGATTGGTTAGTACCCGGTCGAACTTTTTGCTGATCCGCTTCCCATTGTGAATTGATGACTTTATCCGGAGCAAATTGAAGTCTTCACTACACACCTTTGGCATTGATAGGATGTATAGCAACGCCGTATTGTTGGTGTAGATCATGGGCGTACCAAATTCGATCGCCTCGATCTCATTAGCGTAGGGCAAGGTCTCTAGTTTATTGACCAGCATTCTGATTTCTTCATGGTCTAGGAGGTTGGTGTTGACTATCCCTCCTTTAGCCATCTGACATGCTCTCACCAGTTCATTCACCTCTTCCTTGATTATGAGGACCTGGTTGATTAGGTCTTGTTCGAATCTTCGGGTGTCTGCCGTTTTTATTTCGTTGGCGGCTCGACTTATGATCCATTCAGCTTTCGTCACCGCCTTTTCTGCTATTTCAAAAAGGCGCTCGTTTATCTTGTATTGCTGGTTGTTGTTCTCAACTATTGCCTGTTGACTCTCGAGGATCTTGTCCCAATCTGATGCGTCAGGGCTCCCGGCGATCCACTTCCAGGCGGACCCAATCCAATTTATGGATCTTGGCTTCCTTAGCTGCTTTCTCCGTAATAGGCTGAGACGTTCGGTTGTTTGTGAGAGGTGGAGTGAGGCTAGTCTTATTTCCTCTGGGTTCTTGACTTGGCTTTGTATTGCGGTTGTGAGGTTCAATAATTGCTGTTCCCATTGTTCCAAATCGATCAAGTGCACTAGGTAGAAGTTTCCGTTGGTTACCCAGGCCTTCCCTTCTTTGATGGATATTAAGGGTGCGTCATACTTGAAGATTGTGAATCCCTCTATGGTGACGACGGTGAGGGTGAAAAACCTGAGCAAAGGGGTTAATATGATAGCTTAATTAAGTTGTTAGTGCATATCTCTTATGGACCTAGTTACAAATGTTTCCTTAATACTATTAATTGTAATCATGATTAATTGTAATTGGAATTAGTTGTATTAATATGGTAATAAGAGAAAGATAAAAGTGTGTAACAATATGATTTTACAACTTAGTTAGCTAGCTTAATATAACAATACAGTGGTCAAAAAAGATATGAAAAAATATATATGAAATATGTTTCTTTACTCTATGGGTGATGGGTGCAAAGGTTGAGTGGTATATAGTATATGGGGTTAGTGCGTGACGGTGCTAAGTACGTACGTGCCATTCCCCCTTTTTTTTTTTTTTTTTTTTTGTTTTTTTTTATGCTTATGCCCTCCCGGCGGGGAATTGAACCCCGGTCCCCCATGTTCAAACTTGCATGGGTGTAATAACCGACTATACTACCGAGGAGCAGGGAGTGTGCAGTTTTGCACATTTTTTATATGAGTTTTATGAACTTTTCTCCCTGAGGTTGTGGTCACGGTTACACGGTTATCTTTAGCCACTATTTCCTTTCGAAATAGGGGTTTACTTTTTGCCTTAAGGCCCTTGACTGCCGTGTATATGACCTCACCTTTCGCATATTTCTTAGGGGCCGTCCTGAGTTTATTCCGGTATCGGTTGGCCTCTTGTTGCTTCCTTTTTATTTCAGCTCTCAGGTCTTGATTTATTTTTTTACGGAACTCTATGAGGCTTTGGTAATTAATTCTCTGGGATCTGTCGAAAAATATATCGGATGGCTTGCGTTTGGTAACGGAGTGTATGCTGTTGTTATACCTGTCCACTGCAATGTTCAGAAGTTCTTTTAATCGCAAATCCTTGTACTCCGCTCTCAGGCAACGGTAAATTTCCAAGATGGTCGAGTGGAATCTCTCCACCTGCCCGTTGACCTCAGAGCAATGCACTGGAGTGCGGTATAACTTTATACCAAGTAGGCTTATGAAGTTTGCGAGGATAGGACTCACGAAACTACTTTCATTATCAGTGACAAGTATTCTGGGGACCGTGAAGTAATGAATGATTTTAATAATTTTGTCCCTAAGATGTAAGGCGGATCGATTTTTGATGTGAAAAAGTTTCCCGAACTTCGAGAACTTATCTATGCAGCTGATGAATCTTTCGTTTTGTACCTCGATTATATCTAGATGCAATATTTCGCAGGGGTAGGTCGGAATGGGTGTTGCTTGGAACTCCGGACGAATCGGATGCCTGTCATATTTACTCGTATTGCACACCTCGCACGCCCTAACGTACTTCATGATAAGGCTATTCATGCGCGGAAAATAGTACTTCTCAAGTAGTTGTTCTTTATTTTCGCGCGCATTTCTGTGCGCCCTTCGGTGTTCTTTCAATATCAGCTCGCACTTCCGGTCTTCGTTCCTCACATCCTCGACCACCCTTTGGGCAATTCTAATCTTGTACTTGGTGAAGTATTGGAGATAGACCCTTTGGAGCATTCCCAGGTATTCCTCGGGCATCTTGATGCCGTTTATCACTCCTGGATTGAGCTTAGTTTTGAGCGCCTCCGCAATGCTCCTCTCACTAGGGTTCATAATTGCGATGTAGTGGCGAAAGAATCCTGGATGCGGTTCTTCAACGATTTCAAGTCCCTTTCCTATTTTAATACAAATTTGGTTTCGGAAAACATTAAGGGGTGCCTCCACGTGGGGAATAAGATCAGAGGAATCGTGAAGAGCGGTATGCGCGGTGTCTGTAGTGGAGCTGTCCCCGGAATCCGCAGTTTCCGTGGAAGAAGGATGTTCAGAAGGTGCAGTTTTGGTCGTGGAGGACTAGCTTGATTGCCATCATTGTTCGTAGAAGGCTCGTGTCTGTCGCCGATTCCGTTGAGCTGGAATCGTGCAAGTGGTGGACGTGAGTTTTTAGTCTCGAGAGAGCGTCTGCCACTAAGTTCGATTTACCAGGCTTGTAAACCAACTCGTAGTTGTACTCCTCGATTCGAGCCTTCCATCTTTTCAATTTAGCATTGTAGTTCCTGTTTCCCATCGCAAAGGTCAACGGTTGATGGTCCGTCAGTATCCGGATTTTCTTGGCCCCGTACAGATAAGAACGAAGATTATCTAATGCCCAAACGATGGCCAACATCTCCTTCTCGTTTGTGGCATAGTTCTCTTCGGTCTTGTTCAGAGATCTTGAAATATATGCAATTGGGCGATCCCTCCCCTCAATGTCCTGAGATAGGACTGCACCTATCGCATAGTTCGAGGCATCGGTGGTAAGATTGAATGGCCTCTGGAAGTCGGGGAAGGCTAAAATCTCTGATGATGTCAGAAGAGTCTTCAAGCCCTCGAATGCCTTAAGCGCTTCCTCGCCTAAGCTTATCTCGACACGACGGGATTGGTTGGCCTTCACTTGTGCGTTTTTGCCTCTCGTTAAATTCGTTAGGGGTTTGGCGACCTTCGCGTAGTCGCGAATAAATTTCCTGTAGTAGGAGGTTAGACCTAAGAATGATTTAAGCTCTTTTAGGTTCCGTGGTGGTTGGAGCTTTTGGATGGCAAGAACCTTCTTTGCGTCAGGTCGAATTCCGTCAGGTGAAACGACGTAGCCCAGAAATTCTACTTCCTTCTGCATGAAATTCGTTTTCTCCAGGTTGACCCTTAGTCTTGCTTCGTCAAGTCGCCTCAGGACCGTATCTAGATTTTTCAGGTGATCCTTCTGGTCTTTACCAAAGACGATTATATCGTCTATGTAAACATAGCAGATTTTAGCAATAAAAGGCTTCAAGACGTCGTCTATCATCCGCTGGAAAATAGCCGGCGCGTTTTTAAGACCAAAGGGTAACCGTAGGAATTCAAATTTCCCATTCATGGTGGAGAATGCGGTTTTGGGTATATCGGATGGTTTCATACGTATTTGATGAAACCCGGACGTTAAGTCAATTGTTGTGAAGTATCGAGCTTCTCCTAGGCTGGCAAGGGTAGAATTTATGTCGGGAATGGGATACGTATCCCCTATGGTGACGTTATTCAGTCTTTTATAATCTATCACCATTCTATATTGTTTTTCACCATTTGGTTTTGGTTTTTTCGGAACGACCCAAATTGGTGAATTATATGGGCTTTTCGACCGGCGAATTATTCCTTCCTCTAAGAGCCTTGACACCTCCTCTTCTACAACCTCCCGCAAACACGCAGGGTATGGGTAGCTCTTCGTATAAATGGGTTCATTGGTACTGGTTCTTATTTCGGCGAGCACTGATGTCTCGACGGTTTCTCCGGCGTCGATGGGACCAAAAAGAGAATGGTATTTTTCAATCAACCCATTCAATTCGATCTTAGTGGTTTCAGAAAGTGATGGGTCGATCGTGAAGTTAACCTCCCTGGAGATCATTTCTTTAAGTGGGACATTTACATTGTTCTTCAATCTCAACACATTGGCCTTCCGGTCGATTATTGCTTCAAGTTGTTTTAGTGTGTCATCACCAATGATACCATCGAAGGATTTTAACCCCGGTAGGACATAAAATTTCGTTAGACTCTCGTCACCAAACGCTTCAAAAAATTTTCCCTCTACGCATTCCGATACATTAATCTCCCCTGCTGCTGAACGAACATTGAATGGTGTTTTCACACGTACGGTATACTGTTTCAGAGTTGGGCTTATAAAATTCTTGTTGGCCTCCGTGTCGACAAGAAACTTCAATACGGCCCCATCCCTCGTAACATATTCTATATATGGTACGCTGGATGGCCGCCCGTCATAAAATTTACCTCTTCTAGAGTTTCTTCTGCCCTTTCGTTATACTCCTCTGGGTTATCGTCGCTAACTTCCACGTGGTATAGCCTTTGCTGCCTTTATTTAGGTTTAACTTTATTTTCCACCCCTTTTTTATCTACTTATTTATTCTTTCTTTTTTTTTTTTTTTATTTTATTTAAAAAAATCTTTTTTTTTTTTTTTTTATATATATTTTTCCTTCTTTCCACTTTTTTACTTGTTACACATTTATAATTTTTTTCACCGTTGCACCGCTACACTTACAACAACACATTCATATCTCTATCAAAAAAATTTTTTTTCCTTTTTCTTTGTTTTTCCTTTGCTCAGATACGTAGTTCCTTGGGAACTGAAAAGGAAAAAAGAATGCACTGAAATTTCATAAAACCGATCGCGAGAAATTTCGATTATGGGAGCCGCTCTTTTGGAAGGTCCGTGTTCTCCTTTTTAGTCGCCAACTTTTATGCTCGAAGGCGACCTACTAAGGCACGGGTTGCTTCACACGCATCCTTTTAACCTTTTGCGATTATCCCTGTGTTCTCATGGGTACAGGGAAATTTGTCTGCCGCATCGGAGTAATGACTGTGTTCTCATGGGTACAGCCATTTTCGTTCGATAGAACGTACCTTTGCGGTGTCCTTTTTTAGGGACTATAGACGCAGACGAATCGCCAGGAGAAAAGGATCGCGTTTACGGAGCGGTCCCTGCTCGGGCGCCAGTTAAAGGATCCCCGGAAGGGGAATCCAAAAAAAATCGCGAACGCCAGCCCGAAGGCTGGCCCAACAGTTCGACTTACTAAATTAAACCGCGTTTCTAAAACAGATTACGTTATAATTTTATATACTCTTTATTCTCCGACGACCAACTTAGGACTAACTTATCAACTAAAACCCCTTCCATAGGAAGCCTCGTCGCTTCGCCCAAATCTGCAACGTAGTCTTTTCTCCGGTGTACACGCATCCGTTTCCCAGGCTGGTTGCAATGCGCATCCGATTGCACCAGACTGAATATGATCCGAGTGCACTTGAATCAAAACGATCGCGTATGAACAGGTACGAACATGCGGAGCAATGTGAACCACACAAAATGATGACGCAGCAAGTCCCGTTCGTAGTGCCGTTTCGACCTTTGCCCTTGGCCTCGGTCGACGGTGTTAACTTCCACATAAACGAAAACAATCCGTGGTCAATAACCATAAATAACCCACATTACGCTTTGCTGCATACTTTGCCCCAAGTCACTTCAAACAACATAAACAAAAACGATCCGTGGTCAATAACCACAAATAACCCACATTACGCTTTTCGCATACTTTGCCATTCACCCCAAGTCACAACATAACATTACAACATAAACATTAAAAAAGAGTAAAAACGTAAAGTCAAAACGACCCACTTCTTTTATTAAAAACAAGGGCAGTTTCAACATTAGTTGAAAGCCGCCTACTAAGCATTTTCCGAGTTCTTTTCCAATACGATCGATCACTTCGATCAGGGTATATATAGTAGGAAACTAAATAATGTAACTTAGTCTTAAGAGAGATTCAATAAAGAGAAGTACTACTCACACTGCTCTTCAAGGACGAATAGGTGTCATTAAATTGCCACTAAAAACTAAAAGTGCCAATGTTTCAGCACTTACTTGTAGGTAAAAAATCCCCTTTATTCAAAATCCTAGCTGCTCCTTTTTTCAAAATATCGAGATTTTTCACTATTTTGATCTTAAATTATCGACTTAAAAGGGGACTGTATGTTATATTGATGATTATGGAGCAAATATTTGTATATGTGTGCGTGTGTGTGTGTGTGTGTGTATCATGTGTGTATAAAAAGTTTAAAAACTCGTTTATTTTTTAACGATATTTTTTCCACACCATCCAAGAGATAAATGTCACGGCGCGTTTTTTTTTTTTTGTGGTATCCCCTGTAGGCCTAGTCCACTTGATCATCATTTTATTATTAAATATGTATACTTGATTAATTTACAAATGTTGGGATGAAAACGTAACAACCGCTTTCTTCAAACGATTTGCAAAGGATGGATCATCGATTAAATTTATTTTAAATCTTTCCCAATACTTTGAAAATTCCCGATGAACTGATTCGCCAGCCTGTTCGGACCATAATCCTAAACCATCATAATTCAAAAATTCAAGACCTTGTTATAAATGATCTAATATAACGTGTATTTTTAACGTTTGAGAGATTCCAGTACATTCGAGAGCTTTTCTAAGTTCTAATAAATTTTTATCTAAGTCTTTTATATCAGCACGTCTTGTGGAAAAGCAAGAATGAACTATTTTATTCATCGATTTAAAAGCGGTAATGAATGGCAGTAATTCCAATGGGTTCACGTGTTCATATATTTTTCGGTGGTATAATTTATCTGATTCCTTCAATAGTTTTTTACATGCGTTCCTTCAAAAAGTTCAACTTGATAATTTTTCGCGATTAAATTTAATTTCTTTGGCCAAATCAAGGCTTTTTCGCGACCTACCATTGGAACGATGCCATTCCAAAAAAGGTGGTTTACGAAGCTTTGTAGAAGATGTAGTTCTGGTAAAATACATTTCTGAAGTACGTACATTTCATCATCTTCATTTTCATCATCGTTAACAAACAGAGGCATATTGACGACACTGTGACATTCTTTTGCAAATTTTTTATTCATCATATAACATTGGAAATTAGCATTACCCTCTTTTAAATTTATGTACTTTCTCAATATTATACTTTTTTCATTGTACTCATTATCGTCAATATCCATTGATACTTTATCATTGTTTTACCAAAACTTTGTAACTCATTTAATTTAATTAAACAATATGGACAAGGGTAGGTAGCCGTTGCGGTTTGCAGGCCATTTACAATGAGTAAAAGTTTAAAGTCTGCAGAAAGTAGAAAGGGTATCTCATTAACTTTTGTTAATTCAAATAACGTTTTTATATTGTTGTAAGTTTCTTTTATTTGCGGGACTATACCCAATAAAAGTAATTTATAGACACTGTTTAGATTAAATTTACATGACATGCTTCCACCGGAGGCATACGTACTTCTCTGCATTTCATCTTCTTTTTCAGAATCGAAATCAGTTAAAACTATAAGAGATAATTTTAAGAAACCGTCTATCATAAGCTTAATTTTAACATTTTCCATAATAAAGGGTCCGCCAAATAACTTTTTTTTTTTTGAAAATGCTATAAAAAAAACTACTGAATATTTTCTCAAATTTCTTTTTTTATTTGAAAGTACAATCCTTCCGGTTAATAATGGAAAATAATTTCATTCAAATGGCTGCCTCGGCTGGCCATGCAGTAGCCTACACGATCGGTCCAATTTTTAAGCACATTATCGATTGTGTGCAGCTGTATTTCACCAACGGCTTCACGAATATTGTCCTTTAAAGCGTCAATTGTCTCTGGCTTGTCGGCGTAACACTTATCTTTGACGGCACCCCACAAATAATAGTCCAACGGTGTCAAATCGCAGCTCCGAGGTGGCCAAACGACATCAGCTCTGCGGCTGATAATGCGATCTTCAAAAACAGGGCGCAAAACATCGAGTGTAGCTTCGGCTGTGTGGCACGTAGCGCCTTCCTGTTGAAACCAAATGTTGCCAATATCCTCCTCTTCAATTTTTGTGAACAAAAATTCGTTCAACATGGCCCGATAACGATCGTCATTGACTGTAACGGCCACTCCTTGCTCATTTTCGAAAAAAAATGGCCCAATTATGCCTCTGGACCAAAATCCGCCCCAAACAGTGGCTCGTTTTGGGTGCACCGGCTTTTCAATGTATGCGTGCGGGTTTTCTGTGCCCCAAATGTGACAATTTTGCTTGTTTACATACGGAGCTGACGGTGCTTCTCTTCTTCCAAAATCCGTACGCAATTTTCGCACACATTCTGCAACATTACCATGATTTTCAAAGTAATGTCGCAATATTTCCCAGCATTGTTCAAGCGTATGCACAACCATATTCGTTCAGCGGAAGGATAAAACTAATTATCTGTCAAATCAGACATGAGCTAAGTGTTACCATTCACAAAATAAGCACTACTTGAAAAAAAAAAAACGTTAGATGGCGGACCCTTTATTTACATTTCTTTTATCAAAAATTATGCTGAGAAGTTCAGATGCGTTCGCATAAACAACAGGTCTTTTTTCTATTCCTTCTTTGGTATCAAATTGAAAAAGACCTTCGGTGTAAACGTGTTCTAGAGTGTTTGATTTTTTACTCATATGTTCTTTATAATGTTTTGGAATAGATTCTTTTCCAGCAGAGCTTCTAATAAAATTCGTTATTTTATTCATTTGATTTTGTGATACGCCAGTAGTCGTTTGAAAGTTGTCTAAACTTTCAGAACTAAAAATAACTTTTTTTTAATTTTTTTTATTTACAGTGACTCTTACTTTAGATCCTAATGTATTTAAAATAATTTCATCGTTAGTATTCTTTTCATCAGATTTTCTTTTTTTCAATATAGATGTTAGCAATTGGTTTTGCTGCTTGTCGGGCAATCATATTCAATCATATTTAAGACATTTTCACGAGCACTAGATGAAGCACCATAACAATGATTTTTTATACCCCTACCTATTTCTTGATAACAATAATTACAAATACTTGCAGATGTTTTTGTTGCAGTTTTCGTATTCCTTATTTTGTCTGGGACCGGTATATTAAATGTACTACTGGTTCCATCATCAATACTGTCACAAAAAGTTCGTTTATGTCCTCTTCCAACTTTTGGTACCAAATGTGTATTATGCCGAGATGTCAAGCATATATAACAGTTACAAAACAATGATGATCTAGTTTCTTTTGCTATATTAATACATTCGTAATTTGGCATTATTGGAAGAGGTCTTGTTTTAATATCACGATCGTATTCTAAGATAGTTTTTCGACAAGTCGCGCAAATGCTTAACGGAAACTTAGGATTAAGTGTATCATAATTTATACTTACATTTTTTTTATTAATGTTTCAAGCCGTTCAGTTATTGCAAACTCGTGATAACGACGACCCCCAAAAACAATTTTTTTCCGCATGGTGCGCATACCTTAAGTCTATTTTCACCATGATTACATTTATGATCTACGTGAGTATTAATGAATTTATTATTTTGAGAAAAAATACTTTTATCCATGATAATTTCAAATATCAATTAATATTTTTAGCTATTGGTGCAAAAAGATATTATTATTATCCGTGCAGGGACGGGTTAAGAATATCCCTGCAGCGATACCTCTCGCTTGTCGTAAAAGGCGACTAAAACAAAGGTAAACAAAAATCAGATCTAGGCAATTTAGAAAACACCAAGGTGAGCCTAGGGACACATATACCACCATTAAACTGCCCCACAAGTGTACATGCAAATCAGTGGGTTGACACGACTGGAGATCACCGGTGTTGTAAGAGTAAGATCAAACAAAAAAAAATCTGGAGCATGCCCGTGTCAAAAAAAAAGGCAGGCCGAAAAACAATTGGTGCAAACAAATGCGAAAACACCAGCATTTGATTGGCCTCAGCTATGAAGTAATCCCAAACCGGGAAGCCTGCCGCTACTTTCTGAGGTCAAACCGGCGGACCCCACAAGCGGACCAGTAGGAATGCAGTTAAGTGGGAAGGTTATGGTCCTACACTTCTGACCATAACAACGCCGGAAAAAAGGAAAAGAAGAAAGAAGAAGGTGCAAAAAGATATTAGTTATCCAAATATGTTAAATTTACAAACATAAAAATGAAGTTGGCAGCCGAATTCATACATATAGAAATATGTATAATTATAACACATAACAATGGATTGTTTTCAGATATATATAACGACTCAACTCTGGATTTTTACTTGTGGATACAGCAACATTAAGCGTACGCCACCTAGCGGTCATTTCTATAACTCACTTTAGAAAATTGAAAGTGCCTTAATTATGTACAGTCGAGAAACATTAAAATGAATTTTTTAATTGTTTTATACGCACATGATATATAAATATATACTATATATATATATATATATATACATACATATATATATAACATAAACGCACGTGCGTATTTATATATACATATATGTATATATATATATGCATATTTATACGAATATTTTCTCCATAATCATCAATATAACATACAGTCCCCTTTTTAGTCGATAATTTAAGATCAAAATAGTGAAAAATCTCGATATTTTGAAAAAAGGAGCAGCTAGGATTTTGAATAAAGGGGATTTTTTACCTACAAGTAAGTGCTGAAACATTGGCACTTTTAGTTTTTAGTGGCAATTTAATGATACCTATTCGTCCTTGAAGAGCAGTGTGTACTTACATCTAGTTTTTCTTAACTGTAAATCCCATTGAGTTTTGGTGGAGTGATTTGAGGAATCTGCCGTTTTCTTGTGAGTAAGACTAGCTCCGCTTTGGAGGGATGTATTCCAAGTCCGCAGTTCTCTGCCCCATTGGCCGGTATGCCTAGGCCTGTTTCTATCATATCCCTGATTGCTGGGAGATATTTCCCAAATACGCAATGACTTTGCACCCGACATCCTCGTTTATTTCGTTTACAACGAGCACCCACAATTGCGGCGATAATACTCCTCCTTTTGGTGTATCACGTTTTACTGCCTTTTTTGTTTGGTAGCAGCCAAATTTAGAATGAATCAACCTGCTTCAAAGCATTTGTTTGATCCAGAGTATAATATTACCACTAACCTCTAGTTTGCTTAATGCATTGGTGATGGCGAGTGGTTTTATATTGTTGAAAGCTCCTTCAATATCGAAGAAGGCAATCATGGTGAATTCTTTGTTGAAAAATTCTTTTTTAAAGGTTCCAACTATCGTGTGTAGAGCTGTATCTACTGATTTTTCCTTACAGTAAGCATGTTACGATTTCGCAATAATGCTTTTTTGTAGGTTTTCTTGAATGTACAGGTCCACAAGTCCCTCTAGCGTCTTAAAAAGAAAGGAGTAGAGACTGATAGGTACGTAGTCTTTTGCAGTTGGGTGGGAGGTTTTACCTGCTTTTGGTAAAAATGTAACATTTGCTTCCCTCCAGGATAGTGGGATATAGCCCCATCTAAGCTGGACTTTTATATAGTTCTTCTAGCGGTTCTAGTCCTCTGTTCTGTTTTGTTTTTTTGCTTTGTTGAAAAGCTGTCTGCTTTCCTTTCTAAGGTTACCAAGATGGAGGTTTGGTTCTCTTTGTTGGTCTGCTACTCGGGCAAGACTTTAGAAGGGATCTGTTCATAGCTCCTGTAACTTTAGTCGCCAGACGTTCAATGTCTGTATGCGACTTAGAGTTACTTAATTGAGCTGGGTCAAAGGCGTCTTTAAGGTTAGCCTCATATTTATCCCAATTGATCCGTTTAGGATTTCTAAAGGATGTTTTAGTTGGGATCTCAAAGTTCAAATGGAAGCGAATGTAACAGAGAAGGAGTTCTTTTCTGATGCCGAACTGTCTGCAACCGAGACATTGGAAAAAATGGATACCAAAGGATACCTTTAACCTGATGGTTTTAAGGCCATATCGAACTTTGGCTTCCTTCGCTTCTAATAGAGGTCCTACAGCAGGGTAACTATCCTGTCCGAGTCCTTTTCAACTTCCGTCTTAATTACCTTCAAGTTGGTAGTCGGAAGATTGAGATTTTGCCTCTGCAACAGAAGCAAAACATCTTGTAGATCGCTGAGTTCCACGGGTTTATGCATCCTTGCTCACAACCTCCGGCTTCGCACCTTTCCACAAATTGTCCGCCGCGGCGACAGTGACCCTTCGAAAGGACGATGCTGTCGTCGTCACAGGCAATACGTTTGTAATACCGATGGAGCTAGCCCCAATCGTGCTTGCTCTTATATGTTTCCTGGAGCCGAAGCCATTGCCTGGGAAGCGTTTTTGTTTTCAGTCTTCTGAGAATTTTAGGGAGCAATCCCCAAGGGTTTTTGTTTCTTTTTGTTGGTCTCTATTTTGATCCCACGAGTAAGCCGGTGCAAAAAAGGTCCACCGCAACATTGCCGGTTCGACTGTGGTAAGGTATGCATACTATGGGCCTTGCCAAAGCTACCAAAAAAGTTCGTTAGGGCTGGTTTAACCCCCAGCCTTCCATCCCTTGGCACGGTTCCTTCGCTCTAGCCACCAGCTCCCTATTGCAGGTATCTGTTTTTTTTATTTTTTTATTTATTTATTTATTTATTTAAGAATGGATGTACAAATAAGACTTAGTCTTTTATAGTACTTAATGACATTTTCATTTTACAGGATTTAGTTTTAATAATTATTTAATTAAAAAAAAAAGCCTAAAATAAAGTGTTTTGATTGAGGAGAGGATATGAGGGGAGGGAGATACCCTAAGGCGGCTTTTTTAAATTGGGTGGCTCCAGTTATTTGTTTTATAGTTGAAGGCAGAGAGTTCCAGAGTCTGGTGACATAGACGAAAAACAGACGAGAAGAGTTTAAGTAATTCGAGGAAGGAGTTATAAGGTTAAGCGTCCTAGCTGAACGGGCAAATTTAAGTTTTTCGAACAGGTGTGATGGCGATCTTTTCTGTATTATTTTGTGCAAGATGTCTGATGAAACTGCTACAACGTGCACCCAAGGATATTTTTGTTGTAATTAGATATGTGGTCACTGCGCCGGAGTCCATATACATATCTGACCATATCATTGAAAGCAACAGTTAATTTATACTGAGATAAGGAATCAAGTTTGCAGTACACAACTGAAGCATAGTCAGTATATGGAATGAGTAAGGTCTTAACAAGTCTCAGTCTTGAACTTACAGGAGTAAAACCAGAGAACAACCAAAGCTTACGTAGACCAGCATAGATTCATCCAATAGTGTAGTTAATGTGACTTACCGGCGAGAGAGAACTGTTAATTTTAAACCCCAAGTTGGTTACAGTCTCCACAAACTGCAATTGTGTGCCGTTGAGGTAAATTGGTGACAAAAGTTCTGTATTACGAGTTTTTTTAGAAATTAAGATCAACTGAGATTTTGTTGGGTTGAGACTTAAGTAAAGAAGATCCTGAACTAGATTTATAGATCTAGATAAGTATATTTGCGCATCATCCGCATAAACGTGAATGCTAACATTTGAACAAATTTCAGGGAGGTCATTAATGAATATGCAAAACAAAAAAGGACCCAGAATCGAGCCTTGAGGTACTCTTGAAAGTACATTCCTAACATGAGGGGATTTATGAGGATGAGGCGCACAGAACTCTCAATAAATCATTTTATAGATCATTTTAATAAACCGAATAGGGACTCCATCCTCACCAATAGCGTCGGACTTGAGAGATCGAATGATGTGAATGATGTCAGTTTCCGATACAACTTCGAATTCAAAAGCTGTTCGCGGTTCAGGAAAACGTTGTAGGCTGGGTAGAGGGGTATTTTCTACTGAGTTGGATAAAAAGGTATTATTAAGATCATCAAGATCAGGGATGACGTTTATAATATCTTTTTTACCGACACCTATCGAACGCAAGTTGCTCCGGAGCTTTTTGGCATATTGGTTTGTTCCCAGCTTAGATAAGAAATGTCTTTTCTTAGATGACCTCATAACGGAAGTTGAGATATTGCGCGCCCGACAGAAATTTGCCCAATTCAGGATAGTTGGATTTCACTTATACTTCGAGTAAAGTTTCCTGCGAATTTTAATGGCATGATGAACCTCAGGTGTAAACCACGGACAGTTTCCATTGCGCACCATCACTGTTTTTAAGGGCACGTGGTTATTGAACAGATTAAGTATCAGCGATTGCAGTAAGTCAACTTTATCACATACATCTGAGACAAAATAACAACTATGCCAAGGGATTAGACACGCTTCCAATTACAAGGCGTAGTTATCCACAGGTGCAAAATCTCTGAATTGAAAAGTCGAGGGTGATGAAGAACGCGATAAGTCAATGTTATACGTGCAGAATAAGAGATCGTGATCTGTGACACCCTCCAATGACAACTGGTCCTGTAGTAATAAATTCGACCTATCAGATACCAACAGAAGGTCAAGCAGACTCGGAGAGCAGTTAGGCGCGAAGCGAGTGGCATAAGTGTTAACAATAACTAGCGCGGGTGTTGCAACTAGGTCTACAAGTTGGTTAGATCTTCTGTCACATCTGAGTAGGTCAGCATTAAAATCGCCGCATATAATTATGTGTTCATGACATGGGGAGATCTCTCGGAGTGTAGAGAACAGAGGTTCAGGAGAACAGCTACGATTGGGACTATAAACAACCCCTATAATTCATTTCGTGTTACCATCCGTAACTTCCATGATAAGATATTCAGTAGCACTTTCCCAATTAGATTTCCCAATAATAAGGCAATTCAAGGAAATATTACAATAAATGGCTACTCCGCCACCTATTGTACTTGTGACCCTATCGTTCCGAACAATTCTGTACCCTGGGTATTGTATAGCTTATCTTCCCAATCAGGTTTCAGCCAGGTCTCAGTAACACAGATTACATCAACTCGCGAACCACTACAAATGTGACGAAAGCAATCTATCTTAGAAATGTTTAAGCTGCGAGCATTAATATAGTATACTTTGAACCCTTCGTGCGAATTAGACAGAATGTTAATCATTGAACGAACTGTAATTTCATCCAATAGTGCCGCCAGACATATAACGATTGTTATGAGCCATCATTACTTACAAGAACAAATAAAAGTAGAACATTGTAAATACGAAACATACAGATTCTACATTTAAAAAAGCAACTTATAGAAGAAAATAGTGTAACATAAAGAACAAACGTGAATTGGTAAGAGAAGGGGTAGGGAGGGAGAAAGCGGGAAAAATTGATTAAGTAAATAAATATAATTATATACATTGTTGGTTTAAAAGTTAACATGAATAATATTACTATTAGAATTTAAGAATACGTGCTCAATTAGACCGTGCAGGGACGGGTTAAGAATATCCCTGCAGCGATACCTCTCGCTTGTCGTAAAAGGCGACTAAAACAAAGGTAAACAAAAATCACATCTAGGCAATTTAGAAAACACCAAAGTGATCCTAGGGACACATATACCACCATTAAACTGCCCCACAAGTGTGCATGCAAATCAGTGAGTTGACACGACTGGAGATCACCGGTGTTGTAAAAGTAAGATCAAACAAAAAAATCTGGAGCATGCCCGTGTCACAAAAAAAAAAAAAAGGCAGGCCGAAAAACAATTGGTGCAAACAAATGCAAAAACACCTGCATTTGATTGGCCTCAGCGATGAAGTAATCCCAAACCGGGAAGCCTGCCGCTACTTTCTGAGGTCAAACCGGCGGACCCCACAAGCGGACCAGTAGGAATGCAGTTAAGTGGGAAGGTTATGGTCCTACACTTCTGACCATAACAACGCCGGAAGAAAGGAAAAGAAGAAGAAGAATACGTGCTCAATTAGAAAGAAAATTGTAAGGAACATATGTGTATGTGTATGTACAAACATATATCAAATTCGCTCTAGATGATTAGAGTATTGAAGATTCAGATAGAGTTAAACATTTTCAAGGTAGTGAAGGTGTTGATAAGATTTTTATTTCGCTGTCATCTGCACTCTTTTTCACATAAACAAGACAATTACGAGTTCTTACAGAGAAAAGTAAGCCCTCTTTGCGTAGCGGAAGGTCATGTTAAAATTCAGGAGTAAGACTTTCGTTCATGGATATACGGGTGCTGTTGGTATTAGTGTTGTTGGTGGAGCTGGAACTGCTGCTGTTAGTGGAGTTGTTGTTGATCAGCACACTCTCTTCCTGCAGTTGCGAAAGTGTTAGGCCGTTGTTTGTGCGAAAAGCAGTAAGTAGTGCTCTTTGCTCAGCATGAGAGCCGAATTAGTAATGGCCGGGTGCTGCCGGTGGTTTGACTTCATCAATGTGTGGAGATGGGTGATGACGTACCTTAGCTGCAATATTCTTCGCCAGATCCACAGCATTTTCCTTTGCTGTTTGTGGAATGCCATATACGATTACATCACAGAGACGCGCTTTACGTTGTAAGTCAGCTAGTTCCTCTCTTACTTTTTTATTGTCTTCCTGGAGTGCTGCAATTACTTGCTCACACTCTTGCACTTTTCTGTTAAGAGTAGATATAACTTCGCTTATCTTGTTGTTAATTTCCGATTTGGTTATGAATATCAGTGATAATATTTTTTCCAACATATTTACTTCCATATCCCGTAGTTGCTCAGATAAAGATGGTTTTTTATAAGCTTTTTTGTCGGATGGGAGAAGTGAATTTACTGAATCTTTAAAGGCGGCAGATGACACTGCGTTTTTCTCTTTAAGGGCTTGCTGGCGAGTCGGTGACATGATTTTGATTTTTTCTGGTGTTTATATAATAACACTATATTATGGGTGCATTTTTGGCAAGGAAACACTTGACTTGAAAAATGTAATGATTAGTTAGATATTTTTAGCTTCAATAACCGGTTAAAAAGGCTTTAATGTCAGGAGCGAATAATGAGCACGACTATGCAGTTGACACTTTCATGACTAATCACCTAGTGTTACCCCTTCCTTTATGGTCCACTGTGCACGATTGATGCGTGCGAGTAAGATCTTGGCTTACACTAACCGATGACTAGTCATTTCCAACGGGCCCACGAGGAGGACTAGAAGAAGAATGTTTTTGCCCACCTTACAGTATTCTTACGAGTACTTCCCTCAATATCACTAGGGAATCCTCCTGCTAAAAGTAAATCATTATCAATATAACAGTCGAAAGACATGGGTTATGCTTTTATTTTAGTGTTTAGAGCCAATAAGATATTTAAAATTGTTAAGATAGTTAAGCTAGCTTTCAACATTTTTTCTCTAGGGTAAGATAGATCTAAGAAATAAAAATGAATTTAAAACTATGAACAAAAAAAAGCACATCATCATCGGAATATATGCGGTGGCAATTCAAAAATATGTGGATGTTGCGACTCTTCAAAGATACATATGCTATTATTTTTTATATAGTAGTTAAACTCTTTTTCTCTTACTAATATTTCAATACAGGAAAATATATTATTAAAAAAACAGTGGATTTCCGGTATCTCTCTTGAAAGCCTCTTTTTTGATTAAGTGTAACAGAGAAGCGGCGAAGGATTTATCCATCACACAATTCGTACTTATAATCACAGAATAAATAGTATACAGAAGTTGCATCTCATACAAAGCAAATTTTGTTCTAGGGTTCCAATATTGGCACCCTATTGAACAGAGAGTTCAAGCATGAGAACATGCAAGAGAGTATACAAAAAATTGAGAAGCTGGTGCGAGCGAAAGAGAGTAGCATGTGCGTTTTCGGTGGTTTTGTTTTTACGAGAGCAAAGCAGCTTACGATGTGTATGCAAGTGTGTGTGCGTGTGTATGCATTGATAGCTTCTTCTATCGTAAGCTTGCATGGTGTTGTATTGCTTCTCTTGTTTTCGATTGTGTGGATTGGATTCGAAATCACTTGGGAATTGTACTTTCATGCGAATAGTTGTGTTTTCCTGCGCTTATATATCGACTCCATTTTTACTTTGTATTTTGATATTTAACTCTATTTTTGATTTTGAATTGTTGCTTTTATAATTGTTGACAACTTTGCATACGATTTGGATTATTCTTTGGACTTATTATTATATATTGATTGTTGAGGGGTAGTCATACGATTTTGAATAGGAAAAATGGATTCTGTACCGTCTGTTGGTAAAATTTTCCAAAAGTCCGGCATTCGATGCTGCATAAAAACATGCGGTAAATCTAGGCGATATGGTGAAAAGATAAGAATGTTTAAGTTTCCTCCCTATGACTCAGGATTTGAGGAAAATGGGGTTGAAAGAACGAACCAGATTGGTAAACAATTGTGCGTTTTTATGATTAAATCAATGTTTTCCAACTGGGCGCTTACATTTAATTACTTCGTTTCAAAAAATGGACTTTCTGCCGATTTACTAAAAAAGATAATATTACAAAATTTAGCAATTTTGAACAGTTTTGGCATCATAGTTAAAGTTGTAATTTGTGACCAAGGGTCCTCTAACAGGAAGTGTTTCTTGGAATTGGGAGCTACTTTAGAAAAACCCTATTTTATGTATAATGGTAGTAAAACTTTCTGTGTATATGATTTTCCACATCTAATCAAATCATTAAGAAATGGTTGGCTTCAATGTGACCTTACAACACCAAATGGAGTTGCTAGTTTTAAAGTAGTTAAGGAACTATGGGAAATGGAGTGCAAATCTAATACAAAAATGTGTCTTAAACTTACAAGCCAGCACATATTTCCGAACTCTTTCGAAAAAATGAAAGTAAAACTAGCCACCCAAATTTTTAGTAGGACTGTTCAAGCTGCAATTAAAACTGTTATTGAGACAGTAGGCTTTAAAAGTTGCTCAAAAGAAGTTTGTTTATCTACGGCATGCTTCATAGGAAATATTGACAAAATATTTGACTGCCTAAATAGTGGTTCGCTATCTTCAAAGAATTGTTATAAGTCTGCAGTTCAACTTAACAGTCCATCACACGAATATATAAAATTCTTCCTTGAATACCTCAATGAAACCTCATTTGTTGACAAAAAGAAAAAAGTATTTTTTTTAGATGGAATGAAATTTACCTTAAACGCTGTATTACAATTAGTAGACGAGCTATTTCAAAAAAATCCCAAATATTTTTTTTTAATGACAAGAGCATTAAACCAAGATAAGCTCGAAAATATGTTCTCGGTTCTAAGACAAAAGGGTGGAAATAATATTAACCCCTCAGTTGCTGATATAAACACTTTATTAGCACGCTTAATGTCTGCAAATATAGTGCAGTTGAGTTCTTATAGTAACTGTGAAGAGCTGAGTGATACCACATTTGAAACGCTTTCAAATATTTTGTCAAATATGGACTTAGCTGATACAAATAATGAAGAACTCAGTCGAAACGAAAACTCTGAAATAGATATTAACATAGAAATCATTGATGATTTCGTATTAAATGATGACTTTCAGAATTGTTCGGAATTTAGTATCGATTTGGCGTCTTTAAGATACTTCATAGGTTATATCGTCTACAAAATGATACCGAAAATTAACTGCGATATTTGAATTTCTATATTGAGAAAAGAAGACGAAGTATTAACAGTTCCTAGTGAACTTTTCATATTTCATAAAAATTACAATTCTCTTAAAGATTTTGGTAACCTCGTTGCTCCTTCACAAATTTTCTTGGAAATTAGCAAGAAACATATTACAGTGTTTAGCAATATTTTTGACACACAACCACAAACTGTTGGTATAAAAAACTTGATAAAATCCAAATGCAAAAATGCCACACCGCAATGGTTTTCCACATGTACTGATCATAAGGAAATAATATTGGACTTCATGATCTTAGTACTCTTGAGGAAGCATTGCTCGTGGGCTTCAGAGAAAAAAAATTTTACTAAAGCCCGCAAACTTAAAATCCTGTCGCACTAAAGTTTTTGGGTTATTCTTCCCTACATATATCAGATTGAAATTTGCACAAAAATCCAAAATAATGGAATAACGTTAATTGGTGTTACCCGGCCCTTTTAGTTTGCATCGAAAAAGTACGCGTACGAATACCAATCGCAACTTTCAACTGAAGAAAACTAAATATAGAAATCTAAAACTTGAAACAAAATTTTGTCAACACCACGTGCATTCACGACGTTGGATAGCAACACAATACACTCACACACATAAACATTTTAAGATTGCTCTCTCGTTGATTCTCTCTGATCGTGGCTGCTCTCTGGTTGTTACTCTCTGATCATGCTTGCTCTCTCGTTTCTTGATCTTCCCTTCAGTTGTTCCGCCCGCACCATAAAGTGAAGAATCATCGCAGGCCGAGATGCGACTTCTGTATACTATTTATTCTGTGCTATAATCTATTATACAGCTGCGGTAAAAAAAAAGCACCGCTATGAGAAAATATTTTCTTTGAGAAACAAAATGTAAATAAATTTTCTGGAGTAATTTTTGAACTTATAGAAATCCGAAATCAAGTCAAGACAAAACTTTTGAATATTTCGAAAAACTGATGAATTAAAGATGAAATTCTTTTTACAAAAGTAAACGTTTATAACGAATAAACTCTAAAACTACTGGACGGTTTCAAAAAAAATTCTTTCACCATTAGAATACTACATTATCTCCAAGTAATATTGATAGTTTTTATCTCGATTATTGACGTCAATATTAATTTTTGTAAACTTATTGTTCATTAGATCTTTGTTATGAGACAATAATATTTATTATAAGTAATTGTGAGTAGCATAAGTTTTAGCATCGTGAGTTAATTTACCGACACAATACCGACAATACTTGGTTATCTACTAACCAGTAGATAGTAATGTTGAGATTTCTTTTAAGGCGCAGATTTCTTCATGAATATGCAGGCCGTAATCGATAAGCTCAAGGAGATAAAAAGAAGGAGAAATAGCAGAAACCAGCCGCTCCACAGCAAAAGCAGCAACAACAACAGCAGCCGCAAAGGAAGTAACAACGCCCCAAAAAAGAGAAGATGCCACCCATCATTACCTTAGGCCAAAAACACTATGCTGATCATTGCAAGACACTGGAGCAGCATAAGCGGATAAAAAGCTTTTTGAAGAAGTCCACAACGAAGTTTTTTCCTTCACATCAAAGGCGGAAAGGTTGCAGATGATGCTCCTCAAGGGCGTGGAGTAAATTACAAACCCCGATGAAATTCTGTCAGAGCACAAATTCGTGGGTGTTAAGCCATTCTCGACGGTGATGGGAGAAGCGAGTGATTCCCTTCTTCTTGGTGCAGCTTACACTCAGCAGCAAGCTGGAGAGGCTAATGTCTATCACTTCCTTAGCAACCCAGACTGGCAAATGGGAAATTTTAAAGAGGAGCAGACACATTTTACAATGTGTCCGCTGCCAAAGGTTCGGGCACGCCACGTCGAATTGCGAAATGCAGCCTCGATGCGAACAAAAACAAAAAAAAGGAATGCGACCTTGGTAAAGACAAGGTGGCGGACAGAGAGCAGCTCGAGTGTGTCTTGTGTAGTAACCGAGGATACCCTGCAAACTATCGGAGATGTTCTCAATTGCAGGACATCAAGAAAGAAAACCTGGCCCGTAAGCAGAAGGTCGATGAGCAACGTCCCACGGGTCGCTTCCAAACACCAGCCGTCACGCCCAAGTTGATCTACGCCCAAATGGCAGCAGGTCTAGAAAAGGTGGTACAAAAGCCAATGGCTGTTCCTAAAATCACAGTGTCTGTCTCTAAGGCACCAGAGGCCGAGGTGGATATCTGTTCGATCTTGCTCGCAATCAAATGGCAGATTGGGTAGCTCCAACAACAGATCCGTGAACAGGCGACCCGAGTAGATAGTATGTGCTCGCTTCTGTATTAATATAAAGCGGTGAATTGCGGAGGTTATAAGTGCTAGAGCCTTGTATTGTGTGCACTTCTCTGAAAAAAAAAATAGAAAGAGAGTGTACATTATATCAGCCTATTAAGCATCTCAACCCAACGTTAACATCGCAGAACTCGAGAAACTTTTTCGATTTCTGCGCTTAAACTCGATAGAAAATTTCTACAGGCAATTCAAATGCCAAATATAGTGATTGGAGAAATAACATTCCCAACACTAGGGAGAGCCTACTAAGTCATTGGTGGACTCTGCGCAACATTGAATATAGAGTCAAGTTGTTCGCAACGGATAGTCCGTTGTATCCTAGGAGCGGTTTCTATCTGGATTTTATGCTGCTTGACTCTCGACTGAGACTGGCTGACACGAACCAACGGTCTACTAACTGAGTACGGCCCTTCGACGACAGTACCTAACTGGCGTAATCAATTAACCAGGCGAATACGCGGAAATGGCCACAACATTTCGTGATTGAGGATCCTCAGGAGAAGGTGGCGACAGTAGCAGGTGTCTTCCAGGAAATGTACAAGGTGTATTTTATTATTCGCCCGAACAACGACCTGGAAAAGAGAGCCCTCCTTCATCCTTTCTATTTTCGAAATGAAATCGATCATTGGCTATCAGAGAGCCTTAGTTTTACCAAGTTCAATGAAGATTTCATGGCAATCAATGCCATATGAGGGGGCTAAAACCATGTTCATTTCGACGGAAGACCTTCAGATGATCTTTGTGTCATTGCAAAAGAAAAAAATCCGCGGGAGTTAACGGTATATCCAATGTTGTTGTTCCGCCAGTGGCTGTAGGGAGCTATACGATTCTATTCAACAATGCATTGAACCATGCACATTATTCAATACACTGGAAGACAGCGGTGGTGCAACCAATTTCTTAGAGAGGTAAAGACACTTCCAACCCGGTAAATCTCCGGTCAATAATTCTCCTTCCTAGTATTAGCAAGGTCTTCGAGAAGGTGGTTCATAGATCCCTGTCCAAATGGGTTGATGACAATAAAATCATTCCCGAGAACCAATTCATTTTCAGAGCGTGTCATGCAGCACTCATGCCGCGTCGAAGCTCGTATCGGATATCCAATACAATAAACGCAAGAACCAATGCACGGGTGGGTGCCTGTCTGAATGACTTGGAAAAGGCTTTCGACACCGTATGGTTTTTATTACAAGCTCAATCAGCTGGGCCTAAGTAAACCACTGCTATATATGATTTTTGACATAATAACCGAGAAAAAGTTCGTTGTGAAAATTGCCTCGATCTTTAACTTTAACCCAAACATTTGAAATCAAAAATGGACTGCAACAGGGCACGGTAAACTTGCCGATCCTTAGCAGCATTTACCTAAGCGATCTCTTAGATTTCTTCACCACTCTATAGCGTACGCAGACGACTTAATGGCATACATATCAGGTCGATCGACACATTATTATAATTTTGCAGCACGACTTCGAAAAGATTCAGCAGTATTGTGATGACTGGAAGTTGAAAATAACTTCCAGAAATCTGAGTCTGTATTGTTCACAACGCCTTTGCCTAGAGCCTCACTAGAAAAAAAAATGGTGCAGATTCTGTCCACTGGCGAAACAAAGGGTCAGATACCTTGGGATAGTACTAGATTAGCACCTAAATTATGACAAACGTGTAGATGTGTTCTGCCAAGGGCCCGGGGTGCTTTCGCTCTGGCAAGATGGCTATTTCAAAGCAGCCAAATTTCCAGAGTGAAGGTAATCTGCTACATGGCCTTAATCAAGTCCATGGTTGCCTATGGCTGTCCCGTCTGGTTCGGGTGTTTGAGAGACAATGTCTCAGGACTTGTTTCGGGCTACATAGGACACCCGAATCTGAGTACAAGAAATTTTACCCGAACGAGGTTATATACAATATGGCCAGGATTGTACGGGTGGATAACTTCTGATCTAACTGATTCGAAGTCACCTTGCAAGAGCAATGACTCCAGTCAATAACTCATTTCCAGGGCTTACTACCCCAATATCACAAGAGAGTGCGCCTTAATGACTTTGTCCCGCCAGAAGCATTCCTCTACCTAGATAAATGTGGGCTGATCCAGGATAGAATGGCGGTACTGCTAATCTTCCACGTAGGTCGCAATTCCGTAGAACGGCGATTCCTAAATGGCCTTGATGTCGCACTCCGCGAGGCCGAGCGCCTCTCGTTATGTAGTGTGCCAACATCAACGCTTTTGGTGGCTAGAGAGGAATTGTACAACAGCTTCTTCAAATCAAAGCCTTCCTAACACCAATGGCAAGTTTACATAGGCTAGGGTGGGTTAAGGTAGGGTAGCGTAGGTTAGGGTAGGTTAGGTTCCGTGCAGGGACGGGTTAAGAATATCCCTGCAGCGATACCTCTCGCTTGTCGTAAAAAGCGACTAAAACAAAGGTAAACAAAAATCACATCTAGGCAATTTAGAAAACACCTGGGGACACCATTAGTGTCCCACAAGTGTACATGCAAATCAGTGGGTTAACACGACTGGAGATCACCGGTGTTGTAAAAGTAAGATCAAACAAAAAAATCTGGAGCATGCCCGTGTCACACAAAAAAAAAAAAAAAAAAGCAGGCCGAAAAACAATTGGTGCAAACAAATGCAAAAACACCAGCATTTGATTGGCCTCAGCGATGAAGTAATCCTGCCGCTACTTTCTGAGGTCAAACCGGCGGACCCCACAAGCAGTAGGAATGCAGTTATGTGGGAAGGTTATGGTCCTACACTTCTGACCATAACGACGCCGGAAAAAAAGGAAAAGAAGAAGAAAGAAGAAGAAGGGTAGGTTAGGACAAAATACAAAAAAGAAACAAAAATAACAAAAAAGTTGGCCGTCACGGGACGCCCGGCAGATGTGAAACATCTATAACGAAAGATGGAATAAACTAACACAAAATAGAGTTTCGTTATAATAATTACCGAATATATATACATATGTACTTATATGCGTGAATAGAATATAAAATATATTTTCCAATGGAGCTACGGGATATTATTTGAATTATCTTCTCTGATTTCTGTAATAGTAGCTGTTGAAGGTGTATTGGACGGTATTAAAGAAATGATTGGCCGGTGATAATTGAAATGGGTTACAAAAGTATTAGATGTCATGTAATCTCGAAAATACAGCGTCGATTGTCGTTCCATTTCTAGTTGCTGATTCAGTTGGTTTATTATTGGTTTTCAAATCAAATGTTTGTTGAAGGAATGATGTCAAAGGGATTGAATCATAAGTTGCAAAATTGACATTGAAATCGCCTGCTAAAATCATCTGCAGTTCGTCAAAATTACCTTCTAAAATCCTCGAACCTTCGAAAAACTGTATAAACTTAATATTTTCTGTGACTTTTTGATTTAGTGAAATATACACAATGACAATAATTCTCTCCCATTTACCATTTTAACTTGAGGAGCACATATGTTACATATATCACCAATAGTTGTTTGGGTAAGTTCACGTGTATTTCTTATTGAAAGTTCTAAATTGTGTGTAGTAACTTGTGCTATTTTTTTGTTTTGATAAACTGCAACTCCCGAATTCTTCCTCCATTGTAAAATCTTAAATTATCATTACTGTTACATATGAACAAACCTCCAATACTAGTAACTCGCGATAAAGCGACATATAATGATTTAATGGAGTAAGATTTATTATACTCATATACTATCTCGTCAAGTGTAGCTCCTTGAGACTTATGAATAGTCATGGCACATCCGGATTACATAGGAAAGTGATTTCTTTTTCCACCAATCGTATTGTTGTCGTTCGACGTATAATAGGAACGGCTCGTTTATAGATATTATGTTCTGTAACAAATCCAACAGCTTGTTTCCGGCATCTGTACCAGTTTTTTTTTTATCAAGAAAAACCAGCCATACACGAGTAATTGCATTTTGTTCATTCTGTTCTATATGAACCAATGTTCAGCGCCATTAGCTAATCCATCTATTACATCTATGTATGTATATTGTAATAATGTAAGGTTTTCCAATTACAAAAATAATTTCGTACGGCAATCCACCTGTGTCAATCTTATGTAATTTTTGTCTCACAAATCCGTCCTGTTCATTGTTATTACAGCCACTAAGAATATCTCTTGCAGTGGAAAAAAGTTCTTTTTGAGCTTGCTGCAAAATAGATACGTTGTATTCATTGACCGATATGTTTTCTAGGAATAATTGAACCCCATCAGGGCAGCGATTTGTAACTTCTTCCTTCGTAAAAAATCTTGACCCGATAATGGCTAATTCATCATCATTCAAAATAGTTTCACTACAATTTTTTGTAATAATAGAACCAAAAATTACATTAGTTTGTCGCAGAATTTTAATCTCACACTAACTCCAAATCCAATAGTGATCCCAGGCAAGGGGATGGCAGGGGTGCAGCATGCACCCCCTTACCACACCTGACACGTTTTTGAAAGTATGTATGTGTTATTTTGTATACAGATATACATATATGCGTCTCCTAAACTATTGAAAACCGCATTCTGTTAGGAGCTATGTATATAACCTGTAAGTGGGAAATGTGATTATTTAAAACGTTTTGCATAGTCCCAGGTAAAACCATGATTGAACTAAAACAAGCAAAATCTGTATTTCGTATGGAAAATTCAAAAGCTTATATCTTTGAAACTCTGAAAGTCAGACCTAAAATATATATCAAAATTGTCAGGAATTTCATCAAAATCGGTATGCAAGGCCTTTTTCCTAATAATTACCGATAATTTACTAACATTTAGTTTGAATCGAAAGATTGTGTTCAATGAAGCAAATGTTGTGGGCGCGTTTTAAACATTTCATTGCACCCTGCACTTTGATCATCATTGGCTTTTTGCTTCTTTTTGGTCATTTGATCGCCACTCATATTTCGATTTGATAATATTATAGCTGATTCGAAATCTTTAAGCGCTTTAAAAACCTTAATATTCTAAGGAAAAGTACAACGCTTGTATACAAATGGTATACGTATAGCATACTACGCTATGCACAGAAATGCAGCTTACACAGAGAAGTAACAAAGTGTATAGTATACGCGCGCGTGCACACAAAGGAGTCGGCAGCGGTGGTATAGTGGGGCATCGTGGCACGATAGCGTCATGTCGTTTGTCATGTCACGGCATTCGAGTCGATTTTACAGCCAAGCTTATAGATGTTTCACATCAAAAAAAATTTAAAAAAAGGAAAAAACAGAAAAAAATGTTAAATATATTAGAATTTAAAAAAAATATATATATAAAATAAATATCTTCTTCTTTTCCTTTTTCCGGCGTTGTTATGGTCAGAAGTGTAGGACCATAACCTTCCCACTTAACTGCATTCCTACTGGTCCCCTTGTGGGGTCCGCCGGTTTGACCTCAGAAAGTAGCGGCAGGCTTCCCGGTTTGGGATTACTTCATCGCTAAGGCCAATCAAATGCTGGTGTTTTTGCATTTGTTTGCACCAATTGTTATATATAAAATATATAAAATAAATATAAAGTATATATTTATATAAGTTAACAGGAAATAGATCAAATTTCCGAATTGCACTCGCAATTCATTCACCCGACCCAATTTCCGCTCAAACCACCTAACAGACAGAATACCTGGAAACAGGTACGACCAAAACACCTGATTAAACAATTTAATAAAATGCACCACTTTCGGTGACTTAGCAATAATCACCAATAAATGCATGTGGAGTATTAAGTAGTCTTTAGTCTTAAGTTACCGGTTGTAATAAAGGTCAGGCAACCTGCCTGAAAAAAATATTTTTTTAAAGAAATTAATAATATTTTCATTAACTGGCGCCCGAACAGGAACTGTTGTGTTACACTATTTGCGTTTACGTTATACTGCTAAAAACACATATCGCAATAAGTTAACGATAACCAAGTTAGTGCGCGTTTTGGCTGACGATAACCAAGTCGGTTTGAGTAAAATCTTACAAAGTTAGTGAACTGAGTAAAATCGAACAAAGTGCGTGAACTGAGAACTAGTGTATGTGACTTTCGAAAATCGCGACAACCAAGCGCGATAGAAAAGAAAGTTAAAAGTGGACACCAAGCCACATCAAAGCAGTGAAACAGTGTTTGTGAAAGGGAAAAGAGGCCCCTTAGTAGCCCTGTAAAACAAGGACAAAAAGAGTACAGAAATCGTGGACAGCCGCCCTATCCATTAACCAGCAGTTCCCGGAACCCCACATCGTTATGGAAATAGAAGCTACAACGTTCATATTTTTGTAAGCCATATAAATTTTATTATTTTTAAAGAAAAAAAACCATTGTAAACTTAGGCTCATTTAAATTTAGTTCTATTTGAATTTATCTTAACAAATACTTAAAACAACTGTGTCCCCAATAATATAAATTTTGAAGACAAGAAAAGTTACACTTACATTCTTAGAAACTATTATCATAATCACCAAAAGTGAATTATGTGCTATCATATCCATGTTACATTAATTGAATAGACTAGACCACTAAGTTGTCTCATTATCATTGCTACAATTAAATTTCAAATTTCGGTTGTCAATAAATAAATAAAAAAAAAAAAAAAAAAATGTCAAACCCAAATAGTTTAATCAGACCACCTCGTTTGCATGCACCTCAGGAAGATGCCAATCCACCTCCCTCAGTTTCCGCCTCAGTACTCAACCAACCTGACAATAACATGATACAACTAATTACAAGACTTGTAACAGAAACCTTACAAATACAAGGACGACAAATTCTCAACTCACTAATGAACCCCGCGTCCGATATTAATAACGACGTTGATCAAACCATCAATGTAATTAACGATGCGAATCCGTCAGACATGGACAAAATACCCGATGTTGTTAAAATACCGGATGTTGATTTGTGGAAAAAGAGTGTCGAGCGGATACTCAAGATCTACGATCACCTCAAGGGCACTCCCAAATATTATGGCATTCTCTCAGTTATACGAAATAAGATAACAGGCCATGCAGACATAGCCTTGGAATCTTATAACACCCCATTAAACTGGGAAAAGATATCCAAGTGCCTAACTTTACATTACGCTGACAAGAGAGACTTAGGTACCCTCGAATACCGGATGACAACTCTTGTACAAGGACATAATACCATACCCGAGTTTTACCAGATAGTCTACCACTATTTATTCCTCATTCTTAGCAAACTTGGATCCATGAAGCCAAAACTCAGTGCTATCGCGATAAGGTTCTTGACACATTTGTCAGAGGCTTTAAAGGCGACCTACCAAGACTTTTGAGCATACGAGAACCTGCAGATCTCCCACAAGCCTTGCATTTTTGTTTGGTTGCAAAAAGTGGATTTGGAGCATGCCAATAATAACCAACCTACTATCCGAAAAACCTTTCAAAGTGCACCACCGCCGGTTCCTGCCCGAAGAAATAACGTACCCAATCCAATGCGAATCCCTGCGCCCAGACGAGAATTCTATCCACAACTCCTTCACAACCCTCGTAATCCCCAACCACTTCGAGTCTATAGAGAACCACATTTTCAACAAAATTACCAACAACGACAGTTACCAGGTAATCAACGACCACTGCCTCCAAAACCAATGGACATCGACCATTCAATCAAATCACAGAAGGTAAATCGACCTCGAAATCTTCCAATCCTCCAAAAACGCCAACACTCTCAGCAAGTCCATCAGCCGCATAAAATACCACGGGTCTATCACATAGAAGAATCCAACCAGAATAGAGAGGATTTCGAAGAAGACGAAACCATATAAAGCCAAGAAGACCAAAATCATGAACAAACATTGACTAGTTACACTGACCCAGACGAAAATAACGATCTTGACCTACCTGAACAACTAGACGACATTTATTTTTTAAAGTACGCTTACGTACTTCGAGCACGTTGCGAGGAGCGGACACATATTTAAATTCTTAATAGACACAGGATCCAACAGAGATTATATTCAACCCCGTCACGTTAGACACCCTCTTTCAAATAACAAACATTTTTACGCAAATTCTGTAGGAGGAAACATAAAAATAACACACCATTGCTTAATAAAATTTTACATCCTTCCAAGTCTTATCTCATTCGATGGTATTATTGGTAATTGCACGCTAAAAAAACTAAACGCTGTCATTCATACCAAAGAGAATTACACGACCATTCATTCAAACATAATTATTCCCCTTACACACTACCGAAACCGTTAACAATGTTAACATTAGAACCTCCCATTTAAACAGAAGAAGATTAAAGATTATCCTAACCTCTTTTCTGACCCTGATGAAAAATGAACCTATACAACATCAGTTAAAGGAGAAATCGACACCACAAGCTCCGAACCAGTTTATTCCCAAACATACCCCTATCCTACCGCATTAAGAGAAGGAGTCAACAAGCAAATCAACAAATTACTTGAAGATGGTATCATCAGACCATCTAAGTCACCATACAACTCACCTATTTGGATCGTCCCAAAGAAAATGGATGCGTCCATGGAGAAAAAATATCGTCTCGTCATTGACTACAGGAAATTGAATTCTGTAACTGTTCCAGACAGATACCCCATCCCTGAAATCAACGAAGTTCTCGCCAACCTCGGTGATAATTGTTGGTTTACCATAATTGACTTAAAGAGCGGTTTTAATCAGATTCCACTTAAGGAGACTGATATTGAAAAAACTGCCTTCTCGGTAAATAATGGCAAATTCGAATTTACACGTCTCCCCTTCGGCCTCAAGAACGCCCCAGCAATTTTCCAAAGAACTCTTGATGACATCTTAAGAGAACATATAGGGAAACGTTGCTACGTGTATATCGACGATATTGTCATCTTTGCCAAGAATAAAACCGAGCATATAAACAATCTCAAAGCTGTATTCGAAACCTTAGAACGTGCCAACATGAAAATCCAGTTGGACAAATGTGAATTTTTCCAACAAGAAATTGAGTTCCTTGGATTTATTATAGGTAAAAACGGGATTAAGACGAATCCGAAAAAAGTGCAGGCCATTGCTAAACTACTAATCCCCAAAACTCTTAAAGACTTACGATCGTTTCTAGGTATGTCAAGCTATTATCGCCGCTTCATCAAAGACTACGCGAAAATAGCGAAACCCCTGACATCCCTTTTAAGAGGGGAAGACGGACGAGTGTCTAAGCACCTATCCAAGAACAAAGCCATTGAACTCGACACAGATGCAATAAACTCTTCCAACAAAATTAAAGACTCACTATATTCCCAAGAAGTTGTTCTAAATTATCCAGACTTTAATAAAGAATTCGAACTCACGACTGACGCTTCAAATTACGCGATAGGCGCTGTCTAATCCCAAGACAATAAGCCAATCACTTTTCAATCACGGACATTGACTACAACTGAAGAACAATACGCCACTAACGAGAAAGAGATGCTTGTAATCATTTGGGCTCTCAACTCGCTTAGGAACTTCCTGTACGGATCGAAAAAGGTAAAAAATTATACAGACCATCAACCATTGACCTACGCGCTTAGTATCAAGAACAATAACCACAAGATGAAGCGATGGAAAACCATCCTGGAGGAGTATGATTACGAACTGAAGTACAAACCAGGAAGGACAAATATAGTCGCAGACGCTTTATCACGACTTCCACAGACAACAAAGGTAAACTCAATGACAATGACAGTACATAGCAGTGATAGTTCGTCACATAATTCGATTCCAGCGGTTGAAACTCCCATCCCAAAAAATTCCTTAACCCCAGTACCATAAATGGCCTACATACAACAGAAAGCATTATGGGTCAAATACAGAATATCTATCCTCTTTACTTTGCTAATTTTAAAGTTAGATTCACACAATCAATGGTCGAAGACGTTACCGATGAAACCGAACAAGAGGAAAAGATTTTAAAAATTCATCGTAGAGCTCATCGTAATCCAGAGGAAAATCGAAAACCGTTACTTGAAAACTTTTACTTCCCAAAAATGGCAGCAAAGTTTAAAACATTAGTAAAGAATTGCCGAACTTGCAAAGAGAATAAATATGAACGGCACCCAAATTAACCTACCCTTGAACCAACTCCTATCCCAAAATATCCTGGCCACACAGTACATTTTGATATATTTTCCACAGAAAAAGTTTTAGTTCTGACCGCTATATACAAACTTACGCAATTTGGAAAAACTAAAATTATCCAAACAAAATAAAATTATCCCAACTGACATTAGACAACCACTTCGGGAAATGATTTTCTCATTCGGAGTTCCCGAAAACATAGTTATTGACAACGAGGTTGCACTCAACTAGGCAAGCATTACATCCATGATCGAAGATGAACTAGGTATACGCATCTACAAAACCCCACCATCTAAAAGTGAGGTAAATGGACAGATCGAGAGGTTCCATTCCACTCTTTCCGAGATTATCCGATGCATCAAAACCGAACAGACTTCTCCTTCATTCGAAGAGTTACTCGAAAAAGCAACTAACGAGTACAACTTCACAATCCATTCAACAACTGGCAAAAACCCGGTTGAACTTTTCCTTGGCCGATCACCTAACACAACTCCCAAAGAATTTGAAAACAATCGCCAAAAAAATATCGATTTTTTTTTACAAAAAACAACAAAAAGACATTAAGTATCACAATAAAAAACGGAAGCCGCCGAAAACTTACAATCCAGGAGACGTTATATACGTAAAACACAACAAAAGATTAGGCTCAAAATTAACGTTTAGATACAGACAAGAAATAATCAAAGAAAACAAAAATACAGTAGTGATAACAGAATCAGGAAAAACCGTACACAAAAGCCATATTAGAAATTGACTAACAATCCTACCCCTTCTTTTACTATTTCAGGCATTTACTCTATACTGCAACAGGAGAAATTCTAATTTTGGATTTCTCTAATTCACAGTTTGTTTCATTACACACCGGACAAGCAAAAATACAAAACGGAAACTTAAAACTGATTCACGAAATTGACCTTGACCAATACGAACGATTTCTGACCAACATCACTCCAACCCTAGAACAAAACGAAACGAAAAACGACAAATTATTTCCTTACCTTTCGCATGAATACCAGCAAATATAGAATTTAATCCATAACCTTAAACCCCAAAATCCCAAAAGATCATTAAACTTTATAGGTTCTGCGTGGAAATGGATTGTTGGCAATCCCGACCACGACGATTATATGACAATCAAAAGAAAAACGAATAATTTGCTTGTAAATTCCAACAACCAAATCATAATCAATAGTCGACATAATGAACGTATTAATAATTTAACAAAAATTACTAATGAAACTGAAGCAATGATAAAAGAGAACAAAAATATGAATAACAATATTATATCCGAAATTCAATATAAATTTAAAATTGTTGAATTGAACTCCAGAATATAAATTTAACTATTCATTGGGCAAAATTAGGCATTGTAAATTCACTTATCCTATAAAAAAAAAGAAATAAGCATAGCCACAAAAAAATTAAGTAAAGAAAATATTCCCTTTTCTACTATAGAAGAAGCCTGAAATTTCGTTGAAATTAAAGTTATTACTTTAATTCAGTTTCAATTTTTGTATATTGTTAATATTTCTATAACAGACAATAATATTTATGAACAAATTTTAATTCAACCTGTGAAAAGAAACGGAATAGCAATAGAAATTTACTATAAGCAAATTATAAAGAATAAAGATGAACTGTTTGGTATAATCAATGAATGTAAATCTGTAAACAATATTTCAATCTGTAAAAAACAGTAGCTTGTAAACATAAAAAACTCCACGTGTATCCCCAATTTATTAAGAAGTAAAAGAAGCATCATGCAATTTAATAAATAGTCAGCACATTCCCACTATCGAAGAAATATCACCAGGAATAATACTTCTAAATGATTTCAACGGAACTCTCGAAGCTGAAGCCGCACACCGGAACCTTACAGGCACTTTTATAATCAAATACGAGAACATCAACTTCACCATTAATAACAGGGTATTCACGGCACAAGAAGTATCTACGCAACGATCCAGCAGTCTTGCAGCAAACTGCCAAAGAGAAAAGGTTTCATAAGCTCTTGTCTTTAGAAATGATGGGCGAATTACATTTAATAATACAAGGCAAATTGAGTTACTCCAAGATGAACGCAAAACACTGGCTTTCACCAGCTACGGGGCAACGGCTTCCATTGGAATCTTCCTTTTAATCTTAACGATTTATAAAATCTGTACTAGAAACAAAAATTCAAAAGTCATTATTCAGCAACCACAAATAAAAGACGTCCAAATTCATTCAATCAAAAAAGACACCTGCAACAGATGATCCCCGTGACTATTTTTTTTTAAGAAGACGATTTCATCAGAAAAGAACAGTGTGCCACATTCGGCAAGTAAAAATTAAGTTGAATTTTTATTGCTTATGGGTTCTTTTTTTCTGAAACATACACTTTCTTTTTAATATTATAATCACCATTGCTTTTAATTCTGTAACATTAAGCATTGAATACTGTATCCCAATTTCGTTTATTATTGTTATCAATTTGCATTTATTATTGTAAAAATAATCGTAAAACAAAATGGATTTAGCGACTGTGTTAGTTCTGACTAGTAACGAACTACGAACAAAACCAACGGAACTCAACTTATCTACAATGGGACGGAAAGTAACGCTATAAGATCGGCTCCTACAGCATTTATTCTTATTGGTGACAAAAACGGTAAAACTACAAGTAATGACGGCACCATGACGGATTTCACAGATTGGGGATTGTTTGCATTTAATGTTACGGGCCTTCCAGAAGTTAATCAATGGATTCAGGACTTCGAGGAGAATGCTGTAACGGTGCGTTAGAAACTCACAATCGATTGAGGAACCGCAGGAAAAACCAGCTGCGACTTTACACGAATATCTATACAATTTGCTAGATATAAGAAAAGCTGCAAACGTGGACGAGGAAAGCATAATCAACCTTTTCGTCAAGGGAATACCCGATTCATCACCGAACAAGATGGCGTTATACCATGCAAGAACAATAGCGGAACTGAAGGAGCAGTTGAGAGTGTATGAGAAGTTTCAGACTTTAGCTCAACAGTCGCCATCCTTAAGAGGAACACACCCAACATCGCCGGGAGGACAATAGACTGTGAAGCAGGAAGTTACAGTCTACAGTCGAAAAATGTTTCAAATGTGGAGATACCACACATATCTCAAAGATCTGTGAGGCGAGAACATACAAGTGCTTCAACTGTAGGCGTCCAGGCCTTCGCTCATTCGAATGCAAGATAAGGCAGATGTTGAAGGTGGAAATCCGGAAGCGAGAGTTTGTTTCGCATTACTGTCGAATAGAATTTTTAAAACAATCAAAAGGGCAGGTTTGTCAGCATTGGTGGACACAGGAATTGACTTAAGTCTAATTCGATATGATACTTTAACGATATTAGACTACGTCGAGTTATACAAAACAAAGACTAGTCTGTGTGAAATTGGGCAGAGTAAAGTAATAACTTTAGGAAGCTTCACCGTAGACTTCGAGGCAGATGGATTGGATTTACATGTAGGCCGAGACAAGATATGCAGTATGCGGTTGTAAAGGGAAATTATGTACTGAACAAGGATGTGATTTTAACAGACGAGGATTCAGAATTTCGTAGGAAGCAAGGAAGCGCAAAATTGGCTGATAAAGTAAAGGGAATTGGTATGAGTCGAAACTGAAGGTGTCAAAAGCGTTGAAGGCGTAGGGGATAGAGACGCAAGTTGCTGGAAGGTGAAGATCGCGAAAGCATGTTGTGAGCTTATCTCTGAATTTAGATCCATCTGCGTTGCTGACGAAGAAGAAGAAGGGAAGAGTGAAGCGGGTATTGAGCTGTATCATCTGTATATAACAAGTATCAACAATAGTCCATCAGGGATTACATGGTTTACTCCTTTCAAGATCCTCACCGGAATGGGCATACATATTGCAGATTATCCAGATATTCGACAGCTTCTCGAGGGAACGATAGTATAGGGTCCGCCAAATAACTTTTTTTTTTTTTGAAAATGCTATAAAAAAAACTACTGAATATTTTCTCAAATTTCTTTTTTTATTTGAAAGTACAATCCTTCCGGTTAATAATGGAAAATAATTTCATTCAAATGGCTGCCTAGGCTGGCCATGCAGTAGCCTACACGATCGGTCCAATTTTTAAGCACATTATCGATTGTGTATTTCACCAATGGCTTCACGAATATTGTCCTTTAAAGCGTCAATTGTCTTTGGCTTGTCGGCGTAACACTTATCTTTGACGGCACCCCACAAATAATAGTCCAACGGTGTCAAATCGCAGCTCCGAGGTGGCCAAACGACATCAGCTCTGCGGCTGATAATGCGATCTTCAAAAACAGGGCGCAAAACATCGAGTGTAGCTTCGGCTGTGTGGCACGTAGCGCCTTCCTGTTGAAACCAAATGTTGCCAATATCCTCCTCTTCAATTTTTGTGAACAAAAATTCGTTCAACATGGCCCGATAACGATCGCCATTGACTGTAACGGCCACTCCTTGCTCATTTTCGAAGAAAAATGGCCCAATTATGCCTCTGGACCAAAATCCGCACCAAACAGTGGCTCGTTTTGGGTGCACCGGCTTTTCAATGTATGCGTGCGGGTTTTCTGTGCCCCAAATGCGACAATTTTGCTTGTTTACATACCCACCAAGGTCAAAATGAGCTTCATCTGAAAATATGATTTTTTTGGCAAAATCGGCATCTTCTGTAAGTCGATCGCAGACCCACTTAGCGAAGCGTTGTTCAAGCGTATACACAACCATATTCGTTCAGCGGAAGGATAAAATCTTCTTCTTTGAAAAAACTGGGATGCCAGGTGTTGTTGGATGTGTAGACGGGACGCACATAAGAATTCAAACGCCTAAACGGGATTAACAACACCTGTACCTAATAGGAAGGGGTATTACAGATTAAATGCAATGATTGTAAGTAATCTTATATTTGCAGACCGAAGATTTTTCTCATGTTGATACATTTTCTCACAGGTTTGTGACAACAAAATGGTCATAAGGTATTTAGATGCGCGACATCCTGGGTCTTGTCAAGATGCTTGGATATGGAATTCAAGCGGTCTTCGGGAGATTTTAAAAAGTAGATTCGAGAGAGGGGAGCGAAACACTTGGTTGCTAGGTAATTATTTTTTGTATCATTTCAAATAATAAAAAACATGTTAAATTGTAAATACATATCTAAATAGATGATGCCGGATATCCTTTTTAATGACACCATACAAGTTAGCGCAAAATGGAAGTCCGGAAAGTAATTTCAATGCGATTCATGCAAGATCCAGAAATATTATTGAAAGGACAATAGGTGTCTTGAAAAATCGGTTTCGCTGTCTTCTTGGTGCACGTTTATTGCATTATAACCCGGAAAAGGCAACATTCCCTTTTAAAATCGATTTTATTGATCTCCTTGTGGAATCCTTTTGCCAAATAAAGATTTTTTTCCATATGAGCAACCAGTACTTGGAATTGCTTTTGATTGCTGATCTTCATTTTATACATCTAAGCAAACTATTTTAATTAAAATTGAATCAATGTTTGTTAATTTCTATTTAAATAAATGAAGAAAAAACCTTGTATCTCTTTCGCCTGGTTAAAGTCGTTTGATGAAAACAAAGCGACAAAAATCGTCCTTCTTATCTCTCTTTGTCGTTTCCTAAATTCTTAGAGAATGCCGAATGGTACCGTTCAACGACAAGGAAACGACGTTTGACATTTGCAAACGACAATCGCATCGAAAAAACGACATAGGGAATGTGCGTTCAGTCGTATCGTCGACAACGGGAATAGGGGCGAATATTAATTGTAGTAGTCGAAAAACATATGTTTAGGTTGTACTGTTTGTTTTACATTGTCCGGCTAGCGCCAGTAAGATATTTGTATTTGTTAAGATAGTCAATCTAGTGTTAAGCATTTTTGTGTAGGATAAGATACATCTAAGATACATACTATGTAATAAAAATGGATTTACAACTAAAAAAACAAAACAAACTCACTATAGTTTCCACTTCATATGTGTTTATGTTTACGATATAACCGATTTTCATTAATTGTTCGTTTGTGTATTGTGTTATAAAATTTTAAAATATGCGATCTCAGGTTTCAAATGCAAATTGTCGGTGGAGTACATTATTTTCAAGTATTTCCCCAAAATTTCTTGCGACGATTTGACACTTAGAAAGGGAATTTTATAGCTCTGTTCGAACTAAACTACTAGTCATTCCGCGCTCTACTTTTGCCAATGAGATTAACGCGTGTTTAAAACAATCGTTTTTATGGTGTCGAAATGCTTCGATTGATCTTGAACATGCGTGTACAATTGCAAAATAATCCCTCGGCAGAAATATTTTCTAAGCAAACGCTGGATATTGAAATCGGTGAAATAGAACTACATCAAATTGCCAAACAATTCTTGCACTATTGTTCACTCAAAAAATGAACTAATTGAGAGTGCGTTACCGAATATATCGAATAATTACTTAGATCATAATTTGTTCAATAATCGTGCTATTTCGGCAGCAAAAAATGTTTATGTCGACGGAATTAACTTTCAGATACAACAATTGTTGCCAGGATATATTTTGAAATCAATCGACACTATTGTAGATGAAAATGAAGTTGTAAATTTTCCAATTGAGTTTTTAAATTCTCTAGATATACCAGGAATGCCGCCACATAATCTTCAGTTAAAGATTGGTTAACCTATTGTCCTGCTTCGTAATTTGAATCCAGAGGTTCCCAAACTTTTCTTTCCTCATAGAACACTTTCAAAATCAACCTGATTTCGATGGACTCCCTGCTGCCACATTTTTCCATATTTCCAAAAACTCGTCAAAAAATGCGAATATTAGATCCAAGAATGGAAATTTGCATCGCGCGAGTTCCAACCCTAAATTCGGAGTGATAAAAATAAGAAGAAAACTTATTATTTTATGTTCTATTTATTAAAATAATATGATATCAGACTTCATAGAGCTAAAATTAAACAATAATAACGCATCGAAACTTCAACAATACAAATAAAAAATTAAAAAAAAAAATTCATAATTTTAATGACAGCAAATTATCAATATTTGGCTTCAGATTTGTAAGGAATATCCGCAAATCTTCCCTTCTGTGATGTTCATTCTGCTCCTTTTATTTGTTAATAAGTTTGTAACGACAAGGTATGACGAGGGAAACGCTATCACAAGTTTCCTCCCAATTTCCCACAGCCCGGGTATTTTTGCCTGCAGCCAAAATGTTTGACAACCTTTTTTAAAATTCACCTTCAGCTCCTCATTGGTGTTTCGACACTTTCGTTTCATCAAATTGATTTATGATCCATGGTGGTATTTCCATCGTGAGTATATCTTCAAATCTGTTTTTGAAGTCATCATGCAGGGCATTTAAATGCTGAACATATGTCTGAATATCCACATCAAGACATTCTGCCTGTGATAAGTGTGGTAACTGGGAGAACTCTCGTCAACTAATATTTTCCTTCATAAATTGCAATTTTTTAAGAAAAACCGAAAGTACACCCTTTGTTTTTAATTTGGGTTGTCCCTTTGTAACTGCAAGTTAGTGTCATTGACTTTTTTGAACAAATCTGTCAAATATGCGATATTTGCTTTCAATTTGATCAGGAATTCTTTTTAATCTGGATCTTTACTTTCCAAGAACTCTAAGACTGATTCAAAAAGTGAGTAAAATCTTGTTAATCATGCACCTTTCGACAACCAGCGTACTACAGTATGTAGGAGTAATCGTTGAAAGTCTTCACCATTTTCGTCGCACAATCGTGCAGACAATCCGGTATTCAACGCATTGCTTCTTAATTTAATTAACTGGTTTAATCACATGTTGAAGCGATTGGAGCAATCTTTCACTAAACTTTTTCGCTACTAGGTGGATGACACAATGAATTTCAGTTACTTCTGGTATAATTCTTTTAACATGGCTTATAAACCCAAGATATCGCCCGAACATGGCAGGAGTTCCATCTGCTGCCCCCGAATGGATGTTTGTAAATCGAATCGATTTTTCCTTAAAAATATCATTCAGGACATTAAATATTGATCCGCCCTTAGTATCCGCCTCTACAGTTTTTGCGAATAGCTACTCTTCATGGATTTCTTATTCCATAACAAATAGAACATATGCCAATATTAAAGCTTCATTACCAGGTAAAGTTGACTCGTCCAGTTGAATAGAAAAATGAGTTGTTTGCAGATAATTACACAAGAAGCTTTCAATATCAGAGCTAATTTCATCAATGCGTCGTCGTACAGTGTTGTTACTCAAAGAAATTCTTTTTAGTACGTTAAATGGAGGTTTGTGCAGAACAGTTTTTAAAACCTCTGAACGGCGGGTAAAATTAACCCTTCTCCGATGGTGAGCGGTTTTCCAGATTTCGCTATAAGAAATGAGATATTGTAAGATGCCCGCAAGCCATCATTGTTACTTTGAAACGTTGAAGCGAACATACTGTGCACAGTGGTGTTCTGTTCATATTTTTTCTTCAATGTCTGAAAATATTTTAAATCTTTGCCTATTTTATCAGGATGACATATTCTTAGATGATCTGCGAGCTTCGATGGTTTCATAGAGTCATTGCTCAAAATTTTGTTACATCAGAGGCATATGTGCAATCGTTTGTCTGCCTTTGATGGAAGAAAACCAAATTTGAAATAATCAACACTGTACTGTCGACATTTTTTTCTTAGATTCAGCCATGTTTCATATCAGTTACCTACCCATAAAGAAAAAAATGTTTGTTTTAGTAATCATAAGGCGATTTTAACAGGATATGGCTTTTTTAACATAATAGGAATAGGAGCAGTAAACCCTTAAGATCCATATATAGGTTCTCACAAAACGACTGGAACTATTTTAATGTAATATAAAACATTTTTTGATTAATTATTATATAAAGGGTGGTTCAACCATAATGCACGATGTTAATTGTGAGTCACTTCTTAACGTCAAGTTTTTTGCCCAACTTAATTTGACATTTCTTTGTTTCAGTGTTTAACAAATTCAACCATGGAGAGGTACACAATTGAGCAGCGCGTTAAGATTGTTAAAGCCTTTTACGAAAATGGGCGTTCAAATCAAAATGCATTGCGTGCACTTCGTGATTTTTTTGGTCAGAATAATCGACCATATGTGTCCACAATCGGTAGAATTGTGCCCAAATTTCAGCAAACCGAGTCCGTAGGAAATGTGAAAGCAACTATGCTCGCCCAATTCGTTCTGCGGAGACATTGCTGTTGTTCGCGAAAGTGTGGCAGAAGAGCCGTGAACCTCGACTCGTCGTCGTGCCCAACAATTGAACATCTCACGAACATCACTGATGCGAATTTTGAATAAAGATTTGAATTTACACGCTTACAAGGTTCAAATTGACTCAAGAGCTGAAGCCTACTGACCATTTCAAGCGTCGTCAATATGCCGAATGGTTGGTTGAACAGACAGAAGTGAATGGTGACTTTACAAAGAAAATCATCTTCAGCGACGAGGCACACTTTCACCTCAGTGCATTCGTTAACAAGCAGAATTTCCGCATTTGGGCAAATGAGAATCCACGAGTGATTGTTGAAAAGCCGATGCATCCACAAAGAGTGACTGTTTGGTGCGGTTTATGGGCTGGCGGCGTCATCGGGCAGTTACCGTGAATGGTGTTCGCTATCGCGAGATGATAACGGACTTCTTATATCCAGAAATTGAGGATATGGACCTGGACGATATGTGCTTCCAACAACCAGCCAAGAACAATTCAAGAGCTAAAAGATGAGATAATTCAGCACATTAACGACATTGATCCTCAATTATGTCTCGGAGTCATTGAAAATATGGACCATCGGATAGAGGTATGGCACCGAAGCCGTGGCGAGCATTTAGCCGATATTTTATTTCACACATAATTGTCATAGATCCTCCTATCCTAATAAAAAATATTAAGATAATTCTCTGAAAACTTTTTGTTTTATTTACAAATATCATCGTGCGTTTTCGTTGGACCACCCTTTATTTTGATACATTTCTGTTAATTCGAGAGCAAGTACCTATGTACATTTAAAGAATATTTCGACATCATAACTCCACGATTTTAATGATTTATTTATTACTTTGAAGAACGTTATGAGTGGTATGAAGAAACGTACAATTTATGAAAATATTTCTAGTCATCAAGTATTAGCAACTACGAGGGATATATCTCTCCTTTAGTTAATCGCCACAGTCGGGCAAATAAATAATTTTATAATAAAAAGTATAATACTAAAAGTTAATTTTTTCTCGGCTTTCTCTTCTTTTAAGAAAGTATCGAATAATGGCCCTGTTAAGTATTTAATTTTTATTACGTACATACTACACGCAAACATAGCAAATATAATAGTATTACACTATAAAATAGAAGTATGTATAACAAATGTACAAATAGGCAGGTACTTACCTTTTCCGGCACTGGCAAACACTGATATCGATTCACTCACACTTTTCTTTTCAAAATTCAGGAAACAAATGAGCGTTTGCCCTTGGCAGCATTCGTATTTATATTGGTGAGGAATCAGACAAGTTCATGCAAGATTGTAAGCACAACACAAGCCGTATTTCGTCCCTATGGACGTCTGAACAAGCGTTGCGGAAGGGATGACGGCGCTTTGCAAGTCTCGACACGCGTTGCAATGATTACCAAATATAAAAATTTTTACAAGTAACAGTCGCTGATCTTCTTAAAAAAGGGAATTCATGCTAAATAAACAGGCTACCTTATCCATATACTAGCCGAAGAAATTGTTCTTTACTATCAAAACCAGATAAATGTTCCCACTTACAACTGGTAAGCCCCTTTTTTTCCATGCTAACGCAGAACCCCGTTGAGTCTGCCGTGGACCCCTGGAGGTTCACCTGGACCACTTTGGGAATCACTGACCTAGATTATGCAACGGTACACATTTCTTCAATTTCCAATTCGATTGGCTTTCGCTATGACGATAAATAAGTGTCAGGGCCAAACAATGCCCATTTGCAGCTTGGACTTGGATACGTGTTTCTCCCATGGAAAACCAATTCGTATTAGCAAAATACGGGCTAACAAAAAATATTGTGCACCAATTAGCACTTAGATACATTAAAATTATAAATTTTAATAATAATTTAAAATTATAAAAATAATTACAATATTATAATGTACATATATGAACCAACTTTATCTACCTCATTTATAAATCTCTAATTTCAATTTATATATAAATAAATAAAAAAATAATTTATTTATTTGTTACAAAAATCATTTTGTAAAATCAAGTCAATTTTTCAATGGAGTAATTTGTAATAAAATGTGAATTAAAAAAATTGATATTTCATTTCAACTTTCCGAAACCCCCTACCAATAACTTTTAAATTGACCACTTAGGAGTGCTGTGAAAAACTGCACTTAGATACATTAAAATTATAAATTTTAATAATAATTTAAAATTGTAAAAATAATTACAATATTATAATGTACATATATGAACCAACTTTATCTACCTCATTTATAAATCTCTAATTTCAATTTATATATAAATAAATAAAAAAATAATTTATTTATTTCTTACAAAAATCATTTTGTAAAATCAAGTCAATTTTTCAATGGAGTAATTTGTAATAAAATGTGAATTAAAAAATATGATATTTCATTTCAACTTTCCGAAACCCCCTACCAATTACTTTTAAATTGACCACTTAGGAATGCTGCGAAAAATAAATTTCCATGGTAACATCTTTAATGGAACAAAACAAATACTTTGATTAAAAGAACAGTTGGTAATAATGACAACAATGCAAAAAAAAAAATACTTTGATTAATAGAACAGTTGGTAATAATGACAACTGGCTTAATTACCCTAAATATGACTTAATATTTCTGAATTTATGCGGGCACTCTAAATAAGAGAAGAAAAAACTGTTTTTCGAAGTTATTATTAATTTAATTGAGATAATGTCGATTTATGTTATTTCGTAAACAAAAATTAAAAGAAATAGCATATGAAACATTTTTTTTCTAATAAAGATATATTTTGCTTTGATATACTTCCAAATGTGGATTTTGGGTATTTTGTTTTCAGTTGCTCCAATGGTGCGAGCGCCAAGCCAGCTGTTGGGCACGCCTCTTGGATCTGATGTTCAACTTGAATGCTTAGTTGAGGCTTCACCTGCTCCAGTTTCGTATTGGTTAAAAGGGGCCCGAACAACATCCAATGCATTTGGCTTAAGTTCAATGAGTTCGACTGACCTAAGTCAAACGTCTCCCGAAATGCTTCTTGATGGGTAATATTATCTGAAAGAAAAAAAGTATTGAAAAAATCATAATTAAATATTATTACAGGCCCAAATACGGAATTACTGAAGAACGTGCTGGTTACAAAGGAAGGATGCTCTTGATTGTTAGATCATTTTCTATCGCTGATGTTGGTACATATCATTGTGTAAGCACAAATTCTTTGGGACGGGCAGAAGGAACTCTTAGATTATATGGTTCGTATATTAAATTTAAGAAATAACGAATACTCGCATCTAACATCAATAAAATTGTGTTTCGGGTTTTTTCTCTAAATACGCCTTTAGCGAAAATAAATCAAGTTTGATTGATCAATTCAAATTATAAATAGCTATATCATATTGCCAACCGATCAGCACGGTGTTAGTTCTTTCGATAAATAGCTTAAGGTGTCAAATGCATTCATTGTATGTGCGGCTCAATATCTATCAACCGTAATGGAATTTTGGTGGCGCCAGAAATAACCAAGATACATGCTGCTGCACTGAGTGCATATGACGCTCATTGCCCTCTTGTCAGCTTTGGGAACGAACGTTGACACATGTACTGAGTGCGTTGTTGTGCCGCAACATCCTTCTGGGCCACAGGAGGGACGTCGATCAAACTATAACTGTACGGTATTTCGCATTACCTCGGTCGAGGTAGTAGATACTCATACATGAATAGAAAAAGGAAGGGTGTAGTGTAATGGTGTGTGGAAATATTAAATTGTGGATATTGAATAATTAAGTAATTTCAAGTTTAGTAAAATTGTGTATACCTTTAGGCTGTTTAATATGCTTTAGTGTGTTAAGAAATATGTATATGTGGATGTGGTTGGCCCGACTAATCGTTCGTTATTGGAGAAGGCAACGTTTAGTTTTACAGCTCCTTAATCAGGCCTTGGATGGCCTCAGATTCCTTGGTCAGTTTCGGGATGTATTTTTTAATTTTGCCTAATCGCCATGAGATAGCAGGTTCGTCATGTAAGAGAACCAGCTGTCCCACCTTAATCTGTAAAGTTGATGAAAGCTACTTCGCACTCGATGCAACTGCACAAGATATTCATATTTCCATTTGTTCCAAAAGCCTTGTAGAATTTTCTATTTAAGCTGCCATCTGGCTAAGTAATTTCATTTGTTGTCGGATCGGGCAAATCGAGCAGATTCGAGTGTGTTGTTTTGCGGTACACTGATATGATAATATGCTGGTGTTAAATTGAAAGATCGTCTGGGTCTTCACTTACTGGGCATAATGGTCGCGAAATTAAACAGGCTTCCACTGTTGCTAAACAATGGCTTGCTTTTCGATCGTTAACGTGTAGTGCCCGATGAATTGCTTTAGATGATGCTTCATAGACCTTACGCTTACCTCCTGTAGACGACCAAAATATCTATTAGCCTGAGGGCTATAATGCCAGGTTGTTCCATTAGCTTTTAGCTGCCCCTTGCAGTTCCTTGAAAATAAGTTCCGCAGTCGCAGTAGATGTTGGTGCAGAACCCAAGATGAGCAGTGAAGCGTTTAATCGCTCACGCGTTCTCGGTGCACTGCCTTTAGCGTAATTCACCCCAGATATTTGACCTCGGCGGCCACACATAAGGGTGGCAGATGACCCATTTTTTGTTACATTTGTGTGATATTATGCCTATTATATTCGAGACACTTGCATACTAGGCTTTAAATTTGATTTAAGATACGGCTCTCAGAATTGCCATCATCACTTACTATCTGTCATGCAGTGTTTTTATGTGAATGTTATGAAATATGAGCATAGTGAACAGATTATTAGAAGAACGGAATTATTAGAGCACTAAGAATGTTAATTTAAAGTTATAATCAATTTAAAACAAAAAAAATGTACATTTGTAAAATTATCTAGTTTCTAAAATAAAATGAGTAACACAGCTATATTTTTTCTACTAAATATGTTATACTTACTGCAATATAATCTTCTTCTTCTTTTCCATTTTCCGGCGCTGTTATGGTCAGAAGTGTAGGACCATAACCTTCCCACTTAACTGCATTCCTACTGGTCCGCTTGTGGGGTCCGCCGGTTTGACCTCAGAAAGTAGCGGCAGGCATCCCGGTTTGGGATTACTTCATCGCTGAGGCCAATCAAATGCTGGTGTTTTTGCATTTGTTTTCACCAATTGTTTTTCGGCCTGCCTTTTTTTTCTTTTGTTTTTTTTTTTGTGACACGGGCATGCTCCAGATTTTTTTGTTTGATCTTACTCTTACAACACCGGTGATCTCCAGTCGTGTCAGCCCACTGATTTGCATGTACACTTGTGGGGCAGTTTAATGGTGGTATATGTGTCCCTAGGCTCACCTTGGTGTTTTCAAAATTGCCTAGATGTGATTTTTGTTTACCTTTGTTTTAGTCGCCTTTTACGACAAACGAGAGGTGTCGCTACAGGGATATTCTTAACCCGTCCCTGCACATAAAACTTACTGCAATATAATACATAATGCAAACCATTTACTTTCGTACACTTAAAAAATGTTCATGTAAGACGGTTTCGGATCGGTTTTATTTTGCAGGAAAGTTTGTATGGTAGCATTGGATGATCAATACGCGGAGGGACATATAGGAGGTTCTAGTAAAATCATGGAAATTGATGAATGTAAAATCGGCAATCGTAAATATTAACGGGGCCTTGTTATTAAGTTTTCTTGGATTTTAGGCATTATCCTTCGTGGAGATCTTTCTCAATATAAATTTGATTTTTTTCCGGAAAATAAAAAAAAACATGGAAATACGTTGACTGGGTCAAAAAACCTTAAACCTGGAACCATAATTCATTAATTGCTGAAAGGGATATCTTGATTTAACATCTTTGCTTTTTCAAGACAAGTGTACTACAGGGGGTTTTGCCAGTACCCTGCCGAGGAAAGAAGCCGTGCAATGAACATTCGATGGCGTTGGTATTATCGGGATTCGAACTTGCTCATCGTGCGTCAGAGGCCGACACATTACCCACTGCGCCACGGCGCTCTGGGATTAATAACTGTTCAATCAAAAAATTAAAAATTGCCGATGTGCATTGGTTTTGTTCATTGCACTCATTTACTTCGTTTGTAAATTATGAAAAATGCTTATAGTGCGACATCCAACATGTTATAGAAAAAAGCCAATGGTCATAATTTCGTCTGTCGCTTGCACGTAGGACACTGCTGCGACATTATCCGTAAATCCAAAGATAATGAAATGACCTTATTTCGTCGAGTAGTTCCAACAAAGGCCAGTCCAGTTTCTCGACGTTTTTTCACAGCTTCAAAACTTTTAAAGAAATTGTCAGCAACAACATTTCTCCCGCTATATTGGTTTTTTTTTGTTTTTGTTGGAGGCTTCTACTATCTGTTGGAGCACTGAGACACAAATACTGGTCCAGACAGACACCTTTCTTTATTGTATTTTCCCCGTTGTGAGTGAGGAGGGACTTCAGTGATGTAGAGCTAAGAGATTCGGCACACACCGCCCAAGGGTGCGCCACCGTGCGCGATCAGAGGCGCAGAGAAAGTGTTCTGCAACACACAACATGCATGACAGGCAGGCGACTCACTGATGGCAAGCTCGTAGAGATGCTTGGCAAAATTGTAATGGCCCGTAATGACGCCCGTAAGCCTTCTGCAATCATTTCTCCTTAAGGATAAGAAGAATGGTGCGGGCTTCTTGCAGACATCAAGGCGTATGCGCTTAATCATCCTGCATCCTGGATATTCCCTCCATCTACGATTGTGTGCATTAAAGATCCAGTCGTTGATATCAGATTTGACCGTGGAAGCAGGTAAACCTAAGACGGGTTCAGGTCCTGAGAAACTCTCCTCTGAGCCTCTTCTAGCGAGTTCGACGGAGATCGCATTTCCTGGGATCCCAAAGTGACCTGGGACCCTAACAAGGCTTAGTGCATTTAGTCTTCCGACTTTGTCTTGAGTTCATGCACTAATTTGAAGTTTGGACACAGCTTTGACAAAAGTGCAGTCGAATGTTTTCGCGCTCTAAGAAAACTCCAGTGCCGGACCCCCGCCCAGTCTTGGAGCCATCTTTGAAAATGCGTAGATAGCCAATTAAACGTTCAGTGTCTGGCCAAAGTCAGTCCTGACGCCATGGAAATGTGACTGTGAAATTACAGCGCAATAGGCAGGTGTCATTGCGTCAGAAGGCAAGGGTCGTAGGACCATTTCTCTTTAGGCGAGACATGGCTTTCAGTGCGCCCCTCTGATATATATGTCAAAGGGTCGAAGATTCATCATAGCATTTAAAGCAGCTCTCGGTGTGCTGGGGAAAGCCCCCGTACAGCTGAGACAGACCGCTCTTTGGAGTTTGGTGAAAGAGGCCACAACGTGTTTACGTGTTAGCCTGTTCCACCAAACAACCGATGCATATGAGATTATCGGCCTTATAATTGCCGTGTAGATCCAGAGGATCTTTTTCGGCGATAAGCCCCATGTTTTGTTAAAGGCACTTTTGCATTGCCAAAAAGCTGACAGCGCTTTGGTGGTTTTGGACTCATGTTTTGACCAAAGAAGCTTGATGACTCCCAGGTACTTAGCTTCCTTTGAAATCTAGATAGGAATGCCTTTAAGCACCAGCTGAGTAATGTTAGTATTTTTCCTCCTTCTCGTGAAGAGAACGACATCAGTCTTAAGGGATCATCTCAGTGTGACCCTTCGAAAAATCCCTAATTTTCGCGATTTTTTTTCTCATGGTTGGAATAAACTAATCGTCCTGGTTTTTTTTTTAATAAATAAAGATATTTAGGATAAATACAAAATGATTTTTTATGTTGATTTATTTAGTTTACAATAGTTTAATTAATTGTTGAAAAGTATAGTAAAAAAAAAGGCCATATGATGGCCATGATTGCGACCTCAATTTTGATGTGAAACAAAAAGATTATTAATCTGTAGGAAAGTCGCTATCTCCCTATGGAGGTTTTCTTTTTTTTTTTGAAATTTGACAAAATGGCGGCGGTTTGAACAAAACGTATAGAATTTGACCTTTTTTTCGACAGTTTTTCGTAAAAAAAAAATAGGAAGATTTCATAAAAAAAAAGCTTCCATAGGTCGACGATAGAGAATGACGTGAAAAATGTTCTCCCAAAATTTGAAATGAAAAGCTTGAAAATTCTGCCTTTGAGAGTGGCCACCGTTTTGAAAAACACCGTTCAGAGAAAAACGCGTTCAAAATTTGGAGTTCGAAAATGTTACATAATTCTATTTTTAGGTCTATCCATGGTGGATGTCGAAAACGAACTGAAATGATTGGCCAGTTTATTTTACGAAGTTATAGGACCTAAGTACCCTAGAAAGGTACAGGCGCAGAAAAAGAACAAAAGGAATAATGGTATGGCGGGACGACCGACGCGACAGATGTCCCGCTCCGTTCCCTTTCTACGAACAGAGTTGTAGCGACCGAAATAATTAGAATTTCGATTTAAAAATTTGATAGAATATTTATAACAGTGTATACTAATGCAAAAAAACTACTTGTGCACTAGTCCTCGATCACATCCAGCGCCGCCTGCGCTTTGAGGCAGACAGTCGCTAAACATGAGCCGGCAGAGAGAACAGCAATATCATCCGCATAGGCATGGACATAGATTCCAGAGCATCGAGCAGAGAGTCAACCACCATGCACCATAACAGCCGAGACAAGACGCCACCTTGCGGGCAGCCCCTGTTTACTCCAGACTTGACACATTGTTCGAGGCCTGCATCAGCGATGTCCTGTGCACAAGCATTGCTTTGATCCACAAAACCAGTACTTCATCTACGCCATGCCGTCTAGCAGCATTACACATGCTGTCGAAAGTAGTGTTATCAGAAGCTTCCTCAATGTCGACGAAAATGCCTAGTACGTACTCTTTCTTTTCGAGAGTGCATTCAATTATCCCAACTAGGTCTTAAAGCGCAGTCTCGCAGGATTTTCCGCGCTGATAAGCCTCTTGCATGTCCGAGAGAGGATGCATTCGAAGGACAACTATGCGCACATGTAACTCTACTAATCCATGCTTTTCCGCAAGAAAGATGTTAGACTGATTGGTCTAAAACTCTTGGCGAATGAATAATCTTCTCTCCATATTTTGGAAATAAAGACCACTTTGACCGCGCGCCAGGGAATAGGTATATAGGCAACTGCCAAGATAGCAGTGAAAATTCTTTTCAGAGTAGGAGCAGCTGTTCTATACCTTTTTGCAACATAACTGGGTATATCCCATCAGTGCCCTACGACCTGAAGCCATCGAAAGATGCCACAGCAAATTCAATGGCTTCAGTAGTTGCCACGCGTGACGCAATATACCAGCTGCTTGTTTTCATCGTTTCAGTCGCAGTTTCCAATGAGGGAATGTGCAACGAGCCGATGACAGTCTGATCTTCTCCACCGAATTGATCAAGTCTTCGATATGATGACGCAGACCCTAGGCCTTTCGAATCGCCCATCATAAAGAATCGTAGCATCACGTATACCACCAAGACCACACAGGCGTTTATTCCATACCCATGGTTCCTGAATGGATACAATGTGATGATTTCTACTACTGTATGCAATTCTGCTACTGACAAGGGAGGTAGCAGCATTGCAATGCTGTAGATTAATCTGAGTAAAAATTATAGATTTAGACTGCGGAGCACGTTCCATTCTTCGACTGCTTGACATCAAAGTGGAATAAAATCCTACCAATGCCGAAGTAGGGACGTGAATCTTACGCGGATTTCAGGGTTTCGACAGAGCGAAGCCCTCTTTTTCAGGGAACCCTTACTCTCTTTGTAGGAATAGGCAGTCCAGGCCCTCGTGTCAAGTCCCAGGTTTTGCGCACGGAGTCGCGTCAGCGCTTTCAGCTTGTTTCCAGTTTTCCCCGGCGCAGACGCGCAGATGGCGCGCGTTAATTTTAGGAGCCTCACTACCTGATAGGTATTAGTTCCCAGTGGAGGGATTTTCGGCACCATTTCCTGATCCAGGCAGATGTCTACTATGAGAAACAGCTCACCACGAAGGTACCATTCATCAGAACAAACCTCTCAGTCTGAATAAGGAAGCCCGTTGCTGAAGCTAGCTCTAATAGATGATCCTCGTAGTGTTGGCAATCTGCGCTGGTCATTACCGGCCAAAACAGAACCCTGAACACAGGTCTGGCCAGACCTTATCAATTGGCTCTCGGGGTTGCTGTAGAATTTTTTTTTTTCTCACCCAATTAGATTTTCAATGTAAAGCATTAAAATTATGTACGCTAGATTTAGGTTAAAGTGGGGGATTGTGATGTCCCCCTTTCAGAGTTCACTCCAAAATCCTGAGAGCATGATAAAACTTAGTTTGCTTTTGAGTGAACTAGCAGCGATTTCTTCTGCTGCAAGATAATGCCTGCCTAGGTGCTTGTGTCGTGTACTGATGAGGCAGTTACAGTGACACAGTATGTGATGTTTCTACCTCTTCGTTACACATTCTGCAGGTGTCATCTTGTGTGATGTCCATGGTTTGACCGGGCAGTGTCCAGTGAGGAATCCTGTGACTATACGAATCTGACTTCTAGAAAGTTTAAGGAGTTGTTTCGTTCTTTTAAGGGAAGTGGTTGGTAGGGACATCTTGGTTTGCCACGGTAGGCCGTGTTCCTCAACCGTTCCTTTATGTAGCATTTTATGGTGCTGATAGGTATGCAGCAGAATGGTCTTGGCAACATGAATGGTGATGCAGAGCCTTTTCTTGCTTATAGCTTTGCTTTTTCGTTTCCTATATGAACACTGTGTATCCACATGAGCTGACCTCTGGTTGTGTTGGGCAGCTGGCGTAATAGTCGTAAGCAGTCCCATACCAATTTAGAGGTGACATCGCAGCTTTTGAAGGCAAGAAGTGCAGCCTTGCTATCAGAAAGAATTCAAATGTTTTTATTGGTTATAGCTCTGTTTATATTTTCTCTGAGGCAGAGTCAATTGCGAATATCTCTGCTTGAAATACGGTGTTGCATCTGTCTATGCTGTGATAGAAGTGTGTTCCAGTGTTAGTTCCGTATACTCCAGCCCCAACACCATCGTTCGTTTTGGATCCATCTGTGTACCATACATCGACGATCGAAGGAATGTCTATTTTGCTCCCAGGTGTGTCGAAAGGGAATTGAGACCCTAAAAATTTGACTGAAGTTATACCTTGGAAGACAATTGTCTATATGGGGAACTTTTAGGATTTCATTCCTGTTTAATTCATTAAGAATGTTAGGATGAAAAGTTTAGAATTAGAGTCATCCTCCGCGATGAGTCTATGGGCGAATATTATTGCTTCTTTTTTAAATTGGAGATGTACGGGTGGTAGTTCCGTGATGACTTCTAGTGTTGCTGTTGGGGTTGTTCTTATAGCTCCTGTCATACAGATACAAGGTAGTCTTTGCAGTTTGCAAAGTACCCGCTCTTCAAAAAACTATTTTAAATCCTAACCTAAACACCACTACATCTCCCCACCCATCGAATATTTCTTACGAAAGCATATCCCTGTACTATCAGAACGTCAGAGGATTACGCACCAAAATCTCCGCAGTACTCCTTAATTCCCAAAACCTTTCCTACGATATATTTGCCCTAACTGAAACGAATTTATGCTTCAGCATTGGAGACAGCGAGTTATTCACCTCAAATTTCATTTGGTTTCGAGGCGATGGGGGCGACAACTCTGCCGATCCGGATGGTGGCGGAGTTGTCTTAGCAATCCACAGCCGCTATGATCCCTTGCTCTTCAAATGGTCGAATTCCGCTGACTTCAAATTCACTAGTGCCTCAATAAGTCTCCCTAATCGGAAACTTTATGTTGCCTGCTGTTACTTAAGACTCCCGGCCCACACATTGCTACCAACCCGCCGTTGATCTCGTCGACTCCATATTTGATATCGCCGAACCCAACGACATCATCAACATCTGTGGCGATTTCAATCTTCCACAACTGAAATGGGTTCAATCCGATGATGAGACCCATTATATCGCCGCTAACCCCTCCTCAGGTAAAGAAATTAATTTTCCTTTTCCTCTGCCTTCTGCAACTCAGTAACATCATCAATAACATGGACAGACAACTCGACCTGATTATCTGATGCTGTAAACTGCGTTGTTACCCCGAGCAACCATTTTCTCTCCACTCTACACCCCCTTCATCCACTCTTTCACTCGAGACCCAATTCACTATTCTTCCCTCCGAAAAGACGTCCTGTTTCAATTTCCGGAAAACTAACTTCGCGAAACCAAATAATCTGTTCAACAATGTTAATTTTAACTTGCTCCTTAACCCTAACTCACACATATCCTTAAACGAAACCCTTGCACTTTTTTATACCAAAATCCTCAGCTGCTTCATTCTTTCAGTCCCATACTCACCAAAAAAAACTACATTTCATCTCCGCCCTGGTATACCAAGGAACTGCGCTCCTTGCGCAATAAAAGAAACAAAAATTGGCACGCCTATCTTAGATCCTCCTCTGCATCTGACCTTTCTAATTACATGCAGTCCTACGCTTAATTTGCACAGCTATGTGAATCACTCTACCTCCTCCCTTATCTCTGACCCCAAGTGTTTCTTCCACTTCATTAATACAAAAAGAAAAGCCGATAGCTACCCCGCTACATTTAATTTTCTCAATAACTCTTCCAAACAACCCGAAGTAATCGAAAATCATTCACCGACCAGGATCTTCAACCCGATCACGACTATTTTCGATATTTGAAAGACTGCCCCCAGATGTCTCTTATTTCACTGAACATAACTCCCGACCTAATCGCCGAAAAAATACGCAACTTAAAGGACGACTACTCTCCCGGTCTCGACTGTCTGCCTGCCATAGTTTTAAAAAAATGCGTGAACCGTCTTATATTACCCCTTACCGCTCTATTTCAAAGCTCTATATATCTTTCTCTATCTCTTATGTATATCATTCCAGTTCACAAAAAAGGACTGAAAAATTATGTGTCCAACTATCGTCCCATTGCCAAGCTCTCATGCATACCCAAACTTTTCGAGAGCATCGTTTATGATGCACTATTCTTTCACTGCAAACCCATATTTTCTCCTAACCAACATGGGTTCCTGAAAGGTCGATCGAAAAACACTAATCTAGTCGAGTTTGTTTCACAATATTTGTGTGCACTCGAAGCTGGCAAAGAAGTAGACGTTGTCGCCACTGACTTCAGCAAAGCCTTTGACAAAATGTCTCATCAAATTATTCTCCTCAAGCTCACTGACCTCGGTTTCTCTCCCGGTTTTATCTCATGGATCAAATTTTATCTTGAAGATCGTCAATATAACGTTATCTTCAGATCTTCTATCTCTGATCCAATTAACGCTACCTCCGGTGTCCCGCAAGGTAGTCATCTCGGCCCACTGATATTTATTGTAACCATTAATGATGTTGACAGTGTTATACTGAACTCTCAGCTCTCCATATATGCTGATGATATGAAAATATTTAAACACATATCTTATCCTGTCGACTTCTACTCTCTCCAATTGGACCTTAACAGGTTCACTACTTCGTTTCAAAAAAACCATCTCGAGCTCAATGTCAGTAAATGCCAAATCATCACTTACTCCCGCAAGCGCTCTTCCTCACCACCCAGAACCTACACTATTCGTAATGAAACCGTTCTCCCTGTCAACTTCTTGGTTGATCTAGGGGTTATTTGTGACCGTGAACTTAACTTTCGCCTCCATATCGACAACATTATCAAACGTGCTAACTCTGCCCTCGGTTTCGTGAAACGTTGGTCCAAAGAATTCTCGAATCCTTACGTTACGAAATCATTATACATCACTTTCGTTAGGCCCCTTCTCAAATATGCTAGCCAAGTCTGGTCCACCTCTTACGAATCCCATACTACTCGTATTGAAGTCATTCAAAACAGGTTTATCCGTATTGCCTTTCCCAAACCGGGAAGCCTGCCGCTACTTTCTGAGGTCAAACCGGCGGACCCCACAAGCGGACCAGTAGGAATGCAGTTAAGTGGGAAGGTTATGGTCCTACACTTCTGACCATAACAACGCCGGAAAAAGGAAAAGAAGAAGATATGGATCGCCTAAAATGAATCAACCTCCAACCCCTTAAAGAACGACGTGATGTTGCAGATATTTTATTTATTCACGACCTTCTCAGCGGTAACATTGACATCCCCTTAACACCAACCCACGTAACCTTCGGTCCACCCCCCTTTTCCGTATAAACACTCACCGCACAAATTATGGCTATCACGAACCAATGTCCAGAATGCTTCGCAAAGCTAACACCAATCTTTTTGACCTTCACCTTAAAAAGTCCAGCCTTAGAATTGCCCTATACCACAACCCTTCACACTTTCTTTAATCGTTTCCACCCAGCCACCTAGTTAATAAGTTATAGTTAAGTTATATAGTTTGTTAAGACTTGCATTAAACTAATAAAGTGCCCCTATGGGTGTCATAAAATTGTGGAGCTTGGCTTGAACTGTTGTTTGTTTTGTTTTGTGCCACCAGACGGGCGCAGCGTATGATGGTGACGGTGATGGCTGTATATAGCCAGCGAGATATCTTGGGCCCCAAGTTTTTTCTGTGATTCCTTAGCGAGATCTTGGCTTTTTCAGTGGTCTTTGTGATGTGAGAGTTCCGAATGAGCATTTCGGCTAGTGCTACACCTAGATACTATGGTGCTTTTTATTGCTTTGACATTTAGTATAACTTTTATGCATCAGCTCGTAACAAGGTTGAGTACCCTTTGGAAGAGTTCCGAGATTGTATCCTCGAATTTTCTTTTAATTAGGATCACAATGTCATCAGCATAGCCCTGGACATAGAAGCCATTGTTGCTGAGTATGCTAATCAGCCAAGAGTCATAGGAGGGGTGAGAGAACCCCGCCTTGAGGACAGGCTTTCGTGATTTTTATACTGATTTTATCAATATCTAGTGAGGTGTTTATTTTCCTGTTACTAAGCATGTGTTGAAGCCATCTGCATGTGGTATTATCTGCCTCTGTGCTGAGGATGTAGCGTGATATTTGGGCGTGATCGGTATTGTTGAAAGCACCCTCAATATCAAGAAAGCAAGCTATGAATTTTTTTTTTTGCCGCTTAGGGGCTTATTCATTCCTGAAGAACTTGCGTAGTTGATTTCCCAGGCTGGTGGGCTTATTGTTTGTTGTGAAACGGTGATCTTTTGAGAGGGCCGTCTCTTACCTATATATGTCTTTCCAGTATTTTTTCCATTGTTTTTAGGAAAAATGAGTAATTGGATGCCCCATCTATGGCAAAGGTGACTTGGTCCCCGCCGCTTTTTTTCTTTGTGATCCTGAGGACTTTTAGTGCTGGCACCAACATTTTGTTCGGTGATTCGCTTAAGGAAGCTGTCCTTAGTCAAGTCGTTGGCTTCAGAGACGAATGTAACGCACTTGTATAGCTTGGGAATATCATTGCCCTGCATTTTTTCACGGCTTTATCTTACTTATCGTTGACATGAGCCAGCTTTTGGTGTCTGTGTCATAACAAGATGTATGATAGCCATAAATCTCTGGCAGTGGTGGCCGCGAACAGGATTTATCTGTTTTGTCCATTTCCTACAGTAGGCTCTTTACCAATTTTATTTCCATATCGGTGAGAGTTTTCTGTGGATGCAGAGTGTGCATACTTGCGACTTTGCATTGGGCAATAGAATGCCCCTATTGTGCATTTCCAGGAGTGGATGTTTAAGGTGCTGATCTTCCCCTACTTGATACTTTACTGGAATCTGAGTTGGTTCCGACAGCGCATCCGGGGCGATCAATTCGCTTTCCAGCACGTGAGCTTTTGAGTGCTTCTACGTATGGTCGGTGCTTTTTCCGTGTGTTTTCCGCGGAAGAGTTGTCATTCGATATTCTGCCTTTGTTGTTGATCGTAGACGCATTGTTGCCTTTGCCTTTATGAGAGCGTACCTAGCTCTTTCCCTTCGCTTTGCTTCTTCGGGTTCTATTCCATACCGGATGAGAGCAGCAATTCGTTGTTTTTGGCCCCGATGAAGTATCACGCTTCTGCCGAGGTTTGGTTGCATCGCTATCTGCAACAGTCGCCGTGCTTGAATCAGTAGGTGCCTGAGCGCTTTGGCTCTCCGTTTTATTGGACGGCAGTGCAGTTGTAGTGCATGGAGATGAGTCTGTTGATTCTGCCTCCACTTCTTGTATCGGTTAGCAGAGGAGATATTCTTCCTCCGATTCTGTCATCAGTTCGGTGTTATTTTTGTTGTTGTTTTCTTTTTTGTTATTTAATCCGTTCATTAAAGTCCCACGAGTATGACGAGAAGGTGTGGTCAACCACCTACAGAGCTCCCAAGTAGGTGTAAGGCTAGATACTATGCGAGGACGCCCGGTATCGTATAGGGATGCACTTTTTTTTATTTCCTGCACCATTCAGTCCACGGCGCGTGTTCCAACCACCTTGACTTGAGACGCGCCGAGTCGCCTGAGAAGCACAAAGTTTTCCCGGAATATGTACGCTAACAAAGTCAGGTAAAGATAGCTTCACAATTAATAAGAGAAAAATGGTTTCGAAAATGGAAAAGGTCTGGCCAGACCTACTCATTGACAGAAGTGTCAAAACAAATTTTTAATCGACATTAAGTGTTGTTATCCCGGTCAATAATATTTTTAATTGAAATAGATTAAGCATAAGTTATAACATGTATAAATACATATAAATAAATGTAAAATAAGAGTTGATTTGAATTTAGATTTTATATAAAATACTATAATTCTAAAAAATTAAATAAAAAGCCAAATCAATATTTTTCACGTGTGTTACGACATCAATAGATTATCACCTTACTAAACTGGGAATCGCAGATATGCCAAACAGTGTCGTCCGGAATGCTGCAGCAACCGACTCGGATGAAATATCCCAACTTGTTCTGCTGTCGGCACAGTCCTGTCTGCTTTGCCATGAGAACTGAGGATGACTGTCAGTGGCGTCGTCACTCTTTCCGACCCACATTCATAAAATAATTATTAGAATAAATTTACTTTGAAAAGTGCAGCCTACCTGAAGAGTCGCAAATTATACTCGTAAATATAAATACATACGCATACATATATCCTAAAAACGTTGTTTTAAAATATGTCTAGTATAAGAAAATAAATGATATGTTTTATGTATTACCGTATATTGCAGTAAGGATAACATATTTAGTATCGTTGAAAAGGTCAAGATAGAGGTTGCATAAGACACTGAAAAAATACAGCTCTGTTCTTCATTTTGTTTTAGAAATTAAATTGCTTTTTAAATTTATATATATTTTTTCTAAAATTAATTATAACCTTAAAATTTGTTAACGGAGATATTTAAATTTGTTTATTTCTGGATTTTCAAATGTTAAATGTCCTTTTGGTTCTTTCGAGTTCTTTGCGGTGAAAACCGCTTTGGTTTCTTACTTCCTATGTGCTAGACTATACGCATGAAAAATTTCAAGAAAGTTGAAGGTGAATACTTTTTAGGACTTTATCTTAAAACATATCCCTTTCGGGGTGCCATTGAATCTCTTATGTTTTATACTATGACCATCATTAAAATACAATGATGGCTACACTTTTTTTTCGTCATACGGAACCACCGTCAATAACCTCCCGCTTTTACTGACCCATTTTCGTAATGGAAAACTCCCTTTTTTCAACATTATTAATTGACGTAAATTACATCATCACGTGAAAGTTTCTAGTGGCGATTGCCGTAGCCAGTCATTCCGATCGTCAATAGCCTTTTGTTGGAGGATGCGAACAACCAGACATAGTGCCGCAGAAGTACAGTGCTCTGGCGATTGTTTTAATGTCTTTAGTTACATCTCTCCATAAACGAAAAGTCGTCTGCATTTTGCAGACATCTACTGCAAATGTGACTTTGTAGTTTGTGAAAGTGCGATCTGATCGAAGATGCAATCTTGTTGAATGAAGTAACATCAGACGTTTTGGGTGATGCATCGAAGGCAATGCGTAATTTTGTGACTCCTTTATTACTGCAGGGTCTGAAATGCGGAAATGCTTTTTATTTTTAGTAATGTAGTGTCTGCTTCAGTCATATGCTCTAGTTCTTTGTATTCTCCAAACACCTTCTTATAGCACCCAAAGAAAGCAGCAGTTTTAAGTTTCTGTTTCATTTGAATGTTTGAAAAGGATTGTGTTTTTGTAAGAACTACATTCTATGTATTTTGCACTCCGTCTTAGCACATTTAACCGAATGAGGAATTCATGACTATCGTCACATTTTAAACTCCAATATCACCTTATGCCACAAATTGTATAAATTAACCATTGACATGCTTGTTCAAATTTTGCTGCAGCTTGAACGAGTTCATAATTGAACGATACATGTCATACACTGCACATGCTGATGTATTACCTCATGTTCTTTATCGTATAAATTACAAATGTCTTGTTCAAAAATCACATTGTTGCCATTTATTGTCATTTGCACACAGGTTAGAAAAATATGCAATGTTTTTTAACACCGCGTTAAAATTAGGGTTTTTAGATCTACGTTTTGGGTCGAACTCCTATCATCACATGGTTACAGCGTCACAGGCCTCCTTTGATCTTATAGAAGTTGCAATATATTAAAAGTTACTTGGCTCAGTCAACAAGTTTATTTTAGCTAATGTAAGCTTATTCCCAGTCCTTGTTTGTTTTTTCAACCATTGGCTTCGATAATCTTGTTGGGATTACTTTTCAAAAATACTTTTTGTCCAAGTATGTTTCCAAATATCGAAATTTTCACAGCCTCGTGGTTAAAATGGAAATAATTTGTTTCTTTCTTTCTTACCAAGTAATTATGTATTAAGAGAAAAAAACAAGAAAATCGAGTGCTTCTAGGTAGCAAAACTGACTTTATTTTTTTAAAGAAATTTCCGAAGCTTCTGCATTTATTTAACTAACTGTTGTGACAAAAATGCCTACTTCATACTTAAAGACATACCTTCGCTCGTCAAATCCTAGCGTCGCTGTCCTCCCATCATATTTGGTCTTCATGCGATCACTGGCTATTTTAATCCACGTCCTAACTCTTTCCGTTCGGTGGAGATCTGCCAGATGATCTTCTAATTTCGTTTCTTTAATCCTGAAGTGATATTCATTCAATGTTTTTTTCAACCGTTGAAATATCCTGCGATGGTGAATTGTATTCGTTCTGTTTTTTTTTTATTCCGAGCAGTTGACAACCTTCAATGAGGTTTAGTTCCATGGGTACACTAAACCAGCTCAATTATTGACTATCTATTCCGCGACAGTCTTAGCCTTCGGTTGGAAATTGCAAACGCTTCAAGCCATTCGCTGAAGTAGTTCATACCCACCAGAATGTAACGATTGCGGCTTTCGCAATCTTGACTTTGATCTTCTTCTTTGCCTTTTTCCGGCATTGTTATGGTCAGAAGTGTAGGACCATAACCTTCCCACTTAACTGCGTATTCCTACTGGTCCGCTTGTGGGATCCGCCGTCGGCCTGCCTTTTTTTTTTTTTTTTTTTTTTTTTTGACACTGTCATGCTCCTGATTTTTTTGTTTGATCTTACTTTTACAACACCGGTGATCTCCAGTCGTGTCAACCCACTGATTTGCATGTACACTTGTGGGGCAGTTTAATGGTGGTATATGTGTCCCTAGGCTCACCTTGGTGTTTTCTAAATTGCCTAGATGTGATTTTCGTTTACCTTTGTTTTAGTCGCCTTTTACGACAAGCGAGAGGTATCGCTGCAGGGATATTCTTAACCCGTCCCTGCACGGATAGGAATCTTGACTTTGATATCGACAAATATTCGTTATAGCGTTAATAGGTAATGATTGCTAGCTGCACACGCGACGCATTTTCGGCTACAGCTCCCGACATCGTGTCTTGCATTGAGCCCCACTATCTTTTATAAGTAAAATATTAGATAATTCGATGCTCTCCGGATTTCCAAATCAATCAATCCACTATCTTCCAAACAGGTCCAATCCTGACGTTGCTAGCATCTGCATCCACAATAAATATTTTTGCCAGTATAGGGTAGGCTAGTATCAGAGTTTTACATAAACTCTGTGTAATTTGCCCTAAACTCTTTTACGAGTATAATTCACATGTACATTTTAATTATTGTCCCCTCCCTCTTAGTTGGTACATGCTCTTGGCCCTTCTGGCAAAATCCTTAACCAACCGAGTACAGTATATGCCGAGCCCAAGGAAGATACAAGGAAGGAGCTTTTAAGCAGCCTCATCGTTGTCCAGATTCGATCTAATTCCCATCTGACGAAATGAGATATCCTAGGTACTACATTTCTCGTTTGAAAACACACATTTCTTCAGGTTGAGTTTCAATTAAAGTTTACATCAACGTGCAATATTTCCTATATAATATCATATTTCTTATTAACGCTAATATCATATTTCCTACATAATGCTTGATGGACAAGCAAGGTCAAAAATTGTCGGAAGACTGCACAAACCAAATGGCATCACGATGAAAATATTGTATTACAATCCTTTTTCCCCAGTGAAAGCGAAACCTTTTTCTGTTCTGCTAACAGGAGTAATCTAGCAGGCTGTTTTATCGGGCTGGCATCGCTCGTTTCTTCGCTATGCTACACTAAATGCGTTGGTGTTGTTTTAATTTTATGCCGCAGTTTTTGGGTTATGAGCCTTACTAGTACCATTTTATTCTTTAATTGCACTAGAATTCTCCCTGTGGTGTAGTTCTGCTGTCTCTTTGTTTATTTGGCTTTACAAGGTTGAATCGGCGATCCACAGAATTACTTTCCAAATTACTCCAGACAAATGTCGCCGCATAGGGTGATTAAACCTCCTCCTGACCTGAGATACACTTTGTTTTCATTCTCGTACACCATAAAAATCTGAACGTATCAATATCTTAGCACTTGCATTCCGATGTCCAGAATGATAAATCTATCACGGCGATGCAACGGTCGCACATGTCGGCTACTAGAAACACGTATAAGAAAGTTAACCCTGTTTTTTTTTTCTATTTTATTTTGGTGGCGGTAAACACCCCAATTTATTGAGCTTAATTCAAGCTAAATTTAATCTAACTTAACAACTAATGAGAACGAGTGAGGCGGCACGATCCTTAGAAAGTAGACTGGCTATTGACAGAGTTTTAGGCATGGAATGCTGAGATTGAAATCGAAATTAATATTCGAATTAACACTTGCCAGCATACGGGAAATGAGTTCATTGGAGCCGTATGAGGCGCGGGGGGTGGTTGGATAGAAGAAACGAGGATAACGTGTATTACGAGGATTAGTGTTGAGAGATATGGAGTTATAAAGGGTGGCGCAGTCAATGGTTCCTGTAAGAAATCTATAAATGAAGATAATATCAGTGACTCTTCTTCTTTCCTCCAAAGTACTGAAGTTGGTTAGTTTAAGACGGTCTCGATAGGGCGGTAAGAACAAAGGATTGTTCCAGGGCAGACCTCAAAGAGCGAAACGTATGAACTTTGGATACTTTCGATTTGTTGATAAGGGGACCACATTTGAGATGCGTATTCGCGAAATGGGGGAACAAAGGTAATATAGAGGGATCGAGTCACGTTGGTTGGAGAATTATTTAGACTAACGTTTCACAAAACCAAGTGCAGAACTGGTTTTATGAATTCAATGTCAATGTCAAGATCGTGGATAACCTGAACGGTGGAGATGAGCTGATTATTGAGGAAGTAGAGACGAGGGGGAGGTTTGATTCGTTTGCGTGAAAAGGTAATTGATTGGCATTTGGAAATGTTAAGTTCCAAACAATTTTTGGAGCCCCAAACGGAAAAGCTGTTGAGATCCGATTGAATAAGGGAAGAATCTTGTTGCGAGGAAATGGTCTTGAAGAACTTGGTGTCGTCGGCGAGAGGTGGGAATGTTTGATGACAAACTCAGTCTCGTTAATCGTAAGAATAAAAAAAAGGATCCCTAGGGGAACGCCAGAAGAAGTCAAGGGGGGGTTTTAAAAGGCAGATCGGAAACGAACACTGTAGTAACGGTTTTTTAAATAAGAAGATATCCACTTCAACGCAATGGGTTCAAAGCCAAGGGAAGACATTTTGAAAAGTATTAGTTTGTGGCAGATTTTGTCGAAGGCTTTTCCGAAATCAGTTGAAATTACGTCGACCTCATTTCCATTCTCAAATGCTGAGTGTGAAGGAGACAAATTCGACAGGGTTTGTGGTTGTAGACTTGCATTTGAGGAAGCCATGTTAGATCTTCTTAGAATCTTAGAGTGTCATACAAAATATTTTCGAAAACTCTGGGTATGTATAACAGTTTGGGTCGGTGTTGTTAACATCATTCTTCGGACTTTTCTGTGAACAGGAGTTATAAAAGCGGTTCTCCATATCTGGGGAAATTTTCCAAGGGACAGGGATAAGTTGACACATATTTATGAGAGCGAGAAAGAAATAATGAAGGAACATTTTTTTAATAATATGGCAGGGAGACCGTCGGGCCCAGGAGTAAATTCATCAGTTGATTCAATTTATTTTCAATGATGTGAGGGTCAATATTATGTGGGAGAAACGGTCCAATGGAGAAATTTGGTGTAATGTCCGGTGCAAAGGAGTCATCGGCGAAAGATTGTAAAGATTGCGTAACTCTTGAACCTGCACGAATTATAAAAAAAAATCGAAGTTCCGCCATTGAAGGAGAGTGAAGTTGGGTAGCCATCAGATTTCCTTTTGTAGTTAACAAACTGAAAGAAGGACTTAGGATAGTTAATAAGATTGGCTTGCGTTTCGATCAAACGGCTCAAACGGCGTTCATAGAGAGATTTATACAGCTCGGTAAATTGCAGATAAGTACCAATGTAGTTAGAAAAATCATTGGGGAATTGAGTACGAATGAACATTGCCCACAGTTTGTTTCTTTTCTTTCTTATTGAATGGAGCCTACGACTATACCAAGGAGGGGAGGTAGATAAATGTTTGGATCGGGTAACGGGAACGTAAAGAGAAATAGAATTGAATATTTCTCTGTAGAAAATAGACATGGCGTCGTTTATTGTAAGGCTGTCAAAATTGAAGGAGGCGCTATTGAGGTATTCATTGAATTTGCTTTATAGAAGTCGTAGAACTTAAGCGGAGGGGAAGTATTCAGGGGTGGAGAGTCTTGAAAAAATTAAAGAAGAAGAAGAAGATGGTTGTTGTCGATGGTTGATAAGGAAAGGCTACAAAATAAAACAAAGGAGCTAAGGGGTTCTGTTGTGAAAATCAGTTCTAGCTGTCTACCCATGTAATTTGTAATGCCACTAACTCGGCCAAGGTTTGAATCAGCTAGGCTATCTAAGAAGAGACATTCTTTGGCAGCAGAGGGATTAGTGGCAATGTAATATGATTGTTCGTCTGATGGAGCCCATTTAAGAGAAGGAAGATTGAAATCACCAAAGAGAAGGATTTCATCATGGAGATCCAGTATATCATTTATGCTATCAATCGTATTAATGGCGAGTACATAGGATTCAATAGATTGAGAAGGCAAGATATAAAAGCAGATGACATAGAGCATTTTACGGGACAGTACAATCTTGATTGAAACGAAGTCGAGATACGGGGAAGAGGATATTGCAATAAGGGATGAGTCGATTGAGTTAAGGACGGCTATTAAAACGCAACGATTAGGGCAGTTATCGGTAGGTCGGTTGAGATCGTCGTCGCGGTAGACGTTAAAATTTGATGGGAACGATTCTTGGTTATTTATGATAGGGGTCAAGTTGGTTTCATCAGTGCGAAGATTTGGAATGGTAAAGCATGAGACTGTTGAAAGACTGCTTGAGTTTCCGAGCGAAGACATCTTACATTCTGATAATAGAAATTGAGAAGAAGGTTAGTTGTATCCTCTGTGGGTTTGTTTCCACGGTTAGGTTTCCAACCACTTGGTCTTGAAACTTCGACCAATGGACATCACCCTTTCACTTTTCAGTTGTTTACTATCAACTTCACTCTTAACCACTAAAAATAATATATTTCTGTAATGTTTTTTTTTTTATTACTTTGAAAAAGTAATTTTCAACTTCTAACACCAAATGTTGCTGTTTGCTGGTCGGGATAGTGAAACTTTTCATTTTCTATTTTCAACGCATACAAGTAATAGGTACACTATTCTTTTTATTCAGAATAACAATTACGAATCAAATCATAATTCTTTCTAAATTCACCAACAATAACCTCTACATTTTGTAACTTTTCCAACTTTATTGTTGTCGTTGTTGTCATTCATTCATTGGATTACATCGAGGTAGAAAACTGTCAAACAATTCAACAAACGCTGGCGAATCATCAGAAATAGCTCCCTCACTTCTGAACTTTTCACATAAAACCTTAAATGTTGGCACATTGTCATATGCCACCTATAAAAACCCTGACAATTATTCCCCCGGTCTGTTGAAGTTCTCTGTTAATTTGGACTGTGTTATCATGTCGAAAAATATTTGACTTGACTGTGTGCGTCTTATACTGAAATGAAATATTTACGGAGCGACCCTCAATGCAATGGCTAAAAAGTAAGAGTATAATAGATTTTAAGTAGTATGTTACAGAAATGCTGATGCAAACTAAAAAAAACATACCTTTTCCGATTATTTATTAGGATTTAAATTTTTAACAGTGTATAATAACTCTTGTATCGGCCTTTTTAGTATGGTATATTTGAATTTTTATTTTATTTAACAGAAATTAAACTCCATCCAGACATTTCACCAATGGGTGACGATAATATAAACTATATCGCAGGTAAATATATAGCGACATTTTATATTTTATTTAATAACATATTGATACTTACAGGACTTGAAGGGACGGGAAAAGCTCTATCTAAGATTGACTTGAAGAGTTCTAACGTTATATTTGCTACAGTTGTAATAATTTTTTTTTTCTGCAGATGAAGTATAATAAAATAAAAAAAGTAAAAAAAGGCTAGATACGAGTGTTCTTAATGCATTGAGTTATTTTCATTTGAATGTCTGATTTTCGAGAGCGGATTTCGATTGAATATAATTGCTGTCCAATTATGAATGCAGCATTTTTTCTAATGATTTTTAGAGAAATATGGAATTATCTAGAAACGCCCACATCCAGCCTTTTTTAAATGCCAGCGCATAGGTTTTCCTAACATTCCAGCCGTGACTTGGACAAGAGTCGCATTATTTCAAAAATTAAAAATGTTCTCAGAGACACACGAACCCTATTGCTACATGAATTTAATAGGCCACAAAGCATCGGAAACTATAAAATGCGCTTTGCTATGACACTGCAATCATTGGTTTAAAATATTTACAACAACTAATAGAAGAGGAAAAGTGTTCAAATGTACAGGATCTTGCAGAAGATACCCCATGATTAACCACCAACCTAAAGACAACTTAAGATTGACATGTGCTTGACTTTTCATAAAAATTCGTTTCGCTACCTCATTACCGGTGTTGAAAACTGGATTTGCTTTGTTAATTGTAGATTTAAACATCAATGTCTTATTAAGTGAATGATTGTGAATAGTGGTATAATAATAAAGACCGCTCAATAGCACTGTGCACAATTTGATCGGGTGGAAGAGGAATTAACAGGAAATCAAATGCTGCAGAGCAAATCAATAATTATAAAGGGTCAATTAATTTAATAAAGGGTGGTCCAGCCATAGTGCACGATGTTAATTGTGAATCACACCAACTTAATTTGACATTTCTTTGTTTCAGTGTTTGACAAATTCAACCATGGAGAGGAAGGTTAAGATTGTTGAAGCCTTTTACGAAAATTGGCGTTCAAATCAAAATGCATTTCGTGCACTTCGTGATTTTTTTGGTCAGCATAATTGACCAAATGTGTCCACAATCGGTAGAATTGTGCCCAAATTTCAGCAAACCGGGTCTGTAGGAAATGTGAAAACACCTGTGCATGCTCGTCCAGTTCGTTCTGCGGAAAACATTGCTGTTGTTCGCGATAGTGTCGCAGAAGAGCCGTCAACCTCGACTCGTCATCGTGCCCAACAATGGAACATCTCACGAACATCACTGATGCGAATTGAATAAAGATTTGAATTTACACGCTTACAAGGTTCAATTGACTCAAGAGCTGAAGCCTACTGGCAATTTCAAGCGTCTACAATACGCCGAATGGTTGACTGAACAGACAGAAGTGAATGGTGACTTTACAAAGACAATCATCTTCAGCGACGAGGCACACTTTCACCTCAGTGGATTAGTTAACAAGCAAAATTTCCGCATTTGGGCAAATGAGAATCAACGAGTGATTGTTGAAAAGCCGATGCATCCACAAAGAGTGACTGTTTGGTGCGGTTTATGGGCTGGCGGCGTCATCGAGCCGTACTTCTTCGAAAATGAGGTCGGCCAAGCAGTTACCGTGAATATAAATATTAAATAGTACCGAAAAATAAATATTAAGATAATTCTCTGAAAACTTTTTGTTTTATTTACAATTATCATCGTGCGTTTTCGTTGGACCACCGTTTATTAAAGGCAACAAGTTATATAACCTAATGGAGAATACATGTCGAACAAGTTTGAAAATAATGAATTTAAGGCATAACTTCATGAAGACTCATGTCAGACGCTAACTGAACTTTCAGAACCTTACAGATAATTGGAACATATAATTATCTTACAAATCTTACAAATAATTGGAACAATAAATAAATAGATTGAAGCCGACAGACGTCGAACTATGCTTTTCGTATGTGAACTAATTCTTCAACGACAAAGCTGGGAAAAAATCATAAATGGGGATGAAACGTGGATGCTTAAGTCGTTTAAATCTCCCTGGACGGCTTGCTTGAAGTGCATTATTACAGCAACAGACATTACACTTAGACCACACTTGTTGAGTTAAAGGTAAATTCTCCGTTTGAATCCTTACCAGAGCTGCATGTTCGCTTTGTGCAGTTTAATGTGTCAAATCCACAAACGTCTTGGAACATTGTGTATAGCTTCAAATCAACAGATGTGACAACAGTTAAATAATTAAAATACATAAAAACCCCTTCTTCTTATTCCAATTCGCTGGAAATGCGCATTAGACAAGGCCTCGGCGTTTGATATATTTTGGCAGCCTTTAAGTAACATATTTGAATATCAGCTAAGATCTCAGCAAATCAATCCCGGCGCCGTGAGATATATTCTTCTAAGAAAGAAAGAGGGTTGCAGACCATCATCATGTTGATATCTGAACCATTTGGATTTCTAGCGAGTTTCTTGATCGGGGGGAGAATATTGATTTGGTATAATTGTCGGGATTCAGACCACATACTACAAACACTACAATGCTCTGTTAAAACCGCTTCAGATTTCTGTTGAAATGTTCCTTTATATGCTTTACTTGCACTAGCACTAAAACTGCCAAAACCAATCTACTGGCCTCACCTTAGCTAATCCACCATGTTTATTTGTAAAATAATGTTTAAAATTTACCCGATTTATATAATGCCTTTGTTTAGCTGTTGTTTTGTATGTTCTTTATTTACGCAATATATATTTACATTAATTGTGTATTTTTTCATGAATTCATTAATACATCTTAGGTTTAATTTAGTGTTTAGTTTAGATTAAATAATGTTAATGCAGATTCAGTTACGTCCAGGCTGTGATAAAATAGGTTTGTACATAGCGCGACTTTAGTATTATACATAGCTCTGCTGTTTACCTAATCATTAATGCAAACGCTGCACTTTATTTTTCGAATGCTGATAAGGTTCAAGCACAAGTAGTTCGGGTACACTAATCTCAAATAAATAACGTTTGAATTAATTGAGGAGCCTTTGCGCATTCTTATTTCAAGGCAATAAACACCGCAATATTAAAAACCTTTTATTTAACTGCTGCACTCGGGTAGTTGAAATTAAAATTGATAAGATAACAGAAGTCAAAGTATCATATTTTGAATAGCCTACCCTAACTAAACAAATTCCAGAGAGGAATTCTCGCTTAATTAGAAAGACTAATGTAAAAGGATGAGCCCCCTCTGTCCTTCGGGAGCCTTGTCTTGGCGGGGGGGCATAAGTGGGCAACGACTCCGAACTAAAACCCGAAGAATTGGAATAAATGGATAACCAAAAAAAATGTGAGTACTCCAGGTGGCAGCCGCAATAGAGCAAATTCACCCTCGATTCCTATGATCGCAGCCGGGGCAAGAATTCTGGAGGCTCCACCATTCATTTCAAACTCTTTGGTAGCTCGGAACGACACGGACTCCTGCGACTTATTGTCCGACCACATGGTTGAACTAAGTAGGAAAACACAACAAACAGAAGCGAAATCGACGATGACATGGCACGGGAAATCGCTAAAGTTGAACACCAGAATTGGCACGCACTGTCGACGATACTACTACGTGCCAAAAAAATAAGGGGAAAGATGCGTAGCCAAAATTGTGCGAAGAGGCTGACACAAACAAATGCACTCTGGACGAGGGCAAACCTCTGGGCAAATCAATTAAGAGAGTTAAGTCGGCGGAGGTATTCCCTACCGAAGCCCATCCGAAACTCTCATCTACGGTCCCCTCCTTCGCGGCAGTACGCAGCGAAGGAAACGTCAGCGGTTAGTGAAGGCTCTTTTAGGGGGCACAGGCATGCCAGCACTTTAGAGGCATGCGCCTCTAACATTTCCCCTCTTACTGGCGAGGATCAGATCTCCAATTTCAGCGATACCGCCGAAAAACGGTGGTGATGCTGATAGGCAGATTCTGAACGCAGAAAGCAAAGCTGTTTCGAGTCCCTGTCAGAGTAATTGTCGTTGCATCCGCTCACTTACCTTACGACTCGGCGCTGCCTCCGCTGCCGAAGTCGGTTTTTGAACGCGTAGCGTACTGCGAAGCCAGAAAGACTGGACTCATAATTTGTTCCGATGTTAATGCTCAAAACACTGTTTGAGGTACCAGCAAATGCAATCTAAGAGAAAACCGTTTTTTAAGCTTCCTTCTTTCGTCTGACGTTATTATAAACAATGTTGACTCTGAACCAACGTTTGTCACGGCGAGACGACCTAATTGTCCTAACCCTATCTAATAGATATGTGAAGGCCATCACTTACTTAAGAATCTTATCAGATGCTATGTTTTCAGACCACCGATATATCGAGTTTCAATTGAGTTTTGGGATATCCCCCTTGCAATCTAAACAGACTTAGAGAAAGATGGGATGGGTACGGTTTAGAGACGAGCTTGACAAATCTATTCAAGCCCTAGCTCAGAACGAAACAATTGGTAGAGGATGCCGAACACAACCTGAATATGAATATCAGAAGTTTATTCGTATATTGAAGAAAACCATCTGTGAAGAGATAAAATCTTTGAGCGTGACCAGGGGGTCCTCAAACGAGGAAAATCGACAAAGGTGGAGGCACTCACAAAATCTGGTGGTACCTTTACAGCGGCAGCTCTTATTTTACTACTTCAGAACTCTTATTTTACTACTTCATTTCCGGGAAAATCAAACTGTCATCGGTTCGTTGCATACTCGTCCAACGGTAATTGCGTCTGAAACGATGAAAACAACTCGGCGTACCTAGAATATTGCGTCACGCGTGGCAACGACTGAGGCCATTGAATTTGCTGTTGTATCTTTCGATGGCTTCAAGTCACCAGGTACTGATTGGATACTCCGTTATGCTGCAAGTAGGTATAAGACAGCTGCTTCCTACTTTGAAAATAACTTTCACTGCTAACTTAGCACTTGACTATACATACCTATTCCTTGGCGAGCGCTGAAAGTGGCCCATATTTCCAAAATAGGGAAAGAGGATTACTCACTGCTGTGTTCGCGAATCTCAAACACGAAATTTTATTATATAGGCATATTTATTATTCAACTAAATAATGTAATAAACCTTTTCTTTTATTTATTTCTCTTATCGAAATAAACCCAACAGCAATTTTTTTCCCCTGAGAAAACCGACAAATTATTACATACTTATCATTGTGTTACAAGTTGTTCTTAGTAGCATTAGATTCGATCCTATAACTCGTCCAAACATGAAGTGAGAAGGAAACTCATTCAAAAATGCATATGGTGTAATTCTATACTTAAACAGGAATTTAGATAATCTATACTCTCGATTATATTTATTCCTTTGGAGACTACGAAGTGCTCTTTTAATTAATCCTTTCTGCTAAGCCATTAGTAGCCGGATGGTATGGAGCAGTCCACTTATGAATTATCATGTTAGATTTTAAAAACTCCTGGAATTTATGTTACGTAAACTGAATGCCATTACCAGTCACCAGTACTTCTGGAACTCCGAAGGTGGAAAATATTAATCTACAGATGCGAATAGTGGATTAAATAGTTATGTTTGGAAGAAAATGGATTTGCGCCCAACGGGAAAAAATCATATAGTATAGGTATTAAAATTAAATAATAACCTCCATGCAACGATCCACAAAAATCAGCATGCGCTCTTGAAAAAGAGCTTTTTTTTTTATTTTTATGTGTATTACAAAACATGCAGTTTTTAATTTCTTCAATGTCATGGTCTATACAGTTATATGTTGTTGTTTATATAGTTGTTTCATTTTCACCATACTCTATTCCTCTAGAGTTACTTTACGTAATTATCACAGTATGACAACTCTATGTACTCTCATAACACAACCACCTTGAATACTGTATTCGTTTTGGTCCATATTAAAACGAACCGGACCGGAAGCAGCCTTATCTTTTTGCAAAAATTCTAAAAGTTTTCCTAATTACCTATCTTTAATTGTTACTGCTGCTGTGTTTCCGTAACCTCCGATTCGTTAAAGGCATACAATAATTCAGATTTTAATGGAATCGAGACAGGAAATCTGCATTGGAATGTGACTCGCTATTCTTGTATTTGATATTGTGCTGGTACGTTTGCAAAAACATTGCCCAATGTTGCATTCTTGTTGCACATAAAGTAGGCAATGCTTTTCAGAGAGAAAATATTTGCCAAATTGGTCTGTGTCAACAACAAAAGTGAATGGATTAACCCACATAGGTTTTTTTTGTTTTGTTTTTTGGAGGCTTTTTCTATCTGTTGGAGACCTCAGACACAAATACTGGTCCAATGTACTGCCAGACAGACACCTTAGATGGCGTTACAGCTCATGAAGAGCCGGAGCCAAACTTCTTTTTATTCACTCATGCTGTGTGTGATTTGTTTTTTCACACAAGTGAACGGAACCTGAAGCTTAATGCCCATTCCGAACGTCAAGAGCCGAGAAGCTTTTTCAAGGCAAGTGTACTCGTACAACGGTGGATTTTGTCAGTACCCCGCCGAAGAGAGAAGCCGCAAAATAAACATTCGATGGCGTTATCGGGATCCGAATTCGCTCATCGTGCGTCAGCGGCCGACACACTAACAAAAATTAATTTAGACACATTAGATTGCCCCTCTCCACGGAAATCTTTAGTAAAAGGCGAAAGATTTATTCGACACTGAAGAGTACCCCATATGTACTGGTGGAATTTATGTATTTCGAAAATAACAGCGTCAGCTTCCTTATCGATCTGGGAATACTTTTGCTGTATTGGCGATATGCACTGCGGAGCAAACCGTCCGGGTACACATAGGGTAAAACAGCACCCACACCGTATGGTGAAGCATCTGTCGCTAAAAGCAAAGGTAATTTTGAATCGAATTGTGCTAAAATGCGACCGGACTGAATTTCTTGTTTGACAAAATCGAATGTTTCGTCTATGTTTTGTCCAATGGAATGGGACATCGTTTTTTTATAATATTGTATAAAGGTGTTAGGGTGTCCTTATTTTTGGAATAAATCTGCGGTAATAATTAACTAGGCCAATGAATGCACAAACTTCAGTTTTGTTTTTGGGAACCGAAGCTTTCTGTGCGGAATTTTCGGAAACCCTTCGTTAAAAACATATCCACAGTTTTCAATTTAATCTACTAAAATTGTGCTATTGCTTAATGTAAATTAAGCTTATATTTAAATTTTGGTGTTTGAACATTTTGAAAATGGATCAAATCTATGTAAATGTTCTGGTGCAGTTATACGAATGTCATCTAGGAAAACACTAATTCCTAGAATGCCTCCATCGCAACGTTTCCATCTCTCTTTGCCATATAACCATCCCAGAGGCTATATTGTTCCGGTATAATCCCTTATGAGTATTCATCGTGAGAGATATTCTCTATCTTCTTCACGAACTTCAAAATGTAAATATGCCTGACTCAAATCAATGTTTAAAAACTTCTTTCCCCCATCCATGTGGCGGTCAATTCTTCCACAGTTTTTATGGATATTGGTCAATGATAAAATTTGGGTTCACAGTAAGATTGTAACTAACACAAATTCGTATTTTACCGGAAGTTTTGACTACGGGGACAAGTCGGAGTGATAATTTTTTTCCAAAACTCCTTGTTCGACCAAGTCATCTAACTCTTTCTCGACTTTTGGTTACGTAAATTGGCGCATGAAACAGTCGATCAAATTGGGATTTATCCATGACAGAAACTGCAGTCCCACTGTCTATCTCCATCCTGACATATTTGTTCTCAATTTGAATGGTAGTAATAAATTTGCTCCCGTTGTTAGAGCTAGAATCCATCACCAAGATTTCCTGAATTTGAAGCTTATCGTCAATCTGTATGGCATTTGTTGATGCTGTATTTCGCTTCTTTTTCTGACAAATCGATTGCAATGCCCAGGTCGTTTATAAAAATTACAAATCAGGCCTCGCTTGTTGCACTGATTAGCTAAATGGTTTGGGTTACCATATCCTTTTGCGCCCTTCTCCGAGAGTTTGATTCCGATGGCAATGTCAACGGCTTTCCCAAGATCAAGATCCTTTATTGCGATAAACTTGCAATTTATACTCAATTTTTGTAGGGAGGTTATATACTTCTGTATGCCTCCATCCCACTGCTAATGAAATTTTAAATTTTCGGATATTTCCAAGAGCTCCGGAACATACAATTTTTGCGTCACGTAGCAAAATTTGCTGTACGATTTATCCGTCGGTCGAGCGGGGGCGAATTTGTCGCAGAGGATGTCGTCGAATTGTCTACGCCAACAAAGTGGAACAAATCATGTCTCCTGAACATTGAATACCTTCAAAGATCCTTCCAGACATTGGATCCATCGATTCCAATTAGATGGATCAAAAGTTTCGGTAGTAAAACTAGCCTGTATACCGCTGGAAGTCATTGTAGTTCCTGTTGGAGTGGAATAGATGAATGATGAATATACAGGAATAATAATATCCCATCCTCATCGCCAGTTGTTGTATTTTCGTGAATTTTAAACACACAATTTTTTTATTGTATATATATATTTATTATTTCGATTGAATGAAAAAAGGGAAGGACTTGCCTCGTTTAATCTGTAACAGCAAATGGCCGAGCGCGGAAGATGATGTTCCATGAATATAACCACATGTTGCCCCGCCTGAATTGCTGTAGTGCCAAACTGCACATAATTATATTTTGTTAATGTAAATGTATTGTAACACGCACTCACCAAGAGTTTTAGACCAATCTGTCTTACATCCTTCTTGCTGAAAAGCATGGATAGACTAGTAGAGTTGCATGTGCCCAAAGTTGCCATTCGAACACTGTCGGAGATGCAACTTGCCTTAGCAGCGCGATTAATCCTGAGACACTGCGTTTCATAACCTAGTTGGGAGAATTGAATTCGCACTCGAATCTTCCACCCCTTGACATATCGCTTTTCTCCGCGAAGAATACAATAAAGAAAGGTGTCCGTCTGGTAGTACAACGGACCAGTATTTGCGTCTGAGTACTCCAATAGATAGCAGAAGCCTCCAACACAAAAAAAGGTCGAGCCATACACTGAATTTATTACTATCTTGGGAAGGAATTTCTGAATTACAATCAGAGGAAGTTCCACACAAAAGCCCGTTGATAAAATAGGAATGGATGGCAACAATATGTATAAAATACGAGAAATGATCAGTACGTGTTCTTAAGAAAGGCTATCAAAATCATTCTTCTATTGTAGTCGTATCCTCCCCATTCCCCTATGTGATGATATGGAATCAATTATTATGTTAGTGAATGCAGAAAAATTTAGAAAAAAATATCTCTTCGTTATTACTTTGGATTACTCAGCAACAGTATAGATCTCAACCCAACTGAAAATATTTGATTCCAAATGACAACCAATAAGCGATAAAAAAGCCCAAAACAATGTTTGAATTAAAAGTTGGCTGATTGGTTTTTCAGTGTTCCATTTTTGAGAGCTCGCCCGAGTTAAATGAAATAAAACACTTTTGTGTTTAGTGGTGGTCTTAAGATTAAACTTTATTTTCATTAAATTTTCTTGTACCTTACACATTATTTTCACCATTGTCAGCATATGAAGTTCAATACCTATTGAACTGCGATCGTAATAACCCAATCATTGTTTATATCGTCCCAGCCCCGATCAACGACTTATTTCGAAATGATTAAAAGTGTAAAGTATTCAAAACATGAGGTGCATTGCGATGACCCAATTTAATTAAACCTCATATGCTCACACAGGGTCAGGTCAGGGTGAATGACCGATGTAACTTGCCTTCCGCTAAACGTAGAATTCTCCTGAATTCTAAAGATGTATTTATTTATTTATTTTTATAAAATTCAAATTGTTTTGAAATCGGATTGACTTTGCAAGCAATGTGTATATTTATACTATACCGTATTTATCTCTAACATATCTAGATCGTACGTATTTACAATTTCAATTTTCTGTATAGATGCTTTTTGTTACATTGCCTTTCATGCATATTTTGATATTTTTTGATTAATAATAACATTACACCTAAAAATAATGTAAACGTTGTACTTGTTTTCGTATAGTTAAGAAACTTGTAAAACTTTAATTCTTTCATATCATTTAAATTTGCTTCTTGATTTATAACGATCTCCTCAAAGGTCTGTTAAGTATTTAATTCAAAAGATTCTTGGATTTTCGTATTTTATTAAACTCTCCGTATATTTGAAGAATTTATTGCTCAAGTGTGTTTTATCAATAGATATTGAACAATGATTTTAAGTTAAGAAATAATTACCAAATCGGGCATATAGCCCTTCATCACAAGTACTGTTTAATCTTTTCATGTTAAGGTTTTCCAATAATAACATAGTGTTATCTATTTCAATAATTTTTTATTGTTAAGATACGTTTTCTTTTAAAAACACAAATTTCACTTAATCTTAGTTCTTGTACTAATTTATTTTCTTCATGTATGTTTCGTTATTGACTTCCACGAAATACTCAATTTTTGTTTCAATTTCTTTAAAATCCCTTTTCGGCATATAAGTTAGTAGAGTTATTGCTACGCCAGTTCTTATATATGAAAGCTTTTTTAAAGTCTATATTATACCTTAAAATTTCATCTTTCGTCAATACCTATTATATTACAATAGTATTTGTAAATTTCATGAATTTTTTTACGAAAATTCAACTCTAAGGCGTTTTTCCGTATGAAATCCTTACCAAGTAGCAAATCATATGTTTTATTTTTTAAGGCCATTTGATACTACTTGATTTTGTTTTAGGAATTCAATCTAAATTCTGAAGGTGTTTTAATGACAATACTTTTTACTAGCTGTGTTAAAACATTGTTAATTTTGTTGACGGTTAGGGCTTTCACATTACATATTTGGAAACAGTTAATGTCAACTCTTGTGGAGTTTATTGAGCTCATCGTTGATCCGGTGTCTATTAACGACTTATATTTTTGATTAATCGTTAAGTTGCAAAAAAAAAATTATCCGAGGCCTAATTCTGGAAATCATCCGGTTCAATGTTATCGATGTCTTCATTGATGTTACATTGATTCGTAGCTGTCCTATTGTTCCTCCATTCAGAAACTGCATGTTGGAATATTTTGTCTCGATTGGGAGCAGTGTTGATTGGCCTTATCTACTCTAAATTTTCTCGTATTTCTGAATTGTGATAAACTAGTTCTTACCTATTGTTATTATTTGACATAAATTTGGAATGAAATTGTAAATTTTTTCTATGGTTCCTATCAATAGTTCTTACCTATTGTTATTATTTGACATAAATTTGGAATGAAATTGTAAATTTTTTCTATGGTTCCTATCAATAGTTCGGCTATCACCTAGCAACTTGAGCCTCGAATATTCGTTAAACATTTCTTTTATGGTTAAATTTAAATCCATATGGATTCTAACACTACCATCAATTTCTTCTAAAAGAATTTCTTTTAAGTCACACCCTATTAGATTACTAACCTTAATATAACCCGAATAGGTTTTGGTAGGTCCCATGTTACGCCATTTCTCAGTTGTTGGATACATCTTGCTGGTTCTCCCTGGATTTTCTCTGTTAATACAATCTAGGTAACGAAATCCTTTATTTCTTGATTGTCTCCACAAAGTATCAGTGAAGCTTACACTGACTTGATGAAGCTGGTTAAATTATATTCAGATTTTCCGTCGAAATATTTTAATAGACGGAACTGATTGACGATATCGTTAACACTCAAATTAAAATTATTATGAATCCTTTGATTGTTCCGTTTGGTTGGTTGCCTATGAGCCGTTCCTAGGCTTGCATAATAGCTTGAAGAGCTGCATTTTGGGACAATAATTCATCAGATGCAATTGTGCAATTGTACTATTGGTTGCCATTTTACTGATAGGGCTTAAATTGTTTTCACAACTGATTCAGTTAAAATTTCAGTTCCAACTATGGAACAATTAGCTTATCTCTTTATCAAAACACCACAGTGAGAGTAAAACAAAAGTGAAGAACTCGCTTTCATTTAGTTGTAATCACTTTTTCTTTTCAATATTTCGAAAAAACAGCGGGGAACGTTTATCAGTTTTCTTTTAAGATAACTGCGCCAGTTTAATGAAATAAAACACTTTTGTTTTTGGTGGTGCTCTTAAGACAAACTTTATTTTCATTCCATTTTCCTATTCTACCTTACATTATTCAATGCGATCACAATGATTTTATATGAGTTTATATCGTTCGAGCCCCGATTAACGGCTCGTTTTGAAATGATTAAAACTACAAAGTATCAAAGTTCGCTGTCAGGGCAAATGGCCGATGAACTCGCGTGATTCATGATATGTGACAAAGTCAAACATATTCAATTAGAAGACTTATACAACGAATTTTACTATCAAAACTAGCTTACCCAATGGATTTGGTCCCGCGGTGGCATATGAACTTTAGTGATTAGTTTGCCACTCATAAGCAAACACAAATCTGCAATCAACCCCATAAATGGGTTTGAAGTCTGACATGTCGAAATTATTCAAATGAACAGCCACTGTTCGCCGGAGTACTTCGTGGCAGTTCACATATCGGCCCATTTCAAACTTGCTGATTTCAACTCGTTAAACTACTTTGAAGATTAACGTTAAACTACTTGAAGATCCTTTGAAGATTCCATCAAACCATCTATCCGAATGCGTAGAGGGCGAACAGAGTAAAATATTTGTGCTGAATCTGACAGTATTAATTAAGACCATGATTCGTCGTCGTTCGCAACAATAATTTGTCGTATATACCGATGAGTCAGGATCAAATTTGCAGCCGTGAAAGACAAAAATTCACATTTTATTAGCGAGATGCCAGTCAATAGGCTCGAAAAAGAGACTTACAACATCAACGTGATCAACATTTACAAAGAGAAATCATCTGTAAAAGTTACATGACAAGCATTGACTTACCAATTCAAATAAAAAAAGTGCTGAGATTTCGTGCTGAAGTACTTTATTTGCTCGATACTCAAAAAAGTGTTATTAAAACTGAGGGTGGCATTATAAAATGTAGAAACAAATTTCTTTAACTAAAATCATTATTATGACAATAAAAATTAACGTATTTGAGTTAATTTACCATTATTATATTAGTACCAGGAACTTGGAAGTTCGAAGTTTCGTTGACAACCCTACGCCAAGCCTCCCTGTCATGAATGTGTTCCTTCCATGTTTCCCCTTCTAGATCCATATTTCTATAGCCCTCCCATTTGCGGTTTGAATTTTTTCCGTTCATTCTTTACCTATCCGTCCACTATCCGTCTGTTCTACGTGACCTGCCCGCCTATTTTCCGCAATTTTATTATTCAGATAATACTTGGGTAAAAAAATGTTTTAAATACCTAAAATCTATTTTCCTTCTTTTTAGTCAAAGACCAAATTTTACATCATACATTCTCACAAGTGTCATTGGTGTTATTATAGTTTTATATATACGGATTTTCACTTTACTAGACAAAAGAGTTTCCTTCATCTCCAAAAAGTATGCGTTAGCCATATGCAGTATTTTATTTATTATATTTCTCAAGCATTTATCAAGAACAGTCAAGGGGAGGTTTCCGATTGATCTAAATCTCAATCTCAAATCAAGAAGAAGTGGTGACAAGGCTTCTCCTTGTTTTAACCCCTCACCTATGTTGACTGTTTCTATTTATTAAAATCCGAAAACAAATTCCCATTATCGTTGCCTACATATGCAGATCTGACCTTTTCATACATTATTTATTCTTGCATACATTACTCTCCTGTTTTTAGTCGCCTGACTTTTTAACTGGCGTACCTCTTTATCCTAAGACTATTATCGCGATGAAATAACGAAGTACGATTGGATGTAGAAGGATGAGGAAATTCTCAAATAGTTCATATATTGTTTCGTAAAGCACCTCATTTACTTCTTCGTTATTCTTCCGCAGAACAATGTGCGTTCAAAACTACAGTCACTGTGAAATATTACATTTACTACGTTCTGCACAATTTTTCTACTTATGAAGGATCCTGTTACAAAATTGTGGGTATCCGTATCGTACACCACTATATATGGTGTATATGTACATATATACCATAGCCGTCCTTAATGGTTGTTTTATTTGAAAGGCAGCTAATTATTATGTAATATTTTTTTCGAGTACTATTTGGAAATCACGCGGTCTATACGAGCTTCGTACGTTCTACATCTTTACTTAATTTTTGTGCATTTCTTTTCATTTGATTCATCAGCTCTACATTTTTTCTTCATGGGGCAGAGATGTATTAGGAATCTAGTCTTCTCTTAATACTGACAACCTAAACCACAAGTATTCTAACCCTTATCCCGCAGGGAGGATGAAATTACCTTATTATAATAAAATAAAATAATTGTACAATCAGTCATCTCAAGTTTATTGTTTTGTAAATTGTTGCTACTATAATTTGATCAGCTATATTTAAAGTTTTGTCTTAAATTACCTTCAAAACAAATTGTAGTCAAATTTATGTAAGGTTTTTTTTATTTTTCGTTCCGTTCCCCTGATTCGAATTATGAAAAAATCATAAAAAAATTAACGCGGGTTTTTTTGCGTCAGATGTAGTTTTGGCAAAAAATAATATGATTTATCTTGTAATGCTAAAATTTTAAAAAGTAGAAATGTTTGAATTAAATTTTAATGTTAGTTAAAATATGAAGTAGAATCTCTTGTTATAATTTCGAAAATTCCAAATTCGTACGAGTATACAAATACAATTGTCTTACTGTTAAATAGTAAAAATATTGAAACAGATAAAAGTAAACAACTTCCCAACTTCGACTCGTCCATGGGGGATCTTAGTTGCCTAAAGTAATTCTCATAAATAATGGAAAGGAAATTTTTTTTTGAAAATCTCTATAAAATATTTAATATGAAACATATACATATCTACCAGTATAGCGTGTCCACGGGAAAATGGTGCAGCCGAGCGAGTCCAGTCGAGTATATGAAAGTTACCGTTAGAGTATTATGAAAGTTACAGTTAGAGAATTATGAAAGTTAGGCGATAAAGATAAGTGGCAAATAATAATAATGGCACATGAAGGGAGAAATAAACAGACCTTCCGAACGAGGGAAGGAAACTTCGATGTTAAAGATCTAAAAATGGTTCACCAAAATCTAATCTGGTTGTCTCCAAACATATATGTATATATCGATTTTTGAAAAAGTGTACAAGTGCACACAATATACTTGAATTTCCAGCATGCTCTAGTCTCCAATCTCTATGTCCGAGCCTTGCTGCTGCTTAATAAATCTGTTTTTTGTCGATGTACAAAGGTTGTTCTTTCTTCTGGAATTCCGGCATTGTTTGGAAAAATCAATGCCCAAGTGTTCTATCAGTCTGCATACGAGTTACTTACATAAATAAGAGAAATATGAAATAAAATGATTCGAAACTTATCAATCAATGGCAAAAATAGATATCCGAGCATATTGTTGACACAATAAATTATTGTAATACAAGTATTAACATAACTAGCAAAGGAGACCGGATTATTTTAGAAAAGGCAGGAATAAGAAGAATAAGCAACTCATAACTAAAGTAAAAATGTATAGGTTACCAAGTAAAGTGAACAAAAAAGAAAGAAAGTCTTAGAATCTTATGAGGAAAACAAACAAAGAGAGATTCATATCATAATTTAAAGGGGAAAGATAATCGGATTCATTAATTCTACTTAGAGATAGTACCACCACTGACCTAAGATAATGCACTTAATTCCAGAGCAATTTAATATTTTTTAAAGTATTGTAAATAAATTAAAATAATTGTTGGCAGTATTTCCGAGTATTAATGTATGATGTTAAGACACCATTGGGCAAACTTTCCTGTTTTCCATTCCATTCCCTTTTAATCTTCTACCATTCAAAACTGCAGTAAAGAAGACTTATACAAAGGCTTTTCTGTCCGTCCGTCCGTCCGTACACATATATCATATATGTCCCTTTGTCCGTCCGTACACATGTAAAGAGTGGTCCAACCATAACGTAAAGTTTTTTTGCCCAACTTAATTTGACATTTCCTTGTTTCAGTGACAAATTCAACCATGAAGAGGTACACAATTGAGCATCGCGTTAAGATTGTTGAAGCCTTTTACGAAAATAGGCGTTCAAATCAAAATGTATTTCGTGCAAGTCGTGATTTTTTTGGTCAGAATAATCGACCAAATGTGTCCACAATCGGTAAAATTGTTCGCAAATTTCAGCAAACCGATGCAGACCTGTGCATGCTCGCCCAGTTCGTTCTGCGGAAAACATTGCTGTTGTTCGCGATAGTGTGGCAGAAGAGCCGTCAACCTCGACTCGTCGTCGTGCCCAACAATTGAACATCTCACGAACATCACTGATGCGAATTTTGAATAAAGATTTGAATTTACGCTTACAAGGTTCAATTGACTCAAAATCTGAAGCCTACTGACCATTTCAAGCGTCGTCAAAACGCCGAATGGTTGGTTGAACAGACAGAAGTGAATGGTGACTTTACAAAGAAAATCATCTTCAGCAACGAGGCACACTTTCATCTCAGTGGATTCGTTAACAAGCAGAATTTCCGCATTTGGGCAAATGAGAATCCACGAGTGATTGTTGAAAAGCCCATGCATCCGCAAAGAGTGACTGTTTGTTGCGGTTTATGGGCTGGCGGCGTCATCGGGCCGCATTTCTTCGAAAATGAGGTCGGCCAAGCAGTTACCGTGAATGGTGTTCGCTATCGCGAGATGATAACGGCCATCTTGTGGCCAGAATTTGAGGATATGGACCTGGACGATATGTGCTTCCAACAGGAAGGTGCCACACAGCAAACGAAACAATGGCTCTTTTGTGCGAGAAATTCAATGGCTGTGTTATCTCGCGTCGTAGCGATGTTAATTGGCCGCCACGATCATGTGATTTGAAATCGTTGGACTTCTTTCTTTGGGGATATTTAAAAGAAAAAGTGTGCGTCAATAAGCCAAGAACAATTCAAGAGCTAAAGGATGAGATAATTCGGCACATTAACGACATTGAACCTCAATTATGTCTCAGAGTCATTGAAAATATGGACCATCGGATAGAGGTATGCCAACGAAGCCGTGGCGAGCATTTGGCCGATATTTTTTTTCACACATAATTGTCATAGATCCTTCTACATAATAAGAAATATTAAGATTATTCTCTGAAAACTTTTCGTTTTATTTACAATTATCATCGTGCGTTTTCGTTGGACCATATCAAACCAAATTTGCCGAGTTGCTATGAGACTGAAACTTGGTTGTGTTATAGAGTACATGATTCTGAGCTCATAGCGACCACTGTGGATATTGAGATCCAGGTAAAAGTTTGCAAAATTCAAGATAGAAGACCTGGAATTAAAGCTTGGTTCCCGGCGAGCCGATCCCATCTTGTTTTTTCTCCAATTTTTGGGTATTTCTATTTGCCTGGAATAAAAAGTCGAGTTGAGTTTGTGTTTAAATTATTTTCCATAATTTGGTGCCAGAAGTAGGATAAGTGAGCGGAAGTTTTAGAGAAATCAAAAAGAATTTTAAAGGAAGACTAAAAAAGGAAAGAAGAAAAAATAGAACAAAAATTAAGGCAAAAAGATAAGAAGAAGAAAAGGAAGGCAAAGACAAAACAAGAGGGACAAATATAGCGAACGACTGGACTGGACTGGCGAAAGCAAATCCGATTGGCGGGATCGGCTTCGAAACCACCAGATGGAAAAATCAACGGGTGAACCCCACAACGATGACGAAGACGAGGATGAAATTGATTTGACAATAGTTGCTAAACTGAAAAGAAACTTCAAAAGCCTCAATTTAAAGAAAACAGGTAACAAATTTTAACTTGGTTCTAGGTTAAGAACAGCGCCAGCAACACATAATGACGATGATGATGACGCCAGTGAGGATGCCCGAGTTACGTCGCGCTCTGTCGATATGGAAAGTATATTCCTCGTTCGACATTAAAAGTTGTGGAAGAAGCACTAGAGGTTTTAAGCGATGAAGATTCGCAAAATATATACCGTCGGATTGCCAACTTTAAAAAATCAGTCGTAATCAAATCAAATCATCCAGCACAAAAAAAAAATGTGCTAGAAATTTTTTCGGTGCTCTGCAAAATCATTCATAAGCTTTGAATGTCACCATGTCAAGTCATGGACGAATTTCAAAAACTGCCTCATGTCAGAATGTTCCGAGACCATGAATAATAAAGAAGTCCACACACGTCTAAGCACTGTGAAAAAAAAATGATGAATCGGATTTAGGAATATATTTCTGGAAATCATTAATCATGCGGACATAGGGTTGGAATCCAAAATCTAAAATATTGTTTATGGTGTACAGAACGAAGCTAGGCTATTTTTATGGGGCGGAATCAATAAAGGATTTACGGAAAATTTTTTAACAATACGCAGCATTTAAAAGTTAGACGAATCTCAGGACGACCGATAAAACGCGATCAACGAAGCAATGGGCGAAGCCAGCAATACAATCACCAATAGTTAAGACGAAGAGATGTTTGAATTGCGAAGACACTTCACACGTGAGTAATGTGAGTAACAAAAGCAAAGGAACGGAATGGTTTATTTGTAATAATTTCGGATATCATGCCTCAAAAAAAAATACGCTGCAATGCCGTACGATAGTCTTAACATTTTTAAGAATGCTGTCTTAACCAACAAAACGTATAAGGTCTTAATCGATTCTGAAAGTGATAATCATATTACAACAAATATTAGTTTGGCATTGGCAAGTTTTAAAATTGAGGTCGACGTCGATGGGATACCTGTTGAACTGGAAATTCATATTGCTACAGAAGATTTCATTCCGTATGAAATCATATTTGCAAGAATTCGTGGAAATCCAATTCCCAGACGCAAAGCCTTCGCAAACACCAAACGATATCACGAATCAAACACTCGAGATTTTCCATATTGATGTCTGCCCAGAGAATCCTAAAGCCGTTTCACTGGAATACATACGGCATCCCATTCGTCGATGGAATCTCATGAAGATGATCACCAAGTCTGATTACTCTAGTCTAACAGTTTTAGTAAAGAAAAAGAACGAAAGAACAAACTCTGCGTGGACTATCGTCAACTCAACAAGAAAATAATATGAGACCGGTACCCGTTACTTTTGATTGAGGACTAAGTCGATCGTCTATAATCTGCAAGGATATTCAGTGCACTGAATCTGCGTAAAATCTGCGTAAGTTTCGTTCGGATTGAGCAATTCGCCAGCAGTTTTCCAACGTCACGTAATGTGTAATGAATGCTGTAATGAATCTTTTATCCAATAAAAAATAAATCTTTAATACAATCTTGTATCCAATCGAAAAGGATGATCGACCACTCAAAGCGCATTACGTAGATCATCTTAGACTGATGACGTCAACCCAGAAATGTTACAACTACATATTTACGGGGATCGATTCTTTTCAAAGTTTACTTGGCTGTATCCGACGAAATCAATTACAAGAGGAAATCACACGTTTAAAGAATCAAGCAACTGTTTTTGGAAACCCCAGCCATATTGTATCAGATCGAGGATCGGCGTTTCGATCAAAAGTGTTTGAAAATTATTGTCGCGAGAAGAGAATAGAGCACTGTATAGTATAATCGTAACCGGTGTTACTCGTGGAAACAGAAAAGCAGCGAGGATCTTCTGCGTTATTATTCCAGTTCTAACGAATTTGTCTGCGCAGAGTTTTCACAATTAGTACAAATTCGTTCTAGGAGTGCAACAATACATCAACGCTTCTCATTCACGAAGTATCGGCATGTCACCGTTCGAACTCATAATTGGATGAAATCATGATGCAACTGAAAAGTTATTACCGTTTGAAGGAGATTATCGACAGAGAGATGGCTGTTGAGCAGATTCAGAGGAATCAAGATGAAAATCGGAAAACGTTGAACAAACGCAGAACAGAATCAACTCACTGCAAGGTCGGAGATTTTGTCGCCATTCAATTAACCCAATTCGGATCTGATCTAACGTTAAGTGGAAAGTTCTTAGGACCGCATAAGGTAACATCAAAGCTGAGAAATGACCGTTATATTGTGGAAAAATTGGGGCAACAACAAGGACCAAGTATGAACATGAAGATGTATCCCTTCAGTTGGCACGATAGCCTTGCGAATGATTTTTCTCTTGCAGGAGACATAGAGGACAATTATGATGATTGTAGGATGCGAAGTTACCCTTGGGCAACCTTTCCAACAGTTGCAACCTTTTCTGTTTTTCAGTCCATTCGTTTTTTTTTCTGCAACTGATTTCACGCGCCAACAAGAACTGTTTTTCTGTTTTGTTTGGAATATAAAATCGAATTGAGTTTGTGTTTGAAAAGTCCGCAAAATTCAGAAGTACATAAGTCTATTCTGAGCAGATATGTATGTCAGATGTCATTTGAATGACATTATATCGATCCATATTTTGAATGCAAGTAATATCAGAAAATACAAAAAATTTACAACCAAATAACCAAATTAATTACCAAAATAATTATCACCCTCATAATTTTAAAGAAGTTAAAGTCAAACTCCAACTACGAGTAGTTATGTACGTCCTACAGTTTCTACAGAAAGATTATGAATCGCAACAAATGGATGAAAATAATGAATTATCCATGTTTTTTTTTGTTAATATACTCATAGTAAGTAATAGTCAAAGTAATATTTTATTGTTCTTACTTTTAGTGGAAAAAACAAGATGAAATTAGCTCGCCAGGATCCAAGCTACAATTCCAGGTCTTTTATCTGGAATTTTGCAAACTTATGCAAAGGCTTTCCTGTCTGTCCGTCTGTACGCATATATTATTCATAATTCAAAGTACACTATATTTTATTTAACATAATGGTAAATATAAAGTAATAAAAACAGGCGTCAAAAGTAAGTGTACACTTATTTCTAAAAAGGCTTAAATTATTTTAAAAAAACAACAATTAGCACTTCGTATGATTTCCTTTGGACTTTATGACTACTGCCAGTCTTCGAGGCATAGATTCAACAATTTTTCTTGTGACCCTCTCTGCAATTTGAGTCCAATATCTGCACCCCGTAGTGATTGTGCTGATGTTATTGGGTGTTTCCTTATCTGCCTGTCCAGATGTTCCCATATATGTTCAATCGATTTAGGTCCCAAATTCCCAGCGTCAGAAGCTTCCATACCCACCCCTCACTAAACCACCACCATGTTTTACTATTGATAAAACATTTTCAGGTTCCAGCTCTGTATTTCTACTTCTCCATATTTTTTAATTTTTCTTTGATCCAAAAATTCCAAATTTACATTACTAAACAAAACATTTTGCCGAAAAGAATCTTTGAAATTTCGGTATTTTTTTGCATATGTCAATGTTTTTTTAATATTAGCTTTTGATATTGGAGGCTTTGTTCTGGGCACTCTGCCATGTAGGCCACTCTGATGTAAAACACGGGGAACTGTACTCGCGCTTACACTTTGATTATATCTTGAAATTTTGTCTACAATTTGCACTGCACTGGACATAGGATTCCTTCTCACCTCCAATATCTCTAATTTCCCTTTCATTGATTCGCTTTGGTCGTCTTCATACGCACTTTTTACACTATGAAAACAACAATATATACACCCATTTTTGACATTTGTTTTTTGCCCTTTTTCTTTATGAATTAAATAAAATACTTTATGTTTACATTTATGTTAAATAAAATATAGTGTGCTTTGAAGTATGAAATGTAATCTTTAATTTGATCTGCCCAAGTCTACTATAGCTCCGTTCGTTCGGCAAAAATAAGTGAAACAAAAACATAAGTGAATTCTCTAGTGAAGTGGAAATGGAAGGGTTAAGAAACGAGATCCACGAGCTGCAACAAGTCGTTCTGCAACAGGAACGACAGCTAAACCAATATCAACAACAGCAACAGCCCCACAATTAGCTCAACAGAATGTACTTCAGTTAAATCCTGAAAGTGTCTTAGCGCAATTTAGAAACTTGAAGCCATTTAAGGGAACAGACGACTATCCCCCGCCTTCTTTTATTAAGTCAGTGGAAACTACATCTTTATTATGAAACACTGACCACCAGCTACGATTCTTTGGGATGCAGATCGTTATCAACGAAAAACTTCAGGGAGACACCGGACGATGTGTTCGACAATTAGGAGACAACCCCGGAAGAGAATTGAGACAGCATTTCCAGCCCCATAGAAGGTATGCAGAACTGTTCAACTATTACCGTACTGTAAAGGTCAGTAGTCTAAAAGAATTATTTAATGAATTTAGGAATATAAGTTTCCAATTAAACGAAATATGTGAATTTGACGAGAGACAACCTGATATCTATAAGCCAGGGAACATAGATAGGGATCTTAGAGAAATATTAATTGAGAAAAGAGACGGAAACATTAGGGCTCATATTGAAGAAAATTGTAGCATGATAGAAATTTATAAAAAATACTCCAGATTAAGACTGTTAGGTGACTTCAGATGTGTAGACATACGTCACCAAAAACACAATACTTATAGATCTCGAAATCAAAATTCTCGATTTACAGCCGATAGAGACTGTATAGAAAATAACGATAATAATAGCACACCTCAATTTTACAACTCTCACAACTATGTTCAAGGAAATGGAAAACACAAAATCCAAAATACTAACCAGAATCCAACACAGGCAAATTGTTCTCGTTACCAAGGTACTCACTCAAATTCGATTTTACAAAGAAATCAAACTCATAGTGTCAGCGGTCGTAACAGAATTCAGGGAAATTCCCTAAATTCACAAACTGCACGAAGAACAAATAACACATCGACGGAGGAGATGATGTCCATTGACAATATCCAAGAATCCGCAGTAAATTTTCACATCGAGTCTCGGAGAACCTTGCCTTTAACATCTCTTTAACAATCAATAACAAAAAGATACGGGGTTTTATAGATACAGGATCAGGAACAAGTGTAATACGACCCAACATCTTATGTACACTCCGCTTCAACTGAATAGGTACAACATTTTTCAAAAATTTGGGATTCATTTCTGGCACATACTGTAAATGAACTAATCATTTTTTGTTACTAACTGTTAGTCTATGATATTGGGAAAAGAGAACAGAAAAAAGTATTTACAAAGCCCCTTTATTTCTTCCCTAGCTGTCTTGCAAAGCATTGAATATGAAAAAATGTAGTTGTTTTCTTGCGTCAACTGAATAGGTACAAATAATGGAATTACAAAAAAACGATAATTGAAATGAAACTATTTTTTTTCTTTTTTTTATAAACATTTTATTGGTTGACTCTAGTAGTGTGTATTGGCTCCTTTGTTCACTATTACTTCGTAAATTCGGTCCGGCATGGAATCATAAAGTGCCTTTAAGAAACTTAGAGAAATTTCCCCCCAGGCTAATTTAATGGCTGCAATCAGAAATCCTCTATCTTCAAATTGTTGGCCAGATTCGTACACTTTTCGTACTAGCCATCTCCATACGTTCTCCATAAGGTTTAGGTCCGGTGAGTAAGGCAGCCACAGAAGCAATGCCACATTTTGTTCCCCTATCCAGTTTTTAACTATCCGTGCGGTATGAATAGGTGCGTTGTCCTGCTGGAAAGTCCAATTTATAGGTCCAAAAATATTAGTAAATTTAGGGAAATTTCATTCCAGAATTCCTCTATAAGTCGTTGCTGTAATTTTTGACGTTTGAAATTCAAGTTCGATGGTTCCATAATAAGTAACTGCTCCCCATACCATAACACCACTTTCTCGGCTATGATGCCGGGCTAAAAAGCGTTGATCTTTTCTCATATCGTGAAAGTAATAGTTGAACCCATCAGGACCGTCAAAATTAAACTTTTTCTCGTCTGAGAAAACCACATAACGTCATTCTTCTTTCCAACTCATATGGTGCCTCGAAAACTCCAAACGCATACACTTGCGCCGATGGTTTAAAGGTGGTTTTCTTTTGAATTTTCAGCCGTTCCAGATGATTGGCACATTTGATCACTCTTCTTACCGTTGAAACACTAGCATTAACACCTGCTCTTTGCTTTATTCAGTTGACTCAAGAAAACAACTACATTTTTTCATATTCAATGCTTTGCAAGACAGTAGGGAAGAAATAACGGGGCTTTGTAAATTCTTTTTTCTTTTCTCATTTCCCAACATCATAGACTAACAGTTAGTAACAAAAAATGAATAGTTCATTTACAGAATGTGCCAGAAATGAATCCCAAATTTTTGAAAAATGTTGTACCTATTCAGTTGAATCGGAGTGTATATAATTTCAAAGAGGTCCCTCTAGAAAAACCAGATTTTTTTTCGACGATTACCGGAATTGGAAAATAAAATAGTTATTCCTATTTCAACAGAATTCAATTCAGAGGGAATTATTACTTGGAGGATTGTGGATTTAAGTCACAGAAGTTATGACGCAATCATTGGAATGAATATTTTAAAACCATTAGGGGCGAAATTGAACCTGAAAACAAATCTTTAGAAGTCAATGGAAATAAAATTCCTCTCCGCCCTACGTTTCCATTTGACATCAATAGCATTAATGTTCTTCCAGAAAAGCATTAAGCAATAGTATATATTCGGAACATTTGAATATGCTGGAGAAAAACCAATTACAAAAACTTCTCAAAAGATACGAATGTTTATTTTATAAAGAGGGTGACCAGTTAACTTTTACACACGAGATTCAACACCAAATAATTACCACTACAAATAACCCTATATATTCCAAAATTTATAGATACCCTAAAATTCATGAGTCCGAAATAGAAAAACAAATTAAAGATATCCTGAAACAGGGCATTATAGTCGACAGTAATTCACCTTCGTCCGCTTTGGATCGTCCCGAAGAAGAGAGATAATTCAGGACAACAACAATGGAGAATCGTTATAGATTATCGACGAAGTGACCGTTAGCGATAAATTTCCAATCCCTAATATTGAAACAATATTCGACAAATTGGGCAAACCGCAATATTTTTCCACTCTCGACTTGGCTAAAAGTTTCTACCAGATTTTAGTTAAGCCTGAAAAAGACTGCCTTCTCCACTCCACATGGTCATTACGAATATGTAAGAATGTCATTCGGCCCTTTCGAATTTCCATAGATTAATGAATTAAATTTTACGCGAATTCATAAACAAAATCTGCGTTGTCTACATATATGGATGATACATTGCAAGAACAATGTCCGGTCTTAAACTCCAAATCGATAAATGTCATTTCCTAAAAAAAAAAACAGAGTATTTAGGTCACATTCTCACCCCACAGGGAGTTAAACCGAATACCGATAAAATTACATTTATCCTAAATTTAAAATTGCCCAAAACATTGGTTTCCGGCAAGGAAAACAAGGTGGCCGATTTCCTTAGTAGAATTGATAGCGATAGAAATGAAATAAATTTATTAGATAACATTTTTAATGAAAGTACCGAAGAACAAACTAATCCAAATGAATCTTTGGAAGTCTCAACTGTCCATTTTCGAGAAGAAAACAGTAGTGATCACATTCCGATTTTGGAAACTGTCGTAGATCGATTTAAGACTCAGATAATAGTTTTAGGGCAAAAACACATAGAGATTGAAAACATTTTCAATCACAAAATAATATTTATCGACAGAAATGACATACCTGACCAAATACTTGATGTTGGCTACGTGAACACACCCAGTTAATGTTGGCTACGTGAACACACCCAGTTCCATCCAGCTGTCATCGACCCACCTTGTCAACACGATGGCTGTCACAAAAAAAAAGGATAGAGGGGCATTACCAGTTTGACCATCGGCTAACGTCGACGCCATTTGCTGTGCTTATAATAATATATATATATAATATATAAAATAGTGAGAGTTCCTCGTTTTATTTTTGTTATTTCATTTTTTTCTTTTGTTGAATTCGCTCCCCACGAGCCGTCATAACATTTGGTGCCTCCTGTGAGGAACTCTCACCGAAAAAGAGTAATCGCAAGCGGTCTCGTAACCGCTCGCTGAGTCGACACGTGGTTCTAACCCCAACGTACGCTGTCTCCCAACACGTCGCCAGAACTCCAACCACGCTGCTCGTCAACGCACGCTGAGTCAAGACCTGGTTCTTACCCCAACGTCTCCAAACACGTCGCTGGACCACCGAATACCAGGTAAGTGCATGTTCATTATTGGTTGGTTAGAGGATGCCTAGGAATTCCGACTCTGCGACGGAGCCCGTTGAGCGAGAAGGTTCAACCTCCAACCTCAAGGCTCAGCTTCTTATCGATGAACAAATCCGATTGTTAGACGCAGTTCAACGAAATTGGACCAACTTCAAAAAGGATGGTTCAGACCGTCGCACCCTTCGACACATTAATGTTCGGCTTGGTAATTTGCAAGAAATTCACGCGGAGTTTCGCGAAAATAATCGGAAACTTAGTCAAATTGGCTCCAACGAGACAGTCAAGTCTCTTTACCACGATGCAAAAATAGGGGAGTCCTTCATGGAAACTTACATCCATGTTTTCGCATCAATAGAAAACGAACGGGATAAGCACCATCCGCCGAAACCTTTAGCGACAAGTAATGCCGAAGTAAAAGCGGTCGTACCGGGTCCCGAAATTCAGCAAAAACGAGAAGTGCCTCATCCAGAAGTAAAACTACCCACTTTCTGTGGTGAATATACGGAGTGGTCAGCGTTTAAGGAAATCTTTACGGCGCGGATCCACAACAGTCCACAGCTATCCGACCAACAACGTCTCCAGTATTTAAAAGGCCATGTAACCGGGGCTGCAGCTGATGACATCAAACATATTGCAATTACTGGAGACAATTTCGCTGTGGCTTGGCGGGTGCTTACTGAAACGTATGAGAATGACAAACTGATTTTTTACCATTATATGCAAGTCTTCGATAACCAAGCCCTAATCCCCAGAGACGATCCCGCTGCACTTCGCAGTTTTATTCAGACATCTCGATCTTGCCTCAATGCAATGCATAAACTTGATTCCACAATCACTGATGAAAATCGATTGCTGGCGTATTACATGTTGAAAAAATTGCCTATCAGCATTCGAGCAGAATTCAATCACGAGAACCGGAAGTCGAAAACTATTCCTACATTTAAGGATCTATGTTGTGTATTAGAGGAGCATCTTCAGATGATGATAACATCATCATCTCTAGTAAACATGTGTCATCGAGCACCATCGAAGACTGAACCTCAAAGGAATAACTTGCAATCTAAAAGAGAGGTCCGATCCTTGATTGTGGAAAAGAAGCAAACTGCCAAGCCAGCCTGTTTGTATTGTAAGGATGATAAGCATGATCTTCGGAGATGCTCTCCATTTCTACAGCTGAGTGCAGTCGAGCGGCTATCTATCGCAGAGAAGCTGAAAATTTGCCTCAACTGTCTCGGCTCTAATCACCCTTTATCAAAATGTGGTAGTCGACGCAATTGCTCAATATGCGGTGGTCGGCATCATACACTCATTCATTCACCATATGTAAACTCGGTTTCTGATATAACCTCCGTTCACACGTCAGTCCACAGGCCAATACTTACCGAAAGACCAATTCCCGAATACGAAGTACTCCTGCCTACAGCAACAGTGATGGTTTCCTCCTCGAGAGGGCAACAACTCACCCTTCGCGCATTCCTCGATCAAGGATCACAGGCGAGTTTCATTACCGAAAGAGCTGTCCAACTCCTCCAACTTTCTCGCGCCAGAGCCTTTGTCACCGTCAACGGATTAGCTGCTAGCCGAACCACTGAGATACGTCACTATGTTAACATAACCATAACATCAAGGGTAGATCATCGCCGCAGTTATAGTGTCAATGCCTTCGTGTTAAAACGTATCACTGGAAGTCTGCCTGAGAAAAGAATATCTATAGAGAATTGGCCCCATATTCATCATTTGCAGTTAGTGGATCCAAATTTCTTTATTCCAAACCAAGTCGACTTGCTCATAGGCAACAATCTGTACGATTCTTTGATTTTGTCGGAAACACGGCGTTCCTCCCTCCCTCCTAGAAATTCTGTTCCTCCTATCACAATGTCTTCGTTGCACCTGTCAGTAGAAACGCAGGTGATGCTCAACAAAATTTACGATTTGGAAGGTTTCTCTAGTGGGCTATCGACAGCGACAGATGTAGATTCTTGGTGTGAGCAACATTTTAGAGAGACACACAGACGATTGAGCAATGGTCAGTATTTGGTGCGTCTCCCATTTAAATCATTACTCGGCGATAGACATGTGATTGGGCAATCGCGGCAGCGGGCCTTAACTCGTTTTTTGTCGCTGGAAAGGAAATTGCAACGCGATGAGACCCTTCGTCAAACTTATGGTGGTACCATACAGGAATATATACGGCTTAACCAGATGCACCCAGCCATCAGATCTGAACAACATCACACTACGATCTCTCCTTCAGGTATTGAAGTATCATGTTGCTATCTTCCTCATCACCCTATTATTAAAAACCACCTCCTCAAAAACGGACAATGGGAGATCCTTAAACGATATTCTCGCTGTCGGCCGTCGTCTACAAAATGATCTCACGGATATTTTACTTCATTGGCGTTTCTTTGGTGTGGTCGTAGTAGCAGATATTGAGAAAATGTACCGCCGTATCAAAGTTAACTATGACGATGCACAATTTCAACGAATCCTATGGCGTTCATCTCCTTCAGATGAGATTCAAAAGTTGTTTTGTGATGTTGTCATGTTTGGTTTGGCTCCAGCCCCCTTTCTCGCCATCCGTACACTCCATCAACTCGCCGAGGACGAATCGATCAGCTTTCCGTTAGCTGTGGATGTCGTTAAGCTTCAGATGTTTGTGGATGATCTATTAGCCGGCAGCCACACGATTGAAGAAATGCTCGTTATTCGTCATCAAGTGGAAGAAATGCTCCGCAGGGGCGGATTTGAATTTAGAAAGTGGGCGAGCAATCAACCCGACATCCTTGAGAGCATCTAATCTGAGCATCGTAAAACTAAGGATCTATTAAGTTTGGACGGCAATACTCCGTTAAAAACCTTAGGAATTTTCTGGAACCCCAAAAGAGATATTTTCCAATATCAATTTAATCTTGATTCTTCACATTTTCCAGCCACAAAGAGACGGGTGCTTTCTATCACGGCCCGCTTATTTGATCCGGCTGGTTGGTTGTCCCCTGTCATCATCATCGCAAGGGATCTGTTGCAAAGGATAGGTATTCTTCAAACCAAATGGGATGAGCCTATCCCACAGGACCATCAACATCAATGGAACATGTTTCTTCGTGATTTGCAAAATGTCTCACGTCTACAGATTCCTCGGTGGTTGAGCACAAGCAAAGAACATAAAACCTTGGAGCTCCACATATTTTGTGATGCATCGAAGATAGCGTATTCAGCATGTACCTACATCAGAACGATTGGCTCTTCATCTGTGGCTGATTGTAATCTGCTGATCGCCAAAGCGATCAAAGGTGATTCCGTTAAAGACTGAGCTCACTGTCCCTCGTGCTGAACTCCTCGCAGCTGTGTTAGCGGGAAAGCTATTCCACAAAATCAAACAATTCCTTCCAAACGATATGAAGAACCCAAGGACTTATTTTTGGTCTGACTCAACAACTGTCTTGTGGTGGATAAACGGCGATCCCGAAAGACATAAGGTGTTTGTCGCAAACAGGATCCGTAAGATTTTGGAACAATCATCCCCAACTCAATGGCTGCACGTGAGGTCGACGGAAAACCCCGCGGACTGCGCAAGCAGAGGAATATCAGCATTAAGGTTAGTAAAACACACCCTTTGGTGGCAGGGACCCGACTTTTTAAGACATCGTATCGCCGAATGGCCTCGCTTTCCAACAGTGCCTCAACCTACCACATCCGCGTAACTATTGGAAATCAAGAAAATCTACGCACACGTAAGCACACTCGAAGAAAAGAAGTGCTACATTGTCAACCTTATCGACTGCGATAGAGGGCACACAATGCAGGCAGTTGAAAGGTCATCGAGCTTCCTCCGTATTATAAGAATCTTCGCATATTGCCATCGCTTCATCTCGAACTGCAAAATTAAGCAAACTTTCAACCGACAATTTAAATCTTTGAAGGTACATGAAGTAAAACGAGCTGTACTATCTATTGCTCGCTTAGCCCAACTTGAATATTTTTCACCCGAATTCAAGGCACTGGCTTTCAACGGTTCCTTACCTGACAAAAGTAACTTATGGCCCTTGAACCCCTTCTTTGATAATGAACATATGATAATACGGCTTGCTGGTCGGTTACGGGATTCTCTCCTACCCGCCAACGAAAAGTTCCCGATCATCATTCTAGAGAAGAGTCATATCACCGAACTCATCATTCGGCATAATCATTCAATTACTCTTGTGCAATTAACGCTCAACCATATACGGAAACAGTTTTGGATCATCCAAGGTAGCTTCACAGATGATGGCCCATTTACCTCAGCAAAGAATTCGGCCTGCGCGTGCATTTGAGTCAACTGGGGTCGATTACGCCGGGCACTTCAAGTAAAGGAAGAGGCATAACCTCTATGAAAGGTTATGTGGCGCTGTTCATCTGTATCTCGACCAAAGCAATCCATCTCCAAGTTGTTAGTGATCTGTCCTCAGAAGCCTTTTTGGCAGCTTTAAAAAGGTTCATCGCACGACGTGGGTTTTGCAACAATATTTTTAGCGACTGCGGAACGAATTTTGTGGGGGCGAACAAATTATTGAGAGCAGATCGCACAGCGTACCGCACCTTCATCACGAGGAAGATTATTCCACACCTAACGGATTTACGCATTTAGTGGCACTTCATCCCCCCATCCTCACCCCACTTCGGAGGATTATGGGAGGCAGGCGTGAAGTCTGTAAAGACTCACCTACGAAGAATCATCAACAAGCAAGTATTTACTTATGAAGAGTTTTCCACCATCATGTGCCAAATTGAATCGTGTCTGAATTCAAGACCACTCTGTCCGCTTAACGACGATCCGGACAACCTGATTGCTTTAACGCCCGGACATTTTTTAATCGGGGATTCCCTTCTTTCGCATCCAGAGCCAGAGATAGATAAAATTTGCCCAACCAAACGATGGCAATTGTGTCAGGGCATCGTTCAACAATTTTGGCGTCGTTGGAGCTCCGAGTATTTATCCCGACTTCAAAATCGTCCCAAGGGGTGGAGGAGAAAGATGCCCAACGTTCAAATCAATCAACTCGTCCTCCTAAAGGATGAACGTCTTCCTCCTAATCAATGGAAGTTGGGACGGGTTATCGAGGTTCAACCTGGCTCCGATGGTAAGAGTGGTAACTTTAAAGACTGCTGACGGTGATTTCAAACGGCCTATTACGAAAATCTGCGTGCTTCCCATAGAAAAGGCTGAGTCGGAATCTCGGGGCACCACTGATCTTCTGGTTTGAATATGCACTTATCTCTCACTTTCCAGCAAATCTAGGCTCATAATCTGTGAATTAACAGATTATCCCGGGGAGAATGTTGGCTACGTGAACACACCCAGTTAATGTTGGCTACGTGAACACACCCAGTTCCATTCAGCTGTCATCGACCCACCTTGTCAACACGATGGCTGTCACAAAAAAAAAGGATAGAGGGGCATTACGAGTTTGACCATCGGCTAGCGTCGACGCCATTTGCTGTGCTTATAATAATATATATATATATTTTATAAAATAGTGAGAGTTCCTCGTTTTATTTTTATTATTTAATTTTTTTCTTTTGTTGAATTCGCTCCCCACGAGCCGTCATAACACTTGATATAGTCCGAAGACATATCACTAGAGGTAAAATTGGAATTTATTGCCAACTGAGCAATTCGCTATATAACATTGTGCAGAAAAAGCTAATCGAATGGAGAAATCCCCATGTTAAATTTGTAAAGGGATTTAAAAGATGAAGAAGAAGCTCTTAAACAAATATCTCTGTTCCATAGAATAGAATCAGGTCATTCAGGAATGAAATCTAATTATGAGGGAATGAAAAGTAAAGTCTATTACGCTAATCTCAAAATTTTAATTAACAAAGTAATAAATAACTGTGGGATCTGCACTGCGGCAAAATATGATAGGAATCCGATTAGAAAAAAATGTGAATTTACAGAAACTCCGAGGTATATAAATGATATAATCCATGTGGACGTTTACACATATAGCAAACATAATTTCATTAACTTTATTGACAAATTCTCTAAACATACCCCTTGAGGATAGAAACCATAAGACTCTAATTGAAAAATTAAAACAATTTATTTCCATTAAAGGGAATATGAAAAAATTGGTATGTTATAATAGTATTCAATAGTATTAACATAAAATAATTCTGTAGGGAAGAGGGAATGGAAGTTCAGTTTGTTAAACCAAATAACCATGCCGGTAACTCAGATATAGAGCGACTTAATGGCACCCAAACTGAAAGAATCAGAGCACTAAACTTAGAAAACAAGATTCCAATCAAAGAACAGATCTTTAAAGCCGTAGAATATTACAACAATTCGTATCATTCCACTATTCAATCTAAGCCCATAGAAGTTCAAAATCGTATTATTGACATTAAAACAATTAAAGATATAATGGATAAAAGAAAATCCAATATGATAGGTAAGCTTAATAAGAATAGAGAAGATTACCACGAATCTCGAAAGGAAGGTTTTATTAAGAATTATGTTAGTTTGAGACATAAGGAACAACCAAAATTTAGGAAATATGCATTAAAAGGAGTACACGAAAGTAACATTAAAAGGCCATTTAAATTTTCAGATAGTACTAATATGGATGCTGATCCTAGCAACACTTCCCGTTAACCAAACAACCCTTGTGATGGAAAAGATCGATACGGATCTGGGGTTCGTCGAAATTAAAGTTGACGAAGTAGAGGTAGTTAGTAAATTCGATATTGTTTTATATATCATCCACCCTCAAAAAATTCTCGACATCGTATTTGATCTTGAGAAAAATATAAATAACTTCAATTTTAAAAACAAAATTCCACTTACAAATCTAATTTCTTCAATTAAAAGTAAAGTGTCAGTACTTTTCCCCTGTAGAAGTAAAAGAGGATTTGTTAACATTGTAGGAAATGACTTAAAATGGCTCTTCGGTACACTTGATGATGCTGATGAAATCCTTATTGAAGAGCAATTAAAAGAAAGAGAACAAAATAATCAGAATAAAATTAAAGCAATAAATCAGCAGTTAAAATTAGCCAAAATTTTAACAACTCGTTCACATTGCTAGAAAATATTCTAGTATCAGATAGAAACAAAATCACAGAGGAAATCAGCGAAATAAGAAATACCGCAAGGCAGATAATTGAACAGGAACACCATTTAGAACAACAGTTAAGGATTAATATTTTAAGAGACCAAATTGATCAGATACGGGAGAATGTTATGTCAGCTAGACAGTTTCAAAATGATGTTAACTTATTTGAATTAAAATTAAGCAAGAATTGTATAATAAAGAACGATTGTAAATTGACTAACAGTCCAAATGAAGAAATTATTGAAATAAGCAATGATCTTTTGAACAATATAAAAAGCAAGCAATTCAGTAGTACTTGTGACGAGAGAAACCTTGCCTTTCTGGCAATTACATTGTAAATTTTATAAACTGTACAATAAAATTAGCAAATAGGCAATTTAACAATAATGTTCACACATGTGTAGAGCGATATAGGAGGGTGGTCCGATAAGTACTCAGCCTACAAAAGAAAAACAAAAATTTTGGAGAAATGGCGATTTATTTTTCAATATAGTCTCCTTTTAGCTCGATATACTTGATCAAGCGAAGCTCCAACTTCTTTAACCCGTCTGAAAAATAAGTTTTCTCGAGGTCTGCAAAGTAGGCCTCCGTGGCGACGATGACCTCCTCATTCGACTGAAATTTCTGCCCGGCGAGTGACTTTTTCAAGTTTGGAAACACAAAGAATCCGCACGGGGCCAAATGTGGAGAATACGGTGGATGGGGCAGCAGTTCGTAGCCCAATTCACCCATTTGGCCTGGCGAGGGCGGAGGTGTGAGCCGGTGCGTTATCATGGTGGAAGAACACTTTTTTCTTCGCCAAGTGGGGCCGTTTTTTCTTCACTTCGGCGTCAAATCGGCCCAATAATTTGGCATAGTACAGCCCTGTTACCGTTTTGCCCTTCTCCAGGTAGTCGATGTGGATTACACCTTGTGAATCCCAGAAAACGGTGGCCATCACCTTACCGGCCGATGGGACAGTCTTCGCCTTCTTCCGGGCACGTTCGCCGGATGAAGTCACCTGTTTCGACTGTTCCCTGGTCTCTGGCGTGTACCAGTGGATCCATGTTTCGTCGACTGTCACGAAACGACGCAGAAACTCCTTCGGATTGCGCTTAAATAGCGTCAAACACTGCTCTGAAGTGGTCTCACGGTTGCGCCTGTTACCCGGAACTGGAGTGAGCAAACGCGGCACCCATCGCGCCGACAACTTTCTCATACCCAACATTTCATGCAGGATATGACCCACGCGATCTTTTGAAATGCCTATTGTCTCAGCTATCTCGCGCACCTTCAATCGGCGGTCTGCCAATACGAGATCGTGAATTTTTGTCACGTTATCCTCCGTGGTAGCCGTTTTCTTGGCACCTGGACGTGGCTCATCAAAAACCGACGTGGCGACCACGTTGAAACTCGTTAAACCAATTTTTGATGGTCGCCATCGAAGGAGAAGGGTCACCGTACACAGCATCCAAATGCTCTTTGATTTAGGTGCTCGATTTCCCTTCCAAAAACAAGAATCGAGTCACCGACCGATATTGCTCTTTTTCCATTTTTCTAAAATCCACGGACACTCCCGCTTCCACACGCGGTCAAAACAAAACTACGAGTCCGATCAGGCTGAAATTTCGACAGTAGCCGTCTACTAGAATACTCTTGCGATATTGGCGCCATCTGGCGGTGAGGCTAAGTACTTATCGGACCACCCTCGTACTATTCCATATAATCAAATCTTTACTATTAGCGAAGACTTGCTCAATTGACAAAATCAAACTTAATTATGAAGACATATACTCGTAAAAGCAATAACCGAACTTAAATTTCATAAGGTAGTTAATTATAGCAAAGGATTAAGCTCACTTGTCATTATTATAATCTTTTTAATATTCGTCACATATTTTATAAAAAAGATCTAGGAGAATCTTACAACTAAGGAGGGAGGAGTGAAGTCAGCGCCGGACATTGCCCCATCAATCGGAAATGCTGATGCTAAAGCCATCATTTCCGATGTGCAAAATACTGCAAATAAAACCAGGAAATGCTAAAGTTAGCATTTCCATGCAGTCAGTGGTTCGAACGAATAAGAACAAATAAGAGAATGCTGATTGGAGAAATGTTCGGTGGACGGCACTTCCCTTGGAAAAATAGATCATAATAAAATTGTTCTCCAAAGAGAAGAGTGTTTTTTATTTGTCCGGATGAGGCTACGAAGTGAATGTGAATTATAAACTGTGGGTGAAATATAAATTATAAAATCAAATGAACTGTAATGACCAATATTCCCAATTCACTAACTACCTACAAAATTTGTGTTGAATGTGTTCGTTCAAATTCTGCAAATGTACATATAACATTCATGTAGTTTATTGACGCTCTGTTGTCAGTATTGCATAAGACTTCCCTGCCTAAGCTTTGCAAAGTAGAAGATTAAAAATACGGGATCACGTTCAGTCTGTTAAGTACAAGTATAGTCATAAATAAAACATATTAAAGTAAATAAAGGCAAATAGACACAAAAGACGGACAGGTTACAAAATGGAATATACTAAAACAATACTGGACTTGAGCTGTAATTTTTTTTATTAAAATGACCAGTTTGTGCTACAGCAACAATATTTTCCGCAGATCGATCAGGTTTTGATCTGCCAGACTGTTTTCACTCTTCGACAGAATCAATTTTTTTTCACTTAAACTTAAGTTGTTGATTTATTTCATTTGGATTATTAGTCATCCCAAAAAAACATCAAAGCGGTTACGATATATATTTTTAAAGGTCGACAAACTTTAAAGCTTCGTGAGAAGAGCGGAAAACAAAAAAGAAGAGAGAGAAGATTGGAGAAAGCAAAAAGCAGGCTTTTTTTTATATATGACGTCTGTCGCCCTAATTATAGGTTACAATAGGTTAATGTGTTTATGGTACATATATGTATATATGAAATTACGGTGTTGGACTAGTGTCGGTTACAAGGTGTGCTTACTATACATTGTTACATTGCTTACTATACATTGTTAGTATGAGTGGGTTTTAATCCCCTCGAGAGGTTGGAGGTTTGGTTCACACCGAGCGCATCTTGTCACTCGTTTTGATCGCCATATAATTTTATTTTATTGTCAAGAGTGTCTCAATTGGCGCGGATAGATTTTAACGGCCAGTGGCAGCCATGTCATTTTGGCGATATCTGTCAAATCTGTTGTTTATTATAAACTTGCTGATACCAAATCACCATGGCAATTTACACAATTAAACAGTACGTCTAAATGATAAGATTTTATTTTCAAAATGAATGTCCATTAGTGCAAACGTTGCGCCCGTTTTACGGTAGACATGGTGGCGCTTCACAGTGGACTTCTCAACGTTTGATGGCCAAATTTTAAACGAGCAGTTTAAAGAACATCGCCGTGGTCCGTGAAAGTGTACAGCAGATGCCGAGGCAGTCGATTCCTCGCCGTGCACAAGAACTCTGCCTTTCGCAGTCTTCAACTTGGTGAGTTTCGCAGCGCGACTTGTGGCAACACCCGTTCAAGACATAGAGGCTCAAAGTTCATGGCCATAGACAGAGCTGTTTATTCGCTGACTGGGCTTGGGCGCGTTTGAAACAGGACCCCAATTTTGGCCGAAAAGTAATCTTTAGCCACGAGGTGCATTTTTGGATAAATCGCTATGTTAACAAGTAAAATGCCGTATATAGGGCATCACCAACCCACAGGACGTTCACCAGGTGACAATGCATTCTCACCATTTGGTGTGGATTTTGGGCCGCCGGCGTCATTAGTCCGTTCTTTGCCGCTACAGAGCCATGATAACCAATTTCTTATGGCCCGAACTGAACCATATGGACTTAGACGAAATGTGGTTCCAGCAGTATGCCGCTACGTGCCACACAGCAGACGCCACGAATGACATTCCGCGACTTAAGGGTAAGGTTATCTCTCGCAGAAGTGACGTGAATTGGCCACAAAGGTCATGCGTTTTGACCCCGATAGACTTTTTCTATGTGAATAAACCCCAATCGACTGCCTTTAAGGTGAACATAACACAGGCCATCGTTCAGATTCAGTCGGATCTATGCAAAAGAGTCATTGGAAATTTAAGCCCTCGGGTCTGTGCCACCGTACAAGCCGAGTTGAGCATTTGAACGATGACACATGGACATTTCAAATAAAAAAAGAATTTTGTCAATACCCTACACACAGCTTATTTCATTCCATTTCAATATATACTTGCCCTTATTGAAAACCTCTCTACCTAGGTCCCCAGTTTTACCTATACCTGGAAATTATTGTATATCTGTTAGTTTGTAGCGATTAAGTCTTCGTCTTTGTGATTGTTCGTATTTCGTTATTTGTATGTTAGTTAACAATATACTTGTATTTGTCGCAAGACACATTAATTTCTTCTACGATGGTTGTTATGTGGAGTTCCTTGTGAATTTCCTTGTTTAGCACATACTATTCTGCGTTTAATAACGGCTTTTCAATGTATGCGTGCGGGTTTTTTGTGCCCCAAATGCGACAATTTTGCTTGTTTACATACCCGCCAATATCAAAATGAGCTTCATCTGAAAAGATGATTTTTTTGGCAAAATCGGCACCATGATTTTCAAAATAATGTCGCAATATTTCCCAGCGTTGTTCAAGCGTATCCACAACCATATTCGTTCAGCGGAAGGATAAAACTAATTATCTGTCAAATCAGACATGAGCTAAGTGTTAACATTCACGAAATAAGCACTACTTGAAAAAAAAAACGTTAGATGGCGGACCCTTTATATTTCATAGAATCCTGTTTTGCATACGAAGGATAACTTGAATGTTTAAGGATTATGAAATTCCCCACAGTGGTAGTCTGTATGTCCAGATAGATTTTATCATGGTTTTGTAAATGAGTATTTTGTTGTCGGTGATAGTCTATAGTTTTTACCAAATATTCAATAGATTTTTCGAAATTTGTGTTTTATTTGGTTTCTCTTTTCTCTTTTAGAATGTGTTGCTTCTATGTTGATTTACTGCCAATAACTATGCCTAAGTACTTGGCTTGGGCACTAGTTTTTACCCTTCTTTTGTTAATTTTTATGGAAGATGAGTTGTTGATTTTCCTTGTGGTGTAAATTGTTTTTTGGATTTCCCATTTAGTGAACCACTGTATGGTGTTGTTAAAATGGCTTTGGGTTTTTTGGCTTGCACCCGTTACGTCTTTGCTAGTTTGCAAAATCATTGCGTCGTTCACAAACGTGGCTAGCATATAGTATTGGGCTGTCAGGGTAGACAGCGGTGGAAATCAAATAAAGTAATGGCCCCAATATGCTTCCCTGGGGAACGCTATCTTGTTCAATATGCAGTATGCAGAGTTTGTAAAGCAATTCCACGTCCCAAACTTTACCGAAAGCTTTAGATATGTATAGAAATAAGTCCCTTGTAACGTATTTATTACTGTGTGCGTTGGTTGTATAGTCGAGTGACGTTGTCTGAATCCAAATTGTGATTCGGTACAATTATGTCTTGGTCGAGTATTGGTTGTAGCCTTTTGTGTAGGATTTTTTTCGAAAGTTTAGATAGGATTGTCAATAGGCAAATTGAGCGGTAGACACACGCTTTTGTTACGTTTTTTGCTGGTTTAGGGATGGCATCACATTTATATTGTATATAATATTATATATATATTATATATATTGTTCTAAATATGGCGTTAAATGTATTTCTGATGTATATATAATTTGGACTTTTATTAGGTTTATTACTACACAATGAAGTAAGTATGAATTTTGAAGCGATCATATACTGCGAGTGTTATGCCTTCGTCAGCACTTTTTTGATCATCTCCCATTCACAACTGATGTTGTTGCACAGTTTTTCCATATAAGAATTGTTCTTGGCCATAGACAGACTTGAACTACAGACCTTCCGCTCAACAGTGATGATTACCATTGCACCATGACCGCCCCTGACACGAAGTGTGCGAGCAGACATTACTAAGTCGCTCAAGAATATCGGATTTCGCGCGACAGTACTGTCTGTTCCCATACTCGAACTCGGTTAAGTAAAATAGTAAAATAGAAATCTAATGTACATAAGTTAGTCTAATGTGAACTATCGGTCAGGTTGGACCACTCAGATAAAAAAATTTGTATACATACATATTCGTATTCAATTTTATTGGTCTAATTATTATTCAAGAAAAATTGGCAACCGTGACAAGACTTTGTTGTTTGTTAAGTCCAAGTTAAATAAAAAGTGTTTTAATTTTTTTGTATCTGTGTTGGTAAAATGGTAAAAATGTAAATGGTAAAGGTAAAATGTCGCAGTCAGAAGTTACAGCAATGGATTTGGAGCATTATGCCAGTCAACAGGAGTTAGTGGGAGAAGAAATTTGTGGAATCAGTCGTAATTGTGGAAAGGATTCTGAAAGAGAAAAACTGTTCCTTATGTGTGTCGTGATATTTTGAATATAAACTGCGAGAAGTTCGACGAAATGGATAGTATAATCCGAGCGACCTTCCCAGACCAGTTGGATCATCCATACTTCAAGAAGGATTATTTTGAGGCAGTGCAGAGTGTTGAATCAGTGAATACCAACCTAGTGGAGAAATAGACATAAAGCATTGGAATTTACCGCTGCATGTGCAACTAGCGGATTCCACGTATTTCAAGGTCAAGCGCATTAATATGCTCTTGGGAGCAGATGTATTTTTTGATTTGCTCATACCAGAAGATATCAAAACATCAAATAATCTTCCAGTATTGCGCTATTCGAAATTGGGATGGGTTATGGGTGTGCATCAGCGGCCGATACAACAGCGTTCATCATGTGGCCACAAAACCTTCGTTATCTTCTTTAAATAAGCTCTTACGAAAGTTCTGGGAAACAGTGGATCATGATTCCCCGGTAAATACATTGAGAAATGAAGAACACGACTGCGAGGCGCACTTTCAAAGTAATACAAAGATCAGCGCGAACCACTTTGTAGTACGACTGCCATTCAAGGAGGACCAAGGAGCATTCTTAGGCGAGTCCTACGAAATGGCTAGAAAACGTTTTTTGTCATTGGAAATAAGACTAGACAAAACCAGTGAATTGAAATCGGCATACATCCCATTCATGCAAAAATATGGTCATATAAGTGATAAGAAGAGACCACACACACGTGGTAGAATACAATGTACAACAATACAACATTGTGTAATAAAACTTGACAGTTCATCAACAAAGCTGAGAGTAGTACTCGATGCTTCCGCAAAAAGTACATCCGGATATTTTTTTAATGATATTTTAATAGTTGGTCCAACAGTCTAACCAGATCTATTTTCTATTACAACTAACTTTCGAATAAAAAAATACGTTTTCACTGGGAACAAGATGTACCGACAAATATGAAAAGATTCTTGGGATAGAATGATGCAATTAATATTATGGAGAGCACAACATGACCATCCATCGCAAATATAACAGGTTAATACTGTAACGTATGGCACAGCATCCGCTTCATATTTAGCTACGAAATGCTTGGTAAAGTTAGCAGATGATAACAAAGGTAAATACCCCATGCTGCTGAGGTTTTAAAATCGTGTTTTAATGTTGGCGATTGCCTTACAGGCACAGAGATTGTAGAAGATGCCGAAAAATTGTTAACCGAAATCTGTCATCTATTGAAACGGGGTGGCTTCGAGTTAAGAAAGTTTTGGGTCAACCACCCAAAAATGTTTGAAAAAATCCCGGAAGAGCATTAAGAACAATTTGTTTCGCCTCATAATCAGAAGCTTCCTCCGATTCATTTAAGTTTAAGTTTGATTTTGAGAATTTATATGAACGTTTGTGCAGGCGCTGTACTTGTCGATCTTGCCCGGTTATTTGATCCGTTGGGAGTATTTAGACTTGCAATAGTCCTCGGGAAGTTTTTTTTTGAAAGAACTTACTTTTTGAAATTTAGCCTGGGTTGAACAACTTCCTGAAGAGCAAGCCAATAAATGGCATCATTATCTGAAGGAATCCTTCACGCTAAGAGAATTAAGAACGATATGATTCCCGTCCCACTTTGGGCATGCGTATATCTTTGACCTGTTGATGATAGTGGATGTATCTTCTCACAATTGCTGTGCTCGAAGTCGTCAAATACAACATATCCAATAGAATTTTTGGAGAAGATCATGTGAATACTCGTACTTGAATCTCCCACAACAAAGATCGAAATGGACCCACCCATCACCCAATTTGGTCCCTGGATTGATGGTGGTCTTCCAGGAAGCAAATGTTCCGCCAATGAAATAAAAACTAGGACGTGTAGAGGAAATTATATAGGGTAATGATGATTTAATTCGGGTGCCCACAGTAAAAAAAACCCAAAACGGCATCTGTAACGAGCAATATACAACTTGTGTCCGTTGCCCATACCAGCAGAGACGAATACGGTTATTTGACCAGAATACTTGAGAATTAACAGCCGAATTCCTAAGGGCGCTTGTCAAACTAATTGCTCTGTGGAACCAATGCCTAAAGGCAAAAAGATTGTAACATCACTGCTGCCGGTTGTTCTCATGGTGTGTTTAAGCTTCCATTCGTCAATGGCCCAAACAACAGAACGAGTGAAGATAAATCGACTAGATGAAGCAGTTGATATACATATATGTATGTATTTTGAAAACATTGGAAAAATACAAACCGTTAATAGCCACTGGAATATACAGGGTGTCCCACGAGCACTGTGCCAAAAAGCTAGAGCGTGTAGGCCTAGTCAAGCAAGAAAAAAATCGTATGGAGGGGGGGGTCTATTCCCCCCGTTTAGCCGGGAGGGGCAACTTTCTAAAAAATTTACTTAATTTGGAAAAAAAATTATTAAAAATCAACAGTTACAGCCACAATGCCGTGATATACTTTTTTGTAAAGCCAGAAACATCTTCTTTCATATGGTATTTAAATGAAGCTGTTTTACGGAATAGTTTTTGAGAAATTAATTTTCAAACTCAAAATTTTGAAAAAAAATTGCAAAAAAAAAATTTCGAACTACTTTTTTCCAAAATTGTATGTAATTAAGTACTATTTTTTTTTTCCAAAATTCAATTTCCTTATTAGTTTTTAGTTAAAAACAGAAAACCGGATGCAAAAATGTCTTGTAGTTTTTGAGAAATTAAAAAAAAACCAGAACCATTTTTTCTAAGAAATACCTTTTTTTGGTTTCAACCCGGCTGGACTTGTAGGGAAAATTAATGTACGAGTATTAAACATTGACCTCTTTTTTATTATTTCTAAAAATTTGGAGTTTTATTATAATAAATTTTCAACATGATCCCCATTTTTTAGAAGGCAAAGATTATATCTCCTTCTAATGGCTGCACATAAGTCTATGCTTGACAAATTTTCCTGCAATTTGACTCCAGCGACTTCAATCCGTTCTTTCAGTTGTTCCAAAGACACTATTTCCACTTCGTAAACATAATTCTTCACGAATCCTCACACATAAAAATCTAGAGGAGTTAAATCTGGTGATCTAGGTGGCCATTCCGTGGCGCCCCTTCTTCCGATCCAACGGTCACTAAAATGATCATCCAGCCAGTTTCTAACCCGTAAGCTGTAGTGTGCTGGTGCTCCATCTAGATTAAATTATCTGCTAAGGCCAAAGGAACGTTGTCCATCAAATCGGGCAAAAGGTCTCGTAGGAACTGCAGGTATGATTCTCCATTAATAACGGCATTCAAAAACCGGGGCCCGATTACAGTTTGCCCAACAATACCAAGCCAAACATTACAGCTAAAGCGGTGTTGTGATTTATTTTGTTTCTTGTTGTGTGGATTGTTGCTATTCCAATGATGCAAATTGTGGAAGTTAGTAACCCTATCTCTGGTAAACTGGGCTTCATCTGTCCAGAATATCCTTGCAAAATAGTTTCGTTCAGTTTCATCTCGAAGCAGTAATGATCGACAAAATTCTGCTCTCAAAAACTTGTCGTTTGAGGTGAGTTCCTGAGCTGGCCTAAAATGGTACGGGTGTAAGTTTTCGGTATGAAGCACTCGCCATACTCTAGATTTGGACACTCCAAGCATAATAGCCATCCTCCTTGTACTAAGGGAGGGATTGCGTCGGACCAAATTCAAAATCCGGGTAGAGCCCATCGGCGGCGGGCGGACCCAGACGAAATTCGCAGGTCAGTTTTCAGGCGTTATCAATGAAAAAAAAAGAATTAATCCAGGGTTATTCCAATACTGTGTCACTTTATTGTATCCTCATAAAACTCCGATTTTTTTTTAAAAATAATAAAAAAGAAGTCAACGTTTCATACATTAATTTGCCTACAAGTCCAGCCGCGTTAAAACCAAAAAAATGGTTTTTCTTAGAAAAAAAGTGGTTCTGGTTTTTTTTTAATTTCTCAAAAACTACAAGACATTTTTGCATCCGGTTTTCTGTTTTTAACTAAAAACTAATAAGGGAATTGAATTTTGGAAAAAAAAATAGTACTTAATTACATACAATTTTGAAAAAAAATAGTTCGAAATTTTTTATTTTCATTTTTTTTTTCAAAATTTTGAATTTGAAAATTAATTTCTCAAAAACTATTCCTTAGAACAGCTTCGTTTAAAAACAGGATGAAGGAAGAGGTTTCTGGCTTAACAAAAAAGTATATCACGGCATTGTGGATGTAACTGCTGATTTTTAATATTTTTTTTTCCAAATTAAGTCAATTTTTTAGAAAATTTCCCCTCCCGGCTAAACGGGGGGGAATAGACCCTCCCATACGATTTTTTTCTTGTCTTGACCAGACCTACACGCTCTAGCTTTTTGGCACACTGCTCGTGGGACACCCTGTATACATATATTACAACCTTGCAGCCTATTTCTTGAAATCACGTGAAATTGAGTCCTATCTGCAGCGAATGGAAGAATTTTGTGTGCAGGAAAACATTCACGACTCATTCCAACGAGATTTTTTACAATTACAATATCGGAAGGCAGGAAATGACTCGAAAAGCTAAGTAGCTGATGGAATCCATCCGAAAGTTCTATCGCCGATTCCACGTCAAATCTTCTAAAGCGTAGTGTACTTCAAATTAATCAGCAATTTCAGGCTGTAAATGTCTACCTAGCCAAGATCACAAACCTAATTCAAGAAGGCAAATTATCTTAAACAAAATATCGCCTCTCCAACTTCATATTTGATTCTGGTGATCAAAAACTAGTACTAGATATTCTTTTATATTTAAATCATGCAAGGATTAATCCTCAAATAATAACGCCTCACCAACTTACCGAACACATTATGCTATTGTAATAAAATAAATAAATAAAAAAGGCACATTTACCAGATACTAACGAAGAGATCAACACTGGACCTGCACAAAATGGCATCAGTGAAGGCACGAGTTTTGAAAGAGGCAGTTGTTTTAGAAATGCCGAATTTCAATCGTTTAATTTAATTCCTATTCCCATTCCACAACAATCTTATAGCTATCTAGTGGAAACATCTTCCCAATTTTTCCCATTTCACAAGCAAAGAATGATTTTTTTTTTGTGTTAAGTTCATGCAAGGAGCTATCGTCGCAACATTTTCTCTGTAAAAACGTACATCCCACTTACACCAAACAAGCTACCGCTAGCAGTTTCGAGATAGCACTGTTGAATCATAAGAACCATATCCTTCACGAGTGTAAGCTAAAAAAAAATACTCGCTGGAGATTACTGGAAATCATTGAAGGGTTCTCGGATAACAGGCCATTAAATATGTAAAGAAATCACGGAAGGTCTGACGGATATGGCTTGTTTGAATTTAAGGAGCCCTATATGGTGAAAACGCCAACCATGTCTATCAAGCGAATATTGGAGTACAATAATACCGTCATCATCAAGAACTCATTTATTCCAAACACCATTTCCATTTCCATTTATTCCAAGCACCTGGGTCCTAAAACCATCAAAACCAAGTACTAGTTACCTTCCGCAGGTACATGACACTGATGAAATGGATTTTGTAAAATTAAAAGATCAAATCAACACAACACAGTAATAACTTTCAGTCATGGTTAGAGAATATTTTGCCAAAAATTAAAATAAATATTAAAAAATAAGGGATTTTTTTTTTCAGTTAGACACTAAGAACCCTATAAGGAGGAGGGTATGTTAAGATTTGTATTTCTCACGACTTCTACTGAGATGACACTAAGTGTGCGAGCAGCCATTACTAGGTCGCGCACGAACATCGGATAGCACTGTCTGTTCCAACACTCGAACTGTACATAAGTCAGTCTGAGGTGAACTATCGGTCAGATTGTCCCACTCGTCTAAATAAATTTTTATATTTGATTTGATTTGAGTTTAATTATAATTCAACACCATCGAAAAATGCCACAGTAAATTCAATGGCCTCAGTCGTTGCCACGTGTAAAGCAATATACCATCTACGCCGAGTTGATTTATCAGTTTAATCGCAGTTACCGTTGAGCGAGTATGTAACGAGCCGATGAAAGTCTGATTTCCTGAGTAATGGGTTAGAAGCGGTAAGCTGAGAGTTTTAGACTCAGCAAAGGTTCCATCAGATTTTCTGAGTACATCCAGCTTTCTCCGATTTTTTCGCTTGAGAACACTAACCAACTTGCTGGTCGCGCTCAGGGATTTGATCTCTGCGCAGAAGGAGTTATAGGAATCATTCTCCGATTTTACGAATAAGCTTCTTATATTCCTTCAGCTTCGATCGATATTTATTTCAGTCATCTTTTGAGTTCGATTCAAGAAAAACATTCAGGAAAATTCTGGCATCCCTGCGAACACATTGGAGCTCAGCGTTTCACCAGGAAACCAATTTCCTGAAAGGAGAGGAGACATGCGAGTTCAAAACAATTGGTGATGGCGCTGCTCAGTTTATGAACGGCATCCTCCACCAATTGCTTCGTTCTGAGTTTAGGTAGGGTTTGAATGGATTTCTCAAGCTCCTCTCTAAGCCGTACCCACTCCGTCTTTCTCGGATTCCGCGAGAGAAGGCGATCCCAAACTTCATTTGGAATTCGATATATCTATGAAGACAACGTATCATCTCGTAAGACTTTCCAGTTATCGATGGCCTTCACATGCCTATTAGGAACCACCTGTCGTTTCGGGGTCACAAAGGTTTTTTGAGAGCCAACATTGTTGATGATAAGGTCAGACGAAAGAGGGAAGTTTAAAAGATGGTCTCCTCTCCGGTTGCATTTGCTGCTGCTTCAAACAGTATATTGAGCATTAGCATCGCATGATGAGTCCAAACTTTCTGGCTTCACAGTACTCTACGAGTTCAGAAACCACCTTCGGTGGCGGAGGCAGTACAGAGTCGCAGGGGAAGTAAGCAGATGCCACGACGAAGTATTCAATTGCTCTGTGCGCTTTGGAGCAACCTTTAGCAGTCACCAAATATTGTTCAAGTTTGGTTGCCGATAATGTGTTCGATATGCTGAGGCAGATCCTAGGTCTTTCGGCTCGCTCATCATAAAGAATCGTAGCATCACGTATATCACCAAGACGACACAGGCGTTTATTCCACACTCTTATGATTTGTACTACTGCATGCAATTCTGCTACTGAGAAAAGCGGTAGCAGCCTTGGAATGCTGTAGATTGATCCGAGTAAAATTTATAGATTAAGACTGCAGAGCCCGTTCCATCCTTCAACTACTTGATATCAAAATAGAATACATTCCTAGCAAGACCAAAGTGAATCGTACACAGATTTCGGGGTCTTAACAGAGCCGTTATCCAATCCCACAACCCTGTAGCCCTCTTTTTTCAGAGAGCCCTTATTCTTCTTCTTCTTCTTCTTTTCCTTTTTCCGGCGTTGTTATGGTCAGAAGTGTAGGACCATAACTTTCCCACTTAACTGCATTCCTACTGGTCCGCTTGTGGGGTCCGCCGGTTTGACCTCAGAAAGTAACGGCAGGCTTCCCGGGTTGGGATTACTTCATCGCTGAGGCCAATCAAATGCTGGTGTTTTTGCATTTGTTTGCACCAATTGTTTTTCGGCCTGCCTTTTTTTTTTTTTTTTTTTGTGACACGGGCATGCTCCAGATTTTTTTGTTTGATCTTACTCTTACAACACCGGTGATCTCCAGTCGTGTCAACCCACTGATTTGCATGTACACTTGTGGTGGTATATGTGTCCCTAGGCTCACCTTGGTGTTTTCTAAATTGCCTAGATGTGATTTTTGTTTACCTTTGTTTTAGTCGCCTTTTACGACAAGCGAGAGGTATCGCTGCAGAGATATTCTTAACCCGTCCCTGCACGGAAAGAGAGCCCTTATTCTCTTTGTAGAAATAGATAGTCCTGGCCCTCTCAAGTACCGGGTTCTGCGCAGGTAATCGCATCAGCACATCCAGCTTGTTTCCAGTTTTTCCCGGAATAGAGCAGATTGCGCGCGTTCATTTTAGTAGACTGACTACTTGGTGGGTAGTAGTTCCCAGGGGAGGGATTTTCGGAACCATGCTACTGATACAGATGTCTGAGGAACAGCTCACCGCGAATGTACAATTTATCAGAGCAGACCTTGTTCCGGCCCCGATAAAGGAAGTCGGTCGTTTCTCCTATTGTGGGTACCAGCTGGAGTGCCTCCATGCTTTAGGTTGTCCATTCATTCATGTTACTCGGGTTCTTCAGGTCTCAGTTCGAGGTCATTGCCCTCTCATCGAAAAATAAAATACTGGGTGAATTTTTTCATTACTTTTCCTTGTAGCATTATAGCTCCCAGTTCTAAAGCGCTCGCGTCACAGTGCAACTCAATTTTGTCCCTGGGGGAATACAATGCTAACACAGGTGATTCTTTCAACCTCTTTTTGAGAAACTCGAATGATTCCAAGTCCGCCACACCAAAATAAAACAACCTATCCTTATGTCGAGATCATATAACGGTTTAGCTTTCATTGAAAAATCCTTGACAAACCACCGGAAATACGAGCATAATCCTACAAGGCTTTGAACGGAATGCATATTCTGATAATTCTTCATTGCTCTAGAATAATAATTAAACTCAATAAAATCAAATAAGAGTATTTATACAAATTTATTTATCTGAGTGGTCCAACCTGGCCGATAGTTCACCTTAGACTAACTTATGTATTGTACATTAAATTTTTATTTCACATGTAAGTTAATCGAGTTCGAGTGCGAAATCGACCTAGTAATGTCTGCTCGCACACTTAGTGTCATCTCAGGTGAACTCGTGGGAAGTACAAATCTTAACATACTCGCCTCCTAAGAGGAGAAAACAACCCCTTATTTTATTATTTTATTTTTTATTTTTGGGCAAAATATTATCTAACCATAACTGAAAGTTAAGCAAATGTGTTAACAAATAATATAACAATAAAATCCATTGCATCAATGTCATATACCTGCGGCAGGTCACTGGTACGTGCTTTTGAAGGTTTTAGTGCTGTTGGTGTTGTGTTATGTTGGTGTTTGGAATAAATGAGTTCTTGATGATGACAGTATGATTGTACTCCAATATTCGCTTGATAGACATGGTTGACATTTCAGCATACAAGGTACCTTAAATTCAAGCAAGCCATATCCGACCACCGTTAGACCTTCCGTGATTTCGTTGCATATTTAATGGCCTGTTATCCGAGATCCTGTAGAGAATATCCACAGAACCCTTCAATGATTTCCAGTAATCTCCAGCAGGTATTTTTTTTTTGCTTACACTCGTGAAGGATATTGTTCTTATGATTCAATAGTGCTATCTCCAAACTGCTAGCGGTAGCTTGTTTGGTCTAGGTGGAATGTACGTTTTTATAGAGAAAATGTCGCGACGATAACTCGTTGCATGAACTTAACACAAAAAAAATTATCCTTTGCTTGTGAAATAGGAAAAATTGAGAAGATGTTTCCACTAGATAGCTATAAGATTGTTGTAGAATTGGAATAGGAATTAACTTAAACAATTGAAATTCCACGCTGTCGCTGTGCGTGGGGCCATATTTAAACTGCCTCTTCCAAAACTCGGTCCCTTCACTGATGCCATTTTGTGCAGATCCAGTGTTGATCCCTTCGCTAGTGTTAGTATAGCTGGTAAATGTGCCTTTATTAGCATAATTTGTTCGGTAATTTGGTGAGGTTTTATTATTTGAGGATTAATCCTTGCATGATTTAAATTTAAAAGAACATCTAGTACTTTCTTTTCAAAATTTTAAACCAGCAAAATCAAATATGAAGTTAGAGAGGCGATATTTTGTTTAAGATCATTTGCCTCCTGTTTTTCTTGAACTACGTTCGCGATCTTGACTAAGTAGGCATTAATAGCCTGAAATTGCTGATTAATTTGAAGTAAGCTACGCTTTAGAAGATTTGACGTGGAATCGGCGATAGAAATTTGTTTTTGGATGAGTTCCATAAAATGCCACTCATTTTGCTTGGCCTTGTGTATTTGACTCTCAATATGCCTGGCGTCATCCTGATCAAGAACCCTAAAAAAAAATATAAGCTACAATACTTTTCCCACAATACCCAGGGGGAATTCAGTATTCGAGTCCTTTCCTGCTTTCCCATACTGTAGTTGTAAAGAATCTCGTTGCTATGACTTATGGGTTCTTATATCGATCGTTGGTTTGCAATATACTTCGTGAATGTTTTCCTGCGCACAAAATTCTTCCCTTCGCTGGAGGTAGGACTCAATTTCACGCAATTCTAAGAAATAGGCTGCAAGGTTGTAATATATGTACATATATGTATATTCCAGTGCCTTTTAACGATTTGTATTTTTCCAATGTCTTTGTTAAGTTCAATTACTTATGTGCTGACAATGAGCCCAGCTACACAAGTTAATTCAGTTACAATACTTCACGTAACAACAACCATCGTGCTGACACCACCAAAACAAGAAATAATATTTATTGGGTCAAGCCAACAATTTATTGTACTGACGCTGCATTACCGCCAATAACCTTAATTTTTAAGCATTTATTACAATTATTAGAATAAGCAATATTATTGTATAAAAGAGGTGAAGGTGGAAAATAAATTCAGTATTGATTAACATTAATACCCAATAATCAATCAATTTAATTGTGAACAAGTTCAAGTGCTTGCATCACACACATATCAAATATCAAGTTTATGCGCTTGATATTTGTATTGTATAATATAGGTACATTCAGAACATTGGGTGACCCTGATGTGATTCGCAGGGATCAAATCAAATCCGATCATCAGATCAAATTAGACATCCTTGTCCTCAAGGGAAAGCAGACAAGACTGATCAACATATACGGACATCGATTGCTCCAGAATCAAAATGACATTATTGAAAAACTCATCGTGACACAGTTGGCAACTTGCCAAGAAATTCAGCGAATAATAACCAACTTCAATAAGGACTCCTTAGACAGGAAAAGTTCAAGGACCTACTTTGAAGAATAACTCCAGCGCCTACAAGAGCACGGAGTACGTTTGAACACACAAATTCGAAAATACACAGATTATCGAACACTCCTGTCGATCATGACTACTTCGTCAAACGATATTTCTACAAAATCTCAGCATTAGCTAAAGAGTATAAAGATCGTTTTCAAGACGGGATACGGTCGACATTGGACATCGAAGAACAATCAACCACATCAAGGGTTTATCCACTGAAGGTATCGATCGAAACAGTGGAAGAAAATCCACCAAAAATCAGTGGTGCGATAAGAAGACATAGGGCAATTATGTGCTCCCTCAGAAAACAAATCGAGGAATTATCTTTGAGACAAGACGAGCCCATAACAGTAACACGAGTTGAAGCGTAGAACAATTGAACAGTTTTGGCAACAGATAGAATGCCTGAAATACACAATATGGGAGTTGACTGATGACCCTGCAGCAGCTGGGTAAAGTCAGCCAGAATTCATCACCATGGAGGCAATGGTAGAAGAAAACCTTATTAGCTTAGCAATAAGGCTACAAGAAAAAAGGCATGGAATTGTCGAAGATGCCCCATCAACGGGCGTGACAATTCAGAATTCGACAACCTTACAAAAGGTAACATCTCCAAAATTCGATCGCGACTATTTGAAGCGGAGACAATTTCAACCCTTGTGCAAGAAATAATTGGACAACCAAGGCAAATACAAGCTCAACCATCAGCACTAGCCATTAAAAACCTCCATGATACGACGCAAGAATGCTTGATGGCATTACGCAATATCGGCGTGGACACTTCAACATGGGATCCCCTTCTACTTCATTTACTAGTAAATTAACTAGACCTAGGAACAAGGATCCTATAAGAGCAATCTCTCAAGAAGCCCAAAGAATTGCAGTCAATCAAGGAATTCCTATCGTTTCTTGAGAACCAATTCTACTAGAATCAATTGGACAAAGGAAAAAGGAGACTTCACCTTGAGTTTGTGCATCATTAACGTCCAGCCACGGTAATTAGACCCTTTGCAAGAGTTGCGGAACCGGAACACACCCTTTATTTGCCTGCAGACAGTTCTTACAACTACAATTAAATTATATAATTGTGTTTCAACAAGTTGTTCAGGGTGCGATAAAAAACACAACACGCTGCTACATATTGGGAGCAACGCCAAAGGGTCCGCTAACAATAAACAACAAATGAACACAGCAAAAAGCAGTAACAATCTTCAAGGTGGAACAAGACACTCAGAGACACTAGCTGCATCCAAAAGCTCAGAAAGGCATCATTACGTTCTCCTCAGTACAGCCATCGTTGAACTCGTAGCAACCAATGGACAGAAGTTGACATGCAAAGTCATTTTAGATTCCGGCTCTCAAGTGAACTTAATTACCGCACGCCTAGTGAAGAGATTGGACCTTCATACAAGAAATACTGCCAAGGCATTGGCGATGGCAGGAAGGTATCCCATCAACGTGTGAATGTACAACTACAGTCAAGAACAACTGCCTTCACTACTCATCTAGAAGCCTTTGTCCTACCACACATCATAGCGGTACAATCTCCGCAACATTTTAACATGGCCAATACCAAAAAATATCCCGCTAGCAGAACCAGACTTCAATTATCCAAACAAAATCGATGTACTTTACGGGGCAGAGTTTTATCATCAACTACTTTCCATCGGGCAAATACATTCAGCAGACGATCTACCGATCCTTCAAAACACAGTTTTTGGTTGGATATTAGCTAGAAAAAATAGGTTAAATTAGGTCAATCACAGCAACATGCGGAATCTTTGCGTGATGATGACAATGACCTTCATCAAATGATTGAACGTTTGTGAAGTCTCGACGAAGTTGAACCAGCACGTAGTAATATATTAAAACCGAAAACATGTGCGAAGCTTATTTCGCGCAAAACACACATAGAGATACTGATGGCCGCTTCATTGTCAATTTACCATTTCATGAAGGTCCGGAAGCTTTAGGCTTTAGCTTTAGAAAACAGCTCTCAAAAATACTGGTCCATTGTACAATACTAGCAGAGAGACCCCTTGTCTTTATTGTATTTTCCCCGTTGTCCGGAGAAAAGTGAGGAGGGGTTTTTGTGATGTAGCCAAGGGTGCGCCACCGTGCGAGTGAAGGCGGGACAATCGTAAGGAAAGTGTTCTGCTGTGTCATCCTCCTCGCAACATGCAGCACAGGTAGGTGTCTCACTGATGCCAAGAACGTAGAGATGCTTGGCAAAATTGTAATGGCTCCCGTAAGCCTTCTGCAATCATTTTTCTTTAAGGATAAGAAAAATGTTGCGGTCTTCTGCAGACATCAGGGCGTACGCGCTTAGTCATCCTCCATCCTGGATATTCCCTCCATCTACGACTGTGTGCATTAAAGACCCAGTCGATGATGTCAGATTTGACCGTGGAAGTAGATAGACCTAAGGCGGGTTCAGGTCCTGAGAAACTCTCCTCTGAGCCCCTTCTAGCGAGTTCATCGGAGATCTCGTTTCCTGGGATCCCAGAGTGACCTGGGACCCATACAAGCCTTAGTGAATTAAGTCTTCCTAGTTTATTCAAAAATGTCTTAAGTCCATGCCCTAATTTGGAGTTGGACACAGCTTTGAGTGAAGCTTAACTGTCCCTGCAGACGCATATGCTTTTTCCTTTCCACCTATGCTTCACAACTTAGTGCATGGCCATAAGGAATGCGTAGATCTCTGATTGAAAGACAGACGCATATTTTCCTAACGAGAAGTGCAGCCGAATGTTTTCGTGCTCAAAGAAAACTCCAACGCCGGACCCCTGCCCAGTCTTGGAGCCATCTGTGAAAATGCGAAGACATTCCATTCCAGGTTCAGTGTCTGGCCAAAGCCAGTCCTGACACCATGAAATTGTGACTGTGAAATTACAGCGCAGTAGGATGGCAGGTGTCATTGCGTCAAAAGGCATATCCATGAGACAGAGGTCGTAGGATATTTCTCGCGCAAGTACACTTTGACTCCAATGCGAGTTGTAACAAAGACCACTCCTCTTTAGGTGAGACATGGCTTTAAGTGCGCACCCTCTGATGTCATATGATTCATCATAGTATCTAGAGCAGCTCCCGGCGTGCTGGGGAAAGCCCCGGTGCAGCTGAGACAGACCGCTCTTTGTAGTTTGGTGAGTGAAGCCATAACGTGTTTGCGTATTAGCCTGTTCCACCAAACAACCGATGCATATGAGATTATCGGTCTTATCATTGCCGTGTAGATCCAAAGGACCTTTTTCGGTCCTGGGGCGATAAGCCCCATGTTTTGCCAAAGGCACCTTTGCATTGCCAAAAAGCTGAGAGCGCTTTGGTGGTTTTGGACTCAACATGCTTTGAGCAAAGAAGCTTGCTATCTAGGATGACTCCCAGGTACTAAGCTTCCTTGGATATCGGGATGGGAATGCCTTTTAGCACCAGCTGAGTAATGCCAGTATTTTTCCCCCTTCTCGTGAAGAGAACGACATCAGTCTTAAGAGAATTAATCGACATCCCATTACTCGTGCACCATTCCTCGATCACATCTAGCGCCGCCTGCGCCTTGAGACAGATAATCGCTAAACATGATCCGGGTAGAGAACAGCAACATCATCGTTATCAAAAGCTATACATCTAGTATACATCCAGTTTATGAGGGAATACGAAGAATTAGGTCACCTGAGTAATCGACTTCAATGACATAATTGCACCAAACTACGTAATTCCTCATCATTGCGTGTTTAAGGCCGACAGCAGCACCACTAAACTTCGAATTGTTTTCGATGCTTAATGGAAAAATCCGGAAAATCATTAAACGACATACATATGTATACTGGCCCCACGGTTCAGGGTGACTTATTTCATTGTTGCTTCTATTCCGGTTACCACGATATGTCTTTTGCACCGATATTCAAGAAATGTATCGGCAAATAATCATTTACACAGACAATAGACGATACCAAACAATCGTATGGAGAACTGATGTGAAAGAATATTTACGCTATTATCAACTAAATACGGTGAATTACGGCCCAAGAGCAGCACCATATTTAGCCACAAAGTGCTCACAGCAACTAGCAAAGGAAAATAGCGAAATGTTGGCATTAGGCGCTCATGCTTGACACAACGATTTTTATGTCGATGGAAATTATGGAAATTAAATATAATTTATCAACTGCATTAGAAATACAAAATCAACTCATCATCATCTTAAAGAGTGCAGGATTCAATCTTCGAAAATGGTGCGCCAAGCATCCCCGCCTACTATTTACAAGGCATCGCACCAGAGCATGAGGAAATCGATCTCGACTTCAGCAACAAAAACAGTGCGTCAATCAAGGCACTAGGATTGACATGGTAACAGAAAAATGATACATGGATACACCCGTTCTTATTTCTATTATTTATATCTGAAATTGTCCTCGCTTGGATTAACTCCCCTTCTTCATCGTTCCAATCGAATTGCTGTTATACAGGGATGATCCAGCGGATGATTTATCCAGGGGCCTTCAACCAGCTAGGCTACCATAATTTATGGTCTACTTTTCTTATCTGGCCACCAAGAAGCTCTCAATTTCAGAAGACGCAGAGAAAAAGCGAAAAAAACCAACTGTAGCAACAGCTACTTATAATTCCAATCAAGAAATGATTTACAAGATTAACCACAATTCGTTCAAAACTCTTCAAAGGATAACTGGATATATTCTACGCTTTTGTAATCATTCCAGATGCATCAATGCGCAACAATAAAATGGTATACTATTGACACCAAGGCAGTTAGAAGATGCACTCGTTGTCATAGTTCGAGCAATGCAGGCATTTGACTTCATGAAAGAAATCAATAACCTGCAGACCTACAAAGATTCAAGGCATAAGGGTAACATCAACACACCTGCTAAATTCCTGGATGATAAGGAAATTATTGAGTTGGAGGCCGATTAGAGGCTGGAACACTGCCATTTGACGCCAAGCATCCAATGCAATGCATATTCCATACAATAATCCTCTAGTAAAACTATTGATGCAAGAAATCCATGATAAGCATAGTCACTGTGACCCCCAAATATTACTAGCACATGTGAGATAACGATTTTTCCAATCAAAGACAAGATAATGGCACGATCAATAGTATGCCACTGCGTGAAATGCAGCAGAGCCAGACCTCAGTTACTTCAACAAGTTATGGAGAACTTACCACCACAAAGAATAACACCAGCGAGTCCCTTTATAAATACAGGAGTCGATTATTGCGGACCTTTTGGATACATTACAAAATTCGTGGTAAACGACCTAAAAAGGCTTATGTGGCTTTTATCTTCTGCTGCTTCCCCACAAAGGCAGTGCATACAGAGCATGTAAGCGTCCTACCTACCGAATCATTTATTGGAACGCTGAAACTATTCATCGGTCGTAGAGGACGTTACCAGCACTTATATTGCGATAATGCAACAAATTTTGTGAGAGCAAATAATCAATTGTCCGAATTGGAGAACGCTATCTACTCAGAAAAGGCGCGTACTGCTATTATAAAGGATTGTAGTAATAATACGATACAATTCAACGTCATTCCTCCAAGGGCTCCACATTTTGGAGGTCTCCTGGAAGCAGCAGTAAAATCAGAAAAACACTTATTAAGACGGAGTGTATCAACAGCATCATTAACGTATGAAGAGTTGGAAACGGTACTAGTTGGTATCGAAGCTATCTTAAACTCTAGACCATTCATACCACTTTTAAGTGACCCTAACGATCTAACGGCATTTACACCAGGACACTTCCCGATCGGGGAACCTCTTACCGTTCAAATCGACACATATGCAGTCCCGATGAAACAAACTCTTGTGACTAGATGGAACTTGGTTTCACATCTCAAGCACAAATTCTGGAAGAGATGGTCGCACGAACACCTTCAATGCCGCCACAAATGGATGAAATTGTCTAAGAATATCAACCCAAGGGTCATTGTAAAGGAAGACAACGTTCCAGCACTTCAATGGCCGCTCGGTAGAATCATTTAAACTTATAAGGGTGATGATAGTGCTGTTCGAGTGGTCGATGTTAAGACAAAGTCTGGAATCTGGAAACGTGCAATTCACAAATTAGCACCATTACCCATTGAGAATGAAGTTAACAGTGACATATATTCTGGGAATGAAGATGTATAGTCAATACATAGCACTCAAGCACCAGAACCAGGGCACACAAACCCGCCAAGAGGCAACGGTCGTCTAGCGCCAGTGGAATTACGTCATTATTAACACTTTGTCTAATTCTGCCGATAGTAATCAGTATCGAATATCGAAATCCAGTAAAGTTCATCGTACATTAGAATCTTAATCCGTTGATAGAAGAATATAAGGAATTATCCAATGGAACATTAACACTCAACCATTTATGTTAAGAAATTCAGCAGGGGAGCTTTTGCACAAACACACTAAATCAATTTCAACATATTTGTAATAACCGAACTACAGTCGGAAAATATGGTTTTACTAACCAAACGAATTAAAAGAGGAGCCATTAACATAGTTGGAAAAGTTGCCAATTCTCTATTTGGAGTATTAGATTCAGAATATACAGAACAAATGAAAAACACAATAGAGCAAATTAACACAAATGAAATTAACTTATTAAGGTTACTTAGAAATCAAACCTCAGTTATCGACTCAACAATAAACATTATAAAGCAAGACCAAATGAATTTTCAAAAATTGATTTGATCAGATCAACAAGCAATTAAACGAAATAAGAACGAGGATACGTGATAAGTGAAGAAAGCTATCAAGCCAAAATATCTCAGATAGTCACATCCCTCTCATCTCAACTTATCTTAATGATAATCAACATTCAAAGAATGCAATCATCACTTATTGATGTACACGCGGACTTACCACTTATCAGTTCACTATTATTGTCAACGCATCAACTAAAAAGGGAGCTAAAAATCATCAACACTAACTTATCAGCATTTCTAGAGATGCCCACAGACGAAGAAGATCTCTTAAAGCTCTGCAAACTGATGACAGTAAATTGAAGCAGAACGGATAATCGAGCCATATTTTGGATCACTCTTCCATTAGTAGACTAAGAACACTACGAGCTGTTAAGATGACATGCATCGCGACCAACCATTCCCAATTCAGTCCGCCACTTTAGAAGGCTGCATCAACTTAAGCGATGGACAATATTTATGTTTCAACGTACAATCAGCGGAGGAGCAGACGTCTGCTCTTGCAAAATGAGCCTTTTCAATAACCAAAAAAACCCACTTGTATACTACACAAATCTGAAAAGAATTCAACTTGGATTCAACTCGAGCACAAAAATCAATGGTTATATGCTACAAACACCCCATCTCGACTTACTGCGATCTGTACAAATGTACAAATGCTCTAAGAAGGTTCTGAGACATTGAGACAAAAATGTATCACTACCCAAGGTCATAACACATTCTCCACCAACTTGAAGGGGTCATACACAAACTTTGGAAACATATCGGAAATTGCAATACCAGAGCATCAATGCTACAATCTTACAACATAAACTTCAAGTTATCAGTCATCACAACTTCGCAATTGGATACTTGACTCTCACATTGTCGATTATATTAATCATCTATGTACATAGTCCAGAAACACAAAACAACAAGTTCAGTAGCTATCACGAAGACACCACAGCCAGCACTTCCAACAACACAATCGAATTCGGATTTCGTTTTCACCATTGCTTAGTTCGTTGAATATGTAGCCATTCAACGCGGGGGAGAATGTTCAGTTCAATAACCTATGTGTTGACAATGCGCACAAGGCTCGATTACGCAAGGTAATGCAGTTACTTCACGTCAACAACAACCATCGTGCTGACGCAACCAAAACCAGAAAAATATTATTGTGCTGACGCTACATTACTGCAAATAACATTAGTTTTTAAGCATTTACTGTAAATATTAGAATAAGCAATATTATTGTATAAAGGAGGTAAAAGAATGGAAAATAAATTCAGTATTGATTAACATTAATACCCAATTATCAATCAATTTAATTGTGAACAAGTTCAAGTGCTTGCATCACACATATTTCAAATATCAAGTTTATGCGCTTGATATTTGTATTGTATAATATAATAAAGTATTCAGAAAAACGCTTCTGAACAGTCTTCAAAATACATATATATATGTAATATGATATATAATCAACTGCTTCATCTAGTCGAATCTATATATCTTCACTCGTTCAAACTCGAAAACAACCGACAACAGTGATGTTACAATCTTTTTGCGTTTAGGCATTGGTTTCTCAGAGCAATTAGTTTGGCAAGCACCCTTAGAAATTCGGCTGTTAGTTCTCAAGTTTCCATTTCATTGACTAAACATTTGCTTCCTGGAAGACCACCATCGTTCCAGAGACCAAAGGCTCCATTTCAATCTTTGTTGTAGGAGATGTATATATTCACATGACCGTCTTCTCCAGAAATTGGATGTGTTGTATTTGACGACATTTTTTAAGACTGTTCATTTTGTGTCCAAGACATCTGGCTCAGGCAATATTTTAGGTAGTTCTCCGATTAGGAAATGCCCAGGCGTCAAGTCATTTTAATCAGATGTGATGGGAATGAGAGGGCATGAATTTAAAATCGCTCCTATTTGTATAACCATTGTTAGCAATTCCTCGTATGTTAATTAGTTTAGTTTTTTCATCGTAGAATGGGGACAACGACGCTTTATTAAAGGCTTTATGTACATTTGCACTCCTCTGCAGAGAACGGGAATTCCCTTCTTGGCACACATATCCAGACAAAATCAGTCCCAAGTTGAAGTTCATCCACTGTTATCTGCTTTCCATTTTTCAGTGATTTGTATTTACTTTCTGCAATTACTATAAAATCGAAAACACTATGCAAATATCTTTTGTAATATAAAAAAGGAATTTTTATGATTAATTTCCTTAATTAAGATTTCGTTGCTAACTGTTGCCGCTGCTAAAGCGGTCTTCTGGAACAACCTATTGCATTGTTTCCCACGAACTCTCGTCTTCGGAAAGAAAATCAGGCGGCGTTTTAAAAAGCATTTGTAATCCCATCCCTTTAGAAACCATATCAGCTGAATTGACCCTTCCCTTTATGTATGTAGTTGTAGCAAGTTGCATGTTTGCTTGGATCTTCGCAACCCTATTTGCGACAAAGGTCTCCCAAGTGTAAGAAGGTGATCTAATCCATGCTAGTACTGTAGTGGAGGCGGTGTAATAGCGCACGTTATTTATTTTAACAGTTAGTAGTTACAGCAGTCTTGTTACCAACTCCACCCTTGTTACCAGCACAGCGCCCTGCAATTCCAATCGTGCTATGGATGTTGCTTTGAGAAGCCCAATTTTCGACCTCCAGTATAGCAATTATATAGATACATCCACTGTCATCAACAGATCTAAAATACACACATGCCCCAAAGGCACTCAGGCTACTATCCGAAAATGCAGAACAGTTCGCTTGCATACATGTTCATATTATCTCTCAAAATCGCTTCTGATAGATGAAACGTAACGAGTTGTTCTTTATATTCATCCGGGATTTTTTCTACTATTCTTGCGTAGCTAGCGCAAAACTTTCTTAACACCAAGTCACCCAGTTTGAACAGATAACAGATTTCAGTTAACAGTTTTTCGACATCTTCTACACTACATGTAAATACATGATGCTGCAAATACCTCAGCAGCACGAGGGTATACTCGTATACCTTAGCTATCATCTGCTAACTTTACCCAGTATTTCGCAGCTAGATATGATGCGGATGCTGTGCCATACGTTACAGTATTAATTTGATATGTTGCAGTCAGGGCCGGATTTAGAGATTTGGAGGCCCTGGGGCAACAAGTGAGTGGAGGCCCTCTATTATTTTCTCTAAATAAAATAAACATTTTTTTTTAGTTTGTTTTAATAATTTATTGCGAAACCAAGAAAATTATCTTAACAAACATACATACATAAATATATACAAAAACAAGAATTCTGTGACATTAAATTAAAGCACTTACAAATGGAATCTTGCGAGCTTTTCTCGACGAAAAATCCTTGATGATTTCGCTGAAATCCAGTTCCCGGAGTAAATCGCTTTCAATGCTGAGTAGGGATAGCTTTGATAGACGGTTTTGTCCCATCGTAGTTCGAAGCCTATTTTTTATAACTTTCATTTTTGAAAATGAGCGCTCTCCAGTGCAATTAGACACCATCAAAACCAAATATATTCTCAGTGCAATTTCCACGTTTGGGAATGTAGCTCTGAAATTTTGATCTTGAAGGATGTGGTAGTAATAAAGCTCAGTGGATTGGTCTTTTCTATTATCTTTTTTGTATAAGTCGATCAGAGATACAAATTGAACTAACTCATTACCAAGACTAGGTTCTAAATCATCTTTGTACACCTTTACCAATTACTCTGCTGCAACGTGCAAACTTGCAGCATCCATCTTCTCTATATGATTGAGAAATCCAAATCGCAAACGTACAGCTTCGTATGCATGCAATCTTTCAGTAAGAGAAACACACAGCTGATCGATCACTGGGATGAAACCGGATGCTTTGAATTTCTCTTTTGGTGGCTGATTTGCGTCTTGTTCTTTCATGTAATCGAGTGGCTTCAACCTCACATTTCTTGTTCTGGTGCGTGATTGTACATATTGGTCAGTATGACATTTTTCTTTAGCTGCTTCCTCGTATTTATCAAAATCGTCTCTCTTGCATTCAACGAATGATTTCAATGATTCTAATGCACGCATTTCAGATTCAATAACTATTTTCGGGTCCTGCAACATCTTGTTTGTAGCATCGAATCGCTCCAAGATGTCGTTCCAAAAAATAGCAAAGAGAGCTGTTTCGAGACAACTCATCCTTTGTAAAAGGTGCGATGCTTCCTTCCTCACGATGTCTTTTTGCTCCTTATCAGAAGATATGCTGGTTAGAGCTTCTTCGATTTCGGAATAACCATTGACAATGGCTTTCGTAGCTTCAGCTCGACGAGACCAACGAGTATCGCTAAGCTTTTTTAAAAAGTAAAATTGTCCGCTTTTTTTCTGCGATAATTTTTCGATCAGAATTTGATATCGTTCTGTACTTGCTGTGAAAAACGTATATAAATTCTGAACGAAATCAAAGAATTGAACAGCCGATGGACAAGAGTTAGCAGCTGCCTTTCCAACTAAATTGAGAGAATGACCACAACATGGTACAACGCCGATAAATGATTTTTTTCCAAAATAAGAGCCTGCATTCCTTTATATTTACCACTCATATTTGCAGCGTTGTCATATGATTGGCCGCGGCAATCCAAAATGTCTGTTTGATGGTCACTTAAAAATGTTAATAAAGCGTTTGCTATGGCCTCGCCGGTATGGCCGCAGTTTGGTAAAAAGGTGAGAAATCTTTCTTTTGGCACCGATCCTTCAATATATCGAATAACTAAAGTTGATCGATATGAGATTCGTCGGGAGTAGAATCCACTGACACCGAATAATATTTAGATTTTTTAATTCTTGATACTATTTCAGTTAGCACTTTGTCACCCATGGAACTAATTAGTTCTTCGCAAATCGTAGACGAAAGATAATTGACATGACCACTTCCTTGATTTGCATGCTTTTTAAAATGGATTGCCAGGGTTGGTTCATACTCGGCTAGCAATTCCAGAATTCCCAAAAAATTACCATTTCTCGGTGAACCAATAATTTCATTGTCACCTCGAAAGGCTAATCCACGCTCAGCAATGAATTTGATAGTACTAACGATAATTCTGAAGATTTTTTGCCAATATTGAATTTTGTGTGCCTCTTGTATCGCTCGCTCTTGATCGATGCGTCCTGTGATTTTTCCCCGTTGTACTAAACTCATTACTGATTCCAAATGAGTCTTTGAAATCTCATGTTCATATAGACGATCAGATGCATGCTTCCAGTCACTGAAGCCTTCTCCACTGAGTTTGGTGTTTTGAGTAGACATTAACTTACACGCATAACAATATATTTTCCCTGTAGTTGGAGAAAAGCAAAGCCAGAATCGATTGACAGTCTCTTGATTTTTATTGTGGCGTGTAAACATATTCTATGAACATTTCCGAACAAAGTTGGAACTATCTCGCGACTGATTTTGAAGAATTGAATTTTGCAGAGATACTTCATCGCAATTTTGAAGTTCTGTGGAACCCTTTTCAGCCCAATATTCAATCATTTCATTTGTAATGCGGTCAGGCCAAAGACCAATATCATTTTTGAGACCACAAAATTCTGCTCGCTCTTGATTCTGATAATCAATTTTGGAAAATTGTGTGGTGTCGCCTGATGAAATTTCAGGATGATCTTGAATAGTGTCGAAAACGTCTCCATCTGCTATGGACTCTGCTGCTGTTATTCTGGTATTTTGAGGGAGTTCTTCTTTATTTGACGACACAAAATAACTGGTCAATTTGGCTGTTTTAGCTAAAGTCTCTTCGGATTCCTTTTCACGTTTCGCTTGCAATTTCCTCTTTTGGGAGCCACTAGCAAAAATTCGAGGAGTTTTGTGACGATCATTCATGATTCCACTCCAAAAGAAAGTTGTTAAGATTTAAGAAAACATGCGCCTGAAAAAGCCCTTAACCAATAAGAAAATAGTCGTGAAGTTGATAGTATAAAGCAAAAGCAAATATTAGCTGAAACACTAAAAAGGTTTATGGGGGGTCTAGAGCAGTTTACATGGAAAATGGAAACAACAGAGAAGTTGTCCAGTTACGTACATGCTATTTATCTATGTATTTACATTCGATTTATCTATGTATGTACATTATATTGTGGAATATAAGATAAAAATGAAAATACTCACGTGTGCTCACACAAATTCGAAAGTATTAAAATGATGCACAATGTTCGTAGCTTTTAAGACGCACGTGAATTATAGATTGCTTGAAAAATGCAAAAGAAATATTTTTCAAAAATTTAACTGGCTATCTTAATCTACGTTGCTTGTGTAGATAAATAGTTAAAATCGGCAAATTTTATTTATTTTTATTCACCTTTTTAATAATTATAAACTTCAACTAAAATTCAAAAAAATCACGAGAAACTTTTTGAAGATCGACGTGCCACACAGCTGTACACTTACATTTGTGACGTGTTTTTCCGCACATGGCTGCAAAACATTCGATTTCCAAGCAAAGCAACATATAAACTACCGTTATTTTGTTTCTCAACAGTTGTACATATAATCAACAAAGCACGTATGTTGCAGTGAGAAGAAATTCATACTACATAAATAAACTTTTTTGTGATTTCTTAGGTTATTAGCCTGGGTATATATGTGTACTTACTTTTGTGACTGTGTCTATATCCATTTTTTTTTGTAGGGCACGTTTTTCACCGTATTGATGAGAAATAGATATTTGTTTTTGTTCTTGTTGCTCGTTAACGCGAGCATGGTGACTTGCTCTGGGTCCGGTAATGTAATTGTTGTTGGTCGATTCCAAACACAGCTGGTTGCAATTTACCACTATTTGGGACCGAGTATATTGAAGATCTGGTTCGAAGATGTTCATTTTCGTTGGTCCTGTGTTTGATGATGATGGCGATTTGGTTTTTATTATTATAATTTTTTTTTTGTGGTGTTTACTCGTCGGAATTTGATTTTTTTTTTGAAGTCTATTGTGGAGGCCCCGGTTTTGTGGAGGCCCGGGGCTATAGCCCAGGCTGCCCTCCCCTAAGTCCGGCACTGGTTGCAGTGGATGGTCGTGTTGTCATCTCCATAAAATTAATTTCATCATTTTATTAGAATTTACTTATATTTGTCGGTACATCTTCTTATGTCCCCAGGAAAACATATCTAAGTATTCGAAAGTTAGTTATAATGGAAATAGTTCTGATTGGACTATTGGACCAACCATTAAAATGTCGTTAAGTGAATATCCGGATGTGCTTTTTTCGGAAGCATCGAATACTACCCTTAGCTTTGTTGATGAACAGTCAGGTTTCATTAGGCACTGATGTGGTAGAATTGAATATGCTTTGTATCTCTTCTTGTCATCAATTGTGCTCATATGACCAAGGGACTCATATTCTAGCATGAATCGGATGTATGAAGACTTCAATTCACTGGTTTTGTCTAGTCTTCTTACCAATGACAAAAAACTAAGAATACCTCTGGGTCCTCCTTGAATGGAAGTCATACTACAAGCTTGTTGTTCGCACTGCTATTTGTATTACTTTGAAAGTGCGCCTCGCAGTCGGGTTCTTCATTGCACATTGTATTTACCGGGGAATCATGATCCTCTGTTTCCCAAAACTTTCGTACGAGATAATGAAGGTTTTATGGCCACATGACAGTGGGCCGTTACTTCGCCGGCCACTTTCAGCCACAATCCATCCCAATTTGGAATTGCGCAATCTTCTTTTTCTTCTTATATGGCGCTACAGATCGGTGTGAACTTGAGCCTCAACCAACAAGCGTCTCCAGCTGGCACGATCTCTTGTCACTTGTTTCCAATGCCGCACTCCCAGTTGGTTAAGGTTTCCTTCCACCTGTGTGCACCACCTTCGATTCGGTCGTCCTCTGCTGCGTCGTCCTTCGGGGCTGGATTCAAAGACTTTTCGGATCCGAAGATGTCGTACTAGGCCGACGTCGCTGTACATACCATACATTTTGGCGTTGTATCTTCTCCTCCACTCTCCGTTTATATAAACGGGTCTATAGATTGAACGCAGAAATTTTCTCTCGAAGCGACCAAGGGCATTCTCATCCCTCTCTACTTCCCATTGCCTCTTGAACCCAAAGAAGCAGCGGGTGGGAAGAGTAATTCAGCCTTTGATCTCTGGTCTGATGTCGGACGGAGTCCCTGACCACTTTAAATGTGTGACCCTCAATTTTGACGTCCTGGCCAAGAAGTTGCGTGTCTTTTTTGGATAACAGCATATATTTGGTTTTACCCACGTTCACGAAAAGAACCATTTTAACCGCTTCTCCTTCAATCATTTTGAACACTTCTCGCTGTGTAAGTCTTGTATGATCTTTTTAAGCACGATGTTGGAAAAGTTATATGCGTTACATTGGTATCAGATCTATCATCGCTTTTATGTAGTTAACAGAAGTAGTTTTTCCATGTTCTCAGTATCGACTGTGACTCTACTTCTAGTTGTCGATCTTCATCCCTACAGGTTTCTGATCTGGCTTCAGAGCCCTGGCATGTTCCTTTGACTTTTTCATAAAACTTGCGAGCATCAATCCTGTGGTAGCATCTCTACATCTCCTCGATCTTGGTGCATCCTTTTTTTTCTTCCTTAAAAGCGTATGTTTCGCTCTCTTTTTCTGCTCGTAGAGCTCACGAGTGGCGCCCGTTCGTCTATGTAGAATGGCTTTGTAGGCGGTTAGCTTTGCTACGTGGGGTTGTTTACGTTGATAATCAAAATCAGGAGTTTCTAGCTGGTGGCGGTTTGAAATCCAGCACCGTCTCTGATAGCGCGCTGGCAATGCTCCCACTGTTGTACTGTGAATTGTCATCACACTTTGCGAAAGGTTGAGTAAAACTCGATCGGCGAAGATCCTAGCGGTCTCCTGTTTTCCGACAGCAAACTCTTGATGTTTTGCTCGACTCCGTAGCATCCTTGATATCCTCATTCGTACCTTTGCTACAACAAGGTAGTGATCCGAGTCGATGTTGGCTTCTCGGAAGGTTCGTACATCTCGATCGATCACAACGTGATCAGTCTGGTTGATGGTCGACTGGTCTGGTGACCGCCAGGTTCCTTTATTTATGTTAAGATGTGGGAATCGTGTGCTTGCTACATGGAGGTTACGCCCTGCTAGGAAGTCAATTAGCCTGTGTCTGCTGTTGGATGTGCTGTTATGTTTTCTAAGATCGACTCAAATATGTCCTCATTGCCCAGTTTTGCGTTAAGTCGATCCTTAAGTCGATCATCTTTTTCTCCGTAGGAATTGCGCAATACTGAAAGATTATTTGATATTTTGATATATCCTGGTATAAGCAAATCAAAAAATACTTCTGCTTCTAAGATCATATCAATGCGTTGGACTTTGAAATACGTGGGATCCGCAAGTTGCACATGCGGCGTTACTTTATGTTGCAGTCTATGGCAGCAATTGCAGACGTACCGGACGATTTGTTGTGGTTTGAAACCCTTAATATAACCTTATTATAATAAAGTTAATTGAGGATTGATTGCTAGTTGGTGGCTGTTGGCTGACCTTAATTTTCAGATGATTTTTTTCAGCTACTGATGTTTTTTCAGCTGCTGATGTTGCTGCTGGGGCTTATGCTGATGCTTGTAAGGAAGAAGTGTGTTGCATTTGTGGCAACCTCTGCCGTCAAAAACTGGATCCGGTTCCCAACGTCGTTGATTGAGTTAACAATCTGTTTAACTGAGCAGTCAATAGTAACCGCTTGTTGTCGTATCATTCCACTAAAGTATCCCAAGCTACTTCACAATTACTGTCGTTGGCTTGGAAATTATGAATTACATTTTGGGCCTCGCCAGTAACATTCGGTCATAGATAGTAAAATGTTTGGACCGGTGAGATCGGTCGATCATGCATCAGCTGCTTGAGGAGGTCGTAGAACTGCCACCAGTTGAGATAGAGCCCATCGAATTACAATTTTTGTCAGTTTCATTGTTGGATTAATATGTGCACTTGTTGTATGCGGTGCTGCAGACATCTCATAGAGCTGCATAAAAATAATCTCCTCAGGTATCAAAATAGTTGGCCAAAAACTTGGTCTTCTGTTTCCTATATGGAGCAGACAGTTCCTATCAATTTTGCTCTATAGTTCTATAGAGCCTACGGCAGTACTCTTGAGTTCGCCTGAGACAAATTATCGCGGAACATTTCTCTAAGAACCTTTGAAGAATGTTTCTTAGCAGGACAAACCTATTGTTTTGGCTCATTCCTTGTCATGGCGTCGCCTGCGGTTGGCTTATCTTAGGCACTGCTAGCTCTCCCATTTTACGCTTCGGATTCGCCTCTGTATATAGCGTTCCAACCTCTTCAATCTCATCTCGATTAGCATCCTTCTCAACGGACAATTATTCTTCTGCGTAGAAGACCTCTATGCTTCGGCTTGGCTCACTAAGCAAACTCTCTGCAACCTTACGCACTGCCTCAAAATTATTCTTCTTGTAATATGGAGGATCCAACTGGTCTGGAAACGTCTCTCGGAATACACTATCCGTTTTGCCAAACTTCTCCCAGTTTCGGTCCAAAATATCACGACGCCCAATCAAATAGGGGAGAGATTTTGTCTTTTCAGAATCCTTTCCAAAATTGCGATTGATTCTTCAGATTTCATCTCCCACTAAACTCAAATGAAATCAAATATAAACATTTTGAGCCGAGTGGTCTAACCTGACCGATAGTTCACCCTAGACTGACTTATGACTTATGATATATTAATCAAGTTCGAGTGTGGAATAGACAGTACTGTCGCGAGAAATCTGATATTTGTGAGCGACCACACTTACTGTTCTGAACTAGAACCGTATTAAACTTGGTAACGCGATAGTCAAATGGGAGAGATGTTCTGTCTGGATCTTTCCCCTTATATATCCAGAGGGATTCCGATATTGGCAGCAGCAACGGATTCAGGACGAAGATGAAACGCACAACTTATTTTTACTTTACTATTCTTAATGTATTCTTAACTTAAGCCGTAAGAGAAGTCGCGTTGGTACAATAAAAGAGGAGCACTAGGTTCCAATATCGTTATAATAGTGGTACTTTGTTGTGTCGACCGTTTTCCTTTTACTATCCAAAAGTACATAAAAACTTAAATATATAAAACAACAGCACAGAAGAACTGTCAAAACGATCACAGGCAGCAGAGATTGATGTGAGGTGTTCAGTCGGGGTTTATTGTTTGCGTTGATGTTATTTGGGACTCGAACATTCTCCCTCCCCTCAATTGGTGAAAAACACCAATTAGTTTGCTTGATTGGATACCACAACATCTTGGCTGCTTCTCCAGGTGATTGCAGGAAATAACTGATGAAAACTCCTTCGTCCCTGCATTGAATTTTATCGTCCTGTGAGTTATGCGATGCATTTGGATTTTGGTTTAAATTCATTTAAATTAATTCATTTTATATGAAGATAATGTGCTTCTTCTTCTTCTTTTCCTTTTTTCCGGCGTTGTTATGGTCAGAAGTGTAGGACCATTACTTTCCCACTTAACTGCATTCCTACTGGTCCGCTTGTGGGGTTGCCGGTTTGACCTCAGAAAGTAGCGGCAGGCTTCCCGGTTTGGGATTACTTCATCGCTGAGGCCAATCAAATGCTGGTGTTTTTGCATTTGTGCACCAATTGTTTTTCGGCCTGCCTTTTTTTTTTTGTGACACGGGCATGCTCCAAATATTTTTTGTTTGATCTTACTCTTACAACACCGGTGATCTCCAGTCGTGTCAACCCACTGATTTGCATGTACACTTGTGGGGCAGTTTAATGGTGGTATATGTGTCCCTAGGCTGACCTTGGTGTTTTCTAAATTGCCTAGATGTGATTTTTGTTTACCTTTGTTTTAGTCGCCTTTTACGACAAGCGAGAGGTATCGCTGCAAAGATATTCTTAACCCGTCCCTGCACGAGTCATATGAAGATATCTTTGCATAAGATAATGTGCTATATGTACGTTATGTTAAATGTATTGAATTCATGACTGATATTCGGTTTCGTATATTTTGAAATTCGCCAAGCATGCATATGACTATCCAAGTGTCTCGCACGTGAAGTCTGTCCTATAAGTCTAGGAATGTGAGTACATGTGTGTGATGGGATTCGCAAATAAAGGCCTGCATGAGTAAGTGCAAATGATCAATTGCCGCAGGATCTATTGCATTTTCGAGGTGAATGTAATGCACTATTCATATAATTCATGTGCATAATGTTTTATTGTACAATATGTTTTGTAGCGGATGGACTATATCGACTGCAATGTGGATGAACTTAACTATGGATGGATGGGAAGTATTCTGATTGGGAAGATGATTATGCAATCATGTTAAATTTACAAATTGAGCAATGGAGGACTAATGGTGATATCCTTCTTGAAAGTTTCAGTGGGGCTCCCTTCATAAAGGTTGTTAATTGGAAGTGGACAGAGCTTGGTGACTGGTCTTTTGAACTCACTAAATTGTGTCTTGACCCTTACCACTCTAACTAACCCGTCAGATCCCGGGTATGTTTCTAGAATGCGGCCCAGACTCCATCTCGAAGGTCATCTTTAAGCCGGACTAGTTCTCCGATCTTTAATGAAGGCTGCTGTTTTAACCATTTTGGTTTTTGTTGTAGTCTTGCGAGGTATTCCTGCTGCCAGTGTTTCCAAAACGTTTGCATTCCGAGTTGGATCAGCTTACATCGGTAGTTTAAGTTCGGTCTTTCTGCTGTAATGTCTGGTTCTGGCACAGTGAAGGCATTTTGACCAATTAGAAAATACGATGGTGTTAGAGCACGGAAGTTATCAAGATCCTCAGAGAGGGGACATAAAGGTCTGGAGTTCAGGCATGATTCGATTTGTGTTAAAAGCGTGACGAGTTCTTCATAGGTTAGAGTTCCTAGAGCTGGAGGGATGAAGTTCCAACGAATACCTTGGCTGGCTAAAACATCGGCTACTTCCTTCCAGTCATGCATTGCCGGGCTCAATAAGCGGTGAAGCTCTGCTTCAGTCCCGATGAAATTAGTGCCGGAGTCACTATAAACCTCGTAACAGAGTCCTCTACGGGCAACAAATCTTCGTAGCGCAGCCAGAAAAGCTTGTGCGGTAAGGTCAGTTACGGCTTCCAGATGTATTGCCTTAGTAGTGAGGCAAATAAATATGGCTAAATATCCCTTATGCGTCTTAGCTCCTCGACCCTTCCATGCCTTGATATCTATAGGCCCTGCATAATTCACACCGGTGTGTGCGAACGGTTTCGTTGGTCCCACTCTGTGGCTGGGAGATTTCCCATCAATTGACATGCTGCTTTGTTCCGATACCTGTAACAAATGGTGCACGCGTGGATGTGTTTCTTTATGCCTCTTTTTATCTGGAAAATCCAACACCTGTTCCTCAGGAATGATATCATCAACTGAACGCTGCCATGAAGGATCTTAATATGGGCATCCCTAATCAGTAGTCGTGTAAAGTGATTGCTTGGTACCAGAATTATGGGATGTTTTTGATCATAGGAAAGATCAGAATTCTTGAGTCTTCCTCCAACTCTTGTAATACCTTCCCGATCTAAAAAAGGATTAAACGAAACCATGCCTTTAATTTTAGCAATTCCTCCCTGAAACATATCTGCTTGAACGATACGTGTTAAAGACTTTGTAGCTTGTTCGAATTCTTCTGAATGTAGTGGCCCCATTTTGCGTTAGTTTTTCACCCTTTTGATGTTATTGATGAATCGCTGACTAGCTGTAACTCGGCTGATCTTTGTCAAACTTGAAACCCGATCAATTAAATGTGAAAACGCATTGTATATGACTCTGGTGTCTGCCCGAAGAGCCTTGACAACCTTCTTCATCGGTGTTGAAACCTTTCTGCTGTTCGGGGAATTTGAAGTCCCATGACGTATTCAAGAACTCGGGCCCGTTCCACCATAAGAAACTTTGGATTACCAGTCCTACGCAACACGAAATTGGGTTGGATTGTGGCTGGAAGTGCCTCACCGACAAATACCCCAGCTCATTGTCACCTAGCGACAAGGCCCTCATTCGCATCACTGCGCAAGTTCTGGGAGGCGGAATCGCATGACAACCCCACTAATGTCCTAAGTGGAGAGGAACACCAATGCGAGAGACATTTTACAACGCATACTAAGATCTTACCAGGTGGACGGTTTTCAGTAAGATTGCCTTTCAAACGTGAACCAGATCTCCTACTTGGGGAATCATGGGAGTCAGCAAAAAGGCGATTCTTCGCCTTAGAGAAAAGATTGGAAAAAAATGCGCTATAGAGAATCATATGTAAGGTTCATGGATGAGTACGAATCTTTGGGTCATATGAGTCCAGTATCTGCCGAAGAAATTCCAAAAACACACTACTTTATCCCTCATCATTGTATTGTCAAGCCAGAAACCTCGTCCACCAAGCTTCGAGTGGTGTTTGATGCATCTGCCAAAAGCACTTCCGGGCACTCGCTCAATGATTTATTAATGGTTGGTCCAACAGTCCAACCAGATCTATTTTCCATTATAACTAACTTTCGATCACATAGGTATGTTTTTACTGGAGACATAAGCAAGATGTACCGACAAATATTAGTAGATTCTAAGGATAGAAGGATGCAATTAATCTTGTGGAGACACAACATGACCACTCATTGCAAACATATCAGCTTAATACTGTAACGTATGGCACAGCATCCGCATCATATCTAGCTACGAAATGTTTGATGAAGTTGGCAGATGATAACAAAGGTGAATACCCCCGTGCTGCCGAGGCATTAAAATCGTGTTTTTACGTGGATGATTGCCTTACGGGCGCAGAGAGTGTAGAAGATGCCGAAAAATTGTTGACTGAAATCCTTCATCTTTTGAAACTGGGAGGCTTCGAGTTAAGAAAGTTTTGCGCCAACCACCAGAATACTAGAAAAAATCCCGGAAGAACATAAAGAAACGTTGGGACTAATTTGGGACAGAGATGAGATGAGAGAGTGTACGGACCTGTGTGCAAACGAACTGTACTCGCCGATCTTGCCCGGTTATTTGATCCGTTGGGATTATTTGGACCTGCAATAGTCCTCGGGAAGCTTTTTCTGCAAGAACTTTGGAAAACAAAGTTATCCTGGGATGATCAACTTCCGGAAGAGCAAGCTAATAAATGGCATAAGTACCTGAAAGAATTCTCCACGTTGAACGAGCTGGTTCCCACGATATGGTTCCGTCCTTGCAGCGATATTGAACTGCACGCATTTTCGGTCTGTTACATGATCAGCATGTTATTCCAGAAGATGTTCCAGAACGTCGTAAGAAGAAGTCCGTTTTAGCAGCGACAACAGTTAGCAACGAAATATTAGTTGAAGAAGTTAATCATAAAAATTCCTTTTTCACATTACAAAAGATATTTGCATACTGTTTTCGATTTTATAGTAATTGCAGAAAGAACAAGTCACTGAGAAATATAGGACAGTTAACAGTGGACGAACTTCATCGTGGGACTAATTTTATTTGGGTATGCGTGCAAAGAAGAGAATTTCCGGATGACTATCGCTCTTTGCAGAGGAATGCAAATGTGCATAAAGGTTCCAACATAGCGTCGTTGTCGCCATTCTTCGATGAAAAAACTAAACTAATTAGAGTGGGTGGAAGGTTAAAAAATTCATCTATTGTAGTTGATGCCAAACATCAGATCTTTCTACCGAAAAATAATTGCATAACAAAACTACTTCTAGCATATTTGCATCAATCACACATGCACGCAGCACCTCGAGCGTTGATTGCAATTTCAAGGCAGAAATATTGGATTCTAAGTGTAGGAAGAATGGCGCGACAAATAGCCTCCAGTTGCATAAAATGGTTTCGTTCAAATCCCAGGCCTGTCGCACAAATGATGGGCAACTTGCCGAAGGAGAGAGTCACTCCCTCTCGTCCCTTTTATTACCGTGGAGTGGATTTATGTGGTCCTATAAAAACGCACTATAAGGTCAGAGCTAAGACTCCTACAAAGTCATACCTAGCGATGTTTGTATGCTTTTCGACAAAGGCAGTTCACATAGAAGTGGTGGGCGATCTCTCTGCGGAGGCATTTATCCACGCTTTGAAAAGATTTGTCGGTAGAAGAGGTATATGCCATACCATATTTTGTGACAACGCCACCAATTTTGTGGGCGCAAAAGCCGAACTTATAGACTTAAAAAAAGCGTTTGAATCCGAAAGCCACCAAATGGTTATCAATCGTATGTGTTTGGAAAATGGTATAAATTGGAAAAATATTCCGCCGCGTGCACCGCATTTTGGAGGACTTTGGGAGGCTGCAGTTAAGTCCGCAAAGAGTCCGTTAATACGCTTTCTTCGTCAAACATCATTGACATACGAGGAGTTGCTAACAGTGGTTATACAAACAGAAGCGATTTTAAATTCACGCCCTCTCACGCCAATCACATCTGATCCAAATGACTTAGAGGCATTGACACCTCGGCATTTCCTAATCGGAGAACCACTTACAACATTGCCCGAGCCAAACGTTTTGGACAGCAACATTAACAGTGTTAAAAAATTCCGTCAAATACAACACATCCAACAGCATTTCTGGAAAAGATGGTCATGTGAATACTTACATCTCCTACAACAAAGATCGAAATGGACCCAGCCATCACCCAATTTGGTGCCTGGAACGTTGGTGGTACTCAAGGAAGCAAATGTTCCGCCTATGAAATGGAAACTAGGACGTATAGAGGAGGTTATAAAGGGTAATGATGATTTAATTCGGGTGGCCACCGTCAAAACGCAAAACGGCATCTTTAAACGAGCAATACACAACCTGTGCCCGCTACCTATACCAACAGAGACGAATACGGTAAATGGACCAGAAAACTTGAAAACTAACAGCCAAATCACTAAGGGTACTTTCCAAACTAATTGCCTTGAGAAACCAACGCCGAAACGCAAAAAAATTGTAACATCACTGTTGTCGATTGCTCTCATGGTGTGTTTAAGCTTCCCTTCCTCAATAGCTCAAAAAACAGACCGAGTAAAGATAAATCCACTAGATGAAGCGGTTGGTATATATTTCGAAGACATTGGAAAAATACAAACTATTAATAGCTACTGGAATATATACGTATATTATAACCTTACAGCCTATTTCTTGGAATTGCGTGAAATTGAGTCGTGTCTTCAGCGAATAGAAGAATTTTGTGCGCAGGAAAACATTCACAAGGTAAATTGCAAACCAACGATCGATGCAATAACACACAGGTTCACAGCCATAAATCACAACAACGAGATTCTGTACAACTACAATATGGGAGGTCAGGAAAGGATTCGAGTAGTAAGATCCCCTCTGGATATTGTGGGAAAAGTGGCTAATAGCCTATTCGAGGTTCTTGATCAGGATGATGCCAAGCATATTGAGAGTCAAATATACAAGGCCAAGCAAAACCAGCAGCATCTGATGGAACTCATCCAAAAACAAAGTTCCATCGCCGATTCTACGTCAAATCTTCTAAAGCCCAGTGTAATTTAAATTAATCAGCAATCTCAGGCTCCAAATGCCTACTTGGCCAAAATCGCAAACGCAATTCAAGAAAAACAGGTGGAAAATGATGTGAAACAAAATATCGCCTCTCTAACTTCATACTTGATCCTGGCAATTTCAAATCTCGAAAAGATTCAAGAACTACTCTTAGATGTACTTTTAGATTTGAATCATGCAAGGATTAATCCTCAAATAATAACACCTCACCAACTTACCGAACAGATCACGCACATCTACCGCCTACAATAACACCAGCGAAGGGATCAACAATGGACATGTACAAAATGGCCTCGGTGAAGGGACGAGTTTTGAAAGAGGCGGTTGTTTTTGAAATGCGGCTCCCACTTGCCGATAGCGCGGAATTTCAATTGTTTAATCTACTTCCTATTCCCATTCTACAACAGTCGTATAGTTATCTAGTGGAAACGTCTTCACAATTGTTGGCTATTTCAGCAACAAGGGATGAATTCTTTTTGCTCTCCGAATTCGAATTAAGTTTGTGCAAGGAATTATCGTCGCAACATTTTCTCTGTAAAAAAGTACATCCCACTTACACCAAACAAGCTGCCACGAGCAGCTGCGAAATAGCACTGTTGAATCATAAGAACAATGCCCTTCACGAGTGCACGTTAAAAAAAATCCCCGATGGAGATTACTGGAAGGCATTGAAGGGTTCTAATCGGTGGATATTCTCTACAAGATCTCGGGTAACAGGCCATCTAATATACAACGAAATCACGGAAGGTCTAACGGTGGTCGGAAATGGCTTGCTTGAATTTAAGGAACCTTGTATGCTCAAAATGCCAACCATGTCTATCAGGGGAATATTGGAGTACAATAATACTGTCACCATCAAAAACTCATTCATTCCAAACACCAACATAAGCACTTGGATCCTAAAGCCTTCAAAACCAAGTACCAGTGACCTCCCGCAGATACATGACATTGATGAAGTGGAATTTGTAAAATTAAAGGATCAAATCAACACAGTAATACAGCAGTCCGAGGAACTACCGGAAAAAATTAACTGGCATGACTATCATCACTACGGATTAGGCTATCTATTACTGGCTGGCATGATTGGGGCGGTGGTCATATATTGCTGTCATCGACGACGGAAGCCTAAGCCGGCTCCCAGATCCTCTCGTTTTCAAGTGAATGTCTAGGTCACTATTTTCATTTTTTTTTTTTTTTTTCTCTCTCTCTTTTCTTATTGCTATGATTGTTAATACATTAGTATCTTTCGTTAACACGTTTTTTTTAACCTTCATTCAAAGAATATTTAGCCCAAGATAACAATAATAAAGGGTTTTGTTTTAAGTTAAAGGCTAAGAACCCTCTAAGGAGGGGAGTGTGTTAAGATTTATATTCTCACGCATTCTACTGCGTTGACACTAATTGTAAGTGTGCGAACGGTCATTACTAGGTCGCTCACGAATATCAGATTCCGAGCGACGGTACTGTCTGTTCCCACACTCGAATTCAATTCATTTGTCAAATTAGAGTGTTTACGAATTTGAATTTATTCGTGAGCACTCGAGTTCCGTTGCTAAAAATTAAAATTTGTCACATTAGTCTTAAGTGAACTATCGGTCAGAGTGGACTCAAAATAATAAACTGTGTTGTCGTGATTTTGTACAATTTTGTCCCTTATTATCGGACAATAAATAAAAATGAATTACAAAAAAAAAAAAAAAATTCCTTTCCACTCAAGAGCCTTATTGATGTAGCTCAATAATTGAGCAAGTTGAACTGCTCCACATAATTCCAAACGTGGCAGAGTGACCGGGTTTACGGGTGCAACCCGCGACTTAGCCATAAGGAGATGCATGTGAGTTACGTCATCTCCATCTACTGTTCTGAAGTTGAAGTCGTTTGATTGACCTTGATATGCGTAAATTATTGATCAGCTGTAAATCGTTTCGAAAAGTGGTCCAATCTTTCACGATATCGGCGTCAACTTGATCATCCCAAGATTGTTTTCGAATCCAAAGCAGCTGCATAATTAATTTGACTTTGGGTATAGAAGGTGCAATCCAGCCTATGGGATCAAAGAGTCGGGCGATCGACTAGGTGGTCAGTTTTTACAGGGTTATATTTAAAGGAAAATTCATCCGACAGGGGAAGCCATTGTATACCCAACGTTTTTATCTGAATGGAAGATTCAAAAGGTTATGAAAAGGATGTTTCGTGGTCCTCAGGTGGAATATTGACCAGAATTTTCTTATCGTTTGCAGTCCATTTTCTTAAGCGAAAACCAGCACCTGCTAATACGTCCTTAATTTCTTTTACCTTTGATTGGGCTTCCTGTAGTGTTTCAGCTCCCGAGATTAAATCGTCCACATACATTGCTCTCCGAATACTATTAGCAGTTCTGGGATGTTGGCCGTTGACTTGTTTTGCTAATGCTTGTAATGTTCGAACTGCTAAATATGGGGCAGGTGCTGTCCCGAACTTGACAGTTTAGAGAAGATAGACCTTTAATATGTCAGAAGGCTGTTTGCGCCACAGGATAAGTTGCTATTGCGTATCGTACTTTGTTACCCAGATTTGTCGATACATCTTCTCTATGTCTGAGGTGTACGTATACTTGTAGAGCCTCCATCGAAGAATGATGTCCATGATGTTAAGTTGTCGACGCCCGGCCAACCATAAGCTGGTCGTTCAAAGATATAGCGTCCATGGCTTTAAACGAAGCGTCGAACACTTCTCGCAGTTTTGTAGTGGAGCTTTCTTCCTTAAAGAAAGCATGGTGCGGTAGAAAATAGTGATGCTTATCATTAATAGCGTCTTCCTTGATTTGTTCCATATGACCGAGTTTTATATAATCCTCTAAGCAGTCAGTGTACCGTTGACTAAGTTGGGGGTCCTTATCGAATTTTCTTTCTAAGCCTTTAAAGCGACTGAGAGCTCCTTCCCTAGATCTGCCTAAAAGAGGATACACGCCACATGGAAGAGCTACTTGAAAACGGTTAGCCGTGTAACATTTTTTGCAAAGTGCTCCTCACACTCAACATCTTCTGGGTCTTGGTGTTGTTGACAGGAAACCGCTTCTACCTCCCAGAAGTTCTGCTTCAACACTAAAGACTTGAAAAAAGCTGTTCATTCGATGAGGTACGGGAGCCTTGCCAAATATAACCCATCCTAATCTTGTTTTCTGAGCAATAGGTAGGTGATCGTTGCTGGGCCTGACTAAATCTGGGAATAAAATATCAGCCAAGACATCACCACCTAATAACAAATCTACTTTAGCTGATGTATTAAAATGTGGATGAGCTAGGGTGAGACCATTCAAATGTTCCCAATCTTCTATCGCCACACTCTGTGCCGGAAGATGGCCAGACAGCGTCTTGATTACAAGGGCCTGTATGGATGCCTTAAAGGCAGAGTGGTGTCGATGGTGGCGATGTCTACCACCTTTGAACAGATGCCGCTGTTGACTTAACCCAACCCAGAAACCTGAACGGAAGTTGACCTTAGCGGAAGACCGAGCAGATGGCCAGCTGAGTTTGTTATGAAGCTCGCCTCTGAGCCTGAGTCTAACAAGGCACGTAGAGAGAGAGGTTGTCCTGTTGAAGTCTTTACCTTGACCAAAGTAAAACTTGCGAAGAGAAGTTAGTGGAGTAAAATGTGTTCACATTCTGCCCCATTGGTGTTGTCTCCCTTTGTGCTGGTTGGAAAGTTGGCGCACCATGGTGTAGCGACGAAATCGACTGTCCTGTGTGTGCAGACTTGTTCTCATGTAGTAGCGAATGATGTGCTTGCTGGCAATAGTAACATCGTCGGCTGCTTGGACATTGTACTGTGGTGTGGTGGTGTGTGCGTATGCTAGGCAGTTTTTACAAACCCCTTTCTTATTTACTTGCTTAAGTCGCTCGTCGATGCTCATCTTTAGGAACTTTGCTGCAAATTTGGCAAGAGTATGTTAACGTGTTTGCTGATGTGTCTAAAACATTTCGAGAAGAAATCGATTTTAGCGCAGTAGATATAGAGTGAACTTGTTGCTGGGGACAGCAATGTTCAACAGGAACCTTCAAATTGGCCAAGCTATGCACCACCTCGGTTGAGGTATCCAGCAACTGTTTGATTGATTCCGCTCGTTCTTGAACAATTGTTGGTTGATTGAAGAAATTCGTAAGTAGTGTATTTGCCAAGAAACGCTTATGATCGTACCGATCCGTCAATATTTCGCAAGCCTTGGCATAATTACCACAGTCCAAGCTCAAATGTGTTAACAACCGTTCAGCTTCACCGGATACACTTGTTTTGAGGTAGTGCATTTTCTGTATTTCCGATAACGCGGAATTGTAGTGAATAAGTGACACAAAGAGAGCCTGCGCCATGTTTCATATTTACCCACAAAAACTGGGATATTAATTTTCGGTAATCGTAAATATTTCTGACCTCGGTGTAGATAATGTTGCCTGTGTGGGATCATGTGATGCGTTGCCCGAAGCGGTCTTAGTAACCTGTGCCAGATCGAATGAATCCAGTAAATCACTTCGATATTCGAAGTAGCCTTCTCTGATCTTATCATATATGGCTTCCGCGGCCATTTGCTCTTGTTCCTGGTCGTCATCCAATGCAGATGTTTTTTTGTATATTGTGCCTCAGCCGTCCCCATAGTTTTTTCCAACATTGACAGTCGACCCGTGAGGTAATTTACAATCCGTCTGGATGCACCTGTTTTGCTAAAGTTCTCGACATCCTTCTCAAGTTGCCTCAGGGTCAGAGCTAACGTGCTAGGTTTCATTGCATAATATGTTAATTAAGTCCCCCCCCAACAATTAATTTCTCAATATACAGGGTGTCCCACGAGCAGTGTGCCAAAAAGCTAGAGCGTTTAGGTCTGGTCAAGACAAGAAAAAAATCGTATGGGAGGGGGGGGTCTATTCCCCCCCCTTTAGCCGGTGGGGCAATTTTCTAAAAAATTGACTTAATTTGGAAAAAAAATTATTAAAAATCAACAGTTACATCCACAATGCCGTGATATACTTTTTTGTAAAGCCAGAAACCCCTTCTTTCACCTTGTTTCTAAACGAAGCTGTTTTAAGGAATAGTTTTTGAGAAATTAATTTTCAAACTCAAAATTTTGAAAAAAAAAATGAAAAAAAAAAATTTCGAACTATTTTTTTTCAAAATTGTATGTAATTAAGTATTAATTTTTTGTCCAAAATTCAATTCTCTTATTAGTTTTTAGTTAAAAACAGAAAACCGGATGCAAAAATGTTTTGTAGTTTTTGAGAAATTAAAAAAAAACCCGAACCATTTTTTTCTAAGAAAAATCTTTTTTTTTGGTTTTAACGCGGCTGGACTTGTAGGCAAATTAATTTATGAAACATTGACCTCTTTTTTATTATTTTTAAAAAATTTGGAGTTTTATGAGGATTCAATAAACTGACACAGTATTGGAATAACCCTGGATTAATCCTTTTTTTTCATTGATAACGCCTGAAAACTGACCTGCCAATTTCATCTGGGTCCGCCCGCCGCCAATGGGTTCAACCGGCTAGGACCTTAAGACAATAAAACCTCAATTTTTGGATTTGAGAGGATAGCTATTATGCTTGGAGTACCATTTTAGGACAGTTCAGGAACTCACCTCAAACGACAAGTTTTTGAGAGCAGAATTTTGTCGATCATTACTGCTTCGAAATGAAACTGAACGAAACAATTTTGGAAGGATATTCTGGACGGATGAAGCACAGTTTACCAGAGATGGGGTTACTAACTTCCACAATTTGCATCATTGGAGTAGCACCAATCTACACAACAAAAAACAAAATAAATCACAACACCGCTTTAGCTGTAATGTTTGGCTTGGTATTGTTGGACAAACTGTAATCGGGCCCCGGTTTTTGAATGCCGTTATTAATGGAGAATCATATCTGCAGTCCCTACGAAACCTTTTGCCCAATTTGATGGACAACGTTCCTTTGGCCATAGCAGATAATTTAATCTACCAGCAAGATGGAGAACCAGCACACTACAGCTTACGGGTTAGAAACTGGCTGGATGATCATTTTAGTGACCGTTGGATCACCAGATTTAACTCCTCTAGATTTTTATGTGTGGGGATTCATGAAGAATTATGTTTACGAAGTGGAAATAGTATCTTTGGAACGACTGAAAGCACGGATTGAAGTCGCTGGAGTCAAATTGTTTGACTTATGTGCAGCCATTAGAAGGAGATATAATCTTTGCCTTCTAAAAAATGGGGATCATATTGAAAATTGATTTTAATAAAACTCCAAATTTTTTTAAAAAAAATAAAAAAGAGGTCAATGTTTCATACATTAATTTGCCTACAAGTCCAGCCGCGTTAAAACCAAAAAAAAGGTTTTTCTTAGAAAAAAAATGGTTCGGGTTTTTTTTTAATTTCTCAAAAACTACAAAACATTTTTGCATCCGGTTTTCTGTTTTTAACTAAAAACTAATAAGAGAATTGAATTTTGGACAAAAAATTAATACTTAATTACATACAATTTTGAAAAAAAATAGTTCGAAATTTTTTTTTCAAAATTTTGAGTTTGAAAATTAATTTCTCAAAAACTATTCCTTAAAACAGCTTCGTTTAGAAACAAGATGAAAGAAGGGGTTTCTGGCTTTACAAAAAAGTATATCACGGCATTGTGGATGTAACTGTTGATTTTTAATAATTTTTTTTCCAAATTAAGTCAATTTTTTAGAAAATTGCCCCTCCCGGCTAAAGGGGGGGGGAATAGACCCCCCCCTCCCATACGATTTTTTTCTTGTCTTGACCAGACCTACACGCTCTAGCTTTTTGGCACACTGCTCGTGGGACACCCTGTATATTTAAGGTATGTATATGTATGTGTATATGTATATAAACGTGTTTTGCGAGATAGATCTTTATCTAAAGGTAAAAAACTAATGACTTTCTTTGAAGAAACCACAAGATGTGCGTTTGTGTTGTTGGCGGTGATAAGCCTTTTTTTTTTGTACTTGATGTGACTCCCAGGTCTGGTTAAATAACTCGAAGGACCATTTATGTTCTAAGCTTGGTAACGCTATAGTCAAATGGGAGAGACGTTCTGTCTGGATCTTTCCCCAAGTATATCCAGACGGATTCCGATGTTGGCAGCAGCAACAGATCCAGGACGAAGATCAAACGCACAACTTAGAAGAACTGTCAAAACGATCACAGGCAGCAGAGATTGATGTGAGGTGTTCAGTCGGTGTTTATTGTCTGTGTTGATGTTATTTGAGATTCGAACACTTACTGTCAACTCATTGGAATGCGTGAAAAATACAATACAAATCTTAACAGATGGCTTTAAGTCGCCAGGTACTGATGGCAAGAAGGTATAAGAAAGCTGCTTCTTTCTTTGAAAATAATTTTCACTGCTAGATTGGCACTTGTCTATATACCAATTCGTTGGCGCGTAGTGAAAGTGGTCTTTAATCCCAAAGTAGGAAGAAGATTACTCACTCGCCAAGAGTTTTAGACCAATCAGTCTAACATTCTTCTTGTCGAAAAGCATGGAAAGACTAATAGGGTTGCACGTGCGCAAAGTTGCACTTCGCATGCATCCCCTGTGATAATTAAATGCGCAATCGATTTGAAAGTGTACGTTCCGGGCATTTATGTCGATATTGAGGAAGCTTTTGACAGCGCTACTTTCGACAGCATGTGTAACGCTGTTAGACGACATGGCGTAGATGTAGCGCTGGTTTTGTTGATCAAAGCATTGCTTGTGCACAGGACATTGATCGCTGATGCAGGCCTCGAACAATGTGTCAAGTCTGGAGTAAACAGGGGCTGCCCGCAAGCTAGCGTCTTATCTCCGCTAATATGGTGCATGGTAGTCGACTTCCTGCTCGATGCTCTCAATGCCTCTGGAATTTATGCCAAGACGTATGCGGATGATATTGCTGTTCTCTCTGTCGGCTCATGTTTAGCGACTGTCTGTCTCAAAGCGACTGTCTTCACGAGAAGGAGGAAAAATACTGGCATTACTCAGCTGGTGCTAAAAGGTGTTTCCATTCTAGCTAAGTACCTGGGAGACATCTTAGAAAGTATGCTTTTTGGTCAAAGCATTTTGAGTCAAAAACCACCATAGCACTGTCAGCTTTTTGTCAATGCAAAGATGCTTTTGGCAAAACATGGGGCTTATCGCCGAAATAGGTCCTCTGGATCTACAGGGCAATAATAAGACCGATAATCTGATACGCATGGGTTGTCTGGTGGAACAGGCTAACTCACAAACACGTTATGGCCTTTTTCACCAAACTCCAAGGAGCGGTCCGTCTCAGCTGTAGGGGGCTTTCCCCAGAACACCTGGTTGCTCTGGTAAAATCGCAAGAAAAGTTCTGTTGCTGAGAGCTAGGAACATAAAACAACGATTTGAATTTTCTACTTTAAACCAAGTCTCAGCAAAAAAAAAAATGGTTGTTGGAACGTATGAAAGAAGGAGCAAAACCCAAGAGCACAGTTGTGATAATATAAAACTTTGGGATTGTTTTTCATATGCTGGGGTTGGTCCAATCTTTTGAATAAAGTCAAACATGACCAAAGAACTGTACCTCTTTACTTTTAGAGAATATCATGTGTCCATATGCAGACGAAAATATGCCCTTAAGATGGACCTTCCAGTAAGAAAACCACTCCAAACATACAGCCAAAGTGGTAAGTGGTTCGAACAGCAAAATGTATCGGTTTTGCCATGGCCCTCAAAATCGCCTAACCTAAATTCTTTTGAAAATCTATGGAAAGATTTGAACAATAGGGATCCAAGTAAAAAACATCTTATAACCAGACATTGGTGAGGGACATTCAAGAAGCACGTTGAAAGATGTCGAAACCTTATCGATTTTATGCCAAGAAGATGTGAGGCGGTTCTAAAAAACAAAGATCACGCCACTAAATATTGAATTTATCAAGTAACCCTTAACTCATAATTTTGATAAGATAGCGTAATTTACTGATTTTATTGTTTTTTTATATGTAGATATGCGCCACACTTGTATTTTTTTGTCCAATTTGTATAGCCTTTAAAAACTTATATAAGATCTGTGGCTTACATATGTAAACATACGCAAACTGTATTTTCTAATGCGAAATAATGTTTATATAAAATTATATGTATTTTTTTTAGGGGATACCTACTGAAATATTGACTTTATATTGAAAAAATCAAGAAGAAAAGTTTCACTCTTATTATTTTGTTCACCACCACTATGCCATGGTAGACCTATCAAACGGGAACTTTCCGTCCAACATGATGGAATATTTCAGCGTGTTGAACTGAGAAATCACGAGCTTCAACAAGCTATCAAAACAAGACATGATTTTCGTCTAACATCGCAACACACTGATCTCGGCTGGACACATTTTGAACAGCAAGGAGTATTATCAGAGAGACCATCATCAGAGTGAGCTTCATCGAGGCCAACAACGTCAAAGCAAGCATCATTAAGGCGATAAGCGAAAGAATTGTAGTATAAGAGTCGTCAAACCAAAAGTTGAGGCATGTCTTGCAGTTCATAGAAAGTTTTGCAGTAGGATAGAACCATTCGGATATGACCCGTCAGAAACATATTTCGTAACTATATATTAAGTACTCACTTAACTAGTCCACAGCTTGACTAACTCCTAAGCAGGACTTTACAAAAAGTATTCTAATGGGAAGGGAATCTGCAAGCCAGTCTAGAACTAAAAACGAAATAAGTACAGCGTGCGGCAACCCATATGGGTCGATGTAAATTTCGAATAACTTCAGCAATTTATTTATTTATTGCCGATGCAAAAATGGGCTCGTTTTCGCGCATTCTCCATTACATTTTCGAGCATTTCGTTCGAAATTTCTGCGATTTCCACACGAATATTTCTTTTGAGCTGTTTTATTGTCTTCAGACCGTTAGCATACACCTTGCTTTGCAAGTATCACCAAAGAAAAAAGTCTGGAGAAGTTAAATCCGGCGATCTCGGAGGCCAGTCAATATCGCCCTTTTTTGACACCAATCTTCCAGGGAACTTCTTACGCAAAAGGTTCATTGTTTTGTCCGCAGTATGGCATGTCGCGCCATCTTGTTGAAACCAAAAGTGAAATAAGCCTTTTTTACGCATTTCTGGGACCAAATAATGGGCCAACATCCGCCGATATCGATCGCCATCCAATGTATCGCCAACTTTGAAGAAATACGGTCCAATGATGGTTTTAGCGCATAGTAACAGTAACTTTTTGATAATATAGCGGCTCTTCGTGAATAATGTGAGAATTTTCGGTGCCCCAGAAGTGACAGTTTTGTTTATTAACTGAGCCAGAGAGCATGAAATATGCCTCATCGGTCATCAAAATTTACTGCCAGAGCTCCGGCTCAGGATTAATAATTGCAACGACATTTGGTGCGTATGCCAAGTGCCGTGGCTCATCTTGTGGCAATTTTTTTTGAGTTATCTGCACTTTGGAAGTGAAGATCATCCTTTAAAATTCTCCGCAAAGTGGTCCCACTGATGCCTAACTGCTGCGAACGGCGCCGATATGACAAACTGATCTTCTTGAACACTGACCTTCACAGACTGAATAGATGAGTTTGAATGCCGCGGACGTGGCCTAGGTCCACGTCCAAATTGAAAAAAATTCGAGGCCCAACGACGAATTGTATCTGTTTTGGCGCAACACGATCACAATATTTTGCACAAAGAGCGTTCATTTTTAATGAGCATTGAAACTATTTCCTCGCGTTCTTTTGGTGTGAAACTATTCATGGTTAAAATTTTACTAAATTGACGTTTCCAAAATGCTGTGACATATGAGAACCGGTTGATATTTGTTGAAGTTATTCGAAGCTTACATCGAACCATATGAGATGGCGCATCCTGTAGTATTCTTGATGGAATACTGAAAGCTGAAATACATAATGCCGGTCACGCTCTAACACACCACAAAAAGGCCTGTGTATCAAAGCGACATCATTGCGGGTCGAAGAAATCTACTTTAGTATTTTACATCTCGCGCAGCAGCGAGAACGGCATACCGATAAACGGTATGCAATTTCCGATGGGAAGCTTCAGGATGTTCCCAGAAAATTAAATCTTCAACCGATTTCGCGAAGGGAGCGTACAAATGACCTGTTGCAGGTAATGGTGACCGTGGTAGCATATGGTTTAAAATTTGATGGATTTAATGCGGTCAGAGTAATATCCAACGGATATACCAGCAAATTAGCTGTCCGAGCAGAACAAATGATGAGAGCGCCTAAAAGAGCATTAGCATTGGTCGTTTATCTGCGTTTCGTATTTAACGAAGGACTTGAAAGATGCGTCATAATCACATCAAAGTCAAGAGTAGCCACTCAAAACGGTCAACATACGGAAGCTGAAATTGTATATTGCAAGCTATGGCCCAGGGATCAAATACATAAGGGTTGCACCGGATTCAGTATTAGTGATCTATTGGATTAAGAATACAACTTCGAACTGAAAACTTACGACTCGAATAGGATGAGTTCCACACTACTGCTAACGGGAAACAGACCGTGGAGACATATTTGTACTGGCGTCACTTCAACGGATCTGGCAAGTAAAAGTTATGGTTGCAAAGACCACAAGAACAAAACCACCAGAGTTTTCTGGAAAGAAAATCTACATTGTAGAAACCGACTTCAAATTCGTTTCTTTAACACGACAAGAAAGAGAGCCTACCACTATCTAACTACAACAAAGCTGGTACGAATTGGACCATTGTGAAAGACCAACGACCGAATACGTATCTCTCAGGGAAAATGCTGTATAAAGAGAAGGGAAGCACTTAACAATTCGAGCAACGTCAACACTTTGAGCCGTTTCTCAGAGTCAAATGGCATTCTAAAGTGCGCGGACGCTTGCAAGAATCGAACCTAGAATATGACAACGCCCATTCCTTGAGTAGAGTTATCGTTCCGTGTGAACCACTCTTAAGCAGAATTGGGAAAACCGGAAAGTTGATGAAACACCATTTACACAGAGACATTCTCAAGCTAACTTCTCTTTCAAAACACACTAACTCTTATGCTAATAGAACCTTATTTTATCTCGGGGCTACTTATCGCGTTAACGAAGAGCTGGGAGACTTAGCTACACCGAGTAACTTCATCGGTGTTTCAACCTTGCAGATTTCAGGGAGGTGCAACCGAAGGAGATAATAGGGCGGGATCTACCAGATACAACAGAACTTCTGTAAGAGATGGAACAACCAGTACACAATCACTTTACAACATTAACTTTGTTGAAGTACTATATTGTCATGTAATATGAATTCGAATTGAAATACGAATATCTTTTTTGCACATATACGAGTATGTATGTTTTATTGACTAAATAAAATATGACCTTCCCTGGCCGAGAAAAAGAAACCACCTCCCTTTACTCTACATTGCAGTTTGTGGGAATGTTTCGCTTAAACACAAAGGAGAGAAACAAGAATAGTGTAAATACAATAAGTAAAATAAAACGAACTGTTACGTTTTAAATACGCAACTAATGCTTCAACTGGAATTAAATGAGTGAGAGCCTTGAAGTAGGCAACTTGGTCCAATTCGAGCAAGAAGACCTACTACACATCCTGTGGCTTTTAGGACGAATAACAGTAGTCCATGTGGAAAATGTCAAATTAATCTCAAGTAGCGCTGAGATTAAGATCTAGCATTGATCGCTAGTAGGACGAAAACTCCTCATGGCTCAGAAGAATACCGGCAATCGATGACCATTTAAGACAAACAGGCATAATTTTATTTCGAAATCAAAAGGGATAATACGTGAATCCAACGATCCAGCAATCAAACACTCCACAGACTTACCGTGTCAATGTCACCACCCTGGCTTATATAAGGTATTTCAATGCGGCTAGATTTTGTTTTAAAATAAAGCGAATAAATACCTATGTTCTTGATGGTGTTATTTCATTTTTATAAATGATTTTATTGAAGTACAGTTTTCCATTACGATAATTTTCTGCCTATCACTTCTCCGATTCAATATTCTTCTACTCCAGCGTTTGCTCCCGATCGCCGCAACCTAACAACAACAATCTGTAAAATATTAGAGTTGCTTGAACCATTTAAGCCCGCAAATTAATCATCGATAATTACACAACCCTATGACTGCGGATGGAATAGCTCTGCGATAGTCTTACGCTTGTCCAAACCACCCCAATCACTCGTGTTGTAGAACAAAATACAAATTCTCAAGCAGCGTAACTTATTCAAGCAATCTTAAGCTTCATAATTTCAACCTTCTCTTTTCAGGTCTCCGCTGAAGAACCCTTTGCATCTTCTTCACCAATCATTGGACGAATTATTTCTCTAGTAGCTACTATAACAGTATTGGAATTGTCCTTCTTTAGTTTGTACCTATCGTTCGGGAGAACACTCGGGAGTTATTCGCCCGATTACTCCTGTCAGTAATTTTATCGGAGACAATCCCGTTGTTTTATTTATAGTTGTATTTAGAGTAAGCTGCACTCGACTGATGTACGTTGTCCATTTTAAGTTTATGTTCAAGTTGGTTCGTAGAAGATTGGCAACAGTATGCTCGTATCTCTCCACTTGTCCGTTCGCCCGATAAGCTTGACCCCCTATCACTCACGATTTTACAAAACGCACCAAATAACAACACATAATTATGGAGGTGTTAAACCGCCACTAAAGCCTACAAGGGAAAGAGGGCAACAAATTTGGTAAAAGCGTCGAAGATATATCGACGATTATTTAGATTTTTTACCTGTAGTGGTCCCATGAGATCCACATGGACTGTAGGAAGTGGTATAGACGTCTTTTCGATTGGATAAAGTTTACTTGGTTTCTTCCCAGAGAGTATTTTTACTAAGAGACAGATCAAGCATGATTCGACAAACTCTCCTACGCTTTGACGGCATCCAAATGTGTTCCTTCATTTTAGCAAGCGTCTTCTCTCAATGTGGCAGTTGGCCTTATGAAATCCTCTCATTAGAGTCAGTCGACAGCGTTGTGGTAAAAACAGCCAATCTACCGTTTGTAACTTTTGAAGGAGTAATTCATTATGCTTTTGTCCAGTATCACCTTCTATGATTCTGTTTATAAGTTCTGAAGTGTCCGTTTCTTGTATTTGTTCAATATACATATAGTCTGATAAACAGTTTAAGTGGCAGCATTTTTTTTGTGGGACATTAGGATTAAGGTGATGCGCGTAGACCATAATTTGACCTTTTCTGTAGGTGATATCGAAATCAAAATGAAGCAAGTAAATACGCCCCTTCCAGCAACACGAGGTAATAAGTCTTTCTTTTGCTTAGTTACTTTAAGAGCGGTACAGTCGATAACAATAGTGAATCAGATGCCCAGGAGGTAAGTACGGAAATGCCTCAGTGTAGTCATCACCGCAAGAGCCATAACTATGGTAGTTGATTTCGTAGGGCTTCGTAGCCTGACTGTAATAAGCCGAACCTCAATCCGCCATATTCGATAGAACTTGCATCAGCATGCAATTCAGTTGGGAGTTTAGGATCAAATATTATCAGTAGCGGGCGTGACGCAAGCTGTCTCGCTTACTTGCCCACTCAAATTTCGCATTGACTTTGGTTAAGGCTGTGATGCAGCTAGTTTTCGAAAGGAAACTCTGGGACATACTTCCAAAAGTAGTTGACCGATCCCATGAACGTGGAGAGCCAGAGCCAAGCTTTTCTCATTCACTTATGTTGAGTGCGATAGGTTTTTCTCACAAGTGAATGGAACCTACATAAAGTTTAATGCCGACTTCATACGGCGAGCGCCGAGAAGCTTATTCAAGGCAAGTCAACTACGGGGGATTTTGCCAGTACCACACCGAGGAGAAGAGACGCGAAATGAACATTCGATGGCGTTGATATTATCGGGATCCGAACTCGCTCACCGTGCGTTAGAGGCCGACAGATTACCCACTGGGCCCAATGCGCTCTCATAACTACTCACTCAGTTGAAAATTCCTCGGCCGTCTCGTTATTCACTCACAGGGCATATGGAATATTTGAACAAACGCGCACATACACGACAGGGTAGCGTGCGAACGAAATACAAAAATTATTATGTTAAAAAGAAAAACAACAGAATAACACGCTGCACTTTGTGATAATGTAATGGATTTTTACTTCATTAATTTTTTTTATTGTTTTTCGTACTCACAATTTTAAAGGTCATTCTTATCCCACTTCTAATGAATAATAAATAAAAGATAGGTTCAATTCTGTAGCGCATATTATCGAGACGACTCACACAGATCAACTGTTATTGAACATGCACAGATTTGTATTTTCACTCTTTCTCTTCCTTCAATTCCCTTTGTAATTTCTCCACGCAGTGTGGCCTAAAGTGCGAAATACTGACATAAATGAATCATATTTTAAAATACTATGTACATACAATTCTGGAAATTTGATATAACTTATATCTTTTTCTGAAAAATTAATACATATGTACATCATTGCTATTGGGGCATTTCACGTCAAGCGGACAAGGAAAAAAAAGTGAGGTTCTGAAATTTGTTCATATTAGGTCCAGTTGTACTTCTAGTAGATATGAATACGAACACATAATTTTTTTTTTATATGATGTGTATTTGTCAAGTTATGGGCTTCTAAAGAATCGTCTATATCAAAATTCGTATATTTTGGAAGAATTTTTTCGTATTGAAAAAAATTACAATAAATTTTCAAATTACCCGATTTGCATCAAAAGTTTCCTGCTCTTTTTAAAAAAGAAATCAATTTCGAAAAAAAAAAGAATTTAATGTTAAAAACCGGAAGTAAACATTTCGAAACAACATTTTGAAAACTTCGACCAATTTTATTTTTATTTTTCTTATCTCAAAATATAGCTTAGAGTATATATATAATACACCAGAAGTATTGAAATGGGATCTGCATTAGTTAAGGAGGTAGGTAAATTAATGTATGTACATGTAGCAGTAAGTATGATGTTAGGTTTTGTGTATGTCGGCCGGTTGGTGCGAATAGAGTTAGTATTATTGTGGTTTGTATAGTATTTAGTATGTATAATAGTATTAGTAGAAGTTAGCATATAGTATTAGTATAATTAGGATTTTAGTGTTAATAATATAAAGAAATAATGTTTGTTTGTTAGTTTCTAAGTTAGGGTACCCCTACCCTAACCTATCTCTACTCTATTTTCACACCAGTACTTAGGTGCTATGGTCAGGATCATAGTTTTCATAGAAGCAGAAGTAGATGGATCATTAAATTTCTCCCTTAGCTGCTTCAAATTGTCTTGGTTATCTATAACTGTGTCAGTTTGAGTTGAATTATGTTTGAATTTGTCTTCGGGAACGAATGGTTCGTCTTGGATGTTTTGTGAAAGTTCACTCGATGTTGGACTGCAGGGCACTTCTTTATTTTCGTAAGCTACTGGCGGTCTTTCGTTAAAAAGGCGTTTCCTGCAACATGCACACACGTAAACGTTTGCTGGAAATCTCCACTTTTGCACTAAACATGTAGAAATTATTCTTATACTTTTAAACTTTCGATGATTCACCAAACGAAATGGATTAAAACATTGATCACCGTACGGAGCCATTATAAATTGTCTCTGTCAAGCACCAGTCACTAAGAGGTCAGAGCAACAATTAAATAATAACGGAAATTCAAAATGATACATAAGTAATTAATTCTAAAAGATAGGGCAAATAAGAGATGAAATCGGACTACAATATAATGATAATTATGAAGATAATGAACTTGTAATTAAGTTAAAATAATTAAACATTTAGTAATTAAATAATTAATCCTTTATTAATTGAAGAAATAAACTTTTTGACAAACTACAGGTAAAATTATTTTTTATTTCTTCCTACTAATATTTCTACAATATTTAAATGAACTTTGTCAATGTATTAATTTTTTTTTTTATTTAAAAGTAACTACCCCTAATTATTGTTAGAGTTTCAACACAAATGAACAGGATGATAAATGTTAATACTGTCGTATTTTAGTTTCATAATTCGCATATTAACCGACATAAACAAACGCCTAACATCATACTTACTGCTACATGTACATACATTAATTTACCTACCTCCTTAACTAATGCAGATCCCATTTCAAAACTTCTGGTGTATTATATACTCTAAGCTATATTTTGAAATAAGAAAAATAAAAATAAAATTGGTCGAAGTTTCTAAAATGTTGTTTCGAAATTTAAAATTTTTTTTTTTCGAAATTGATTTCTTTTTTAAAAAGAGCAGGAAACTTTTGATGCAAATCGGGTAATTTGAAAATTTATTGTAATTTTTTTCAATACGAAAAAATTCTTCCAAAATATACGAATTTTGATATAGACGATTCTTTAGAAGCCCATAACTTGACAAATACACATCATATAAAAAAAATATTATGTGTTCGTTTTCATATCTACTAGAAGTACAACTGGACCTAATATGAACAAATTTCAGAACCTCACTTTTTTCCTTGTTGACGTGAAATGCCCCTATTATTAGAAGTAATCTACTTTTTGAGACCACAATTTTCGAAGGATAAGCAATAAAAACCTTCAATGTGATGTATTCACTATGTGAATTGTTTTCGAAATTTACAATTATATCTCTATTTCTTCACGTTGAAGGCACAAAAAATGTTCAATCATTTTTGATGCATGACATAGACTGTAACAGCTCTTTATTTGCATTGAAATATTTATCATCCGATTTGAATCTGTGTAATGAAGTTCTAAGAAAGGTAAAAACTTTTCAAATCAGGAAACAATGTTGTTCAAAACTTTGAAAAGTTGTTAAACCCTTTTTGTCTTATATCTTTTGACATAGTTTCAGTTCAGTCATCAAGTCAGCTAATTTGCCAGCTTAATAGGTACGGTTTCTGCAATTAAATCGAGAGAGAAAGGATTTCAACCTTTGTTTTCAATCAATAATATTTACCAAAGCATCACAATGACTTTCCAATTCATTCAAACCTCCGCATTAACAGCCATGGTCGGTACAGCTATTGTGCCAATAAAAAGCAAGCGTGCCGAATATTTGTTAATATATGATATTTTTTCTCACAATATCGAATTACGCATATAAAACGAGTTCCCAACCATCAAAAAGATGCTCTTTGGTACGATAATATCTGTAGGATATAATACTAACGGTTCGAATAATACAGAAAATTATTACTTGTTATGCCATAACAATTTTTTTCACTAGATGCAATATTCCATGTTAGTCATTAAAAAAAAATCTGGCTCGTGTAAAGATTGAAAACAGCATACTCCTTCACCATTTTCGACTAGACTCTGTCACAAATAGTATTGCGCAAAATCTTTAGTTTAACAGTGTTAGAAAAAGTTTAGCGATGCACAAGACAACCTCAAAGACTACGATAGCCTTCTAACAGCGAAATTGAAATTCCTTGAAAATTCAAATCGAATTGAGGCACATTTTGCTAAAAGGAGGATTTTAGCTGACTAAGCGTCCCTTAACTATCTATCATTTTGCAATTCGGAGGATACTAAAAAGCAATCATAGTTAACGACTCAGAACACACAAAATAGCTGGGAGTACAACTGCGACCCAAAGTTCGCCATTGTTTTTTGCTTTTTAGTGTGTTAGTAATGTTGAGTTTTTCAACAAAATTAGCAATTACATATACATACTCGTACATAATGTGAATAATTCAAAAACTAGAGAATAATACAAAAATATTGGAAGCTCTATACGAGGGTGGCCGATAAGTACTTAGCCTCACCGCCAGATGGCTCCAGTATCGCAAGAGCAACTTGCATTACATAGTACATTCTAGTAGACGGCTACTGTCCAAATTTCAGCCGGATCGGATTCGTAGTTTTGTTTTGACCGCGTGTGGAAGCGGGAGTGTCCGCGGATTTAAGAAAAATGGAAAAAGAGCAATATCGGTCGGTGATTCGATTCTTGTTTTTGGAAGGGAAATCGCGCAGCGAAATCAAAGAGCGTTTGGATACTGTGTACGGTGACCCTTCTTCTTCGATGACTGGTTTATTTTTTTATTGGTTTAACGAGTTTCAACGTGGTCGCACGTCGGTTTTTGATGAGCCACGTCTAGGTGCCCCGAAAACGGCTACCACGGAGGATAACGTGACAAAAATCCACGATCTCGTATTGGCAGACCGCCGATTGAAGGTGCGCGAGAAGCTGAGCATTTTAAAAGATCGCATATCCTGTGAAATTTTGGGCATGAGAAAGCTGTCGGCGCGTTGGGTGCCGCGTTTGCTCACTCCGGACAATAAGCGCAACCGTGAGACCACTTCAGAGCAGTGTTTGACGCTGTTTGTTTTTCAAAACATGGACCCACTGGTACACAGCAGAGACCAAGGAACAGTCGAAACAGTGGACTTCACCCGGCGAATGTGCTCCGAAGAAGGCGAAGACTGTCCCATCAGCCGGAAAGGTGATGGCCACCGATTTCTGGGATTCACAAGGTGTGATCCACATCGACTACCTGTAGAATTATTGGGGCCATTCGACGCCGAATTGACGAAAAAACAGCCCCACTTGGCGAAGAAAAAAATGCTCTTTCACCATGATAACGCACCGGTTCACACCTCCGCCTCGTCACGGCCAAATTGGTCGAATTTGGCTACGAACTACTCCACCGTATTCTCCAGATTTGTCCCCGTGCGACTTCTTTTTGTTTCCAAACTTGAAAAAATCACTCGCCGGGCAAAAATTTCAGTCGAATGAGGAGGTCATCGCCTCCACGGAGGCCTACTTTGCAGACCTCAAGAAAACGTATTTTTCAGACGGGTTAAAGAAGTTGGAGCATTTTTGGGTCAAGTGTATCGAACTAAAAGGAGACTATATTGAAAAATAAATCGCCATTTCTCCAAAATTTTTGTTTTTCTTTTGGAGGCTAAGTAATTATCGGACCACCCTCGTATACTCCCAAAAATTTGCATGAATGCGCGAAGCAAAAACGGAATTGAAGGGAAAAAAACACGAGGGGAAATTAGTAACAATCGAATACAAAATCCATTGGGTGCAACAGTTATTGGCAAAGCAAACAAAGTAACAATATAATAACTTGACATAATAACAATAAATCATAATGTGTCGATAATTAAAATTCATGTGGTGTTCTTAAACATTCCGACGAAGTTTCAGGAGACGGGTAAGACTGCTAGCTTTTTTTTTTATAATTCGTGCAGGTTCAAGAGTGTGCGCTCTTATGGTGTTTGTCACACAACCTGGACGGAGTGCAGATGGTTTGTATCGAAGAAGTTCGTTCACTACTCTCCGGGGGTGGCTGTCCTAGATAGGATTTGAGAGATTCGGTTGGTTGTTGTTCACAGTAGCACTTTTGTTTCCATGTCATTAAGCTGTTATATTGGAAATGCACATACAGAGTAAGAATTTTTGAGGTGATCTTATGCTGCGAGCGTTATTCTTTCGTCAGCACTTTTTGATCACAACTGGTGTTGTTGCACAGTTTAGGAATTATTCTTGACTATGGACGGATTTGAACTGCAGACCTTCGGTTCAACAGTCGATGATGAGTACCATTGCACCACGAACACCCCTTTATAGACTGACCGTACCTACCTCCCTCATCTTCCCAGTCGCTGTCTTAAGGGTAACAGTCCGAACATGACCGTCCTTGCCTGAGATTCGATGACGCGGTCCAGGTGGTAGATTGGCCTCTTTAACAACGACCAGATCATTCAGCTTGATGTTTTGGAGTGAATGTTGCCATTCACGATTATGTAAACACGTCAAATATTCTATATGCCATCGCTTCCAATACCCTTCAATTTTTGATTGGAGTTGTTGCCAACATGACGATCGATTCATGGTTATCTAGATGTCTGCTTCCGCTACCGCAACGTAGGATTCACCTAGAATGAAATGAGCAGGTGTTAGTGAAGTTCCCCGAAATCCCATGGTGAGCCTATGAATCAGCAACCAGCGAATTGTTATTTTCGGATTGAACGAGTTGATGGATTTCCAATAGGTGACGAGCAGAGTCGCGAAAGTTTGTGCTATTATCGGAATAAAGGTGAGACGGCTTTCCGCAACGCGTGACGAACCGACGTAAAGTAGATGGGAAGGTGTCTGTTGTTAGGTCACTCACAAGTTCTAAATGAATGGCTTTTATTACTAAACAAACAAACAGCGATATGTATCCTTTAGAAACCGAACATTATCGACTCGATTTCACTTTTGAAGTTATCGGACCTGCCTAGTCGCATCCGCGTCCTAGTCCCGAACGGTCTATTTGTTTGCACTCGCGGTGGAGGTAGATTTCCCATTAGCTCGTTTAGCCGTTTTTGCCGGAAGCAAGCGAATGCAATTGTGGGCTATGCTTCTTATCAGGTTGCGAGAGTCGATGATCGAATACTCTTGACGTAGCAGGGCGAAAAGCGCTAATACTCCTGGGTGCAGGAAACGATCGATGCACAGATCAGCTTTGTTATACATAGATGTCCCTTTGGAATGATAATGGGGGTTTGGCGTTATACCAAATTTCAGCCTGTTCAATTCGACTACCGATCCGAAGAATGTTTTCGATATCCAAAAAGATGTTATAAGCAATTAATGATCTTAATTTTAGCTTTACTTCGCGAGGTGGAGTGAAGATTGTATCGCCTGCTTACGACAGCCTCTGATGAACCGAGGAATGCGCGCCACTATTTTGATGAAGATGTTCCACGAAGAGATGCGTTTTGATAACGATTCGAAGAAGTGGCCTTCGTGGGTCGTCAGATATACATATATGATTGATGTGCTGACTGAGCCCTTTCTTCGGTCTTTTAGTTTAAGTTGTTATGTATGTATTATTATTTCATACGTACTAAAGGAAAAACTTCCCAGAGAGAAGGGTCGACCTCAAAATATGTGTCCGGCGTGGAACGCCATTGGACAGACAGGGTGCCTATTTATATGGCACTCCTTTAGAAGGGTTTTCCTTTCTTTCACGATTGCCGTTTTCAGGCAAGAGAATTAAAACCGCCGATTTATGTTTGGCTGTCTGATTAGTTATGTCTTTTATTGTGGACTGCTTGGGTTTTTATATCCCGAGAAGTCCATTAACTTTTTAGGAATAAATAAACTTCTAACTTATCCTAAAATCTACAATACTTCTTTTCTCCTTCCAATTTCGCTTCAATTCGATTTCCACTCAATGTTGCGAATTTGGGCTTGGCCAATTGGAGTAAGTTCTATTCGATTGGGCGTTACTTATTCCATGTGAAACGTTTGTCGTTTTTGTTGCTTTTATTTTCGTTTTACTTTAGCTGCTTGCGCTGGCGTACGTAGGTCACCAGGCAAATGCACTCATAAGTGCATGCTCAGCAGGAAGTGTTTATGACATATTCCAAGGCACTTGCTGTTGAGTGCAGTAACGGATCGCGGGTTATGTGCGGTCACATAACAAAGTCTTCTCCGAATTCGTTCGCGATTTTGCGAAAATCCATAACTGTTCCATGGATCGAAGGCGTGATATAGCCTCACTCAGTGTATCAGTGAAGGTAGGGTAATTCTTAAATGGAAGATGGACTATGTACTTCCCCGTCGCATCACGACGATAAGTCCGAATGAAGTGTTCTTCGATGAGTTTATCATTCTGCGAAGTAATTGCCTTTGAATCAACCTCTTTTATTGTCCAAAATGATTGTAGAATAGAGTCGATATCCAATGCTCCATGATGGGTTCTAATGTTATGGTTGTCATAAGAAGGTAGCTGACCCGCAACTACCCAATCGGAAATGGTGTTTTGTGCGGCTGGGTACTCCTTTTTATTATGAACGGAGCCACATTTATAAAACGATGGATCTGCTAAATTGATATAGATGATCACAATCCTGAATCGAAAATGAGTAAGTTATTAGATAAGTAATAACGCTAGATAAAATATAAGTATCGACTAGAATATTATAATTATCGCAACGTGATTTAATAACTAACGTAGAGAGGACTCTAGATCTTGGCATCTAAAAGTTTCCCAATGGCCCCAGGAACTAAGGTTTCTGGAATGTGGAATGCAAAATTCGTCTTAATAAATTAAAAAACGCAAATTTATAAAATCCTATAGATAAAATTATTATTATTAATCCTTTAATCCTAATTGACTTAATGTTGATAAAGCAATAATTTTCTATAAATCAAATTCAAACTTCGACTGGAAACGGAAAACGAGTGACCACTGCGCAAACCATTGAAATAAAGTTCGTTCGTTCTAACGAATTCCCTGCGGGATTCTACATTCAAGTTTCGAAAGAGAATGTACTGCGTTACATTTGATACAGTTTAGTGATGGTGAAACATGCAAACTTTTGGCTGCTGGGGCCCTCTTATTGCCATCCCGAACGGATCTTTTGCATCTTTCTAAAGTCTTACAGCGAAGCTCCAAAAAGAACAAAAATGTATCAACCGTGGGATAATCTTCTTCGACACTTTCTTCTGCCCAAGCTTGTCGGATTTCAGAGTCTCATTTACTTATTAAAATGTAAATTAGCCAGGGATCTCTTTTGAATTTATAGAAGTTAAACCGTGTATAAATTTATCCGCGCGATCTGAAATTTTACGAAGGAGATTCACGTTCAAAGTGTGTACCGACGGTAACGCGAAAAATTATTACATATGATTGATTATGAATGATGTAGCTGTTTATCATGGTCGATGATAGCGCTTTTCCAATTTTTCTAGTAAATGGTTGAGAAGACTCCCCACCACGGAGGCAAGATCCGCCCTCTCGAGCATATCGCGAAACATGGGCCATTCTTGATAATTACCGGTGAATGGCTCGATATGAATTGTCGGAAGAGAGAAATCGGATTCGTTGACGTTTATTTAATGTTTGGATTAACACCTTTTGCTGATCAGCTAACCAGATAACCTCATTTTTGGCGCGTTTTGGGGCCTTTCGTTCATTAATTGCAGATAGTAGCACCGAATTTACGATAAGAAATTTCGACTCGAATTGTTCCGATTCTGGCGAATTCATACATATAACAATTTTTGAGAGGAACTGAATTCTTTCCAAAACTCAACAGCCCTATTTCAAGATCAACTGCCGTCGCTCGTTGATTGATTTTGTTGAATTAATTGATTGTACTTTTCACATGGTAAACTTCACTTCGATATAGATTTTATTTAGTTGTCTGTTCACTGTTCAAGTATAAATTATGATTTGGCTCGAATGGACCAGAAAATGTTTATGAATGTACGAAGCAAAGACGAAATTGAAGAAAAATAAAAACATGAGGAGAAATTAGTAACTGCATAGAATAAAAACACGAAGTAGGAACGATAATGGCCACGATGCCAAACCAAAAAAAAACAAAGCTGCTGTTTTAAATGGAGAACAATTTATTTTTAGGTGTGGTCACGACTACGGTGGAAATTCAAATAACACATAGAAACACATAGAAAAAGTAACTTTATTACCAATCGAATATAAAATCCATTGTATGCTTGTACAGTTAACAGTAAACAAACAATATCATAACTTGCCATAACAACAATTAATAATTATGTGTCGATAATTAAAATGCATGGGTTCTTAAACCTTCGCCTTTCAACATAAACGCACTTATTGAGTGCAATTAGTATGAAAAACCTTGAGTATCATTAAAATTGTCTTGTGATATGTGCTGCGAGGCACATGCACAATTGCAGGGCACAAATCTGCCACTGAAAACATTTCGAAGATGATAGAGCGAAAAAATCTATACAATAAAAGAAAAATTAGACTGTGCATAACAGTAAGCTGATTCAGCCGATTTATTCTATTATACAATACTACTCATTCTTTTCCTTGAAACTCAAGTTACTCGTATATACAAATCAAAATGCACAGTAGTAGATAAAATAAGTATAAAACAAAGGCAGATAAAAACTCAATTTATAAGGCTAAATTTACTAAAATGTTCTGAGAAATGTTTTATTTAATAAACAAAATAGTTAAAATAACTCTCAAAAAATTATTTCCACATCAGTTTGGATGGAAGAAAAAAAGTATATACATATGTTATATGTATATAATTTTTAATTTACGTGGGGCCAAACACCCCCATTTATTGAACTTAATTCAAACTATCTTAATCTAATCTGACTTATTAGCTAGGAAGAACTGGAGAGATGGGAGGGCGGTTAAAAAGGCGGATTTTTAGGCTGAGGTTGAAATCGAAGTAAGGATTCAAATTAACACTTACCAGCATACGAGAAATGGGGATTTCGTACATCGCTTCACGAAGCCGAGTGCAGAATTAGCTTTAAATATTATCTCATCGATGCCAAGATCGCGAATGACCTGCACAGTGGAGATGGGTTGATTATTGAGGAAGAAGAGACGAGGAGGAAGTTTGATTCGGTTACGTGAAAAGGTAATTGATTGGCATTTGGAAATGTTAAGCTCCAAGCAGTTTTTGGAACACCAGATGGAAAAACTATTGAGATAAGATTGAATAAGGGAATAGTCATGACTGGAGGAAATGGTATTGAAGAACTTAATGTTGTCGGCATATAGTGAGATCTGGGAATGTTTGATCACCATTTCAAGATCGTTTATGGTAAGAACGAAAAGAAGTGGACCTAAGTGGCTGCCTTGGGGGACGCCGGAGAAAGCTAAAAAGGGGTTAGAGAAGGCAGATCTAAAACTATTGTAACACTGTAATAGCGATTTTCCAGGTAAGAAGATATCCACTTCAAAGAATTGGGGTCGAAGCCAAGGGAGGACAATTTGAAGAGTATCAGTCTGTGGGAGATTTTATCGAAAGTTTTACTGAAATCGGTTGAAATAACGTCGACTGCTTTGCCATTCTCTAAGGCTGATAGGGTAAAGGACACAAATTCAACAAGGTTAGTGGTTCTAGATTTGCATTTGAGGAAACCGTGTTGTCTAGGGGAGATTAAAGACTTGCAGCGAAAACTTGAAGTTTCGTACAAAATACTCTCGAAGTGTTTGGGTATGCAGAGTATGAATTTTGAAGTGATCTTATGCTGCGAGTGTTATGCCTTCGTCAGCATCTTTTAATCATCTCTCATTCACAACTGGTGTTGTTGCACAGTTTTTTTCTCCGTTTAGGAATTGAAACAAAGTCGAGAAGTGGGGAGGATGATATTGCAATAAGGGAAGAGTCAATTGTATTAAGGACGGCTAGTAGAACGCCTCGATCGGCTGAGTTCGACATCGCGATGAACATTAAAATTTGTTGGGAACAGTTCGAGGTTATTTATGCTGGGGATCAGATTTGTTCGGCCAGAGCAAATATTTCAAAGGTGACTGTTGGACGACAGCTTGGGTTTTTGAACAAAGACCTCTTACATTCTGATAATAGAAGGTAAGAGAGACATTTTGGCAGAGTGGCGAGTTGCTGGGAGGGAAAAACAATTAGGGACGAAAAAACATGTTGTGGTCAGCTCTGCTACGTGCGATATACGTTTTGAATGAATGTATTGGCAGAAAGTATCAAGATCCTTTGACACTTTGAATTTTTTCGAAGTCACGCTGCAGAAGACTAAGAATGACGTCGACCGTTGGACCTGATCTGTGTGCGATTAAATCGTCCGCGTACGCTATTGAATGGTGAAGAGAACTAAAATAAATGCTGAAAAGTTTCTGCGAGTTCACCGTACCCTGTTGCAGTCCGTTGGTAATATCAAATGTTTGGGTAGAATTCACGTTAGCAATTTTCACAACGAACACTGGTTTACTTATGCCCAACCGACTGAGCATGTATTATAGTAAAGTCCTTCTAACCATATGATGTCGAAAGCTTTTTCCAAGTCAATTAGAGAGGCACCCGTGCATTGGTTCTTGCATTTATTCCACTGCATATCCGATACCAGCTTCGACGCGGAATGAATAGTGTCATGCCGCGCTCTGAAACCGAATTTGTTATCCGGAATGATTTTATTGTCCTCAACCCATTTAGACCGAGCTCTATGGCTCTACCTTCTGGAAGACCTTGCTGATACTCGGAAGGAGACATATCGACCGGAGATTTGACGGGTTAGAGGTGTCTTTACCCCTCTTGGGGATGCACCACCGCTGTCTTCCAGTGCACTGGATAATATGCATGTTCGGGCGAATGCTGTCATTCACCGCATACACTTCCTGGAATACAGCTCCCACTGTCGCCAACTTCTCGAAGAAATCATCATCCAAAACGGATCGCTCTGGATCGATGTTGACTGTTCGTAGTAAGCGTTCATTGTCTGACGATCTCGGAAGCTTCAGAACCTGAATGTCATTCTGATTGATTCTCCGAAAGATTTTATTTATTTGCGGGAACTTACCCGCGTTGTTGGATTTTACACCATGAATTCTATTGTTCCAATACAAACTTACAGATATCCTGTAATTTTCCTTGATCAACTGTTGGAGATTTTTAATCAGTAACTTCAGTGCCCTGACCTCCGAATTTTGTCTATCGGTAAACCGCCTGTACAAGAGTTTGAGTCTTGTCAGGAGTTTACCTTTCTGTCTGTGTAGTGCGTCGATTGTCGCGTTTTGGCACACGTTCGTGGTATCGTGCTGTGGTTAACGTGGTATCGTACTGTTCATTGTCTGTTTAATAGTATCGTCCATTTGCTTAAGGTACCTGTCAATCTCGTATTTTGACAGGTTCCTATTGGACGGCGGCAAAGAGGAGTTCGAAGTGAGCGTTCTCGTCAGAGAACTGGCAAAGCGTAGCCAACGCGCACTACCGTAATCATAGGCCTACGTATGGGCGTACTCTGCCATTTCCGCAAATTCGTCTGGTACTGTGATCACGGCACTAAGTCCGCAGTAGTCATTGTCATATACGAAGGTCCGTAGACAATTAGTAGACCATTCGTTCGTGTCAGCCAGTCTCAGTCGAGAGTCAAGCAACATGAGATCCAGATAGGTGCCGCTCCTAGGATACGACGGACTATCTGTTGCGAATATCTTGAGTCTATACTCCATGCCCTGCAGAACCCACCAATGGCTTAGTAGGCTCCCCGTAGTGTTGGAACTGTTATTTCCTCAATCACTATGTTTGGCGTTTAAATCGCCGGCCAGAATGTAGACGTTTTCTACCGAGTTTAAGCGCAGAGAACGAAAAAGTGTCTCGAGCTCTGCAATGAAAACAATGGGTTCAGGTGCTTCAGGTGCAAAAGCTGATACAACGTACATTCTCTTTCCATTTCGGAGAGGAATGCACAATACACGGCTTCCAGCACCTGAAACCTCCACACTTCACCGCTATATACGAGGGTGGTCCGATAAGTACTTAGTCTACATAAGAAAAACAAAAATTTTGGAGAAGTGGCGATTTATTTTTCAATATAGTCTCCTTTTAGCTCGATACACTTGACCCAGCGATGCTCCAACTTCTTTAACGCGTCTAAAAAATACGTTTTCTCGAGGTCTGCAAAGTAGACCGCCGTGGCGGCGATGACCTCCTGATTCGACTGAAAATTCTGCCTGGCGGGTGACTTTTTGAAAACAAAAAAATGTCACACGGGGCCAAATTTGGAGAATACGGTGGATGGGGCAACAGTTTGTAACCCAATATGACCAATTTGGCCGTGGCGAGGGCAGAGGTGTGAGCCGGTGCGTTATCATGGTGGAAGAGCACTTTTTTCTTCGTCAAGTGGGGCCGTCTTTTCTTCAATTCGGCGTCGAATCGGCCCAATAATTTGGTATAGTACAGCCCTGTGACCGTTTTGTCCTTCTCCAGGTAGTCGATGCGGATCACACCTTATGAATCACAGAAAACGGTGGCCATCACCTTTCCGGCCGATGGGATAGTCAGCTTTCTCATGCCATAAATTTCATGCAAGATATGACCCACGCGATCTTTTGAAATGCCTACTGTCTCAGCTATCTCGCGCATCTTCAATCGACGGTCTGCCAATACGAGATCGTGGATTTTTGTCACGTTATCCTCCGTGGTAGCCGTTTTCGAGCCACCTAGACGTGGTTCATCAAAAACCGACGTGCGACCACGTTGAAACTCGTTAAACCAATTTTTGATGGTCGCCATCGAAGGAGAAGAGTCACCGTACGCAACATCCAAACGCTCTTTGATTTCGGTGTGCGATTTCCTTTCCAAAACAAGAATCGAATCACCTACCGATATTGCTCTTTTTCCATTTTTCTAAAATCCGCGGACACTCCCGCTTCCACACGCGGTCAAAATAAAACTACGAGTCCGATCCGGCTTCGACAGTAGCCGTCTACTAGAATGTACTACACGACAGTAATTTGCTCTTGCGAAACTGGCGCCATCTGGCGAGGCTAAGTACTTATCGGACCACCCTCGTATGTGTTCCGCACTGAGGTGAGTGTTTTGGAAGACAAAAAAAAATAATGTGCATTAGGATGTTATCTAATACATACAATATATGTATATATACAAGTTAAAAAAAATAAAGGTTATATTTAGCTGCTACTGGTCTGGTATCCGACGTTAGATTCAGTGTTAAGAGAATCTTGCGACATGGGGGGAATGTGATCCTGCTTGTGGGATACAGATCTAGTTATAACTTCACTTATAGTTTATAAAGGGTCCGCCATCTAACTTTTTTTTTTCAAGTAGTGCTTATTTCGTGAATGGTAACACTTAGCTGATGTCTGATTTGACAGCTAATAGTTTTATCCTTCCGCTGAACGAATATGGTTGTGTATACGCTTGAACAACGCTTCGCTAAGTGGGCCTGCGATCGACTTACAGAAGATGCCGATTTTGCCAAAAAAATCATCTTTTCAGATGAAGCTCATTTTGATCTTGGCGGGTATGTAAACAAGCAAAATTGTCGCATTTGGGGCACAGAAAACCCGCACGCATACATTGAAAAGCCGGTGCACCCAAAAGGAGCCACTGTTTGGTGCGGATTTTGGTCCAGAGGCATAATTGGGCCATTTTTCTTCGAAAATGAGCAAGGAGTGGCCGTTACAGTCAATGGCGATCGTTATCGGGCCATGTTGAACGAATTTTTGTTCACAAAATTGAAGAGGAGGATATTGGCAACATTTGGTTTCAACAGGACGGCGCTACGTGCCACACAGCCGAAGCTACACTCGATATTTTGCGCCCTGTTTTTGAAGATCGCATTATCAGCCGCAGAGCTGATGTCGTTTGGCCACCTCGGAGCTGCGATTTGACACCGTTGGACTATTATTTGTGGGGTGCCATCAAAGATAAGTGTTACGCCGACAAGCCAGAGACAATTGACGCTTTAAAGGACAATATTCGTGAAGCCATTGGTGAAATACAGCTACACACAATCGATAATGTGTTTAAAAATTGGACCGATCGTGTAGGCTACTGCATGGCCAGCCGAGGCAGCCATTTGAATGAAATTATTTTCCATTATTAACCGGAAGGATTGTACTTTCAAATAAAAAAAGAAATTTGAGAAAATATTCAGTAGTTTTTTTTATAGCATTTTCAAAAAAAAAAAAAAAGTTATTTGGCGGACCCTATATATATTTTTTTTTGATTGTTTATTAAAAATCATGGCAATGCTGTTTTGTTGTTGTTTTTTTGTTTTTAAATGGCTATTGTTTCGATTTGTTTAACGGATTAGTTACCGGCAAAGGAGATATTTTGGATTTGGCGCGTTTAAAAACACCTCTCTCCGTACTTATGGTCACCACGCGCGTTAGACCATCGGTGCCCGGATGCACCTCGATTATGCGCGAATTACGAGGGAGCTTAACTATATTTATTGACTTATAATATATATAAATGTATAATGTATATGTGTATGAAAAACTTAGTCGATGTTGACGCCGAGACAGTCCGAACGAGAATGCCCAATTCTTCACGCTCTATCTTCCTTATCACCCGCCTAAGCTGTATCTTGTTTACAAGCTTCAGTGGTGACCGCTTTTACTGTGCTGTCTTGTTTACAAGCTTCAGTGGTGACCGCTTTTACTGTGCTGTCTTGTTTACAAGCTTCAGTGGTGACCGCTTTTTGCAATATGACCCACTGTGCTGTTGCTGTATAACAATTTGGATGGCTTGTGCCACTGTTGCTAAGTCGATGGGTTGGGTGATGTTTGAAGATGCTGATGGTGGATGCTGGGTGAAGTGGCAAGGCACGTAACTCCTCCCCCCCAAAAGTAATGTTTAGGGGTAAGGGATGTTTCACGAATGTTGGGCTTGTCCTTCCTGTATTGACTATTGTTGTATGTGATAGGGGACAGGATGGGATGGGGAATTTGTAGCTAGTTGCTTTATCTATGTATATATGTACATATGTATGTAAAATAAATGGAAGTACGCAATGTTTACAAAATAAATATGTGATTCAACTGACCAACCCTGAGTGTTTCTTGTAAAATAAACTTCAAAATTAGAAAAATTCGTTACTTTACGTATTAAGCATATTTCCTTTTGGTTTTAATTTTCTGTTTGTGTACTTTTCTTTTATTTGTTTCAATAGTAGTTCGATCATTTCATTTTACTTCGTGTTCTATGAATTGTGCTGCAAGTTTATTTCGTCTGTCGTCTTTCTCAAATATTCGGTCACCGATTTGCAATATAGGGGGTGTTTCACGCCTTTTATTACATTTTTCGATTATGTTTTCTTTATAGGCTAAACTCCTTTTATATGCTAAGTCTTTTAAAGTGTCATATGTCTCTAAGTGTTCTCGTAGGTAATCCTGTTTTGTATTTGTATTTGTCTTTGTCGTGTTTGGAAAAATATTACCTTCTGATATGTGACCATTAAGTAGCTCAAACGGGGTCATTTTAGTTATTGAGTTTATGGAATTGTTATAGCTTATTACTGCTTCATCTACAATTTCACCTATTGGTTTACTGGGAAATTTTGCTTTAATTATTCTTATTAACTCGGTTAAAGTGGAGTGAAACCTCTCTACAGGTGAATTTCCAGTAGAACTTTTAGCACACGTTGTGTGTAGGTGTATATTGTACGCATTCAAGAAGTCCTTAAATAGGGAAGAAAGGAATTCAGTTCCATTATCAGTAATCACCTTTTCAGGAATACCATGGTGTGAGATGAAATGCTTCAATGATTTAATGAGTTTAATACTATTCCTAGATGGTAATAAATAAACGCTTGAGAACCTACTAAATTTATCTATTATAGTCAAGAAATGTTCTTTATGTATTGAGTAAATGTCACAATGTAATATTTGTAAGGGTCTTGACGGAGTCTCGATTAGCTCGAATTTTAGGGGTTTCGCTAGACGGTCATATTTGTATTTCTGGCAAATGTCGCAATTGTTTATTATTTTTGATACTATGTTCTTCATATTTGGGAAATAGTATTGTCTTTTAATATGTTCTACACTTTCTGCAATTCCCCTGTGATTTGACTTTTCGTGGTATGTTCTTATTATGCGCTCTTGTTCATCACGTTGTGTTATGTCTTGGAGTAAGATATTGCTTCTAACGAGTTTCATGCGTCCATTATTGAAATATTTGGTGTAAACTTTTTGAACTATCTTAAAGGTTTTATCATCTGCAAGGACAGCTGTTACTCTTTTGGTGTTAGCAAAATTACGTAAGATTTCAATCATAACATCCTTGTCACAGACATTGTGACTTTCTATCCGGTGTCTTTTCTTTCTCTTAAAGAGAATACTCAGGGTTGCACGAAGTTTCTTTCTATTAGGATTTTCCACGATAATTATTTGGTTAGAGAACTCATTGATAGGTCTTTCGGATATCGGGATACCGTCATCCATATTTTCCTGACCCGAGTGGATAGTATTCAAATTTTCGGTTACGTCGATGTTGTTATTGATAGATGCTAAATCGGGAGAACTTGATTGCATGTCGGTAAGTTCGTTAAGATGAATTTCAACTCTAGACAGTGCATCGGCATTAGAATTCAACTTTCCACTTTTGTGAACTATCCTGTAGTTGTACTCTTCTAGACTCAACCTCCAGCGAACTAATTTCGAGCTTGGATCGTTGAGTGAAAACAGCCACATCAAGGGCTTATGGTCTGTTACGATAGTAAATTCTCTACCATAGAGATACGGACGGAAATATTTCGTAGCCCAATAGTACTGTAATTTTCCTCTGATTTTGACAAAGTACGGCTTGCGTAACAAACCGGTTTGTCTGATCCAATTGGCCCCTGAGATAGTATTGCGCCTATTCCAATGTTACTCGCGTCTGTAGTAAGGTTGAATGGCTTGGTAAAGTCCGGGTATTGTAATATAGGCTCATTGCATAAAAGAGATTTACAACTCTCAAAGCAATCTATATACCTCGAATTTAAGATGATTTTATTGCCTTTCCTCAAGCACTCCGTCATAGGTTTGGTTATTTTTGCGAAATCTTTAATAAATTTCCTGTAGTAACCGAGCAATCCTAAAAACGATTTTATTTGCTTAGGAGTTTGAGGTATTGGAAATTTTTTTATTGCAAGGACTTTGTCTGGGTTTGGTTTAACTCCTTCAGAAGTTACCAAATGACCTAAAAATGATACCTCCTTTTGTAGAAACTCGGATTTGGTGAGCTGTATCTTAAAGTTAGACTCCTTGAGATTCCTAAACACGAGCTCCAAGTTTTGAATGTGCTCTTGGAGCGATGTAGAAAAGACGATTATGTCGTCCATGTATACGAAACAGATTTTCCCTTGCAACTCACGCAAAACATGGTCCATCACCCTTTGAAACGTTGACGGGGCATTTTTCAGCCCAAAGGGCATTCTTACAAATTCAAAGTGACCATTATTTACTGAGAAAGCTGTTTTGGGTATATCTTTTTCTTGTACTTGAATCTGGTGAAATCCAGATGCCAAATCGAGTGTACTAAAATAAAGGGATTTTCCTAATTTGTCGAGAATATCGGAGATGTTTGGGATGGGATATTTATCATCAATGGTCCTCTCATTCAATTTGCGATAATCTATGACCAATCTCCATTTTTCTTTGCCACTGGGGTCTTTCTTTTTAGGTACCATCCAAATTGGAGAAGACCAAGGTGAAAAACTTTGGCGAATAATACCCTGTTCAAGCATCCCCGAAATTTGCCTTTGCACTTCCTCTTTAAGCAGATATGGATACCTATAGGATTTGGTGTAAATAGGTTGGTCATCTTTTGTTTTTATCTGATGTTTGATTTCGCTAGAGAATGTCAGGTTATCGCCCTCCTTGAAAAATATGTCCTTGTATTTGCAGCACAGCTTTTTAATAGCGTTCCTTTCTTCTGAATTAAGGTGATCGATGCGGAGCATATCAACAACATTTACGTTACCAAGATTTTTAGTATTGGTGATGGATAGATTATGTATTTCAATTACGTTATCTGCATTTATTTTAGTGGTTTTAATGGGCTGTTCGACTAAAAGGAGCTGAGTAGAATCAGTGGGATTTGTAACCTCGACTAAGGAGAACCATGCATCTGCTTTGTATAAGCCCTCAGAAATGAGTAAATTAGGTTTTATTAATGTGGGCTTAATAAAAATGCTACCAAATTCTACGTCGACAGGAAGACGACAAATAATTTTGCTCATTCCCGGAACCAAACATGGTTGTGAGGTGAGATTAGGTTTGAAATATAGTGGTATTTTCACTGTCTCGTTTTCTAACATATTGCTTTTAAGGTCGACCTTCATTTCTAGTTTCTTCATAATGTCCATTCCAATAAGGCCATCGAAGTAACTATGAAAGTTAAAAAGCAAAAAGTTGAGTCGTTTATTGGTTTTTAGCTCGAAAAGTCCATTCAGTGATACTTCTTCGTTGATGTATTGACTAGTAAAAACTGTTTTGATTTCTATTGGATCTATTGTTTGTGTAGGGAAGTTCTTTGCTATGTGTGGTTTAATAAATGATCTATTGCTACCTGTGTCAATGAGGAACTTTAACTTTGAATTGATTAAACTGTCTATTGTTATGTAAGGGAGTAAACTTGTGTTGTAGTTGTTCAAACTAATGTATCCTATTGATTTCCCGAGGCAAGTGTGTGAAAATTTACATCATCGACCTCAGGATGTACTATTTCACTAGAAGAACCTTGAAAATCTAAACCTTGGTGATATTCCTGTGGTTGTTGACAAGCAAAGTGCTGTTCATACTGTAATTGTTCATTGGGGCTATTACTAGGCAAAGCATTAATTTCGGTATTATGTAAGTAGGTTGTATTAGTGTTTGCACTGCCTATGTCCATGGGTTTTGGAATTGCTCGCTTTGATTGACTTGTACCTGGTTTGTTGTAACTATAAGTGGTTATTTTGGTTAAAACGGGGAGTAAATGTTTGATGATTTGGGTTGTTGCCTGAATATTGCCTGGTTAATTGTTGTTGAACTGGTGAACTGTTGTTGAATTGCCAATGATCGGAAGATTGTTGATTGTTAGTAGGAAAGTATGGTCTATTTGAATACTGCTGATTATGCTGTGAATAGTGTGGCCTATTTGTATAGTATTGGTTGAAATTGGGAGAATATTGTGAAGTTGAAGAGGGTCTAGTATTTTGGGGAATAAGCTGCCTGTTAATTCCACTAAAGGACTTATTAAACATTGTTGTTGGTTTCGTGAAACTGTGATTACGGAAATAAATACAATTCTGCTCTTTAAGGCAAAGGTTCAGAGCATCGGATAGTTTGTTTGGCCTCATAGCTCTAATGGTAGAACCTAACGGCTCTCGGAGACCTGAAAGAAACGTGTTCAAGCACATTTCCTCATATAAATCGAATTTAGCCTGTATTACATTTTGGTCACTTTCGTGTACCCTTACGTGGTTAATCATAGCTGATTGAATTTCAATTATCTGAGCGTAAAAGATATCAACTGTACTTTGGTTTTGTCGCAACTGATGTAGGTCCCGTATCAAACTTGTCTCGTTACGTTTATCCGAGTAGTGCACGATCAAATTATGCTTAATTTGTTCCCACACTACTGGAGTACCGTACATATTAAGTACTTCGTTTGCTTCGCCAATAATTTTATTACGAATTGACCGAATAATAATTTTACCATAACCAGTATTATTTAATGAAGGCATGAAACTTAAAATCTCCTCAACGTTGGAAAGAAAATCAAACAAAAGTCTAGGGTTTCCATCGAAATTCGGCAGATCTTTAACTGCGTCAGGTATCCTGAGTGAGTTAAAGACGTTTAATGCAATTGTTGATTCGTCAGTGTTCATTTTGGGAATAAATGTGTATGTGTTATTGTTTGAGTATAATTTTTAGTTTAATTTTTTCTTTTCAATGTTGGATATAAAGCAACTAGCATGAAATTTATTGGGTTTATGGGTTTTGAAAGAGGGCATAGGTAGGGAAAATAGTCAAATACAGAAGAACTTACTTGGTGATGCGAATAATCTTGCTTTAACTATTGTTGTTGGGATGGTCTTGATGACTGATATTTGCTTTAAGAGGGATTTTGATGATGATAATTGATGTTGATGGATTAATCTTGATGTAATAAATTCACTATGTACTTATGAGTTTGTGTTTTTTTTGTTTTTTTTTTTTTTTTTTTTTTTTTTTTTTTTGTTTTTTCGTAATTCCAGGGGATTCGTAGGCTACTTTATTGTGTTCACCTGTACCAATCTGGAAAACGTCGACTGCGCCAATTACGAGGGAGCTTAACTATATTTATTGACTTATAATATATATAAATGTATAATGTATATGTGCATGAAAAACTTAATCGATGTTGACGCCGAGACAGTCCGAACGAGAATGCCCAATTCTTCACGCTCTATCTTCCTTATCACCCGCCTAAGCTGTATCTTGTTTACAAGCTTCAGTGGTGACCGCTTTTACTGTGCTGTCTTGTTTACAAGCTTCAGTGGTGACCGCTTTTTGCAATATGACCCACTGTGCTGTTGCTGTATAACAATTTGGATGGCTTGTGCCACTGTTGCTAAGTCGATGGGTTGGGTGATGTTTGAAGATGCTGATGGTGGATGCTGGGTGAAGTGGCAAGGCACGTAACTCGCGCAAGTAGCCACAATGCCGGCGGAAGGTTATCTTCCTTGACGAGGACTTTGTCCCCAATTTTAATATTCGGCTGTTGCTGGAGCCATTTGGGTCGATGCTGTAAGCTGTACTCCATTGCTTCCGAAATTCTTGATGTTGGATGTATCTATCGAGATTTGTTATGTTTTTGTCCATTAAATTTCTTTCAGGTAAAGTGATTAATGCCTTTCCTATTAAAAGGTGCCCTGGTGTAAGAACTGTCAGATCATTTGGACATAATGGCCTTGAATTGTGGCAAGCTTCGATTTGTGCGAACAGTGTGGTATATTCCTCCAATGTTAACCGGGATGTACCGACTGTTCTTTTAAGGTGGTGCTTGACCTGCCTCCCAGAGGCCTCCAAAATGTGGTCACGCTGGTAGATTGAAATGCCATTTAGTGTTTTGTTTTGCGAAGAATGTCGCAATTTCAGCCGACCACTCACTGGAAATGTACTTGCTGTCCCTTTTCAGTTCATTCACCGCTCATTAGAAGTTGGTACCGCAGTCACTGTAGATGTTGGATCAGATATGCTGCAAATCTGCGGAATGCTGCTATAAACGCTGCTGCGGTGAGGTCGCTGACTACTTCAATGTGTATCGCCTTCGTTGCTAAACAGATGAACACCGCTATGTACCCCTTCGTCATCCTATTGCATCTGCCCTTCTATAGCTTTATTTCTATCGGGCCTGCGTAATCCACTCCCGTGTTGGTGAACGGCCTCGAAACTACGACTCGTTCTGTTGGAAGGTTTCCCATCAGTTGTTGGTGCATTGTATCGATGGCATCGGATGCATCTGTGGATTGTGGACTTGACCAACCGCCTTAGGTTAGTAATCCAGTATTGGCTTCTGATCTCTGCCAACATGATCTGTTGTCAATGAACGTTGATGTATCTCGCTAACGATCAATTTTGAGAAATTATGGAGGTCTTTAACGATTATTGGATGTTTTTGGTTGAAAGGTATGAAGGAGTAAGTAAACGTACCCCTACGAGTAGAAGCCCTTGAGAATCAAGGAATGAATTCAAACGAAGGATATGACTTCCCTGTCCTATCTTTGTTTTCTCTTTAAGTGATTTGATTTCGTTGGGAAATACATAGTTCCCCTTGAACAAGCCTGATGAACTGGGTTTTGGCAGCTTCTAGCACTTCAAGTGTAATTGGATGGCTTTCCATTACCCTTCCATTTCTTTTATTTTTATGAAATTCGAAATATCTTCGTCATATAGCTGCACTGCGTACAAGACGGTTCAGAGTTGAATATCTTTGAAGGTATTCACTGTTACTGATTGCACAGTGACAGACTACTTCTGGGGAATTTGCAGATAATTGTGTTAATTTAACTTTATGACCTAAAAATTGTGTTTCCTCCTTCCATTTTCCTTTTTAGTTTCCAGTTGTGTTTCGCAAGTCATTGGTTCTGGATACTGCCGTGCGAAAAACGGCAAGTTGGCCCATGCCACCACATGTTGCTGTTACGGAGTTCCTGTGGCAATAATCCTCGTGCGCCAATGTCTGCTGGATTACCTTTGGTGCCAACAGGTCGCCAAGAGTTAATGGCTATGAGTGACTGGATTTCACTGACTCGATTTGCCACAAAGGTTGTGCGGATTGCGAGGTTTCCCCTGATCCATGTGAGTGCTATCGTGGAGTCAGACCAAGCAAAGGTTTCAATGCTTTCAAATTGCATGGCCCGTTTTACCCGATGTAGAAGCTTGGCTACTAATAGCGCTGCGCATAACTCTAGCCGTGGTAATGATACGCATTTTGCTGCCGATGGAGCAACCCTGGTTTTTGCAGCTATCAGATGATGGTGCTCCTTTCCTTCATTTAAGATGCGAGCGTATATTACTGCGGCATAGGCTTTCTCTGAGGCATCGCAGAAACCATGAAGTTGTACTTCCGATGAACGGCTGTATTGAATCCACCGAGGTATTTCCAGATTGAGTTCCACCCATTGATTTTTAATTGCTTGAGAGACTGGTGAATCCCAAGAATATAACTTCAGCCACAGTTGTTGAAGAATCAGCTTAGCCTTTATGACGCATGGAGCGATCCATCCCAGCGGATCGAAGAGAAGAGCGATATCTGCAAATATGGATCTTTTGGTGAATTTTTGGACGTCGGGTAAGTGGATTTTAAACGAGAATGTATTCTTAGCTGGATGCCACTGAATCCGGAGTGTTTTTATGGCATCTGACGTTTAAAATTTCAGAGGTAAATTTATTTCCTTTTCGTTAGAGGAAATCCAGCTGATATTAGGACCTTAAGGAGATCTCCTTGCAAAGTAATGGTCTCTGCTTCGTCGTTAGCTCCATCGATAACGTCGGCGACATAAAAGCCCTCGGTGAGTACCTTTGCAACGCAAGGACATTCATTTTGAATATCTGATGCCAATTGATGTAACGTCCGTACTGCTAAGTACGGCGCCGATGCAGTTACCGTTTTTAGGGCATACGTTTTTATTGGTTTGTTGGGATTATACCTCCATAGAATTAGTGAAAGTGAATAGTTTGACATCCATATCTGACGATACATCATACTTATATCAGCACAAATGCAGTCTTGAACTTATCATCCAGTTGGTGATGAGATCAATGATATCTGCTTGCAATCGTGGCCCCACCATAAGGCAATCGTTGAGTGAAACACTATTCAACGTTTTGGATGAAGAATCGAATACCACACCCAATTTGGTGGTGCTGCTCGACGTCTTGATAACCGTATGATGAGGCAGATTGATGAGTGGTTGCCATTGTCCTTGACCTCTTCCATTTGACCCAATGAACACAATTAATGTACGCTTCTTGAAAGGCTTGGTGCGTCAAAAATTTTCTTTCCATCTGAAAGAATCTTGCCTTTGCAGCCTTCTTCGAATTCCCCAGGGTTGGGCGAACTCCATCCTTGAAGGGGAGTCGTACTTCGTACCTCCCACCTTCTTTCCGCTGTATTATTTTGGAAAAATGTAGTTGACATTCTTCCTCCTCTGGTGATAATTTTCTGCCATCCAGATAGTCTCCAATCTCCCAGAACTGCCTAAACTGGGCATCTATTGATGCGAAGTGGTTTTGGACAGCAAAATAAGTAATATTTGTTTTCGACGTGGTTTTTCCTGTAAGAATCCACCCCAATTCTGTCCTCTGTGCTACAGGAGAGCCCTTCGGTCCCTTCACAAAGCCTTCTAAAATTATTGAAGAGTACACATCCGCCCCTAACAGCAAATCAATCTTCCCTGGAACACTGTAGGAGGGATCAGCTAATGGCAGATTCGCCAAGTGATGCCATTCTTCTTGCAACGGAATGAGTTGGTAGCGTTGCTGTAAGCACCGGTAATACCAATGCAGTGAGATTCAAGGAAAATGTTGGATTGGAATTCGAATGCAAACTAAAGTTCACTTGGTAGTTGGTGCTACCTGTTGGATTTCTTCCAAGACTTGTGATTTTTGCAGACACATTTCGCCTTTTAAGCTTAAGAAGCTAAGCAGCATGCTCAGTGATAAACGAAGCCTCTGAACCAGTGTCTATGAAGGCCCTAAGAGTGCACTGCTTCTCATTCGATGCATACACCTTGACAAGTGCAGTTGCTAATAATGTTTTTGCCTGCATTTGGTTAAAATTTGCACTAAATTAAAAATTTTATTTGTAAAAGATTTATAATATTATTTAATAAAATACGAAAAGTTCTTCTTACTTTTTTTAATCCCTTGTTTAAATTTGCAAGTAGATCCGTTGGATTTCTTCACAGTTGAGAGTCCTCCGTTGGGATCGTTGACCGTTGAGATCCTCCGTTGGGATCGTTGACCGTTGAGATCCACTGTTGGTAGTCCACCGTTGGTAGTCCACCGTTGGTAGTCCACCGTTGGTAGTCAATCGTTGGGAATGCACTGTTGGGGGAACACCGTTGAGATTGTTCATCGTTGGGAGTCCACCGTTTAGAATATTTTCTACCGTTGGGTACTGTGGCCGATCGACTGTCCGTCGATGATCGGAAATGTATATTTGCACTGGAGATCTTTCTCCAGCTATACTTACTCCACAGTACACTTTGAAAATACAGTTGATCACAGACCAGTGAAGTGGAAGGTAGTGTTTCGGCTTGTTTACGATATAAACAAAAAACAATAAAAAGGTATAAGTGCGCATTTAGGCGAAATATTCGCGGAACCTCCATTAGCCCGGTGGTTAAGTGCCCGACCCGCAGTCGGAAGGTCGCCGGTTCGGATTCCAAGTCGGGAGGAAAGTTTTTTGTGTGTGTTTTCTTTGTTTCTTTCTGCTGCTTCTCAATTAGTTGGAAGTAGCAGGAGGAGGATGTCGGGAGACGGCGGGGGAAAACCCGTACGTCGTACGGAGTCGGAATCGGGTGATTTATCATCCGATTTCGCAACACCGACCGTCGTCATGAAGAGGCGCAGAAGGGCCAACAAGAAGCCCGATCTAACTAAGCGCCCCTCCCTCACTGCTTCGACTGAAAAGCTGCAGGTCGAAGCGAGGAAAGGGGCGCCATCACCAACACCATCAACGTCGAAAGCAGCTGGACTACAACAACCAAAACCAGCGATCCCCGTGGAAGCGGATACTGCCTACCTTTCCTATGGTAGGGAAGGCCGCTACACGGGGGACAATAACCCCTTTGCCCCCCTTTTATATTCGGCTGCGGAGGAAGAGCGTAGCGAACTGGAAGAGAAAGAGCGTATCCTACGTGCCCAGCTGCAGGCCGTAGTTGATAAGCTGAAGCAGATAAAGAAGAGGGATTTAGAACAGGCAACAGCCGCCCCACAGCAAAAGCAGCAACAACAACAGCAGCCGCAGAAAAAGCAGCAGCAACAACAACAGCCACAGCAGCAACAACGACAGCCGCAACAGCAGCAGCAGAAACAGCAGCCGCAACAGCAGCAGCAACAACAACAGCCGCAGCAGCAGAAGCAACAGCAACGTCCTAAAAAGGAGAAAGTGCCACCCATCTTCACCTATACCACGGCCCTACGAGAGACCATCGATCTCTGTAAGTATGCTATTGGTGTAGGCAATTTTGAAATCAAATGTTTAGGCCAAAAACGCTATGCTGTTCGGTGCAAGACACTGGAGCAGCATAAGCGTATAAAAAGCTTATTAAAGGAGTCCACAACGGAGTTTTTCTCCTTCACGCCGAAGGCTGAGAGGTTGCGGACAATGCTCCTTAAAGGCGTGGAGTCGATTGCAGACCCCGAGGAAATGCTCTCAGAGCTCAAAGAGTTCGAGAGTGACGACCTCAAATTCGTGGGGGTTAAGCCATTCACTACGGTGAGCTCCCGACGGGAGAAGCGAGTTATTCCCTTCTTCTTGGTACAGCTCACACCCAGCAGCAAGCTGGAGAGGTTAAGGACTATCACCACCTTAGCGTCCCAGACTGTCACATGGGAAACATTAAAGAGGAGCGGAAACATTTTGCAATGTATCCGCTGCCAAAGGTTCGGGCACGCCGCGTCGAACTGCGAAATGCAGCCTCGATGCGTTAAGTGTGCAAAGAACCACAAGAACGAGGAATGCGACCTTGGGAAAGACAAGGTGGCGGATAGAGAGCAGCTCGAGTGTGTCTTGTGTAGGAACCGAGGGCACCCTGCAAACTATCGGGGATGTCCTAAGTTCCAGGACATCAAGAAAGAAAACCTGGCCCGTAAGCAGAAGGTCGAGGGGAAGCGTCCCTCGGGTCGCTTTCAAACACCAGCCGTCACATCCCAATTGACCTACGCCCAAATGGCGGCAGGTTCGGGAAAGACGGTACAAAAGCCCATGACTGTTCCTAAAGCCCCAGTGCCTGTCTCTAAGGCACCGGTGGCCGAGGTGGATGTCTGTTCGATCTTGCTCGCAATCCAAGGGCAGATTGGGCAGCTCCAGCAACAGATCCTGGAAACGGCGACCCGAGTAGATAGTATCTACTCGCTTCTGCCGGGCCTAGCGCACCTAAGGTCGTGATGGGTACGCTGGTAGAGAGGCCCTTGAGGATCCTGTCGGTGAATGTAAATTCACTGATAAGGATCGAGCGACGAGCCGTACTTTTTAACCTGTTGCAGGACGAAAGCCCCGATGTACTCTTGGTTAGCGAAACAAAGCTAAACCAGAAGCACAAAATCCGGCACAGTTCTTATAAAATAATTAGAAGGGACCGACCCAACGCTATTCAAGGCGGGGGAGTTGCTATCTTTATTAAAAACAATTTTAAACATAAAGTCATATATAGCGGCGAAGTGCGGAGGTTCCAGGTGCTAGAGGCCTGTATTGTGTGCATTCCTCTCCGAAACGGAAAGAGAATGTACATTGTATCAGCCTATGCACCTGAAGCACCTCAACCCAATATTTTTATCGCAGAGCTCGAGACACTTTTTCGATCTCTGCGCTTAAACTCAGTAGAAAACTTTTACATTCTGGCCGGCGATTTAAATGCCAAACATAGTGATTGGGGAAATAACATTCCCAACACTAGGGGGAGCCTACTAAGCCATTGGTGGGTTCTTCGCAGCATTGAATATAGAGTCAAGTTGCTCGCAACGGATAGTCCGTCGTATCCTAGGAGCGGCTCCTACCTGGATCTCATGCTAATAGACTCTCGACTGAGACTGGCAGACACGAACGAATGGTCTATTAACTGTCTACGGACCATTGTATACGACAGTGACCATTGCGGACTATGTGCCGTGATCACAGTACCTGACGAGTTCGCGGAGATGGCAGAGTGTGTCCAAACGCACCCCTACGATTACAGTAGGGTGTGCTGGCCGCGCTTTGCCAATTCCCTGACGAGAGCGCTCACTTCGAGCGCCTCCTTTCCACCGCCTAATAGGAACCTGTCAAACTACGAGATTGACAGGTATCTCAAACAAATGGACGATGTCATTAAACAAACAATGAACAGTACGATACCACGCCAAAGACAGCACGATACCACAAACGTATACCGAAACGCGACAATCGACGCACTGCACAGACAAAAAAGTAGACTCCTGACAAGACTCAAACTCTTGTACAGGCGGTTTACCGACAGACAAAACTCGGAGGTCAGGACACTGAAGTCACTGATTAAAAATATCCAACAGTTAATCAAGGAAAATTACAGAATATCTGTAAGTTTGCATTGGAACAACAGAATTCGTGCTGTAAAATCCAACAGCGCGAGTATGTTCCCGCAAATAAATAAAATATTTCGGAGAAACAATCAGAATGACATTCAGGATCTAAAGCTTCCGAGAACGTCAGACAATGAACGCTTGCTACGAACAGTTAGCATCGATCCGGAGAGCGCCATCCTGGATGACGACTTCTTCATGATCGAGGATCCTCAGGAGAAGGTGGCGACAGTGGGAGCTGTCTTCCAGGAAGTGTACAAGGTGAATGATAGTATTCGCCCGAACCACGACCTGGAAGATAGAGCCCTGCTTCATCACTTCTATCTTCGAAATGATATCGATCATTGGCGATCAGAGAACCTTGGTTTTACAAGGTTCAATGAAGATTTCATGGCAAACAATGTCATCGCCAATGTGGGGGTTAATACCCTGTTCATATCGACGGAGGATCTTCAGATGATCTTCGAGTCACTGAGGAAGAAAAAATCCGCGGGAGTCGACGGTATATCCAATGTTGTGCTTAGGCACCTTCCACCAGTGGCTGTAGAGAGGTACACCATCATGTTCAACAATGCATGAATAATGCATATTATCCAGTGCACTGGAAGACAGCGGTGGTGCAACCAATTCCCAAGAGGGGTAAAGACACATCTAACCCGGAAAATCTCCGGTCAATAAGTCTCCTTCCGAGTATCAGCAAGGTTTTCGAGAAGGTGATCCATAGGGCTCTGTCTAAATGGGTTGAGGACAATAAAATCATCCCGGATAACCAATTCGGTTTCAGAGCGGGGCATGACACTATTCATGCCGCGTCGAAGCTTGTGTCGGATGTCCAATGGAATAAATGCAAGAACCAATGCACGGGTGCCTGTCTGATTGACTTGGAAAAAGCCTTCGACACCGTATGGTTAGAAGGTCTTTATTACAAGCTCAGTCGGCTGGGCATAAGTAAACCATTGCTATATATGATTTTTGACATGTTAACAGGTAGAAAGTTCGTAGTGAAAATTGCCAACGTGACTTCTACCCAAACATTTGAAATCAAAAATGGACTGCAACAGGGTACGGTAAATTCGCCGATCCTTTTCAGCATTTACCTAAGCGATCTGCTAGTTTCTCTTCACCATTCAATAGCGTACGCAGACGACCTAATCGCGTACAGATCAGGTCCAACGATCGACGTCATTGTTACTCTTCTGCAGCGTGACTTCGAAAAAATTCAGCAGTATTGTGATGACTGGAAGTTGAAAATCAACTTCCAGAAATCAGAATCTATATTGTTCAGAACGCCTTTGTCTAGGGCCTCTCGGGACACTAGAAAAAACTGGCGCAGGTTCTTAATATTAGGACCGGACGGGCGTCCACTGGCGAAACAAAGTGTGGTCAGATATCTTGGGATCGTGCTGGATCAGTATCTATATTTTGACAAACATGTAGATGCTGCTCTGGCAAGGGCCCGGGGCGCTTTCGCTCTGACAAGATGGCTGTTTCATAGCAGCCAACTTGATTCTAGGGTGAAGGTAATCTGCTACATGGCCTTAATCAGGCCCATGGTTGCCTATGGATGTCCCGTCTGGTTCAATGTGAGAGCCAGCTTAATGGAAAGGATTCGGGTGTTTGAGAGACAATGTCTCAGGACGTGTCTGGGGCTACATAGGACACCCGAATCTGAGTACATGAAATTTTACCCGAACGAGGTCCTATACAATAGGGCCAGGATTGTACGGATAGATAATTTTTTGATCAAACTGATTCGAAGCCACGTTGCGAGAGCAATGACTTCGGTCAATAGCCTGATCTTCGGGGCTTACTACCCCAACGATTTATATCACGAGAGAGTGCGCCTTAATGGCTTTGTGCCGCCAGAAGCATTCCTCTATTTAGATAGATGTGGGCTGATCCAGGATAGATTGGCGGTACCGCTAATCTTCCACGTGGGTCGCAAGTCCGTGGAACGGCGATTCCTCTACGAACCCGATGTCGCGCTCCGTGAGCCCGAGCGCCTCAGGTTCTGTAGATCGGTCTCACGCCGGGATCGAGGAGACGTAGTCCGACAGCATCAACGCTTTTGGTGGCTGGAGAGAGCTACGTCAGTGGACACTTTAAGAGCTTCAGCCTCTTCAAGGCATCGCCTGCCTAACACCAATGGCAGGCTTACATAGGCTAAGGTAGGGTAAGGTGGGGTAGGGTAGGTAGTAGTAGGCTATATAGTATATAGGATATATATAAAACAAAAAAAAAACAAAAAAAAAGATATATATGTGAGGGCGCATGAGGAAAGGGACCTCCCGACCAAAATTTCGATTTTCACTTTTTTTGCTAAATCGATGCTAAATGACCACGAGCATCGACTCAAGTGGTTTTTATACCGAAAAATTGCGAAATTATGATAATATATACTCTAATAAATACTCTTATCAAAAAGTATTTCGAAATTATTCATTATTATTTATTGGAAAATAATTAATTTGTAAAAGTGAAACAACTTACCGATAAAACTTAACTTAAAGTTACTGATATCGCCGCTAGCGGAGCTACTAATGTCGCGGTCGGCATCAGTGTAGCTTCCTAAATACCTATCCGAGACATTACGATCTCAATGTTACCACTATTAACTTTCGAAACTTTAAAACGCTCTCCTGTAAAATTTACGTTTTGGTCGGGAGGTCCCTTTCCTCATGCGCCCTCACATATATTAAATATATATATTATGTATATAATTTATATATATATATTTTAGTTAAGGTAGAATAAGTTAGGTTTAGTTACATTAAGGTAGGCTTAAGTTTTATATATAATTCAAATGATCATATGCTAAGTTTTTAATAAAAAAAACATTTTTCTTAGCTTAAGCTAGATATAGTAATGTTAGTGGTAAGTTGATATAGTAGTCGAAAGACATAGATTTAAGTTGTTACGTCTATTTTAGAGTGTCCGCCTAGGGCCAGTAAGATATCTAGATTGTTAAGATAGTTAAGCTAGTTTTTAAGCATTTTTGTCTAGGGTAAGATAGATCTAAGAAGTTAAGAATAAAAATGAATTAAAAACTAAAAAAAAAAAAAAACTAAAACACTTTGAAAATATATGTATTTTTTTTTTTTGGCGCTAATTAAAATATTCCGCACTTAGGCGAGTGGGAATTTCAAATAATTGCGCCAAATACGACTAAATAAAATAAATTTAAATTAAACTTTATTGGTTGTGTTGTCACCGCCAAGTGATTTTTCATATTTCATTTCCTTCCCGGAAGCTGTTGGTTTCTTATGTACCAATTAACAGCTGATCAATAGATGGAGATCAATAGCTTCAGCTTATTTACATTAGCAGCGGAAATTTCTAATACAATATATTGAACTACATATGTTGAGGAAGGGACCACACCTTTGGAATAGGTACGCTGTATGTTCTACGTAGTATGTATGTATCTCGCTCACACACTATTCGGCCGCTGGAATTGTTCAAATTGACATTTGATCATTGTTCGGCCTGGTGTGGTGAGTGGGATTGTTTATATTTTTGTTTATTTATTTTTTATTTATATTGTTTGTTTTAGTTAAAGGATTCCCTGAAGGGGAATGCAAAAAAAACCGCGAACGCCAGCCATGAGGCTGGCCCAACTGTTCGACTTACAAATGAAACGCTAAGTTCGGAATCGTTATAAACTTTATTACGAGCAATTATGTTCACGTTCGCACCAGACTGCCTCTGCCCAGTTCGTCGCTTGTGCTCATTCCCTCGCTCAAGTCTCGTCCCCATGCTGACTCAGGTGTTCCCGTCGTAAATCCGCAGTTCCCATGATCATGTTCAGTGCATAGTTCCTATGATCATGTTCGGTGCATATTCCTCGAGTGCTGTTACCTGATCGGGAATGTGTGCACGCTTCGTTAGCATGCGTGCATTGGCTGATGCAATAATGGAACACACAAGGTAGAAAGAACCGTACAAAATGCTGATTCATCAAGTCCCGTTAGTACGGGGTGTCGACCGTTGCCCCTGGCCTTGGTCGATGGTGTTAACTCCTCCCCCTTCAAAAATCTACGTCCCGTAGATCTTTAGTTTGAGGCAGTAGCCGCAGAATCCTCTGGCAGCCTCAGCGCTGGAAGACTCAACTTCCCACTAAGTTTCCGCCAGATTACGATGATGCATGGAATCAGTAGTATGAAAACGGTGGCATCCCATAGGGTCGAGAGCGCCATCCTGGTGGTCAGGTTACCGAGTTTTTTGATGTTATCGATGCTCAGCTCGTGGAGGAATTGAAGATCCACTTCATGCCCTTTGCTAGTGACATTCGTCAGCACTGACGGCAGGATCTGGAGAGTAGTGTAGCTTGAACTCACAAAAGTCCTGTTCCCTAGGATAACTGTTTCGTTGTTTAACTGGATAATGAAGGTGCCTGTTAGAGACTGGTTAACGCCTCCCGCGATAAGCTGGCCATTGAAGTTTGTTGCGAAGATGGTGTTCCTTCTGACCAGTTCGACTATTTCACGAGTGTTGGTTCGATATGTGCAAGCCGCGTGACCTCCTTTCAACAATCTGGTTATACAGTGATCCTCTCGAATTTTTGACAAGGACTCCTCTCTGCACACAGTGGTGTTGCTGATTGACAGGCATTCTCGACTTATGCCGTAGGTTTCCTCCTGATTGATAAGTATATTATTGAATTCGGTGCTTACCTGCTTGTTGTTGATTATCGATGGTTTTATGAGTAGCAGGTTATAGTCCTCCCTCTTCACCTTTGGCATTGACAAAACGTACAGGAGCGAGGAGCCATTTGTGTAAACGGATGGTGTCCCGAATTCTATCGCTTCGACTTCGTTCTCATACGGAAGCGTTTCGAGTTCATTTACCAATAGGTTGACCTCGTCGTGGTTCAGGAGGTTGGTATTCACTATGCCAGTCTTCACCATCTGACACGCTCGCACTATTTCATTTACTTCTTCCTTCATTAGTAGGACCTGGTCGAGAATGTCTCGCCTGAACCTTTGTATATCCGCTACTGCTCTATCGTTGTTGGAGTCGTTGATTACCCAGTTAAGCTTTTTAGTAATTTCTCCGATTGCCCCAAAGACTCGTTCGTTGACCTTATATTGGTGGTTATTGTTCTCCACGATGTGCTGTTGACTTCTGAGGATTTCGTCCCAGTCTGAAGCGTCCGGATTCCCAGCAACCCATTTCCAGGCTGAGCCAATCCAGTTGATAGACCTCGGTTTTCTTTTTATTTTCTTGCTCAGTGATTCGATGCGATCCGTAATGGCGGTGAGGTGGAGGTTTATCAGCCGTTTGTCCCTTTGGTCTGTTATATGTTTCTCGATTGCGGCGGCGACTTCTGCTACCTGTTGTTCAAATTGATTCAGGTTAATAACATGCACTAGGTTGAGATTTCCGTCGACTATCCATGCTTTGCCTTCCTTGATGGGAACGAGTGGAGCAGTGTATTGAAATATCTGGAATCCTTCGGCTATTGACAGGCAGATCAGGCAGCTTGCGGCGGACATAAGGCTACAGATAGTTACAATATATGTACAATGTTTAACTTAATCTAAGTACATGATTAGGATGTTCTAGTATTGAAATTATGAAACATGGAAGAAATAAAATTTAAAGGTGACTTAATGGTTTGTGATATACAATACATGCGTGCGATTTAAATTCTAATTATTTCCTTAAATGTACATATTTCCTATGGTATACTAAATTATGTATTTACGATCTCACAAAGATTAAAAGGCTTATACTCGTATTCTATGGTACGTGCCTTGTGCCATGATCCGTGCAATATATATATAATAGGCTTTTGTGCCGAAACTTAAATCCTACTTGGTGCTTGTGCTTAGTGTGCTTAATGTCGTTTTTGCTCTTATGTTAATTATCTTCCTTATCCCGGTTATTTTTTACGTGCGCCTTGTGTACTTTGCGCCCTGTAGTTGTAACTACCGTTACCTTATTATTCTTCGCCACTTCTTCCCTTCGATACAAGGGCTTATGCTTACCTTGGATTCGTTTGTAGCGGGTATATACTACGTCACCCTGCTTGAACTCCTTGGGTGAAGTTCTTTTTTTATTTAATCTACCGTTACCTGCTTTTTGTTTGGTCTGTATCCTTTTTCTGAGATCATCATTAACCTTCATGCGGAAATTTAAGGTGTTTTGGAAGTTGATTCTGGAGTTTCGATTAAAGAATATATCGGACGGTTTCCGGTTTGTGACCGAATGGACCGTGTTATTGTATCGGTCAACGGCTATGTTCAGTAGTTCCTTTAAGCGCAAACCCTTGTACTCGGCCTTCAGGCATCTATACATTTCTATGATTGTCGAGTGAAACCTCTCGACTTGGCCATTTACTTCACTCCGATTTACAGGGGTTTGATACATCTTAATGTCCAGCATTTTGATGAAATTTGCTAGGACTGGGCTGAGGAAACTTCGCTCGTTGTCCGTGACCAATACTCTCGGGACGGTAAAATAGTGCAGTATTTTGATCAGTTTTTCTCTCAGATAGAGCGAGGATTTATTTTTGATTGGGAATAGCTTGGCGAACTTCGAGAACTTGTCGATACAGCTAATAAACTTTTGGTTCTGTATCTCCATTATGTCCATGTGCAGTATCTCACACGGATAAGATGGCACAGGTGTAGGTTGTAGTTCGGGGTTCACAGGGTGCCTGTCGTATTTGTTAGCTAGGCAGATTTCACAGGATTTCGAATATTTCGTAATCAGGCTATTCATCCTGGAGAAATAATACTTTTCTAACAGCTGTTCCTTATTTTCCCGAGCATTCCTGTGAGCCCTTCTGTGCTCCTTACTGATCAACTGCCATATCCGATCCTCGTTCCTCACGTCCTCGACAATTCTTTGCGTAATGCGGATCTTGTAAGCAACGAAACTCTCGGCGTAGACTTCTTGTAGAAGGGCTAAATGTGGGATTTTAATGCCATTAATGACATTCGGTTGCAGCCTAGTCTTTAGGATTTCTCTGAGATCAGACTTGCCCAGATTTTCGACCGCTGTGTAGTGTCTGGAATAGCCAGGATGCGGCTCCTCGTAGATATCTAAGCCCTTACCTACCCTTATGATGATTTGGTTGCGGAATACGTTAAGAGGAGCCTCCACATGCGTAATTAGGTCGGAGGAATCTTGTGCCGCGCTGTGCATTGTTTCAGAAGCTGAGTCAGTTGTGCCATCGTCGACTTGCCTTACCTTCGTCGAAGAGCCTCTTACGGACATTTCTGGGGCTGAAGAGTGTGCCGTTTCTGTACTAGAGTTACGCTCACTAGCACTTCCCGTTGCAGAAAGACTGTCCTGCTGATTCTCACTTGGTCCCGCCTCAGCAGATGCGGAGTGGGGTAAGTGGTTCACCTGCGTCTCTAACCTGGAGAGGGCATCGGCCACGACATTTGATTTACCCGGTTTGTAAATCAACTCGTAGTTATATTCCTCCATTCTAGCCTTCCAGCGCTTCAACTTCGAGTTACGGTTCCTATTTCCCAAGGAAAAGGTTAACGGCTGATGATCCGTGTAAATTCGGATCTTTTTCGCCCCATATAAATAGGATTGTAGGTTATCCAGGGCCCAGACTATTGCCAACATCTCTTTTTCGTTGGTCGCGTAGTTTTCCTCTGTCTTATTGAGAGAACGCGAAATATAGGCTATGGGCTTGTCCTTTCCAATTTCACCTTGAGATAGAACCGCTCCTATGGCAAAGTTCGAAGCATCGGGAGTTAGGTTGTAAGGCATATTATAGTCAGGGTAGGTCAGGACGTCAGCGGACGTCAATAACTCCTTTAGGTCGTTGAAGGCCTTCATAGCCGCCGCATCAAGGGTTATGGGCACGCGTTTCGATTGGTTAGCCTTAATCTGCGCATTCGCCCCCCGAGTTAGGTTGGTTAGTGGTTTCGCGACCTTAGCATAGTCACGGATGAACCTTCTGTAATAGGAGGTTAAACCTAAGAAGGATTTCAATGCCTTTAAATTGTCTGGTGGTAGAATATTTTGTATCGCGGCCACTTTTTTCGAATCGGGTTTTATACCATTGGGAGTAATCACATATCCGAGAAACTCAACCTGGGTTTTCATAAATTGAGTTTTTTCCAGATTTACCTTCAGGTTGGCCTCTCGCAACCTGGCCAGAACTGTGTCCAAATTCTTGAGATGGTTCTGTGGGCTATCACCGAAGACAATAATGTCATCGATGTAGACATAACATAACTTCCCAATGTAAGGCTTCAGCACATCGTCAATCATCCGCTGAAAGATCGACGGGGCGTTTTTCAGTCCGAAGGGTAATCGTAAAAATTCGTATTTACCGTTCATAGTTGAAAAGGCTGTCTTGGGCACGTCTGATGGTTTCATTGGGATCTGATGGAATCCCGAGGTAAGGTCAAGGGTGGTAAAATGCGTCGCCTTGCCGAGGCTGGCGATAGTAGCCGTTATGTCAGGAATCGGGTATGTATCAGAGATGGTTACATTGTTAAGACGTTTATAGTCAACCACCATCCTATACTGCTTTTCACCATTGGGCTTCGGTTTCTTGGGAACGACCCAAATGGGAGAATTGTAGGGACTTTTAGATGGTCGAATGATCCCTTCTTCTAAAAGTTTTGCAATTTCCTGCTCAACTACCTCCCGCAGACAGGTTGGGTAAGGGTAACTCTTGGTGTATATGGGCTCTTCCGTATTGGTCTTGATTTCCGCTTGAACACTTGTATCGATCAACTCCCTTGCGTTGATTGGTCCAAAAAGTACACCGTATCTTTCGACTAACTGATATAGCTCGTCCTTAATGTTTGGTGGCAGGTCTTCGTCCAGTATAATATTAACTTGGGCCGACAATTTTTCTCGGAGTGGTATTTCGATGGATGGTTTTAACTTCAGTATATTCTTTTTCCGGTCTATTACGGCTTCCAGTTCCTTTAAGGTATCGTCCCCGATGATACCGTCGAAGGATTTAAGACCTGGTAGGACGTAGAACGTAAGCAGAGTATCGTTACCCACTCCCTGGAAGAATTTTCCCTGGACGTATTCCGTGATCTCTAGTCTGCCAGCAGCACAATGGACGAAAAAGCTTTTTGAAAGGGCCGAGGCTTCCCCTTGTACCGACGGACTGATGAAATTCTTGTTAGCCCCTGTGTCAACAAGAAACTTCAACCTCCGTCCGTCCCTTGTTACGTACTCTATATATGGTACGCTGGATGGGCCCCTGTCATAAAATTTACTTCTTCCTCGGTGGCCTCCTCCGCTGTCTCTTCATACTCCTGCAAGGAATCTTCACCAGTCAGTTCTATGTTATATAATCTTTGCTGTTTGGTCGGATAGTTATCCGACCTTGCCCGTCTCTTGAACGGGTTGCTTCCCTGCGGCCGGTTCATGTAGTTCACATGACGCGACTGCACCGAGCGATCCACATCCTCTCGGGTGGTTTTGGTCCTGAGGGCCTGGGTGGAGCACCGCTGTCGCGAGAAGGAACGTCGCGCGCTGACTGTTCGATCCTATTCGGGAGTTGTTGATGGGAGAATCTTTTAGGGGGTAACGGCGCCCTTCCTAAAGGTCTAAAGGACTGATTGATTGGCGCGGTAATTGTATTTGACGCCGCCGGATTATGAATTATGTGGCTGCGGTAGTTGAGATTCTGGATCTCTAAGCAAGCGGAATACGCTTCTGGCAGGTTTCTTGGTTTCTGCACGATTAGCATTCGCGAGAGCTCGCCGTTAAGACCGCGGATGAATACGTCTAACGCACGATTTCTGTAGGTTTCTACCAGAGCCGTCACTGTTTCTTGCGTAAAGGATTCCGTTTTGATCTTGTTGATCATTAAGGACAGTTGGTGGTTCACTGCGGCATAGAACTCATCTAACCGTGAACCTTTCTGCGACAATTGACTGAGCTGGTGCTCCAGGGTACGCATATCCCTTTTGTCGGCATAATGAAGTGAAAGGCATTGTTTTATTTCATGCCAATCGTTGTCGAAGATATTATAAGATATCAGTGCGGCATCGGCAGGTCCCCTTATTTTCTGCCGGATATGTTGGAGGATAGCTCGATACAACGGCTTAGATCTTACTATTTGGAAATCCTTTAGGATCCCCTCTACAACGTGAATCCAGGAAGCATATTGAGTCGGGTTGCCGTCAAAGACTTGCAACTCCTTTACGCAATCCGGGAGTCGACTGATCTCCTTAAGATCAAATTCGTTTCGAGGTGGACAAAGTTCCACCGGTTCATCGGTCGTCACGACTCCGAGGGTTTGATTGTCCTCGAGAGCCTTGAGGCGACCTTCAATTCCCTAAACCTGGGCTAGTATGGCATTCACTGCCCCGGTTAGCTCGGTGAGGGATTTGGTTACGGCTTCCATTTTCAGTGTACCAGATACTTAATTTAAGAGAAAAAGGATACAAATGACTTACCCACACTTAGCACAGGCGGAAAAAATTAAGAAAAAATATATATTTATATTTCACAAGAATTTCTTAAATCGCATATGAATTCTCAAACACCAGATCAGGCACAATTCACAATTTTTTAAATTTTCAATTTATTGAAAATTCCGCTTAGGGAGGAATCACAATCACATATAAAATTATATAAAATTCACGCAAGCACAGCTTCTCTTTTAATTTTCCTTTTTAACACAAGTGACAACTTTCAGGTAAGATTTTTTCTTTTTATACACGTATGTGTATAGGTAGGGATGTATATTCTTTTTCTTCACTATATTTTTCTATATCTTTATTCGGATTTTTCAATGCACTTCGATTGCTATTTTCAATGCACTTCGATTGCTATTTTCAATGCACTTCGATTGCTATTTTCAATGCACTTCTCTAACACTATTTTTAATTTTAATTCTTCCTTTTATAGTTGTGGCTTTTTTTCACTTACAAAAATTGTTGATTCATTTTTCGGGGGTTATTATCGTTTTTTTCTTAAATTAGTTATCTAATCCCGACGATTATCTGAAACAAAATACCGGTTAATTAACTGAACCGTAACGGGGTTTGCTTTTTGGGAGCCGGCAAGGAAGTGTCGTATGTTTCCCTTTTGGTCGCAAACGTTTATTCTTGTAAGCGACCTACTCGTGGTACGAACAATCTTCACTACCGTATCCTTTAGCCTTCTAGGATATCCGCATGTTCTCATGGGTATGCGAAAGGTTAGCAACAGGAACTCAGAATGGTCATTGTGTTCTCATGGGTACAATGAATTTCGCTCGATAGAGCGTACTGGTTCCTGTGTTTGCTGATCCACAGGCGAAAAGGATATGGCCTTATTTTGCCGGTCCCTGCTCGGGCGCCAGTTAAAGGATTCCCTGAAGAGGAATGCAAAAAAAACCGCGAACGCCAGCCATGAGGCTGGCCCAACTGTTCGACTTACAAATGAAACGCTAAGTTCGGAATCGTTATAAACTTTATTACGAGCAATTATGTTCACGTTCGCCACAAGACTGCCTCTGCCCAGTTCGTCGCTTGTGCTCATTCCCTCGCTCAAGTCTCGTCCCCATGCTGACTCAGGTGTTCCCGTCGTAAATCCGCAGTTCCCATGATCATGTTCGGTGCATAGTTCCTATGATCATGTTCGGTGCATATTCCTCGAGTGCTGTTACCTGATCGGGAATGTGTGCACGCTTCGTTAGCATGCGTGCATTGGCTGATGCAATAATGGAACACACAAGGTAGAAAGAACCGTACAAAATACTGATTCATCAAGTCCCGTTAGTACGGGGTGTCGACCGTTGCCCCTGGCCTTGGTCGATGGTGTTAACTTTTTATTTTATTATTTTTGTTTTGTGTCTTATTTATTGTTGCGACGCAACATTATGACTTTATGTTTAAAATTGTTTTTTAGAAAGATCGCAACTCCCACGCCTTGTGTGGCATTGGGTCGGTCTCTTCGGATTATTTTGAAATAACTGTGCCGAATTTTGTGCTTCTTCTTTAGCTCTGTTTCGCTAACCAAAAGTACACCGGTACATCCTGCAACAAGTTGAAAAGTACAGCTCTTCGCTCAGTCCTAATGAGTGAATTAACTTCCACCGGCAGGATCTTTAAGTGACTCTCTATCAGCGCACCCATTACGATTGTAGGTGACCTATGCCCGGCAGAAGCGAGTACATTCTATCCGCCTGCTCATGGATCTGCTATTGGAGCTGACCGATCTGCCCTTGGATGGCGAGCAGGATCGAACGCAGGTTCATCTCGGCCTCCGGTGCCTGGGCACTGGGGCTTTAAGAGGAGCCACAGGCTTTTGTACCGTCTACCTGCTGCCATTTCTGCGTAGGTCATTTGAGGTTTGACTATTTGACGTCTTGGAACTTAGGATATCCCCGATAGTTTCCAGGGTGCCCATGGTTCTTACACAGCACGCACTCGAGTTGCTCCCTGTTCGCGACCTTGTCTTTTGTCAGGTCACATTCCTCATTTCTGTGGTTCCTTGCACATTTTACGCATCGAGGCTGCATCTCGCAGTTCAACGCGGCGTGCTCGAACTTTGGCAGCGAATACATTATAAAATGTTTCCTTGCCTTCACCCATTAACGCCGCTGTGATCAGAATTTTTACTAACTTTTCAACGTGTTTATTTATTATGTTATCGGACCAAAAAAATAATCAAAATTTTGATTAGACACCGAGAAAAAAAAATATGGTCGATTGAAACGTGAAAAACGTGAAAATTTTCGAAAAAAAAAATTTTTCGCATTTTTTTTCACAATGATACCGCAAAGGTATCAACTTTTTCTATGATCAGAGGTGATCATGGCACTCGAACATTAAGAGGAATTTTTTTCAGGAAATTTCATCGACACGTTTTTTTCAAAATGGCGGCGGGAATTAAAAAATTTTATAAAAATTTTAATCTATCGTTTTCTTAAAAACTATAAACTTTAGAAAAAAAAATTTAAGAAGAAAATGTCTTTAAATTAGTCAAAGAACACTTTCAATTTTTTTTCAGAATTTTTGGAGACAATTTTTGATTTTCGAAAATTTCAAAAAATCCAATTTTTCAAAAATACCTGAAAAATTTTTGAAAAATTTTGAAAAAAATTCGGGGTCTAATCGAAATTTTGAGCTCAGATTCTGAAAGAGCATCAAATTTCGCGTAGGAATAGAGGTATTGCATTATTTTTTTGGTCCGATAACATAATAAATAAACACGTTGAAAAGTTAGTAAAAATTCTGATCACCTCGGCGTTAATGGGTATAACTTATTTTACAGACTGAGATGCTAAGGAAGTAATGGCCCTTAGCCTCCCAGCTTGCTTTTGGGTGTAAACTGCACCAGGAAGAAGGGCAATACCCGATCTCCCGTTTGGCCCTCGACGTGGTGTACGGCTTGACTCCCACGAACTGGAGGTCATCGCTCTCGAAAACTTTGAGCCCTGAAAGCATTTCCTCGGGGTCCGTGATCTAATGCACGTCGTTCAGGAGCATCGTCTGCAACCTCTCGGCCTTGGGGGTGAAGGAGAAGAACTCCGTCGTGGTCTTTTTAAGAAGTTCTTAACCCGCGTATGCTGCTCCAGTGTATTATACTCTTCTCTTCGCTCTTCTTCTTCGAGTTAGAGTTCTGCCTCCGAGCTTGAAAGAGCGGCAAAGGGGCTATTTTCCCCCGTGTAACGGCCTTCAGTAACCTCGGAAAGGTAGGCAAACGTCCACGTTTAGTCTATGTTGTTGTGGGTTATGAATTTTTGTTGTTGTTTTTGATGTCGATGGCGCCCCTTCCCCCGCTTCGACTGGCAGGCTTTCAATCGAAGTGCGAGGGAGGGGCGCTTAACCAAATTCGATCCCTCGTTAAATCTTCGTCTTCTTCTAATGACGTCAGTCATCGGAACGGCAGACGGAGTTGCGAAATCAAATGATCCATCTAGCTGATCATCCAATTCTGAGTCTGTGAGACGAACGGGTCTTCCCGACGTCCTTAGACATGTTTTTCCTGCTACTACTAACGCATGTGTATTGGAATAGCAGGAAAGAAAAAAAAATTACGAAATAAACTTTTTCCCCACTGGGGGATTGAACATCGAAATGTCGGTTTCCTATTGTCGGTTTGCTATTCTAGCTATTGGGAGCACTTCGCCCAAACGCGCACTTCAAATGTTCAAATAGTTGAATATCATTTATTTTATACACCACTAAGTTGAAACATGACTGTTCACTATCGCGATCTGTGATCAACTGAACATATTATACATATATGTATGTATATTTGTGACTTTGTGTTTTTTTCCCCTAACTCGTTCTTGATGTCTTCAGTGTCAGTGAAGTGGTGCATATTTCATAAGTAGTGCTTGGTAATACAACATTCTGTCGGACCGGGGAAGAAAATCATTGATCACGAATGATCTAACGCTAAATATTTGTGTGTGGGTTGCATTCGTAATGACATCAAGAAATGGGGCAGATGCGTATGTTGATCTTGAAAACAGTCTCTTCTATTTAATTCTAATGACGTCAGACTGGTAAAAGCTACTCGAGCTAGAGTGGCAATTATTGACTTCTGTTATATGTATCCTTACATGATTAAGCAATATATTTTTGGGTATTATAATATTAAATTGGTGGGTTGTGAGTGTGAACATGTAGGTGTAAATCATGAGGAGTTTAAGTAATTTGCATAGTGTCCGATTATTCTCTTGAGATGGAATGTTGGACCACTGAGTTCGATGTCTGAGATATAATCTCAATTAGCAAGATGGTTACTTTCTCCAACCACGTGTTTCCTGTGCAGACTCAAAGACCGATGTGGGCATTATATGCTGGGGCAAACCAAGCGAAAACTCTGGGTCTCTCGGTGTGTGGTATTGCCCCTTGCCACATCGAAAACTTGCCGATAATTGAGTTACAGAAACGCGCCGCTCCTGAAGAAACTTTTTGATACTGGCTTGTTTTAGCAACGGCTGCTTCATTGCTACTAATATAGTCCTGTCCATAATATAGAAACTCTTCAAGAGCTGGATACATTGGAAACGTTGGGACTCCAAGATTTTGGAGCTATTACTTTGCCTTGTTTAGGGTGCCCAGTTCATTATTAGTTTAAATTCTTCGGATAAGTTCACAAAGAACTCAGAATTACCTTCTGCGACGTATTTCGCAAGGCCTAGCAGCTTCATCGCTTAAATCAACCCTGAGATAATATAATGTGTGGTTATCCGGTCTTTGTTGCTGTGTTTTAATAACCGAAAGCATCGATTCAACAGCTGGGGCTTGGCACGCAGAAGAAACAACGAAGACATCCCGCGATTGATGATGTTTTTCTGCACTGGTGAAACGGTCTTTAAGCTCCACAGAATACATGTAACACAAAGCTTTCAGTCTGTGAAAGATCAGTGACTCCATATACTTCATCACTATCGTCTGCGATTATTTTTTAACATAGTTTTTGAGCCTTTTCGAAACATTATTCCACAATAAAAAGAAAAAATATTATATTGCAACTAAGTGTTATAAATATCAGAAATATGGCAAACACTTGTTGGTTGCGTAGTTTTTCGTAGAATCATTTTTTCCTTTTTGCTGTATACACAAAATCTATACAATAAAAAGAAACAATAGACGGTGGTTATATGTCAGCTGATTCGGTTGACTTATTCATCAACCTTTGCAAACATAAATCATTGGTCATTGGCCTTACGTTGTAGCCGAAAGTTTAGCCGACATCGTTTCACATTTCTGCTGTGGTAAAGTTTTGCCGTTGTTGTTCTTCGTTGGCGAATACTGTTTGATTCGCAGACGACCCATTTAATGTATCTGCATTTGCCAAACTATCATGCTGTTCCCAAGGTATTGATTGCGCTGCTTCGCCCAAAAAGTATTCAAAAAAAATGTACAAAATGGCGATTGAATCTGTCAAACCATTTATACCTCTATCTTCGTAATTTGTGTAAAAAAATATTTAGAAAAAAAGAGAAGAATTTACGTGTACATTTGTAAGGTAAATGGGGTGGTAAAGTAAAAGGTGTGGTAAAAAAATGTACTCAAATTCATGCAATCCGGCAGGGCACGAATGCCATTGAGGTCTGCCAAAAGAAGGATTAGCTTAATAGACGGGCAGGGCACGAATGCCATAGGGGTCTGCTAAAAGAGAGAAACACATTTGATTGTTGTCAAATTGAATCAAATTGAATTTTCGAGATATCGGTCTTTATATACTATTTCCCCCACTAGCATTTCCAATGCATATCGATCTCAAGTAGATCGCGTGCCATCATATTTCGGCTACACTGTATTGTGTTCCCACAAAGAATCACTTCTCAAATGACACATTAAAATGTATGCTCTCTGATGTTAAATGCCATTCATGACATATCTATCGGAATACTTGGGCAGTGAACATTGTAATGGTTATATTCCAATTCTTTCTGCCTGTATTCTTGTGGTGTCAGCATTTTGTCGTGTGCCGTTCAGTGTTTAGCTTTTTGGTGTCGCATGACACTATTATGTAATGTGTATTATGCAATGTGTAGGAAGTGTTTGTTATTGTTTTGGTGGGTACACTACACATTAGTTCTTGGTATATTTACATTAGCAAAGCCTAAGACTCCAAAGGTCAAAGACGAAGAAAGCGAAGTATTTCATGCACAAAAGTAAGTAAAGTAAGGTAGAGGCATTCGAGGAAAGCAAATATTTGTATTTGTGATTAAGGATTTGGGATTAAGCGAAAGAAGTCAATGTAAACTGAGCCTAAGGGTGACATCATACTCTACTAAGAAAAAATAGTTATGTCGTTAAAGGGTAGATATAGTGCCCATGTCAAATTGAGCTGTCGCTCGACGAGTTTATTGATAGCACGGAGATTATACTCCGGCTCGTCCCACACGTGTTTAAGCACGTATTGCCAGTAACGATAGCGATAGCAAAAACTAGTACCCCGGAAGAGTCTGTTTGAACGGTATAGAGTCGGTTTGAACCTGAGAGCCTATGTCTACCGTTAGAGCCGTGACTCAGCAAGTGTCCGGATTCGGGTTTTAGCACAGTAGGGACTGACCAGTTGTTGTCGACGTGACAGTATCAAAGGACACAACTCGGCGCCACTTGGGACAAGGTTATAATGCTGAAGGGCAGAGTGTGATCATAGCGCCGGCATAGCTAGTGCATCCTCGGGTGTTAAAAATTAAATATATGTGGGGGACTTAGGCCCGACGAGTATACTCCGGCCCAGACAGCTCGTTACAAATTAAGTTAAAAAACAAATAAAACTAGTTCTAAACCAGATAAACCAGTTCTAATCCAAGCTAAGGGCTAATTAATCTGAACAGGCCAGTAAAAGGTAACCTCGTGCTGCTTACGGTTGATATTTTGCCCTCAACCAACCGAAGACAGGGCGTGCAAGGCTCTTATTTGGGGTAAATCCGAGCAATCCAAAGTAATATTTAATCATTCTATTTTAAATAAGAGCCAGCACAGCGGCATTCAGGAAGAGAAGCGCTGTTTTTCAAGTCCTTAGCCGACTGGAAAAAAGGTCAGAGACAATTGGGGCGAGTAGGACGCAGTCTCGTACCAATGGGCTTCAGAAGCTATAAAGGAGCGGAAGAGTCGACCTGGAAAGAGAACTTCCACATGCTCTTTCACAGCCAAAAGAAGAGGGTGGGCATCTAAGAGGCCTCGATCTCACGATGATTACTCATCCACCTCAAAGAGACACCGGTACGGTTCTCTCTCTCAGGATCATCTAGTTGTAGTGTTCACAGATCCGAGCCGTAAGAAGGGCCACATCACCCATGAGCACTGGAAAATCCTCGAAGGTAAGCTTAACCTCAGCCTTCTTACCATTTGCAAAAATAGCCCAAAAAAAAATCTTCGCGGTTTCACCGATAGAGGCTAGCTTCATCGGTACTATAAACTGATTGCCTGTGAGAATGACACAAAGACGAGATCCCGCTCAGGCGAAGGGCCCGCGCCCGTATACCCGTGGAACCCAGCGACCCACAAGATATCTTGCTTCTGCAGAGACAAAATCTCGATATTTCGACTACCAACTGGATGGTCATTAAGACGCAGATTGAAAAGGAATGGATCAGAAAAGTTATCCTGTTGCAGAATAGAGATTTCTTCCCTAAACTAGAAGCGAAAGAAGGTAAAGTTCGATATGGCCTTAAAACCACCAAGTTGAAGGTATGCGAATAGAGCGAGAGGCAGGCAATGGTCATGATTCCCTCACCTCAGCTCCCTTCAGAACTCGGCAGGAATCTCGTACCCTATCCACTGATTCAGAGGATCTGAACCCCATTGCGATAGAGGTATCTGCGATAGCTCCAATGATACGTGCAACCCAAATAAATCTCACAATAAAGTTGCTGAATTGAATAAGATTGGCGGAATTTCATTCTCCACCTTGCAGAAAGTGGAAATGACATAGTCCTTATCCAAGAACCGTGGATTAGCAATAATCGTATTGGCGGGCTAATGACAAAGCGATACCAACTACTACTCGCTACCTGCGGAAGTACTATTAGAGCCTGCATTTTAGCAAAAACTCATATTGATATTGTATACCATATGTACATAATAGTAATAGTAATAGAGTAATAGTCCGATGTAATAGTGAAAGAAATAAAAAATGCAACCGTTAACTGTAAAGCGACCCGATTTATTTCCTCGCCTATGGTTGAACACTGACTGATCCCTAGTTTGCTTTTTCCCAGCCCTTTTTTTTATTTATTTATAATTATTAAGTAGCGTAAACAATAATATATATATGTAGTAAGAAAGGTTTTGTTTAGAGATTTAGGACTATTCTCCTTTACAACTATGATTAAAATGGCTCATAATAAGGTATAAATGAGATATGGATAACAATACAGAAAAAGCTACAAGTAAAACCTTTATTTAAATCTTACGAACTAATATTGCAATATTCCCTAATGAAATATACATATTTCATTTTTACATTTTTAATTGATAGATTTATTCATTGCGGCAAACATTTAGTTAGCTCATTGTCGGAGTTAAAGCAATTATTATAAAATCTTTGTATTAATTTGTCAATAAGGATTACTATAAATTGATATTGGTTTTTTCGTGCAATCTTTGAGTTGAATAATAATATGGCATAATATAAGCATAATTTTTACAACTTTTTTTATCATGTTTGAAGCTTAAGTTTGTGTGACATGGCGCAGTCATCCCAGACGGGAGCCCCGTACAGTAGGATAGACTGAAAAACTGATTTATACACTAAAATTTTATTGTCAGCACTAAGCTTAGATTTCCTATTTATATTTAGAGAATTTTAATGTATTTGTTCACTTTATCGACAGTAGGCGACATGTGTTTTTGAAAAGTAAATTTTTTTTCTATCATAATTCTGATAGAAGATATCTGCAGTGTTCGGACCAATCTCTGTTGAAGCAGCCTATTTGAAGATGAACATTATTAGGAAGAAAACAGTCTTTACGTCTACGAGTATACCAAATTGCTTGCGTTTTCATGCAATTTATCTTAATCTTCCACTTAAAGAAGTATATGTCTAATTTAGATAGAGCCGTTTGTAACATACTATGTACATCCAAGTAGTATAAACCTGAAGCAAATATAGCTGTATCGTCAGCAAACATAGCAATTTTAGCACTATTACCGAGGTCTGGGAAATCAGCGACAAATATGTTGAATAGAGTAGGGCCAAGTACTGTACTGGTAGTGCGTATTCAATATTATGTACAGAAGATTTATCATTTTGCACTTTAACTATAAATGTTATTTTATTTAAGAAACTACCTATATGAATAATTTTAATAGTGTCTTTTGGAAAGTTGAATTTGTTTAAATTGTATATTAGGGCTTTATGCCAAACTGAATCAAAGGCTTTTTCAATATCTAAAAACAAAGAACTGGGCTAGTTGGCCCTTTAGATTGAAATTTACTTTCGACGTGTTCCTTACGATTTGATGTTACGTATTGTGAGAATGTCGAAATCCAAATTGGAAGTCAGGCAAAATATTATTTGCACTTAAATGTTGGTTAATTCTCTCCTTCATACGAGGGTGGGCCGACAAGTACTTAGCCTACAAAAGAAAAACAAAAATTTTGGAGAAATGGCGATTTACTTTTCAATATAGTCTCCTTTTAGCTCGATACACTTGACCCAGCGATGCTCCAACTTCTATAACCCGTCTGGAAAATACGTTTTCTCGAGGTCTGCAAAGTAGGCCTCCGTGGCGGCGATGGGTCCTCATTCGACTGAAATTTCTGCCCGGCGAGTGACTTTTTCAAGTTTGGAAACAAAAAGTTGTTGCACGGTGCCAAATCTGGAGAATACGGTGGATGGGGCAACAGTTCGTAGCCCAATTTGGCCGTGGCAAGGGCGTAGGTGTGAGCCGGTGCGTTATCATGGTGGAAGAGCACTTTTTTCTTCGTAAAGTGGGCCGTTTTTTCTTCAATTCGGCGTCGAATCGGCCGAAAACGGTGACCGTTTTCCTTCTCCAGGTAGTCGATGTGGATCACACCTTGTACAATCCCAGAAAACGGGGGGCACCTTCAATCGGCGATCTGCCAATACGAGATCGTGGATTTTTGTCACGTTATCCTCCGTGGTAGCCGTTTTCGGGGCACCTGGACGTGTCTCATCAAAAACCGACGTGCGCCCACGTTGAAACTCGTTAAACCAATTTTTGATGGTCGCCATCGAAGGAGAAGAGTCACGGTACACAGCATCCAAACGCTCTTTGATTACGTTGCTCGATTTCCCTTCCAAAAACAAGAATCGAATCACCGATCGATATTGCTCTTTTTCCATTTTTCGAATAACCGCGAACACTCCCGCTTCCACACGCGGTCAAAACAAAACTACAAATCCGATCCGGCTGAAATTTCAGACAGTAGCCGTCCACTAGACTGTACTACACGATGCTATTGCGATACTGACGCCATCTGGCGATGACGCTAGGTACTTATCGGACCACCCTCGTAATTGTTGCTGCACAACAAAACAACACTCAACACAAACACCTTGCACATTTGTAGTTCATGTTTGGAAATATATAAATTGAGGTAGCATGGCGGCAGAATGCTATATCAAATGGTAAAACGTACATGTCCACTTCAATTTAACACATCTCACAAACAATCAAACATTTAAATTAAATGAAAAATACACAAAATATAAAATATTAGGAAACACGTTCCTTCCCACATGAACACTTTGTAAACAATCACGAACTGTCAAATGTGCAAAGTGAAGTCACAATAACAAACCAAAAGAAAGTTATCAACTGCAGCCTTGCCAACATCAACTTGCAGCAACATTGCATTATATAGAGTCACTAGGGGTATAGGTCATCAACCCAATCCAAATACACAATGTTGTACAACATATATTGTACATAACAAAGCTGGAAACCAGCTGACCGAGGGTTTGTATGAAGCTACCCAAGCTACAGTAAAGCACTATAAAACAAACAGCCAAGTAAGGCACACTTATAACGTAGACACACAATTAATTACATAATAAAGAAACAAAGAATACCAAGATCCAATTCGTATTACATATAACGAGTAGTCGCAATTAAACAAAGAACATTACACAGCAAGTGGTTTTACATATAACCAAACAAAGAACATTGTTACAATTAGTTCAACATAACTAATACTTATCAACAATAAAGAACAAATAACAATTAACGTATAATACAGAACAAAGTGCGTTTTCTTTTACACATATTTAAAGTGGAAAAAATCGTTTTGTATCTATATATAAAATCATTTCTCGTTCGAGCATAAAACGCCTCGAACATTGGTCCTTCGAGCCGCGAAACATTTCGTTTATATCTTTGTGAAAATGCTAAAAGTTGTGTTCAAACAAAGAAATTAAGACACATTAATAAATAGACAAGAATATTTCAACAAAGAATTTAAACAACATTGAACAAAGGAGGAGAACGTCAAGCCAACGGACCCAGCATCAACGGCTTCGGCATTAACCACAACAGCTCCAACGATCCAGCGCCAACGGTGCAGCTTCAACGGTACAGCACAAAAGACATATTATACAAGGACAAAGTGGAGAACAAAGAAATCTAAGTATCGAACATTTATTTTACCTTTTTATGTATAGGTATATATTTTCGGTATACATAAATCACAGTGCTTAGAAAAAGTGTATTTAAGTACATGAAAAAGTGTAATTGTTAGAAACATACTTAAATACAGCAACAATTATCTGTTGTACATAGAGTGGACAGCGACTCAAATATTTGTCATACGTATATTATTTTAAATTTTCTTACATTAACGTTTATTACTTTATATTCAAATTTTAACATTTCAAAATTTAATCTAATTTTTTATTTCAATTTTAAACATTTTTCACTTTTTATTTAATACTATTGTGTGTCCTCTTTGTATGCCCCTCTCAAATACACCTCAGTGCCCATCTACACATTTGTGTGTGACTTGAAAATAAATAAAAAATTAAAAAAATAACATTCGTCTGACATTTCTCAAAGTTTATTAAAAGCACAATATTACCATCATTCAATTCGTGTGTGGTCCCCATTAACAATCGCTATTCCGAACAATGTCCAAACTATTAAAATCGGTCGAGTCTCAAGACATTCTCTTAAAGGAACTCCAAAGAGACTTGGAGGAACTCCAAAGAGACTTGGAGGAACTCCACAGAGACTCCGCGTCGCGACAGTCATGGGGGTACATGACTGCCTACCTAACGGATGTAGAAGACATGTTTAAACGAGCAAAAAAGGAACATTCTTCTATAGTTGGTAGTTCCGCGGAGCCTTTAAAAGATAAATATTTAGGTGATGAAACTTACTCTAAGATCGAAAAACTTTACTTCACTCTCCTCGGTTCACTTCGTGATGATCTCGACAAATTGGAGCAAGCATCCACTCGCAAACTTGACACGTCTCGTCTGAATCAAATGCGATCGTCGAATTCCGACATTCGGCTTCCTCGCATCCAAATCAAGCCCTTTTGAGGAAAATTTGAAGAATGGTGTGAGTTCCAAAACCTATTTCACAACATGATCGATCAAAATCCAGATATTTCAGACATTCAAAAGCTCCAGTTCCTTAATAGCTTCGCTTCCAATGAAGCCTCTCGGTTAATCCAACATCTTCCAATTGATGGGAAAAATTATGCATCAGCTTGGGAAATTCTAACCGAAAGGTTTCAAAATAAAATTAGTAAGCATGCAACTCCGTATACTAATGGAGCAAAATATACTCACAGATGAATCGGCCGCGAATTTGAAATCATTGCACGATACAAGCACCGAATGCATTCACGCACTCGCCAACCTCGGTGCCCCCTCGAAACTTGGGATGCAATTCTCATTTATATAATTATCAAAAAACTCCCAACTCAAACCCAGATAGATTGGGAAGGTAGTTTAGAAAACTCCAAGGCACTCCCTGACCTGAAGACTTTCCTTGCCTTTATCGAAGGTCGTTTTAGCTCACTCGAAAACATATTCGAGCTGAGCAAACCACAACATCAACCACAAGAACAACTACCATCACAACACAAACAACAGAAGCTACTAAAGGGTCCGCCATCTAACGTTTTTTTTTTCAAGTAGTGCTTATTTCGTGAATGGTAACACTTAGCTCATGTCTGATATGACAGATAATTAGTTTTATCCTTCCGCTGAACGAATATGGTTGTGTATACGCTTAACAACGCTTCGCTAAGTGGGCCTGCGATCGACTTACAGAAGATGCCGATTTTGCCAAAAAAATCATCTTTTCAGATGAAACTCATTTTGATCTTGGCGGGTATGTAAACAAGCAAAATTGTCGCATTTGGGGCACAGAAAACCCGCACGCATACATTGAAAAGCCGGTGCACCCAAAAGGAGCCACTGTTTGGTGCGGATTTTGGTCCAGAGGCATAATTGGGCCATTTTTCTTCGAAAATGAGCAAGGAGTGGCCGTTACAGTCAATGGCGATCGTTATCGGGCCATGTTGAACGAATTTTTGTTCACAAAATTGAAGAGGAGGATATTGGCAACATTTGGTTTCAACAGGACGGCGCTACGTGCCACACAGCCGAAGCTACACTCGATATTTTGCGCCCTGTTTTTGAAGATCGCATTATCAGCCGCAGAGCTGATGTCGTTTGGCCACCTCGGAGCTGCGATTTGACACCGTTGGACTATTATTTGTGGGGTGCCGTCAAAGATAAGTGTTACGCCGACAAGCCAGAGACAATTGACGCTTTAAAGGACAATATTCGTGAAGCCATTGGTGAAATACAGCTGCACACAATCGATAATGTGCTTAAAAATTGGACCGATCGTGTAGGCTACTGCATGACCAGCCGAGGCAGCCATTTGAATGAAATTATTTTCCATTATTAACCGGAAGGATTGTACTTTCAAATAAAAAAAGAAATTTGAGAAAATATTCAGTAGTTTTTTTTTATAGCATTTTCAAAAAAAAAAAAAGTTATTTGGCGGACCCTATATTATAATTACAAAAACAACCACGGCCAACATTCCGTATATTTATCATATTTTTATTTTCTTTTATTTCTCATGTCATTCCTGATATCGGTTTACATTGTACTTTGTACTTTATATCCGTTATATCTTACACCTGTATAGTTTCAACGACCATGGTAAGCTATTATTTCATTCTGCATATTATACAATTTGTTTATACTAATAGTACAACTAATTCTCCTACAAAAAATTTAAATTCTACTTACTTGTATTATGAATACGGGTAGTCAACCAGATACCAGGGAACCCACACAGATCGGGATCAGCGGATATTTGTATGAGATGATTCGGGTGTTAATGGCACAACACGGAGGACTACACATTTGCCATCTTAATGCTCAAAGCCTCTTCCCCAAAATCGACGAATTTAGACACATCTTTGTCAATTCCAAAATTGACGTCATATGTGTTTCAGAAACATGGTTTAATGGCGAAATAGCCAATGAAATTTATAACGTAGAAGGATTTAACCTTGTTCGATCGGATAGGATCGGCCGCATAGGAGGTGGGGTAGCGGTATATGTACGCAAAACCCTCAAATACAACATCATACTTAGGACAATCACAGACTGCCCCATTGATTACATCTTTCTAAACATTACATTAGGCAATGAACATTTCATGATAGGGGTTGTTTACAGACCAAATAACACCATCGCCTTCGAACCATTATTCAATGTCCTCGATGAGATGGCATGTAGTTACAACAATATTATAATCTGTGGAGATTTTAACTGCAATTTCTTAGACAAACCTCGCTCAATTGGTTTTCTGGACCATATGAATTCACTTGGCCTTAGTCCTATTAACACCTCTACTCCCACTCATTTTACAAGCACTGCATCCACCTTACTAGATGCAATATTCGTATCGGACAAAAACAAGACATTGCTTTACAATCAACTTTCGGCACCTGGGTTCTCAAAGCATGACTTGCTTTTTCTAACATACCAAGGCGAAAACTACTATACCAAACCTACCTTCACGTATAGGGACTTTCGTAATATCGACTACACTCTCCTACGACAGGACGTTGTTAATGCAAATTGGCAGCACATTTACCAGCTACATTTAGTCAATGATCAGACTGCTTACCTTCAAGACTGTATCTTCGCACTTTTTAATAAGCATGTACCCTTAAAGTCCAAAAAAAGCCAAATTCTCTGCACCCCAGTGGCTAAGCTCGAATATATTGCAGCTTATAAAAAAGCGCGACGATGCTTATAAAACCTGGAAGAAGTACAGAATGTCAGTTTTCCTTAACAAATATCGATCTCTTCGTAATGAGGTAGTGTCTAAAATCAGAAATGCAAAACGCGAGTTTTACTGCAGCAAACTTGGCAATTGCTCGTCGGGAAAAGAAATATGGCAACAATTAGGGAGGCTTGGTATTGGAAAACAAAAGCCGAAAATTCTTGACAACGTTGACTGTGAGCAATTGAACCGGAACTTCTTAGAGTCATGTAGCGGATAGTATCGAATAACGCACCTGCCTTCGACCTATCTCCGGAAGGAAATCAAAATTTTCAATTTGAATTTTGTGGACTGCGTGAGCGTGATATTGTGGAAGCATTACTATCTATCAAATCCAATGCTATGGGACTCGATGATGTTCATCCTAAATTTGTCAAACTACTACTGCCATATATATTGCCATTCATAACCTATGTCTTTAATAACATCCTAACAACGACGGTTTTTCCCATGCAATGGAAGCAGGCAAAGGTTATCCCTATCCCTAAGAAGTCATTAGGCTCCGGAGTGGAATTCAGACCTCTATCAATTCTACCATACCTTTCAAAAGTGTTTGAAAAAACAATCTCAGTGCAAATTCAAAAATATCTTTCTTGTAACAAACTTTTATGCGAAAGTCAATCGGGCTTCCGTCCTAAACGAAGCTGTAAAACTGCCTTATTACTTATCGTTGATGATATCAGGAAAGCTACTGATGAAAACCATGCCACTTTCTTAACTTTATTCGACTTCTCCAAAGCATTCGACACTATCAACCATACCACCCTATGTTCAAAACTTAGAGATGAGTTTAATTTTTCGAACTCCGCTGCGAGGCTTTTAAATTCCTACTTACATGGGAGACTTCAACGTGTTGTAACTGGCGAGCGATACTCTTCCCTCTTGCCCGTAAAGTGCGGTGTCCCGCAAGGATCAATTCTAGGCCCCCTACTCTTCTCCATGTATGTCAATGAACTCCCTCGACTGATCAAGTACTGCTCAATACATATGTTTGCTGACGACACACAAATTTACGTGAGTCGTCCTCTTGATCGTGTTAACGAAGCCGTGACACTCATGAATGAAGACCTCCAGCTTATTTTTAATTGGTGCACAAAACACTATCTACGATTAAACGCCCATAAATCAAAAGCGCTGGTAATACACAAAAGAAACTTGGATCTTAGTAATTTTCCCCTAATTACCTTAGCTCAAACCCCTATAGAGTATGTTGAAACCGCTAGAAACCTTGGCCTGATATTTAATCGAAAACTTGAGTGGAGCTCACACATAAATGCAACAGTTGGTAAGATTTATGGAGGTCTTCGAGCTGTCTGGACCACCCAACACTTCATCCCCACTCGGACAAAACTCTTATTGGCGAAAACTCTTCTTACTCCTGTTTTATTATATTGCTGTGAGGTATTCTGCTGTCCGGATTATGCTTCAAGACGGAAGCTAAATGTCGCATTCAATAACATCGCCCGATTCGTTTTTAACTTAAGAAGATACGACCACGTCTCCTCGTACTCGAAACAGTTATACGGACACTCCTTTGACAATTTAATAAAATATAGGACATTATGCCTATTGCATAACATCATGCAAACCAAAGAACCTAACTACCTGTTCAAGAAGTTACGCTTTTTGCAGTCAGACAGATTATGTATACTCATACAAACAAGTTACAACTGCTTAAACTCCGAGCGTCAGTTTTTTGTTGTATCCTGTCGATTGTGGAATTCCCTCCCCATTAATATCAGGAGAATTAGAAGTACTAACAATTTTAAACGTTCCCTCTCTCACTATCTGGCCGTTGAAACTACCACTAATGACTAATTGGTATGTATAAATACTATAATCAATATGACTTTTCCATTTGTTTTTAAATTTAATTTAACTTTCACATCTTACACACATCAAACTAATTGCTATTTTGAAGGTTTGCACAATTATAAGATGTATCATATCTTGTTACTGTAAGCAATATTTACACTAATAAATGTTAAATGTTAAATGTAAAACTAACACTTATCACACGAAGCCAAAAACATCCACACAATTTCTTTGCCGGCTTTGGGAAGGTGCACACGCTATCCGCCTATGCAAACAAATTCCTCAATATGGACATACAAACTCGAAATGATGTAGTAAAGAAAAACGCAACATGTGTAAATTGCCTCAGGTACGATCATCATTCGTCAAGCTGTAGCAGTAGCAATCGTTGCCGCAAATGTGGTCTTAAGCATCACACTTTACTACACATAGAGATGCAAAACAAAACCAACACGCCTCATCAAGGTCAATATCAACAACAAGCGCAAACCACATCCCAAATAAACACTGCAAATCATCTTATCCAGAACACTTCGTCATTGAACCCTGCAGCTAATCCATTCAATGGTGCACCGACTTCCGACGTCACCTTCAGCACGCATTTCAATCAAACGAAGACTAACATACTGCTGGCAACCGCGCTAGTATAAATAGCCGCATCCAACGGATCACATCACATCTTTAGAGCCTTAATCGACCCAGGCCCCGAAGCTTCATTCATCACAGAGCGTGCAACACAACAGCTCAAACTTAAAAAAACAAAGGACGTTTGCCAGGTTAACCGGGTTGGGGCAGACATCAACAGGAACAACCCAACTTGAAACACCATTTACCCTATTCTCAACTACAAATACATTTTTCCATACAAATGTTAGGGCATACGTCTTCCCTCATTTAACTTCCCTATTACGAACCCAACAATTACACAAATACAATTGGGATCATCTAGCCAACTTACCCTTAGCAAATTCATCCTTCCATACTCCTGGTAAAATTGATCTCTTACTAGGTGCTGATGTTTACTCGTAAATCATCTTTGAAGGATTATTAAAGGGTCACCATGGATCAACAGTCGCACAGCAGGCTCACCTCGGGTGGAACAGGGACTACAGGTGCCAGTCAACAATCACCTACAACAATCATACAGAACCACCACAGTTCGCTTAGAACCGAATCACCGAAATCCAAGAACTTATACCGCCATCTTCGTGGAAACATGTGGGAAGTAAGGAAAATCCCGCCAACATCGCTTCACGAGGCCTATCCCCAAAGGAAATCATCAACAACAAGATGTGGTGTTACGGGCCGAAATTCCTAAGAGGCTATACACCGAGTGTAGCGTGTTTAAATACACCAGCAAAAACAAACCTGGAACTAAAGGAAAAAATAAAAAGTAAATGAACCTCAATTTACACAACATATCTCAACAACATACCTGCAAATGTAGCTCAAATTGTTTGTCATCATGCAAGTCTCAACAAAGAACTCATCGACGCCTTATCCGAGCAACAGCAATATGGCGACGATATTTTCAGAATCTACGATCCAAGACAAGGCAACCTTTAAACATTCATTCACTTACAGCTGAAGAATTACAAGAGGCAAAATATCAACTCATTAAAATAGTACAAATGGAAATGTTCCCAACAGAAATTGCAGCGCTCGAGAAAAATGTACCCATTCCTAACGAAAACAAAATCCGAAATCTAAACCCATTCATGGATTCCTACAACCTGCTACGAGTGGGAGGAAGGATAACAAATGCACCACTCACATATAATCAACGGCATCCAATAATTCTACACGATGCACACCATTTCTCCAAGTTAATCTCAGTCGAACCACACATCAACACACTTTACGGTGGTCAATCGCTAACAGTGGCGGAAATGAGAAATACATTTTGGATTACAAACATAAGACTTCTCGTCAAATCAACAATCGACAGATGCGTACGCTGCCATCGAACGCAAAGGCCCAACAACAAATTATGGGAAACTTACCAGCGGCGCGAGTGACAATGGCCAGGCCATTCACCAATACCGGTGTAGATTACGCCGGACCTATCGAGATCAAGCTATGGAAGGGGAGATGCATAAAAACAACTAAGGGGCTTCGTATGCCTATTGACAAAGGCCATACACATCGAACTAATAAGCGATGTAAGTGCCGCCGCCTTCATCGCTGCATATAGGAAATTTTGCGCTAGGCGGGGAATGTGCGCCAACCTTTTCAACGACTGTGGCACCAACTTCAAGGGCACAAACAATGAACTCAAAAAAGACAGTAAGTTCATTTCAGCGGAATGACTTTAGCTACACAAAACACAACATGGCACTTCAACCATCCTGCCTCTCCTCACTTCGGATGATTATGGGAAGCAGGAGTCAAGTCAATAAAACACTATCTCCGACGAACCATTGGAAACTCCAAATTGACGCTTCTCACACAAATTGAAGCGTGCTTAAACTCCAGACCACTCTGCCCCATAACCCAAGATCCAAACGATCTGACCGTATTAACGCCCGGGACATTTCTTAATTGGAGGACCAATTCGCGCACCACCGGACAGAAACGTACAAGAAAAAAACATCAACACTTTAGAAAAATGGAAATACATACAACGACTCACCCAGGAATTCTGGAGGCAATGGAGTTCAACATACATTCATCAATTACAGCATCGACCTAAATGGAAACAAGAACAACAAATCATCAAAATCATCGTGATAGTAAAGGAAGAAAACTTAGCATCAACAGAATGGATCTTAGCGCGAGCGCTGGAACTACATCCAGGTAGAGATGGTCTAACGTGCGTGGTGACCATAAAAATAGCCAAAACAACATTCAAACGTCCGATAACAAAAATATCCCCCTTGTCGATTTCGTCACCTATGAGTGTAGCAACGCAATAACTCTCGCAAAGAACTTAAATAAAACATCAACAAAAAATTAACCAAATAAATCCAAATACTACCCCTTAGCCCCTTTGCCTGAAAGATAACGGTCAAACCGTAGCATTATGGAAAAGAACGCTAAAAGGAAAGCACTACCCCGACAGGCACTACTAATGGTCGTGATCCTGGGACGAGCAGCAATGCTCGGGTCAGAGCTATAGGATTCCCGGGGGACAGCAAAATAATGCAACGGCGTAAGCCACATTTAAGAGTCGCGAGTTGGAACGTTGGAAGCATGAGTGGTCGCAGCTATGAGCTTGAAGAAATGATGGTTAGAAGGCGAGTAGACATCCTGTGCTGTGTCCAAGAGACGAAATGGCGAAACACCGGTAATCGGGCACGTTAAAACAAAAGCCTACAAGATGTTTTACTATGGATTGGAACAAGGAAAAAACGGAATCGCCATCATCCTTGCGGCAGAGCTATTTGGCAACAATCGTCTTAACAATTTCAAAGACCAGTGACCGTTTGATGGCTCTCAAATTGGTGATGCATGGTGAGGTGTGGAACATCGTAAGCGCATATGCCCCTCAAGTAGGATACGAACAAAGAGAAAAAGATGCATTCTGGCTAGATTTCCACAACCTTGTCAAAATCATCCCAAAGGAAGAGCTTTTGTTTTTTTGGGGGAGATTTAAACGGATATGTCGGGAAGACAAGCGAAGACTATGAAGACTACCACGGAGGGCTGGGATACGGCATCAGGAACTCTTCAGGTGAAGATATCCTAAACATGTGCAAGTCGTACGGTCTTATAGTGCTAAATACCATGTTCGTCAAACAAAGCCGGCACCTGATCACTTATAGCAGCGGCGGAAATGAAACTCAAATAGACTATCATTTGGTATCCAGTTTCATGAAGCCACGAGTTAAAGATTGCAAAGTGATCCTGGGAGACGCGATCGCCCCTCAACACCGTCTCCTCCTGACTGAACTTTTTATGGAGGCGAGTAAGGAGTCAAAGCAGCAAACGAAGGTGTCTGAGAGAATCAAGTGGTATAAGCTGGATAAAGGAAAAGGCGAAGCTTTTATTACCAACATGAAAAACTTCTTCCATTATCGATGAGGTCGGTAATAAGGAGTGCAGCGCACAAGACATGTGGGATTCCCTACAATAATTTGGCCTGGAGAAAGCCAAATCACTGCTCGAAACATCTAAAGGCCCCTGCGAACACGCAAAAGAAAACTGGTGGTGGACAGACGAAGCCAAAGCAGTGATACACGAAAAGAAAATGGCTTTCCAAGCTTGGTCAAAGTGCTCTTCTACTAATAGAGAGGAAAAAGCTCGCCGTGAAAAGGTATATAGATATTGCAAAGGTATTGCGAACCAGGCTACCCAGGAGCTTCGACAAAGCAATTTGAACAAAGGAGCAAATATCTTTAAGATAGCCGCCCAGAGAAGAAGAAATGCTCAGGAGGAGGAGAATGCTTTCCCAAAGTTTATTAACAATGCTGTAGGCCAACTCCTTGTGGAAGACGAGAAAATTCTCCACAGATGGCGACAGTACTGCGAGGAACTTCTGAACGAACAGTTTCCCCGAGTGTACTTTCCAAGAGCCGCCCCGAATCATGCCGAAATATCCGACATCACAGTCGAAGAAGTTCGGTACGCGGTTAAAAACTCCAAGAAAAGTAAAGCTGTTGGGCCGGACGGGATACCCTCTGAGTTCTGGAAAAAGATGGGAGACATCGGGTCTGGATGGCTCATGGTTCTTATCTCCAAACTTATGAGAGGCGACACTATGCCTAATCAATGGAGGGAAAGCTATCTTCTTCCTTTGCACAAAGGAAAGGGTGATACGCGAAATTGTGATAACTACCGTTCTGTCAAGCTGATGTCGCATACCATGAAGGTCGTTGAACGGGTATTAGATGGCCGACTGCGGAAAATAATACGACTATCTGATTACCAGTGCGGGTTTGTCTCGGGTAAATCAACGACAGATGCAATCCAAAGTATAAGGGTCATGATGGAAAAGCATCGTGATTCTTCCAAGGACTTGCATATGGTGTTGGTTGATTTCGAGAAGGCCTTTGACCGGCAACCAAGAGATCTTTTGTGGGTAGCGCTAAGACAAAAAGGAGTTCCAGAAACCTACGTGCGAGTGATCATGGACATGTACAAGAGAGCAACGACAAGAGTAAGATGCACCGCAGGAGTCACCGAAGAGTTCGCAATCAAAGTCGGTGTACACCAAGGGAGCGTCCTCAGCCCACTGCTCTTTATAGCAGTCCTTGATTGCTTCCTTGAAGGAAAAGTGACGGACCCCAATATGCACCAGCTATTCTTTGCTGACGATTGAGCCATTATAAATGATGATCTGCCGTCCCTACAACGAACACTTGATGTGTGGGTGAACATTTTTGAGGGTACCCGTGTATCGTATTAGTTCAAAGAAGACAGAGTATCTGTGCTGCCCGTTCTCTGACCCTCATCAGCCTATTCAAGAAATTTACTTGAATTAAAGAGTACTTCCCAAGTGTGAAAAGTTTAAATATCTGGGATCTATGATTAATAAAGAAGCAACTTGTGATGACGACATCAATCATCGGTTAAGCGTAGGGTGGATGAAGTGGCGGGAAAACTCCGCCATCTCTGTGACCGAAAAATGCCCCCTAAGCTGAAAGGAGGGCTTTACACTTCAGTTGTACGTCCGGCGCTCACATACGGTTCACAATGCTGGACAATGCACAAAAAGTATGAGAGCAAATTAACGGCAGCTGAGATGAAGATGCTTCGCGTGACAGCGGGAGTAACAAAGCGTGACAGAATTAGAAGTTCAAAGATCCGAGGAAGCCTCCACGTAAAAGAAACCATCACAAGAGAGATAGAGCGCGACCGACTCAGTTGGTATTGCCATTGGTATTGATCCTTTAAACCCCGTCCAAAAGGCGATATTAATCAACGTCCCAATTTCAACATGCAAAAAAGGCAGGCCGAAAAACAATTGGTGCAAACAAATGCAAAAACACCAGCATTTGACTGGCCTCAGCGATGAAGTAATCCCAAACCGGGAAGCCTGCCGCTACTTTCTGAGGTCAAACCGGCGGACCCCACAAACGGACCAGTAGGAATGCAGTTAAGTGGGAAGGTTATGGTCCTACACTTCTGACCATAACGACGCCGGTAAAAAAGGAAAAGAAGAAGAAGCCCCTTTGTCTGATAAACAAAAACAAATAAAATAAACAAACTCACCTGAAAATCAATGTTGCGTCCATTGGTTGTCCCTACATGTAACGTGTTATTTCTCGAACATCTACTAATGCACAATTTTCGATTTATTTTTCTTACAAAACAAACATAATATTACATTCAAACACATGAGATGAGCCACACCAAGAACGGAGCGATAGCAACAACACACCAAAAACGAAGATGTAACAACAACAACATCTCATAGATGAAGCCATAAACCAACGACACACAAGTTGTTTCGACAACCATAAGCGGCGCAATCGGTAAACTTTTTATCATTTCATTTTTGCATGCGATGCGAGAGTTCAAGACATTGAAGCATTGCCAGCATATAAAAACAATGGAATTTCAGTTAGAAACCGCAAAAATAAAAGAATACAATGGAGAAGAAAAATACGATGTATCATAATTAATGCGGGAAGTGGAACTCGTCCTAGAACTTTTCAACGATCCGCAGATAAAGGATAAAGGAGTTTATCTATCAATGTTATATTAAGAAAATCCAAAGAACAGCACTTTGATGTATAAGGACACGAGGACCTAACTCATCAAAAATTTCGGAGTATAGTATACCTACCATAAAAAAAAATCATGAAGCAATAACTTGCAGAAATAACGCAAGTCTACACTATTGTTTTTTTTTTTAAGCATTTTTTCGTTTGTTTTATTATACCTAACTTATTTAAGACAAAAATGCTTAAGTCTAGCTTAACTATCTTATATAATTAAAATTACCTTATTGACCCTGTGCGGGCACTCTAAAGCAGACAGCACATTCTTAAAACTATGTCTTTAGATTTAATTAATAACTTAATTAACATAAATGAATAGATGAATAATAAAAGCTAAGAAAGTTTTACAAAAACAAAAACTTAACATCTGGTTGTGATTTTTTGATTTTATATAAAACGTATAACTAGCGTAACCTACCTTAACTACAATACACATAGAATATATGTATACATAATATACATTCACTAAATGTATCTTTTTTTTTGTAGATTTATATTTTATTATTTCTTGTGTATTTTGTATTTTTTAATAATTTTTTTTTGGTTTTATGTAAACTAACTAACCCTAAACACTACTACACCACCACCCGTATCCTAATATAAATATACCTTAACCTATGTAAGGCAGCCATCGATATTGAACCGGCCTTGCCTTAAAGAGGCTGAACTATCAACAATAGACGACGGAGCTTCCTCCAGCCACCAAAAACGTTGATGCAGTCGGACAACGCCTCTCCTATTTTGGCATGATACCGCTCTACTGAACCTGAGGCGCTCCGGCTCACAGAGCGCGACGTTCGTAGAGAAGTCGCCGCTCTACGAAATTACGTGACACGTGGAAGATTAGCGGCACCGCCAATCTGTCCTGAATAAGCGCACATGTTTCTAAATAGAAGAATGCCTCTGGAGGAACAATGCCATTAAGGCGCACCCTCTCGTGATACGAATTGTTGGGGTACTAAGAACCGGAGATCAAGATATTGACCGCAGTCATTGCTCTTGCAACATGCCTTCGAATCAACCTTATCAAAAAATTGTCCACCCGTAAAATCCTAGCCCTATTGTACAGGGCCTCGTTAGGGTAAAATTTCGTGTACTCGGATTTGGGTGGTCTATGTAGCCCAAGACAAGTCCTAAGACATTGACTTTCAAACACCCGAATCCTTTCCATCTACACTTTTGTAATTTAAGAAATATTCTCGACAAACTAAATACTAAGTTCGATATTTCCAAGCCTAGTGAATTTTCTCCTTGTTCAAATTAATCCATCATTTTAAAAATAGTATTATACCATTGTATCAACCCAAATTTACATAGAATAATTTTTAGCAAAAACATAAAAAGTTTAAGAGAGGCATACTACACTATTAAAGAAATAGAGATGCTTAGGCATTATGAGAAACATAACAATAACAGGCAATTCAATAAACTCTAATAAAAAAATCAACATTTTAGGCAAAATTCTTCTTAACAAAATGGACAGAATAATAGTTCATATGACCTAAACAATTCTAGGGTTTAATACTATGATTTAATAAGGATACACTATACACTCTATAGAATATACTATTTATGAAAACGCCCCAGCGACTTTGAGGAACATACCACAAGTATACAAAAAATTCTCAATGAACTGAGAAAGTAAAATCTTAATATCCAAATCGATAAATGTAATTTTTAAGTAGAAATTCGGAATATCTGGGACATATTCTGACCACTGAAGATATTAAACCGAACACTAGTAAAATTGAAAATATTGACAAGCTTAAACTACCTGAGCCCCACAAGCGAATTACGTCATTCTTGGAAGTGACTGGTCATTATCGAAAATTCGTGAAAGACTACGCAAAAGTAGCTTACGGTTTTGCAAAATATTTAAAGAAAAATACTAAAATCAACTAAATGCTCAAGACTCATTTCAAAAACTGAAAAAAATACTTATTAACTCAACAATTTTAAAATACCCACATTTCAATAAGAAATTCGAAATTGCCAGCGATTTTGCTTTAGGCGCAGTCCTTACACAGGATGATCATCCCTTATGTTATGCAAGCAGAACCCTCAATGATCACGAGAAGAAATATTCCACAACAGAAAAATAACTTCTTGCCATTATTTGGGCTATCAAATATTTCCGTCCATATTTACATGGTAAATACCATTTAAATTTACCAACTTTTAAAATGGTTACATAGGTACAGCGTTGGTTATTCAAACTTGGGGAATATGATGTAAATATTAATTATATTAAAGAAACAGAAAATAAAGTAGCCGACATTTTATCTAAAATAAATGCAGATAAAAGAATAACAAATGGCATAGATACAGATAAAGAAAATTATAACAGGAGCAAAAATTCATTCACAGCAAGAAGAACTAAACGACCATTTTCCAATATTAGAAACCGTAACCAATAGATTCCCTACACAAATAATTTAACACATAATAAAACAAATGAAATTGAGGAAGTAAACAATAAATGCAAGATTTACTTTATGACCGACATATTTCGTAAACTCCTAAAATCAGGAAAAGTAGGTATTTCGTCTGAACTACCAGACCATGAATACAACAAAGTGCAACAAAAACTAATAGAATTATTCCACAACAAATTGTATATGTGTACCCATCATGCAATGACATGGCAAACGAAGACGAAACATATATGTACAATATATTGCAAATGACCATAAAAACGAAACGGGACATGCAGGAATCAATGAAATTACGAAGGACTAAGAAAATTAATGTACTTTAACAATTTAAAAATATGTATTCAAAAATATATCAACAATTGTGACACATGTAACCGAGCAAAATATGACAGAAAACCAATCAAGTCAAAATGTTACCTTATTGGAACTCCAAATTACATAAACCAGAAAGTTCACATTGACATTTATATTAACAAGAAAATTAATTTTTTGTCTTTTATAGACAAATTCCCAAAACATGCAGTTGTGCTTTTTCTGAGAGATAAGAACAGTGTTGCAATTGTAGAGAAATACTAATTGTAGAGATATACCACTATACTTATCTATTAAAGGGAAACCAGACTTAATGATCTTGGATATTGAGTTTAATTCGGTAAACGTAAGAAGTTGCTTAGATCAGAAGGAGTAGAAACGCACCTCACAAAAACAGTCATACAGGCAATGCGGGCATGAAAAGGTTTCATAATACTATAGGAGAAAAACTTAGAGTTTTAGAAACTGAAAAATCTGAAATGGCAATAAAAGAAAGATTTTTAAATGCGCAGAATGGTATAATTAATCCACTCATTCAGTTATAAGAGCAAAACCTATTGACGTAGTAGAGGGAAAAGTTGATAAAAAAATAGTAAAAAAACTTTTAAAAGAAAGTAAAGAAAAAATAATTAGTTGAAGAAATGAGAAACGCGCATCTTTTCAACAAAATCAAGAGGAAGGTTATGTTAAGAACTATATAGCATTAAGACACAAAGGTGAACCTAAATACAGAATATTTCAATTAAAACACGTACACATAATAAACATTAAAAGACCCACAAAATTTATAGGTCAACTGGATATCAATACTTATAATAACGACGTTACTATATACAGCGAAGGGGACGTTAATAATCGAGAAGATAAACAACAATGACGGGTACACCGAAATAAGATTAGGTAAAATAGCAATCATTCATAATTATAACATAATCTTACATATAATAAAATTTCAACAAATAACAAATATTTTAAACATGTTCGAAAATAATATAAACCAATTAGAAAAAATATAAAACAAGGAACTTCATATATGTAGGTGCATACAAAACAAGGAAGTTCATATTTTACTACCACACAGACATAAAAGAGGACTAGTAAATATTGTAGGAATAGGACTTAAGTAGCTATTCAGGTCAATGGACAACGAAAGAATAGAAATTGGGGAACATATAGGTGTAATTGACGTAAGCAATCATGACATCATTTCTAATTTAAGCAAGAATATTGAGATTAATAATCATTTTAGCGAGACCTTTAACATAATTAAAGAAATCATAAAAGCAGACAGAGATAAAATATTAGAAAAATTCAATGATATTAGGACAAATAATGAGAAAATTTTCAAACGGCTTATCTACTTAGACACATTATTTAGAATCAAGATACTTGGAGACAATATAAAACATATTCAATACAATATTGCGTCAGCAAGAATGAACCTTATGAGTAGTAATATTTTGACAAGCGAAGTAATTAGAAAATATGATATTGACTTATACAAATTACAGGATATTAGATTAGGTACTGCAGAATATAACGGAGAACAAATTATTTGTGCCATAAGAATCCCTAGAAAAATACTTAAAGTTGAACATTCAATTGCTACACGAATAACAAATAACAAATTTGAAGAATTTGTATTAAAGATAAATAATTTTTCACATGACTTTAATGGAAAAGTAAAAGAAATAGAATTAAAATACAAAAATAATTGCCTTAAAATAAAAAATAACAAATCCGAAAACATGGAAATTCACTCAAATTCATTGTTACATAAGAATCAACCATATTAACAAGTTAATGTGATGAAAGAATTATAACTTCGAAGGGAAATTACTTAATTAACTTTCATAATTGTAATATTAATTATAAATTGCATTGTTGGTAATTGTTATTTTTAATTAATTTTAATTTTTAATTGCATTTTTGGTAATGGTTATTTTTTTGTATCATTGTTCCTTTTGTTTTTTTTTTAATATTAATCAATGAGGGAGGAGGGGTTACGTCGACCCTGTAGCCTACAAACATTCAAAGTATTCCAATAGATTGGATGTCATAAATGACTAAGTTCAATTGAATTCATAACATAAAGTTAAATCATCAAATTTTGAAGCTGTTTCGACAACCATAAGTCTCGTTCTCTCCTTTGCACCACCTCCTCTAGCATATCCGGTACGGGAGACAAAGAACACTCCCTGTCGTTTATCAGCCATCGCCTGTCCGCAGACGTCGATTACCCCCAATTTGCGACAATTGTAACTCACTGCCAAACGCTGAAAGACTAATGTTTCCTGACCCTATCTTCTCACAGTAAAGGTCCTGCTCACGTGCCTCCAACACTACCGTCCGGTCCTTAGTCTCGCAAGACACCATTTAAAGCGCGCATTGACTTAAGCCTGCATCTCCGCTCTTTCTTGCCACTCGGGTACAATGTCACGCTAACCTATTTCATGACATAATTGGTGGTGGAGTAGAGATCACTTGTAGAGCATTACGAGTAATCGTCATCGCCAACTGGCGCCAACCTCTGCGTGCTCGAGATGGCTCTTTGTCCGAAAAAAAACCCATCATCGTTTCATCGTGAAACGTTTCCTCGTAATAGATGTGAACTTACACACTTCTACTGACCGATTTCGTGTACACGTCGGCCTCCGTCACTGTCCCTATTTTCCTACGCTCTTTGGAGTCGCTGACAGATGGTAGCTTCAATAGTGAGCCGTGTTTGTCATCACCACAAATGATACCCGTTTGCTTAACACCTGCACAGAGCTTTCGAATAGCCATTGATAATATCGTATAAAGCACGACCATGGACAAGTCACCATTGCTCCCCACCCACACCTTCCGACTACCCACCTTAAACTTGCTTCTTGGGAGATCTCCGCGGTGCCATGTGTTAGTGATCACCTCCTGTGGTCCTAACTTCACACTCACCTTCTCGTTTGTGACAGCATCATCTTTCCTCTTAGTTACCCCTACTTCTCATCCACACCTCCCGGAAGCGTCAAATCGCACTCCCTGCAACATCCGGTGCTTGTTGTGTCTAACTAGAATTTAACGAATGGAACAACGCACCTCAGGAATCATCTTCATTATCAGGGGAACGCCCACTCTCGTTCTCTTCCGACCATCGGGTCCTACTCCTTGTGCCACTGGCCACACGCCACTTACTTCCGCCACCAATCTCTTCTGCCGCCTATCCTCACGTATCAGCAGCTGAGTCGGTTTTGTTAGTCTCTTAACCGTAGTTACATCCCGTCCAATTGCCCTCATGTTTCCGTGAGGTACGAGGCAATCTCTTCTATAATGACCCACCTATTGCCAACGACAACACCTAACTTTACTAGCGGTTCTATCTAAACATTCTGCTCCCGGCTGTTCAGTTTCATTTTGCCATGGCTTGTCGGCCACCGTCGCCTCCTCGTCCGTATTTTCACCACCCACCGAACCCTTTCCAAGATGTCATCAACAGATGTCGGCTTCGTATTACCATACGAGGCTAACCTTAAAGGCGCCCTTGACACCCGCTCCAAGTGACCCCAAGTCGCATTGAATGTATAGCGACTAAAGTTACAAGAATAATGAACAAATCGTTTCTAAGGTCTTGCCCAAGTAGTAAACCAGTAAAGGGGGCCAAACCCCCATGGTGGTTTGCAGATCTTGGTAACCTCAGAAAGGAAAGCAGACGTCTTTTCAACAAAACAAACAAATCAAAACGGAAAAGAGGACTGGAAACCTTAAAAGAACAGCCGCAGACTATAAATAGTGAGATAAGAAAGGCGCAAAGAACATCCTAGCATAATTTCAGTTCAGAAATGGAAGAGAAAAATAAGGCTAGTAGAGTGAGGAAGATACTGTCAAAGGCCCCCACTATACCCGCCCTCATAAACAAACCAGATGGCACCGCAACGGTGACTAGCGAAGAGGCACTATACCTCTTGCTCAGTACACACTTTCCCGACAACGCAGAGGCTAGTAGCTATAATTTTTAATAACTCATATCAAGTCTTCCGGTCATTTCAAAAGAAACTCCAATGGGCAGTAGAGAGCTTCCAATATGCAAGTCCGGATTGGGGCTCCTCGATTACTTAGATTGGGGCTACATACCACTATCCTGGAGGAAAGTAAATGTAACATTTATACCAAGAGCAAGAAAAATGTCCCACACAACTGCTAAAGACTACAGACATATCCCTAAACCTAAAAAAAAAAGAATGATATCGAAATTGCCACATGCTTTTTGTAAGGTGAAATCAGTACACACAGCTCTCCACACGATAACTGGAACCGTTGAAAAATCACTTTCCAACAAAGAATTTACATAATTGCCTTCCTCAATAATGAAGGAGCTTTAAACAACATAAAACCACTAGCCATACATTAAGCAAGCTATAGGTTAATGGTTATATAATACTTTGGACCAAACAAGTGCTTTCAAACAGGTTGCTTCATCCGAAATTCAGCTGCTACCACACAAAAAGGGCAGTAAAATGTGGCACACCACAAGGAGGAGTACTATCGCGGCAATGGAGGGTGCTAGTCGCAAACGATGTACTCCCATCCCTGGAAGGCAGCGGGTGCAAAGTCATTACGTATGCAGACGATATTGCACTAGCATAAAAAAACATCTCCCAAAAAAAGCCTAGGCAAACTGGCTAAATGGGTAGAGAACTGCGGGCTTGGAATAAATATTTCAAAAACGGAGCTAGTTTTATTCACAAGAAAACGGTAGATTCCTCAACCAAATTTCAGTGGGACTTACCTTAGCTTCGCAGACTACGGCAAATGCCTTGGCGTGAAATTGAATGCGGAAGAACGGGAACAGCGCTGTACACCTGCCAAAAAGCTTTGAGCACCAACCACACTGTGCAGTTCTAACTATGCTAACGTTCTAAGAAGAGTTCAAAGGATGGCATGTATCGCTATAGCCGGGTCACTGCGAACTACCCCCACTGCAGCCCTCGAAACGATCTTTACCTACTCCCCTTGGATCTTTTTGGCAAGGACAAGCAAAAACATCGACGCTGAAACATAAGGATTCAGCTCATTGGAAGTTCTCCGAAATAGGGCAAGCTGGTATTCAACGCCAAAGCAATGATCTAAGTGAAGCCACGTACTACTTAATCCCGACCTTACAATTCAAGATTCTTTATAACACAACAATTCTCAACCTACTACAATGGGAGGGAAATTAATTTCCAAGCAAAGGCACTGCACTGGAAATATACACAAACGGTCCAGGACAGGCTCTAAAAATCAGCAAATCCTTTAGACTGCCGAACCACTGTAGTATATTCCAAGCTGAACTAACGACAATTCGTGAGGCCGCCGACTGGCTGTCTGTGAGATCGATGAACAATAGGGACAAACGTCAATAAATGCGCTCGAATCACCAATAATAAGATCAAAACTGGTCAGGCACTGCCACGCATCTCTAAAAGAGATATTGAGCAGATGAGCTATAACGTTATGCTAGGTACCTGGGCATATGGCTAACAAATTAAACGATGTTAGCAGTGAGGATACCACTACTAAGTTCACCTTAAATTACTTAGTCGAGGAATCAAGAACAGCAGCTCATAAAATAGACGACATCCACTTTCCCGGCTAGTATCATACCAATCCGTCATTTGATAACGCTTCTATACTAATCAAATCAAACCCCCATTCTTCTACCACATTACCCGCGCCTCCTACATCTATTTACCTCTATCTCCCTCTTACATCTTACAGTAATAAGAATAAGTCTGTCTCTAATAATAGTAAAAAGCATTCTAAGCCCGCCTCTATTCCCCACCATAACTGGAGCTTAAAAACTAATCTCTTTCCAATTTTTACCCACCCATCAATTTCTCATATACAGCATTCTTCCTCAGCTCCACGAAAACCACAACGCAAACGGGTCTGCTTTAATCTGGACCCTACTTGTTCTTCCACCAATACAACCCTATCACCTCCAACCCTAACACAGCGCCAAGTATCCTAACTTTCGAAGTTCTCTCCACCGCCCTCTCTAATATCTCAACGTCAGCTACAGCCAGTTCCACATCTCTCCCACCATCTACAAACCAATCTTCGACAACATCTGTCTCCTCTCAATCTTTCCTTGATCCCCTACTGCCACCATCAGTCAAACTTACCAAGCAATATATTGACCCCAACGAATGTCGCTACGCTCTCTCCAGGTTAAGAGATAAAAAGATCTATGAGAACATTTGTCTCTTATTAGCTTATCTTCATGACAAATCCAACTAGGTTTGCTTTGAATGTAAAACAAACACTAGCGTTATGGTCTCAATTCAACAGGAAGGTCTCCCCACCGACTTCACTACAATCAAGAACCTTTTCATTAAATATCACGAGTTAGCTGAACCAAAAAAGTATCAAACGATCTTGATACCTTCAGACAATATATATACTGAAAGCGTATATATTATATACCTTCAGCATAGCAAAGTTGATCATGATCATGAAGCTGCCACTCTAACACTCTCTGAAAACCTCCCTCTTGCCTTACCAGAACGTAAGAGGTTTGCGCTCTAAAATTCAGGCAGTACTGCAGCAATCAGATGCCTTACCTTTTTAAATCTTTGCCTTGACTGAAACGAACCTAATCACCAGTATACGTATAAACAACCTTGAATTGTTCCCATCAAATTTTAACCGATATAATGAAAATCGACGATACATTTTTGATGCAAGGCGACATTGCACTTCATTTCATAAATGTATTTTTGTGGCATAATCCATGGGCCTTTCTATCTAGCCTTATAGAGTCTGGAACTCGTTTTATAACAGCCAATGATGACCTAGGTACCAAGAGTTTAGCAACAGAGGAGGTGTCAGAGGCCTCTTGATTGAGAAAGTACGTCGTTACAATATGAGTATACATGGTAAATGATAAAAGGTCATAACTGTTTCCGGGTTTCGACGCTGGGGAAATTTTATATAATTGAAAAGCATTGTTCACACAAGTGTTTAGAGGAAACATAAGTAATTGCCAGTACCACCTCTTCAGTTTAATGCATATCAACTCGACAGCATCCTACATTTTGATCTAAATGATCGACGCCACCCATATATTTATTATAATTCATGAAACACCTGGGTTGGTCAACGTCCTTCTTTTGTTTGTCACAAAAACGCTTGACCTTTCCTATTGGTTGTACACCACACTGCGTAGACGCAACCGTTACAATATTGTTATCGTTGTACCGAACAAGTGTTATATCAGTCAACACATCCGTTTATTGGTCAGATTTGAGTCTTTTTCATCTCCTTTGTATCTTTCAATGGTGTATTTTCTACTCTATTGGCCCTTATAGTACCTGCAGCATCATGTCCTAATTTCTTCAGTTCATCCAGCAAAGGGAAAAGGTGAAAAAAATATCCATATAAAGACTATAGCTGCCAGATGATAATTTTCTTATGAGGTCCAGTGAAACAGATGCGCCAACGCCAAGCTCTGGATGAGTATTCCCAGTGTTAGCCCCCTGGTTCAGCTCACCGTAAACTAGATAGCCAAGACGAGTGCAAATAAACCAATTTTTGTACCCAAACCTGATAGGCTCGCCATGTATGTGCTGCTTCGCTCCATGTTTTTCGTAATAAGGAATCATGGATTCATCCATGCTCAAGTTTTTATCACCAGGATAATATTTCAGCCATCTATGGCTCAGTAGGTTCCAAAATGGACGAACTTGTCCAGATTTGTCGTTTTGTGGTAAACTATTATTGTTCGCGACAATCTTCAAATCTATTTCTGTAATATAGGGTCCGCCAAATAACTTCTTTTTTTTTGAAAATGCTATAAAAAAAACTACTGAATATTTTCTCAAATTTCTTTTTTTATTTGAAAGTACAATCCTTCCGGTTAATAATGGAAAATAATTTCATTCAAATGGCTGCCTCGGCTGGGCATGCAGTAGCCTACACGATCGGTCCAATTTTTAAACACATTATCGATTGTGTGCAGCTGTATTTCACCAATGGCTTCACGAATATTGTCCTTTAAAGCGTCAATTGTCTCTGGTTTGTCGGCGTAACACTTATCTTTGACGGCACCCCACAAATAATAGTCCAACGGTGTCAAATCGCAGCTCCGAGGTGGCCAAACGACATCAGCTCTGCGGCTGATAATGCGATTTTCAAAAACAGGGCGCAAAACATCGAGTGTAGCTTCGGCTGTGTGGCACGTACCGCCTTCCTGTTGAAACCAAATGTTGCCAATATCCTCCTCTTCAATTTTTGTGAACAAAAATTCGTTCAACATGGCCCGATAACGATCGCCATTGACTGTAACGGCCACTCCTTGCTCATTTTCGAAGAAAAATGGCCTAATTATGCCTCTGGACCAAAATCCGCACCAAACAGTGGCTCGTTTTGGGTGCACCGGCTTTTCAATGTATGCGTGTGGGTTTTCTGTGCCCTAAATGCGACAATTTTGCTTGTTTACATACCCGCCAAGATCAAAATGAGCTTCATCTGAAAAGATGATTTTTTTGGCAAAATCGGCATCTTCTGTAAGTCGATCGCAGGCCCACTTAGCGAAGCGTTGTTAAGCGTATACACAACCATATTCGTTCAGCGGAAGGATAAAACCAATTATCTGTCAAATCAGACATGAGCTAAGTGTTACCATTCACGAAATAAGCACTACTTGAAAAAAAAAACGTTAGATGGCGGACCCTTTAGATGTATAATATATAGGTATAAGAAATGCAACTGCTTGATAATTACAATTCACTTGTTATTCCCAATACATTCGGTACCCCGCCACGCTGTTGTATCCTGACAATAACAATATTCCGACAAAATGTTTCATTTCAGTCACAGTAACTCTAAAACCATGTTTGCCTGGATTGCATTTTTTTCTGTTTCTAAACGCAATAACTCAAAAACCTCTTCATCAAAAAACAACTCAAAAAACTGTGTTGGTGTTTCAACATTTTCAAGGAAACTGGGCATTATAGTCTCTTTTCCTGGTATATCTGGAATATCGATGGCCCTCCAACGCCGAGATATCGAAACGCGTTTTTTTTTAATTGGAGGTGGTTTTACTGATGACGTACTAGGCTCAGGTTCGAGAGTTTGACCGTCTAAGAAATCATCTTCCAAATCGATGCCACGGTAGATCTTAGTGCACCTTCTGCTAATAGTTTATTTACGAGTATGTGAGTTAATTCCTCGTCACCACAATCTTCGTCACTTCTATCGAAATTATCCGGTGGAGTAATATAAATATCAGCCGACAAAACATTCGTGTCATCTTCCAGATATGAAATAATTTCATTTACTGGCAAACTGTAACAAAATCAATAAAAATTTCTAAATAAAAGCACGATAAGAGTACATAAGAGCACACGGGCATATAATCCTACTGATCGAAAAATCGATCACTATATAAAATACCCTAATATCTACCCACATTCAACTAATATTAGAAGAAAAATACTTCAAGATACACAGAGACAATCGGTTACTCGTGAAACTTCGGTTTTAGAGAAATTGGCGGAACAACAATCATCCTTCCTAGACCAATTAAATGCAAGTGCGGAAAGTTGTTCCTCGGTTCAGTTGCCAAAATTGATAGGCCCAACCTTCTCGGGAAACTATAAAGATTGGCCCTCGTTTCGGGATTCTTTTATGGGTACCGTCGAAACCCAAAAGAAGCTGTCTGCCACGCAGAAGTTTCATTATCTTAAGTCGTTTCTTCGGGATGACGCTGCTAATTTTATTAAGCACTTACACGTTTCTGAAGCGAATTACATCGAAGCCTGGGACCGGTTAGAACGTCGGTATGATCGCGTGCACCTTATAGTCCAATCGTACATTCAAACCTTTTTGTCACTCCCGGGTGTAAGCAGTGGTAATGTGCATTCATTACGCAAGGTTGTAGATGGTGCGGATGAAGTTGTACGCGGACTCAATGCACTTAATGCAAATGATCGTGACCCTTGGTTAATATATTTACTTCTGGGTAAGCTTGATGACGATACAAAACAACGTTGGGCTAATCGCGTCGGTTCGCGAGATGATTGTGTGTTCGGTGAACTCATAAGCTTCCTAGAAGTTAGATGCGACGCGCTAGAGTCGTGCCAGTCATTAAATCGTACTAGTGTATCGCACAATAAACCCCAAGCCACAGTTCGAACCCATTTCGCCGAATCGTCACAAGCTACTTCATCGTGTCCCAAGTGTAAAGAAGACCATTTACCATTTTAAGGCCACTGTGAAGGCCGTCATTTACATCTCTCAATATCGAATCACGCCGCTCGTTTGTAAAACAAAATTCATTGTGCTTTAACTGCCTACGGGTTGGTCATTCTGTCAACAAATGTCGTTCGTCGTTCCGGTGTCGTGTGTGTAAGTCGCGCCACCATTCAATGGTGCATTCAGAAGAACAAGATCGCTCTAGTGTACCTTCCACTAGTACTTCGTGTGTTCAACTTCGCCCAACTTCATCGAATCAGTGCCATTCCTCGCCTGTTCCTCCGCCAGTAACCAACCATTCGTCGGACAACTCAGGCAATCCAGTAATCTACCGGGTACTAATTGATTCAGGTTCCCAACTTTCATTTATAGTTGAATCCTTCGTTCAGCGTCTCGGCCTTCCCCGGAAGCATGCAAGGATTCCGGTTCTAGGGTTATCATCTACGGATGCTGGCCAAACTCGGGGATGTATATCTTTTACTCTTCGCTCCCGCTTTAACAAAGCTCATTTGTTGGTTGATGCCTTTGTTATTAACAAGCTGACGTCTAATCTTCCATCGCAGTCGTTTGATGTCTCTGATTGGTCGCACCTTAAAAACCTGGATCTCGCTGATCCCAATTTCAACTCAAGTGGCCCTATTGACATGCTACTTGGAGCAGACAAATTGTGGTGTATTTTGAGAGGGAATCAAATTTTTGGCTTGAAGGGGCTACCGGTTGCCCAGGAAACAACACTTGGATGGGTAGTATCAAGACAGCTTTTGGATACGAAACAACAGCAGCAAGTTCCAGTTTCATCGCTACATTCCGCTCTAGACGTCGAGCAAAGGTTTTGGGAGCTGGATTAAGTGACGCATGACGGTTCGTTGGAAGACGAAGCTGAAACACACTTCCGGAAAACAAACAAGGTATGTAGTACAATTGCCACTCACGCCACTCACAACCCCCACGCCTAGTTTCGGTGGTTCTTTAAACAATGCGGTAAGTCGCCTTACTTCATGGAACGTAGGTTCAAAAAGGATCCCAATTTGCACGAAATGTACATCAGATTCATGCCAGAATACATAAATCTTGGTCATATGCTTCACATTCCACCTTCCGAAATTCCAGTTAATTCCGGGCAGCGCTTCTACCTGCCCCACCACGCTGTCTTGAAGTTGGATGATTCGTCAACCAACCTGCGAGTTGTCTTCGATGGTTCTGCAAAGGATTCAGTAGGTAATTCCCTCAACAGTCGATTATTGGTAGGACCGCCTATTCAACGTGATTTACTTGGAGTTTGTCTTCGTTTTCGTCAACACTAGTATGTCTTTACTGCTGATGTAGTTAAGATGTTTCGGCAAATTTGAGTCGACAAGATGCATAGAGACTTCCAAAGAATAGTTTGGCGCAATAAATCATCAGATGACATCAGCCACTTTCGGCTTTGTACGGTCACCTATGGAACAGCATCCGCTCCCTTTTGGCGGTACGGGTGTTAAAGCAAATCGCAGCGGACTATCAAACGCAGTATCCGAAGGCCTCGCGGGTGTTGCTAAACGACGTTTATGTGGACGACATAATGTCCGGAGCAGATTCAGCTGACGATCCCGTGCACCTACAGTCAGAGCTTGTGTCGCTACTTTCGAACGCAAAGTTAGAACTTGGAAAGTGGAACTCCAATTGCTGGCCTTTACGAATAACTCTTTGTGAAAATGACGGTTCATCGTCAAACAGTGACTCAGAACACTCACAATCGATGATCAAGGTGTTCGGGATGTATTGGGATCCAATATCTGATAAGTATTCTTTTCGTATGGCCAGCTCCCGATTGTCTACTACTCCTACTAGGCGCTCATTATTGTCGGAAATTTTATGCATCTTTGATCCATTAGGATTTTTGGCACCCTCGGTTGTATTATTCAAGATGCTTTTCCAAGAATTGTGGTCTTCCGAGCTCAAACTTGGCTGGGATGATCCGCTTCCACTGCAGTTGGCTGACAAATGGCTTCACTCCCAAGAAGAATTGTACTACTTCGAACAGATGCAGGTACCACGATGCATTTTTACCTTATCAGAAGACATCGAATTGCATGGATTTTCGGATGCGTCAGCGGGGGCCTATTCAGCCGTTGTATTTGCTCGCTGCAGAAATACCCACAATCAGTTCCAGGTCGTCTTAATTGCAGTCAAAATAAAGGTGGCATCAATCAAACTAGTGTCAATTCCTCGGTTAGAGCTTTGTGGAGCTCTACTTCTTAGCCGGCTGATAGCCCAGATCAAGTCATCCATTTCGAAGAACTTTAAGGTATTTGCTTGGTGTGATTCGCCAACCAACTTCATTGGTTGTCGTCTACCATGCATATCCAATCGGAATCCAATCCGGCGGACTGTGCATCACGGGGAGTTGTTCCTTCCAAGCTGAAAAGTTATCCTCTATGGTGGTCTGGACCTTCATTCCTATTGCTGCCACAAGAACTTTGGCCCGTATCAACGTTCTCAGTGACACCTCTAGATGAGGAAGAAGCAACAATGGAAGAAAAAACAAGACCGAAGCAGACTCTCATCGCTACAGCCGAACTGGATGCAATCAAAGTGCTGGTGTCTAAGATATCGTCGTGGACGCGGCTACTTCGAATAGTGGCATATTGTGTTCGTTTTTCGAGAAATTGTCGGCCCATTCGAAATAATAAACAACTCGCTCGTGGTTTAACCTACTCGGAACGTCAGCTCGCGGAAATCCAACTTTTAAAATGTGCCCAACGAGATACATTCGCGAGTAAAATTTACAACCTCACCAAAAATCGAGATATTAATCCCAAATCGAAACTGGTTAAGTATGCTCCATTTCTGGATAAAGACGGTGTACTTCGTGTGGGAGGTCGTATCAAGCATGCTGTACTATCTTTCGATTTGAAACATCCTATATTACCGCCCAATAATCGTATCTCTTCCCTTCTAGTGAATTATTTGCACACTAAATATCTTCCCCCAGGTGTGTCTGATACATTTGCAGTAGTTCGACAACGATATTAGATACTTGGCAGTCGCAATTTAATCCGGAAAATAGTTCATCAGTGCAAGTCGTGTTGCCGCCAAAGGAGGTTAACCAGTACACAACTTATGGGAGATTTGCCACCCGAACGTGTCCGTCCAAGTCGGCCATTCTTAAACTCAGGATGTGACTACGCCGGCCCTTTAGCAATCAAACTGCCTGGAGGCCGAAATCCCAAGTTTTCGAAGGCATACTTTGCTCTGTTCGTTTGCATGAGCACGAAAGCTATTCACTTAGAATTAGTAAGTGATTTAACTACCGATGCCTTTCTCGCAGCATTGCGAAGGTTCGTTGCGCGTCGTGGCCGATGTGCAAACATCTATGCGGACAATGGGACCAACTTCCAAGGAGCTCGACGTATCCTCAACGAGATGCAAAAGTTCGTGGGATCTAAGACGCATAACGATGACATCACTAATGCTGTAGCCATGGATGGAATCACTTGGCATTTCATTCCTTCTGCCGCACCACACTGGCGGACTATGGGAGGCTGGGGTGAAATCTGTAAAACTTCATCTACGACGAGTAATAGGAAGTTCCGTCCTCACCTTTTAGGAACTCTATACAGTCTTCACCCAAATAGAAGCCGTCTTAAATTCACGTCCCTTATGTGCTCTCTCCGATGAAGACATAAATCAATTAACCCCTTCACATTTCCTTATAGGAGAACCCCATACAGCCATTCCAGAACCGAGCTACTTGAATGTTCCAACAAATCGTTTATCGCACTGGAAACATATCCAGAGCATGGTCCAAGGATTTTGAAAGCGGTGGCAGAATGAATACATCACCAGTCTCCAGGAGCACCCTAAATGGAAACTGCTCAACCTAACATTCAAGTTGGTGACTTGGTGGTCGTTAAGGAGTCTAATTTGCCTCCGTCAAAGTTACTTCTAGGTCGGATGGAAGCAGTTCATCCCGGCTCTGACAACCGAACGAGAGTGGTTACGTTGAAGACAGCACGTGGACAACTTGTTCGTCCCATCACTAAGCTTGCGCCCTTACCTCTGTCCTGAAACTAGTTCCAGGGTGGGGGGGGGTAGGTCCAAGAATCTATTTTATTGTGATGTATTATGTAATATCTGCCAATTGTTTGTATCTATAAATTATATTCCACTGCTTTTTGTTGTTAAAATCTGTTGTAAACCACACGATCTCGCTCTGTGTTCACATTCTCTTCCACACACACACACACACACACACACGCTGATGACAACATTGAATGTGTGCAAAGGGTTCATCTCAACTCATCACTCGTGATGGCTGCTGATGGTTGACCAAGGATGTCTCGACACTTGTAGTTTGTTCGCGCAAGACACCAATTCGGTCGTGAACGATTAATAACGATTATATTATTATTATTAATAAACGATTTATTCGATTTGTTCAATTTGTAGGGATACCCGCTGTTGTTCGTCGAATCCCTAACAATAACAAAAATACTTGCAATTCACGACGAGAAATATTTTTGCAAAAAAATATCCGTAAATACACTTAAATTCCAAGAATATACGCGCGAACCGTAAAACGTCAAAAATACTACTTGACAGTTATTAGCGTCAGACTTTACAACATTAAGAAAATAACAATGGATGCGTTCACAATATCTCATAAAAAAATAAATAGACAACCGATCGAATCATCGATCACTAGGAAGCAACTTAGTGATGAATTCACTCCTGGCCCCTACTCTGCCACATTTTTAAAAAAATGTTTCTTCTGCCCTTCTCTACCGCTCTCAAAAATCTTCAGCCTATCCCTTTCTCAAGGTGAATTTCCTTGGATATGGAAAACCTCTTTTATAACACCTATACACAAATAGGGTCCGAAGAATGATATTAACAACTACCGTCCCATTGCCAAGCTATTATATATACCCAAAATCTACGAAAGTATTTTCTATGATTATTTAAGTTTTCAATGCAACTCTTTAATCTCTCAAAGACAACACGTTTTCCTCAAAGGTAGATCTACAACCACAAATCTTATTGAATTCGTATCATTCACTCTTCCAGCCTTACATTTTCTAAGCAAGGAAGTGGATGCTCTTTCAACTGACATCAGTAAGACCTTTGATAAAATTTCACACAGATTAATACTCTTCAAACTGTCTTTGGCTTTGTACCCATTTTATTAAAGTAGATATCATCTTTCCTGGAAAATCGCTACTACAGCGTATGTTTTAGAATTACCCTCTCTAATCCCTTCCTTGCTTCCTCCGGTGTCCCCCAAAGCAGTCATTTACGTCCGCTTCTTTTTATCCTTACCGTTAACGATATTGAAATGGTTATCAAACATTCCCCTGTACGCCGACGACGATAACATCTTCAAGATCATTTCCTCAGAACATGACCCTTCCCTTATTCGATCGGACCTCAACAGTTTTTCCACCTCGTGCTCCAAGAACTGCCTGAACCTTAACATCAACAAGTGTCAATCAACTTACTCCCGCGAACGTATCAAACCCCCCCCCCCCCCCACACTACTTTCTCCACAATCACCCCTTTCTACCGTTCAGGTGATCCGCGATCTGGGCGATCTTGTGTCCATCTAGTATGGACAAGTATGGTGTCCTTGCCATCATACACACATTTCCAGAATCGAAGGTATCCAACGTCGTTTTCTCCGTTCTGCCCTTCGTGAGTTACTCTGGGACAATCCTCAGATTCTACCTGCTTATCAAGACCGCCTAAAACTTATTAACTTGAACTCGCTGGAAAAACGAAGAAGGATATCCGACATCCTTTTCATCCATCAACTACGCTCAGGTACCATTGACTGCGCCACCCTATACAACTCTATCTTTTTCAACACTAACCCTCGTAATTTACGAAATCCACGTCTCTTCTATCTACCCATCTCTCGTACCTCCTATGGCTCCAATGAGCCTATTTTCCGTATGCTGCGGAATGTTGATGCGAAAAACTGTTTCGACTTCAACATCAGCACTCCTTGCCTAAAACTGCGTCTCGATCGCCCTTTTTCTTAGTTTCCTAGATTGTAAGTTATATTAAGTAACTTGAATTAAACGCAATAAATGAGGGTATTGACCCATCAAAATTAAATGAAATTAAAATTAAATTAAATTAAAATTAATTCAAATTCTTAATTGGGCGTTGAGGGGATGGCCTGATGGTTCACTAAATGATGAGTTTAAGCCATATCACCAGCACCAGAATGAGATCACAATAAATAAGAACTTTTTAACTTCCCAGTGGGAAGTTCTTGTAATGGGGCCGATTTTGTGAATCCCAAATTTTGACATATCTCCACGTTTCAAGGTCACCAGAATCCAAATCCAACGTTTTTATAGAGATGTCCGTGTGTGTGTATGTACGTATGGGCGTATGTGTGGATGTGTGTTCGTATTCATTTTTTTCGTCTCGATTATCTTGAGAACCAAAGATGATATTAACAGGGGACTAGATACATTAGACGCGTAATTACATAACGAAGAACTGAAAGAATTTTCAGCGAAATCGGTCCAGCCGTTTTTTTTTACCGAGAAATCCAAGAAAAAAGCAAAAAACAAGCTGAATTTTAAAATGAATGAAGTGTATAATTTATTCATGAACATTGTTGATAATAATTGAATATTGTTGATAACAATTGAATTTTGTGAATAACAATCGAATATTGTAAATAATACTTGAATACATTTGAAAAAAATTTAATATTGATTGTAACAGTTGGATATTGTTGATAACGTTTGGAGAATAGTGTCGATAAATTTTTGTTTATAATAAAACAAAGTTTTAATAGTTCAAATATCCACTGTTCGGGAAAGGTAACAATTTTTTTATTCAGCAGCACTTCAACTATATGGTTCCGCATAATGGGTACATCATATGGCATTTGCTCTTCCGGTAACTTATCGTAACATAACGCTGTTGCAAAATATATTGCGAATGCCCCATAATCTATACCATTGCTCTGTTCCTGAACCTTATGAAATATATACCTTTTTTTAAATCTATACAGAGCATTCAAAGAATCGATTTGATCGTTTTCCAAGTAATTCTTATTTAAACTGTTGTAGATGTGGACATTGCCATTACCGTCATATTTTGTACAAATCCAGTGACCTATAATGTTAACACCAATTTGACCGCTATAAATGATCTGAATAATAATCTCAGATTTGGGTATTACTTGTAAATTACGTAGAAACGCGCCGACGTAAGCTACATCCTGTACGAAATTATGTACCCGTTGAGCTTTGAGTTTTCTGTTCATTATTTCATGGAATAAATTGATATGTTGTCGGACAAATAAAATTCACTATGAATCATATGGTACGTCATTATCATCGGTATTATCGTAAATATTGTTCATATCATTTTGAACACCAGAATGAATACTATTTCCATTAGTTTCTTTGTGATTTATATCATCATTATCAACATCTATAGGAATTAAATCTTTGATATTGTCATTGTAAGTGTCCATGCCAACATAGCTACTAATGATAATTTCATCGCAATTTTTGTTTTCATCTGTACTGTTAACACTAGTGCTACAATGATTGTTAGAATTTTTTCTATTGAAACTGTTATTATAAATAGCATATATTGGCTTATGGTATGTGAAATATGATTCATAAACTCCACATTGTATGTTGGAAACATTAGAGAAATTGACATCTATTTGAGTATTTAATGACGTAGTAATACTGTCTGGCGGCAATTGTGTTAATAATTTATATTTTTTTAAATAATTGATCAAAAAATTTATTTTTTTGTCACCTTGATTAATGATATCGTAGTTGAAATCTCCAATTAATATAAAAAGACTATCAGAAGGTAATTTTTGTATAATAACATCGATAGCTTCTTCGAACATAGTCGTTGTTGTTTTAGGAGATTTGTACCCAGTAATTAAATACCAATTATCTACTTTCATTGTAAATAGCTATGCATGTCCCTTATTGCTGTAAAGATGCTTTGACGATAATATTGTAGATTGTACGCTATTTTTTACATAGCATATTAGTCCATGATTGTTTTTATTGCGATCAATTCTCAAAACAATATTGAAATTATCAATGTCTATTTTATCGCTACCAGTAGTTCGAGACTCACTGAAAATTAATATATCCGCGCGCAGATACCATTCATCTGCAATTATGTGGGTTAAGTTCTTTCTTAATGTACTAGCAATTTGATAACATACTTTTGTGGCTACTACGCTCTCTAAATTATTGTACGACAATTTGAACATTTTTTTAGATTTCAGACGTTCTAATTCAATAAGTAGGAATATTTGATAATCTAAATTTACCAATTATGAATAGTCCACTCAATTTAGTGACACGGCTGAGAGCAACATATAACATCGATAAAGTTCGCCTCTCCTGCGCCGAAAAATCTATACATATTTTGTCATATGTTTGACCTTGGCTTTTATGAATAGTTATTGCTTTCGCAGGTATAACAGGAAATTGATTTTTTAAGATTTTATATTTATCATCCTGTGTAACACTAGTTTGGATCGATATTCTTTCTATTGGGGTTAACGCATTATCTATGCTATTCTCTGTCATGTAATTACGATAACGTGCCCGTATTTTGATGCCGACTGTGGGCGTATGAAAATCCAACCATAACATCGACGGTACGTCGGTATCTTTACATGAAATGAATCTTTACATAAATGAAATGAAAATGATATATTTCAAAACGCCACAAGCACCAGATACGTCGTTTTGTATTAATACTTTCATTTTTTTGAAAGTTTCATCTTTTCGTCTTTCTTTCAATCGTTGAAGATTTTTCAGATTTCCGAAGCCTCTAAAATCGTCATCACTACGTAATGATGCCATGCGTTTTTGAGTGCTCATTCTTTCGAGTTCTCTGTATTCATCGTCTTTACGTAAGTCAGAGACTCATTAGAGATTTTTCAGATTCTCAAAACTTCGATAACCTCCATCACTTTGTAGCGACGCCATAAGTTGTTGATTTTTTTCTCTTTCATGTTCTCTGTAATCAACTACGGTTAAAATTATAAAAGAAAATATTGAATAAATTTAAAATTATACAATAATAATAATAATAAATAATAATAAAAAAAAAAATTGTTCTTTAATTCGTCTCACTGGGAAGTTAGTCGTGTGGACTTTACGGTTCACACCTTGACCACATTTTTAATCTTTGGTTCTCATCTCATAATTCCAGATGCTGCTCAAAGACATATTCTTAAAACTCTACATGCGGGTCATCCGCGTGTGGTAAAAATGAAAGCTCTAGCCAAAAGCTTAATCTGGTGGCCAAAGATATACGCTGATATTTGAGAAACTTTGAAGAGGTGTATAATTTGTCAACAGTCACGTCCGGAAAAACAGAAAGCTGTTACTCATCCTTGGGAAGAGACATCTAAGGTCCCGCCTTTACGTGGATTTCCTCGGCCAAACCTTTTTTTATACTCGAAGACACATACTCCAAGTGAATCGAGGTAAAAACTGTATCTACAAACATTACCGCTGCTGCAACCAAAATATTGCGATCCATCTTCGCTACTCATGGGTTACCAGACTCTATAATATCCGATAATGGGACAGCGTTCCACTCAGACAAATTTGGCAGGCTTTGTAGAAGAATTCTCACACACACTAACAGCACAAGTGCACGACGAATAAGTCCCCTGCAGAATTGCTGCTTAAAAGAAACAATATCAAATATCGATGTGATAGATGTACCGCACTCCGCCGGAACAACATGCAGAAGTACAATTAAAAGGCGCAACGTCATCCAAGACACTTCGTCATCGTCAGCAGCCGATCGCACCCGGGAAGAAGAAAATATCTGCAGTAAATGCGCAAGCACAAAAGACCGTTGGTATACAACAAAACTCTCACATGCGATCAAATGTGCTTGAGTCGGCTACAGAAGCGGATGTCCAACCAATGGATTCCGCCGCAGAGACTAAAGATGTTAGTGGACAACGGCAATCGAGTTCAATAACCCTTGATCTGCTTTACAGAGAAATTATGATGGAGACCTTCATACAAGAAAACACTCAACTAAAATCGAAATGGACGCCTCTTGAAAATCAACTCAATTGGAGCGAACAAAAATATTTGGAGAGTTCCATTGAGATCGTTGGTGTGCCGGGTTTAGGCAACTACAATGCCAACGAATGTTTGGAGAAGATTTTCATCAATGCGCTGAATATCTCGGTTGAGCCAACAGAAATATTGAAATGGTTTGTAAAGCGAGTAAGGAAAATCAGCGATTTATCGAACATTCCCACTGACACCGCGGGACCCAACACGTGACGTTTTATGCCAGCATTTCTCATCACATACCGTGAAACAAAAAATCATTAAGGGAAAGAGAGGCATGACCAAGAAGTTGAAGATGTAACGTGAAGATTGTAATGTGGAACATTGTAGTATGGCTAGCGCAGATATAATTAAGATAAAGATTACTATCAGTGTATGTAATGTCTTTTTTGACTTCGTTTGTCTCACATTCTCAAGGCCGATTTCGAAAAAAAAGATTATACCGGTCTGAAGCGTGCCTATTGCAATCAATCAATCATCTGCTCTCTGAAAATTGAAACCATGGGGTAACGCCTCTACTCTGAACAAAATCAAAGTCAAAAACAAAATGGGCAGACTATGCCATAGGCCATGGGAATGCACAATGGCTCTGTTGAGGCCCTGAAAACCGCGTACGACTCACGTCCCTACTTCGGCCTTGGTAGGATTGTATTCCATTTTGATGTCAAGTAGTCGAAGGATGGAACGTGTTCCCCAGTATGAATCCATGATTTTTACTCAGATCAACCTACAGCATTGCAAGGCTGCTACCGCTCTTCTAAGTAGCAGAATTGCATGCAGTAGTACAAATCATCACATTGTATCCATTCAAGAACCATGGGTGTGGAACAAACGCCTGTGTGGTCTTGGTGGCATATGTGATGCTACAATCCTTTATGATGAGCGATCCGAAAGGCCCAGGGTCTGCCTCATCATATCGAATACGCTATCGGCAACCAAACTTGGTCAATTCTGTGGTCAAGATCTGGTAGCTGCGAAAGTGAGCTACAAGGCGCACGGAGAAATTGAACACTTCGTCGTGGCGTCTGCTTACTTCCCCTACGACTCGGTACTACCCCCGCCACCTAAGGCGGTTTCCGAACTCGTAGAGTACTGTGAAGCCAGAAGGATTGGACTCATCATCTGTTGCGATGCTAACGCTCAAAACACATTTTGGGGCAGCAGCAAATGCAACCGGAGAGGAGACCATCTTTTAAACTTCATTCTTTCGTCTGACCTTTTCATCAACAATGTTGGCTCTCTACCAACCTTTGTGACGGCGAGACGACAGGAAGTGATTGACCTAACCTTATCTAACAGGCATGCGAAGGCCATCACTAACTGGAGAGTCTCACCAGATGTTACGCTGTCAGACCATAGATACATCGAATTCCAATTGAAGTGTGGGATCTCCCCCTCGCAGCCCAAGCGGAATCCGAGAAAAACAGACTGGGTGCGATTTAAGGAGGAGCTTGAGAAATCCACTCAAGCCCCGCCTAAACTCAAAACTAATCAATCGGTGGAGGATGCAGTTCATAACCTGAACAGCGCCATCACCAAATGTTTTGAACTCGCATGTCCTGTCAAAAAACCTCCCAACAGGAAGCCGGTTCCCGGGTGGAATGCTGAGCTCCAACGGCTTCGTAGGGAAGCCAGAAGTCTTCTGAACAGATAGCTTAAATCGAACTCGGAAGATGACTGGAATAAATATCGATCGAAGCAGAAGGAATATAAGAAGCTTATTCGAAAATCGAAGAATGATTCCTATAAGTCCTTCTGCGAAGAGATCAAATCCCTGAGCGCGACCAGCAAGTTGGTTAAAGTCCTCAAACGAGGAAAATCGACAAGGCTGGAGGTACTCAGAAAGTCTGATGGTACCTTTACCGAGTCTAAAGCAGAAACTCTTAGTTTACTGTTTCAGACCCATTTTCCGGGAAATCAGACTGTCATCGGCTCGTTGCACACTCCCTCATTGGATACTGCGGCTGTAGCGATGAAAACAACTCGGCGTAGCTGGTATGTTGCGTCACGCGTGGCAACTACTGAGGCCATTGAATTTGCTGTGGCATCCTTCGATGGCTTTAAGTCGCCGGGCACTGATGGGATATACCCCGTTATGCTGCAAAAAGGTATAAGACAGCTGCTTCCTACACTGAAAAGAATTTTCACTGCTAGCCTGGCACTTGCCTACATACCTATCCCTTGGCGCGCGGTGAAAGTGGTCTTTATTCCCAAAATAGGGAAAGAGGATTACTCACCAGCCAAGAGTTTCAGACCAATAAGTCCAACATCATTCCTGCTGAAAAGCATGGAAAGAATAGTAGAGTTGCACGTGCGCAAAGTTGCCCTTCGAATGCATCCTCTGTCGGACAAGCAACATGCTTATCAGCGCGGAAAATCCTGCGAGACTGCGCTTCAAAACCTAGTTGGGAGAATTGAATGCGCTCTCGAAAGGAAAGAGTACGTACTAGGCATTTTCGTCGACATTGAGGGAGCTTTTGATAACGCTACCTTCGACAGCATGTGTAACGCTGCTAGACGGCATGGCATAGATGAAGCACTGGTTTTGTGGATCAAAGCAATGCTTGTGCACAGGACATTGATCGCTGGGGGCTTCCCGCAAGGTGGCGTCTTGTCTCCGCTGTTATGGTGCATGGTGGTCGACTCTCTGCTAGATGCTCTCAATGCCTCTGGAATCTATGCCCAGGCCTATGCGGATGATGTTGCTGTTCTCTCTGTCGGCTCATGTTTAGCGAATGTCTGTCTCAAAGCGCAGGCGGCGCTAAACGTGATCGATGACTGGTGCACGAGAAATGGGCTGTCAGTTAATCCTCTTAAGACCGATGTCGTTCTCTTCACGAGAAGGAGGAAAACAACTGGCATTGCTCAGCTGGTGCTAAAAGGCATTCCCATCCCTATATCCAAGGAAGCTAAGTATCTGGGAGTCATTCTAGATAACAAACTTCTCTGGTCAAAACATGTTGAGTCCAAAACCACCAAAGCGCTGTCAGCTTTCTGGCAATGCAAAGGTGCCTTTGGCAAAACATGGGGCTTATCGCCGAAAAAGGTCCTTTGGATCTACACGGCAATGGTAAGACCGATAATCTCATATGCATCGGTTGTTTGGTGGAGCAGGCTGACACGAAAACACGTTGTGGCTTCACTCGCCAAACTCCAAAGAGCGGTCTGCCTCAGTTGCACGGGGGCTTTCCCCAGCACACCGGGAGCTGCTTTGGATGCTATGATGAACCTTCCACCCCTTGACATATATATCAGAGGGTGTGCACTGAAAACTATTTCTCGCCTAAAGAGGAATGGTCTTTGGTACAACTCGCAGTGGAGTGAAAGTGTACTTGAGAGAGAAATATCCTACGATCACTGTCTCATGGATATGCCCTCTGACGCAATGACACCTGCCATCCTACTGCGCTGTAACTACACAGTCACATTTCCTTGGCGTCAGGACTGGCTTTGGCCAGACACTGAACCTGGATTAGAATGTCTTCGCATCTTCACAGATGGCTCCAGGACTGATCAGGGATCCGGCGCCGGAGTTTTCTTCGAGCGCGAAAACATTCGACTGCACTTCTCGTTAGGAAAATATGCGTCTGTCTTCCAGGCGGAGATTTACGCAATCCTAATGGCCATGCACTATGTTGTGAAACACAGATGGACGGGAAAGAGCATATGTGTCTGCAGTGACAGCCAAGCTGCACTCAAAGCTGTATCCAATCCTCTGTCCAACTCCAAACTAGTGCATGAACTCAAGACCTTCTTGAACAAAGTCGGAAGACTTAATTCACTTAGGCTTGTATGGGTTCCAGGTCACTCTGGAATCCCAGGAAACGAGATCTCCGATGAACTCGCTAGAAAAGGCTCAGAGGAGAGTTTCTCAGGGCCTGAACCCGCCTTAGGTCTACCAGCTTCAACGGTTAAATCTGACATCAATGACTGGGTCTTTAACGTACACAGTCGCAGATGGAAGGAATATCCAAGATGCAGGATGACTAAGCGCCTACGCCCTGACGTCTGTAAAAAGTCCGCAACATTCTTCTTATCCTTAAGAAGAAATGACTGCAGAAGGCTAACGGGCGTCATTACGGGCCATTACACTTTTGCCAGGCATCTTTACGTGCTTGGCATCAGTGAGACGCCTACCTGTGCTGCTTGTTGCGAGGAGGACGACACAGCGGAACACTTTCTCTGCGACTGTCCCGCCTTCGCTCGTGCACGGTGGCGCACCCTTGGGGCCGACGTGGTGGGTGCCGAATCTCTTAGCTCAACATCACTGAAGCCCCTCCTCACTTTTCTCCGGACAACGGGGACAAGGTGTCTGTCTGGTAGTACAATGGACCAGTACTTGTGTCTGAGTGCTCCAGCAGATAGTAGAAGCCTCCAACAAAAAAAAAAAAAAAAAAAAAAAAAATGCCATAGACATCCACTTAACATAAATTTAAATAAACGTTATAAGATAATGAATCAGAAAATGAATATGGAAATTACAAATTGCCGCGACAGCTACTATATCTGGGGGCACGGCAGTGCCCCCGCCAAGTCGAGCAAAAAAGCGGCACGGCCGTACCATCCTTTTCTCGAAGCAGTTCGGGCCATTTTCCACCCCCTATAACTTCGTTGTGGATAAAACTAGAAGCCTGAATTTTCAGTAACCAAGCAGGCATCCCATAGACACGGTATATTTCAAATTTCATTAAATTTGAACCAGTAGTTTAAGAATTATAACTAGTCAAAGTTTCTAATTCTGTCACTCACTCACTCACTCACTCACTCACTCACTCACTCACTCACTCACTCACCGATCATCAAAACTCTAGGCCACTTCTAGCAGACATAGAAGCTTGAAATTTAGAATACAATTAGTGTTTAGTGTATAAATCAAGGAAAAACTAAAATATTTTGCAATTTTGGTCCAGTTTTCTAGATACACCAAATATTATTACTAATAGGATAGTGTCTGTATGTATCCTTTTTCAATTTATCTAGATGGCGATTAACCCCTAAAAATATGCAATGCAACCCAATCAATGGGCGGTTGGGGAATTGGGTTTAGTGGTCAATGTGGTTCATGTATTTGACGGAATATAAAATAAATATCTTTATTATGTACATATAATTAATAACCATTTGATGAACTTATAATTAAATCAATTTTAAAACAAATTGTATGTTCGGTGTCAGAGTTGGAGACTACTAACTTGTACAGTTTCGCTCAAAATTACGATATTGTTAAAACACGCCCAGTCTCCTCTAAAGTCGAGTGCTACGAGATAAATGACGGTAAAAAGTTCCTGAAAAGAAGAGATAACCCATATTTGATCAATCACTATTTCTACGACGGAGAACAAGTACCAGAGAAATATTTCTTCTCTTTACTTCTTTTATTCAAGCCATGACGTTCCTTAGATGAACTCAAAATGGGGTGTGATACTTACACGGAGGCCTTTAATTTGGCGAAAGAAGATTTAAAAGAAGGAATCGATTATGGTAATTCAATGATAGAGTCAAGATATAAGATACAAAAAGCATGTGAAATGATAGAATCTAAAGTTGCTGAGATAAACGAAGAAAGGGAAATTGTTGATGATGACGATGGTCTTGAAAACCCTTTAGACTTTGAAGCTGTGGAAGCTGCAAACGCAATGGATGACTTTCACAGAATCAATCTGGTAGAAGAAGAGCAGACTGATCTTCAAAGTATGATCGCAAAACTTAATGCCGATCAAAAAAGAGTCTTCGATATGATCACACATGAAATGGACACAACTGATAATAACGCTGACGTTTTACGCTGTTTTGTGAGTGGAACTGGTGGCACTGGAAAGTGCTTTTTAATAAAAACTCTGAAAGTTTGGGTTAAGATGTATTTAAACAAAAAAGTGGCAGTTAGTGATCCAACAGGCATAGCTGCATTCAATGTGAATGGATTGACTATACACAGACTATTGCAGCTGCCTGTGGAACACAAGCAAACACCGAGGTACAAGCCACTTTCCGATGAAGTGCTCCAAGTTCTGAGATCAGATTTGAAAGAAGTAGTGTTGTTTATCATAGACGAAGTGTCGATGATATCCAATGTTACTTTAACATATATTCATTTACGCTTGTCTGAGATATTTGACACAAGCGATGATCAGAATTGGTGGTTTGGAAAAAAAACATCTTGTACTTTTCGGGGATCTTTTACAGCTTCCGCCGGTAAGAGAAAAGTCACCTTTTGAAAAACTCTCAACTGCTGAAGCTAACAAGTTGTTAGGTTCCCTCAGTATGCCGAATCTGTGGATTGAACTGTTCGTATACGATGAACTTACTATTAACATGCGACAGCTTAATGATTCTAACTTTGTTGAAATGCTAAATAGAATAAGATTAGGTGTGACTACACAAAAAGAACGCGACTTACTCTCGACTAGATTAATAACTCTAAAAACCAATTCAAATGAAAACAGATTGATTGAAATAATTGAACACCTCTCGAAACTTCCTGATTATACCGTTTGCTTATTACCTACAAAAAACATGTGTCAACAATTAAATACTGCAATGCTTAGATCTCTCCCACATCCCGAAATAAAACTTACAGCTGTAGATAGCATAGATTGCAAAAAGAGGATAACAAAAAGAGCTCGTGAATGCATAAAAAATTATGAAGACGATGCTTCTATGACTGCGGGCCTAGAAGAGAACATAATTATAAAAATAGGAGCAAGAGTCATGTTAAGGCGAAATATTGACGTGAGTCTTGGTTTAGTTAATGGTTCTATCGGTATAGTGCAAAGAGTAAAGGTTGATCCGGAAAATACAAAAATAATTAAGAAAATATACATTACATTTGATAAAGAACAGGTTTACGAGCTTGGTCCGGTCAAAACTAAATTTGAAATTATTAATAGAGCTTATGTTCATCGCGAACAGTTTCCTATATGTATAGCCTATGCTATAACTATACACAAAAGTCAGGGCCTAAGTCTAAATAATGCGCTGATGGATATCGGTTCTGCAGTATTCACATCCGGTCAAGCTTACGTGGCACTTTCGAGATTTACAAGTCTGGGCGGCTTACATCTAATTAATGTCGACTTTGGAAATATTAAAGCGCAGGAATCCTCAATTTGTGAATACAATAGATTAAGAAGCATTTACCGTCCAGACTTGATAAAAATTGTAACATCAAAGCCTTTGAGAAAAACCCATAGAGACAGGGAGTGGGCTTTGAGAAAAACTGCAGCTGAAGCTCAAGAAGTAGTACCGGAAAAGAAAAAGAGGAAGACAACCTACAAAAATAAGAAAAGCTCATAAGACACAGAGTGGGCTTTAAGAAAATCTGTTGTTGGTATTCAAAAAGTAGAAGGTACCGGAAAGGAAGAAGAGTAGGACTATCTACAAAAAGAAATGAGATGCCATCAAAAACATAACTTGTAAAAAAAACCAAGTCTCGCAACTCAGTTCTTCTACTGTAAAAAGTTGTGAGATCTATGTAATACCAAGTCGGTTAATTTATTCAGCCCCTACTTAAGGGACCTTCTGTCTTAAGTTATTACGTAATTAGCTAACCTAACAACATCTTATAGTGACCATATTAATATTAAAAATCTTTTATGTTTTAAATAAATAGATTGACTTGGCAATCGCACTAGACAATCTAATTTAATATAATATGTATTATTTGTGAGATGCATGCGATGGACAAGTCAATCTATTTATTTAAAACATAAAAGATTTTTAATATTAATATGGTCACTATAAGATGTTGTTAGGTTAGCTAATTACGTAATAACTTAAGACAGAAGGTCCCTTAAGTAGGGGCTGAATAAATTAACCGACTTGGTATTACATAGATCTCACAACTTTTTACAGTAGAAGAACTGAGTTGCGAGACTTGGTTTTTTTTACAAGTTATGTTTTTGATGGCTTTCTTTATTCCGTGATGCTTAAGGAAACCCAAAAAAGGAATTGAGAGGTCAATATAATTAATAACAGCCCTTAATAACAGTAAAGAAGCAGCCGGATCGTTTAGTACTAGTGATGAGACTGCTCTTGCGATCGCTGCTACTCGGAACTATGTTATTCACAAAAGCAGGGAGCAACTGTGATTGCTCTTTGTTAAATGCTCCTGGAGGGAGCAGTTTACGGAGCAGTTAACGGAGCAGGAACTGCTACCTTATCTGTTCTTCTGCTCTTAAACATAGCAATAGCATGGTTGAGAACATGAGGAGAACAGTGTTCTGATTACTTTTATGTGAAAATCTATAGAGCGAAAGAGAAAACAATGGACAGTATTCCAAATAACTTCTGGGATGCGTTCACTGGGATATAATAAAATGGAATATTATTTAAGATGTGCAGATTTGTAATTTCTCTTGCAATTCTTCACATACTATATACATTTGAATGCCTATGGGGAAATTGGGAATTTATTATTATACTCTCAGAATGAATTTATTTCAAAGTTATTAACATTTTAAGTTTAAATTTGATGATACAAATATTAGATAGCGAAATTACATTTGCTACTGAACGCTTCTAAGTTGTAAAATTGACAATCGAAAATAACTGATAGAATACAAAGAAAACGATAATATACTGTTGTCTGCTTTGTTCTTTTTGTGCGTACTGTGTGAAATGGTGTGTGAAATAAAATTGAATTTGTTAAAAGTTTTAAAGTTATAATTTTTTGAAATGGAGCGAAAAAAGACCAGTGACATTTGGATGCATTTTACACAAACCGTTGGTAAGATGGCTGTTTGTAAAATTTGCAAGCAGTCGTTATCCTTCAAAACGTCAATAACCAATTTGAAAAAACATATGAACGTTCGTCATCCCACAATTGTTACGAGAACAAATTCTCCCATGGACGTGGAAAACATCATACCACCTGCAGAAGATATGTCCGTCAGTGAGATCATCCCAGCCCATCGAAGTCCACCTCAGCATTCAACCCAAGTTTTAAGACAACAGGTACTCCAATTCATTCCATCAAAAATGTCAATTACACAGAAAGAAAAAATCGACAGGTTGGTAATGAATTTATTTATAAAAGACTATCAACCTTTTTACATTATTGAGGATGACGGTTTTAGAGAATTAATGAAAACATTGGCTCCTACATGCTGTCTTCCAAGTAGGAAATTTCTTTCAAATACTTTATTAGACAGTATGTACAATGTTTGTTAAGATCAAAACTCAATAATGTAAGGAGTGTTTGCATAGCTACTGACCAGTGGACTTCCATAAACAATGAAAATTACATTGGTATAACCGCTCATTATATCGATGACAATTTTGTGTTTCAAAATACCATGCTAGAGTGCATTAAATTTGAAGGCCCACACACCGCAGCTTCCATTGCAACCGAAATCAATTGCGTTCTGACGTTATGGGCATTAAAGGACAAAGTCTTGATTATTTTAACTGACAACGCTGCAAACATCACCAAAGCAGTTAGAGATCATTTGAACAAACGTCACTTCGGTTGCTCATAAACTGAATTTGTGTGTGCAAACGGCGTTGGGTTTTCGAAGTAATGTCGAGCCTGAGGATACTTTGCAGATGTCAACTACGCAAAGGACAATCAAAAAAATTAAGGACATTGTAAACTTCATCAAGCGAAGTCCTCAGGCTAATGAGAAACTTTTGCATAGCCAGGTCATGTTGGGTAATGAACAACCCCTTAGTGTGGTCAATGATATTCGAACGAGGTGGAACTCAACATTCTACATGATGGAGAGATTTGTTACTCTGAAAGAAGCTATAAAAATAATGTTTGTAAGTATTAACACACAGATATTGAGTGGTTAATCGCTTCCGAATTATGCACCATTCTACGTCCTTTCGAACAAGCAACCAGGGAAATGTCGGCAGAAAGCTATTTTTCTGCAAGCAAAATTATCCCTATATCTGCCGGGCTTGTAAAAATACTGGAAAGGATGCTAAGCGATGGCAGTGTACAAAATGCGCAAACCTTTGCCGAAAACCTGCTTCGAGAGCTCAGGACAAGATTTAATAATCTCGAAACGAGTTTAACCATCTCTTCGAACTAATTTTTGGACCCTCGGTTTAAACAACATGTCTTCGAAAACAAAACTGCTCTCAACGCCGTCCAAAAAGACATAACCAACTGGGTGGCCACGAATTTTAACAACAACAGAAGAAATCAGGAGTCGATAGCGAGTACATCGCAGGGCATCGTAGAGACTGCTGGAGACTATTCTTACTTGGAGACAACAAAATTTCCAGTATGGAACCCAGCACTAGTGGAATGTCGAATGCAGTACTTGAAGTGCAGCGGTATCTCAACGATAAGGTCGAAAGGGCGGACAATCCCTTGCAATGGTGGAACATGAACAAAAATTTATATCCAAATCTAAGTGCATTGGTAAAAATAAGATGTTGCATGGTGGCTACAACTGTTCCGTGCGAAAGACTTTTTTCTAAGGCTGGGATGATGATCACTGAGCGTCGATCGAGGCTTTCTTACAAGAAAGTAAACAAACTGTTGTTTTTAAAATATAATATGAAATAATTTTTTTGATATTAATATTCGTTTGTTTGCTTAGTATTTGTTGTTTGTTTCTGGCATTTTCGCTGTATATACATACATATATAAATTTCATGCATTTTTTTTCTTTTTTTGTGTTATCTTTCTAATATATTTTTTTTATATTCATACATTACTGCTTATAATTAATATTTTCGTTTTTTTTTGTATTCTGATAACATGAAATATATGTAATTTTGTTGTTCTTATGCATTCATTTTATTGCATTATACATATTTCAATAAGTATGTACTTTAACTTTTGCTTTGTATATTATAATATATATCATATTATGTACATACCAAACCCAAGTTTTCCCTGTTTGTTAAGTCCTAGTATTTTTGCTGCATATACATATGTATGTACATAAACAAAATTCATGTATTTTTTTTCTTTTTTTTGAGTTATTTGACAAATATTTATATTCATGCATACTAAGTGCATTTCTTTAAAATCATAATCATTATATTATATAATTCCTATTCTTTTTTTGCAATAACATGAAATAAATGTAATTTTATTTTAATTTACTACTCTACTTGTTATTTATTTACTTTCCTATCTTAAATTAATTCACTATTTAATTTGCGATGCCAAGAGCAGAATCCATATTCAAATCATGAGATCATAAATGCTACCAAATCACAGATTCGCTTAACTGCTCCTCCCCATAACTGCTTGTTGCGATCGCTGCTACCCTAAAAGAGCAGACAAGCCCACCACTATTTAGTACATCATTACTTTCTTAGCGGAGTGGGGAGGAATGTGATGTCAACACACCCTAAAAATGTCAACCATGCAATTTGACAGCGGAAACATTTGACAGCGGAAACATTGCTCGTAATCTCTTCCTTCTTGTTTTTGGGACCCTCGTGGCGGCAACAAGGAGGACAATTTATCCCATTAATTCATTTATTAATTTTTATTACCTTCTCTTGTATTACATTGAATTTAGAATTAAAAGGGCTCCTTAATTATCTTGAAACCAATTGTTTTCTCTCCGAATACACAACATTAGTTACCTTCCAATTGTTTCGACAATATATTGTTGTTCATCCTGTTCTTGTGAAAGAAGACAGACATAATATATTATTGTATCCAACTATTCTTATTGCGGCTTCTTCCGTGTCTTTTGTGAGGTGCGTTACTGATAAGATGATAAATTCTTATTGATATGTTTTTGCTAGAATTTCGAATTCAACAAAATTATTTGTCAGTCCTTCTATATTAGCGTATATGGCTTTAAGTGTATTTGGTTGCTAATATCCAATGCTTTTTTATTTCTTATTTCTAGTTTACTTATAGCAAGGAAAAGGCAAAGAAATCGGCGCTCCCGACCCTTGACTTCAAGATTCGCTATAAAACAACAATTCACAACCGACGACGATGGGAGGGGCACAAATTTGCCAAAAAAAAGGCACTGCACTGGAATCATATACAGACGGGTTTAGGGCAGGCAATGGTGTGGATGCCGGTGTCTAGGCACCGACCCTAAAAATCAGCCAATCCTTTAGACGACCGAACCACTGCACCATATTCCAAGCTGAATTAACGGCAATTCATGAGGCCGCCAAATAGCTGTCTGAACAACAGAGACATCATCATCTACACAAATAGCCAAGCTGCAATAAAAGCACTCGAATCACCAATAGTAAGATCAAAATTCGTCAGCAACTGCCGCAAGTCTCTAAATGAGATACTGAGCAGATGCGCTGTAACGTTGTGCTGGATACCTGGGCATAGCGATATACCAGGTAATTGTGAAGCGGACGAACTAACCAAAATAGGCAGCACACTGGAGCTCTCGACTGTTAAAGGGGAAATCCACCCACCAATGGAAACACAAAAATATAAAATCTCGAAAAATGCACTGCAACATTTAAATGAGAGATGGCGTCACCTTGAAAGATGCAACTATGCGAAACAAACCTGGCCCAGATATTGTCAACGTAAAACCCAAGCCTGCTAAAAATACGCAGGCAGATTATAAACAGCCTAATCGGAGTCCTAACAGGACATTGCGCTTTAGGAAAACAAGCAGCAAGATTAGGACTGCCATACAACGACTATTGCAGTAGGTGTCATGATGAGGAAGAGGAAGAATCTCCATCCATCTACTATGTAATTGCCCTGCTCTAGCCGCCTCTAGAAGACGATTTCTGGGAAAATATTTCCTTAAGAACGAAGATCTACAAAATATCGAATTTTATTCAGCACTCAAAATGATGACCAAGCCGACTCAAGTGGTTGCACCTAACCTAATCTGACCTAACGGATTGTAAAGAATACGACGCCATTTTAATAAAAAAATGCAACAAAAGATCTATTATTGCATTATACACAGGAAATAAAACTAAAATGAACTCATATTAAAAAATGTTATAAAAATATTTTTAATTATTGCGCAAGAGAAATATTTGTAAAAATTATGAGTCTAAACGAAATTAAGAAATCAAAAAAAAAAAAATCAAAGTAAACAGGCTGAAAAGCCTAAATTTAAGTAGAGCATAATTTCTGAAAGTTACTTTTTTATGTCATCTATGACATTTGTGAAGTAAACATACTATGTACATTTCACATCAACGTCAAACTCCATCGGGGTCGAAGGGTTTTAATCAGGCCCATGGTTGCCTATGGATGTCCCGTCTGGTTCAATGTGAGAGCCAGGTTAATGGAAAAGATTCGGGTGTTTGAGAGACAATGTCTCAGGACTTGTCTCTCGTTACATAGGACACTCGAGTCTGAGTACACGAAATTTATCCTAACGAGGTTATATATAATAGGGCCAGGATTGTACGGGTGGATAACTTCCTGATCAAACTGATTCGAAGTCACGTTGCAAGTGCAATGACTATGGTCAATAGCCTGATCTCCGGGGCTTACTACCTCAATAATTTATATCACGAGAGAGTGCGCCTTACGGGCTTTGTCCCGCCAGAAGCACTATTCTATGTAGATAGATGTGGACTGATCCGATTGACGGTAACGTGGAACGTTGCTCCGTGAGCCCGAGACCCACAAGTTTTGCAGATCGGTCTCAAACCGGGACCGAGGCGACGTATTCCGCCAGCATCAACGGTTTTGGTGAGTGGAGAAGACAAAAAAAAAAACAAAAAAAAACAAAAGTACAAAAAAATATATAAATATATTAAAACGAAAAAAAAGATATGTATATATAAATCATATATAATTTATATAAATCTTATATATATATAAATCATATATAAAGTATATATTTATATGTATATAAATACATACATATATTAGTTAAGTTAGAATAAGATAGGGTGCAACGAATGACAAAGTTTTTGCTTAGATTTTGAATAATTTCTATTTATTAATTCAAGTCAGACTCAACTTTTAAAAAGACCTTCGAGTGGCTACTTAATAAGGTAGGCGGTAGTGTACATCCGTACCCCGGTTGGCTCCGATCGATTCCGAAGTGGTTTTACATCAATTATGGCGCTGCTTATATACTCGTCAGAAGCTTTTGTTAATACTTAGGATGCCGTTGCAAATATGATTTTGACTTAGAAACAGCTTTTCGTGAAAATTTTATTAGAGCTTTCCTATTTACAGTAGCTACCAAAATTCATTTTTTGTAACTATGGGATTAATAAAATTAAAGGCCAAAACAATTCAAAATAAAAGAAAAATAAACAATAATTCAAAAATAAGGAAAAGAATTCAAAATTGTTAAAAAATGAAAATGTGCAGTTACGTTACAAGGTTTAGTTAGTTTAAGGTACTCGTAGGTATATAATATATAAAAAATGATCATGTGCTAAATTTTTTGAAAAGATTTTTTTCTTAGCTTTAGCAAGTTATAACAATATTAATCGTAAGTTTATATATAGTAGTCGAAAGACATATGTTTAAGTTGTACTGTTTGTTTTAGAGTGTCCACCTAGGGCCAGTAAGATATTTAAATTTGTAGGTATAATTAAGCTAGTTTGAAGCATTTTTGTGTAGTAGAAGATAATCTGAGAAAGTATGAATAAAGTTGGAAATGGACCCCCGGATTGGCATTGGAAGTTGAAAGAAGTTTCGACGCGACATGAATAGTTTCATGCCCTGCTTCAAAACTTAATTGGTCTTCCATGATTTTATCGACCTCATCTCATCTAGACAGGGCTCTTGGAGCACCTTCTACAGACTTTGCTGATACTTATCGACCGGAGATTTGCCGGGTTGATCACGTCTTTACTCATCTTGGGGATTGGTTCCACTACCACTGACCAACAATGCATCGAATAATATAAGTTATTCTACAGCCACTAGTAGGAAGTGCCTGAGCACAACACCGTAGGTTCCGCCTAAATGAACTGGCTCTTAGCCTAATCACTGACGATTACAATATTAGCCATTAAATTGTAACTGAACCTGATAAAACCAAAGGCCTTAATAATCTAAGTGAGTGAGTTTAATAGTAGGTTTTTGAGGGGAGGGCCTGAGCTGCCACCTGGACTCTGATATTCATACGGGAGCGCCACTCAAACAATTCTACCAAAATTCATTCCTTTTATTTTATTAATTTTTTTATCCATCCAATACAATGAATCATTAAAACTAGCTTAAACCTTTATCTAAGAACTACCGTAAACGTAAAAAACATAAGCGACGACACAACATGAGAGTGATGTGTCAAAGTGAATAGACGTATTATTGTACCGGTCTAAATTTTCTTTGTTTTTCGTTGAAAATAAGCCCTAAGTAATTTCCGCCACTGCGTTTTGTATTGCATACAGTTTTCCGTTCGTATAATTCTAATCGTAAAAATGTCTTTCAACACTCATAATAAAAATGCTCAGAATGCACAACAAAAAAATGCTCCAATCCGATGAGGCCAATGATGATGAGTGGCTTGCGGCACTTTTGGAGTAGTTTGAACGCAGAGCCTCGCAACTGGCCGCTACGCAAGATTGCATTCTTACCAAAGTCAATGCAATTGAAATTAACATACTGGGTAAAATCGCTACAAAGCCGCTGCAAAGAGCTAGAATCCCGCATTGACTCTCTGGAGCGAAAAACAACAAGTGCCGACGCAATTTTGGTCGGAGTACCATCCGTCTCCGTTAAAATTTGTACTGCTCTTAACATGACTACTCCACTAATGGAAAACATTTTCCGGGTTTGACCTGTTGTGTCTGAGGGAAAATCTAATTCATACGACGGCACTGTGATTCTGAAGTTTGCTGACCCCTATGACAAAAAGATCCTTATGAGAAACTGCGTAAAGCGCTAAAATAAAAGAGGTCTGACTCTTAGCGACATCGGCATGAACTCCAACCAAATATTCTACATCGATGAGAGCCTAACAAAGGTGAATTATTTGCTGCAACCGAGCGCTCTCAAGTTGAAGTTGGCGAAGGAAATATCCACCGTCCATACCAACAACGGACTCGTTTACGTGCGCACACTGAGTGGTGAGTCTGTACTTATCACAAGCGAAGATGATCTGATGATGTTACAGCAACAACAATATATATCACGCCACTGTTCTGCTTAGCTCTTTTCTCTTTCATTTTCTTCATTCTTACATATTTATCTATAGTATTTTCAATAATCTTATATTTTTTATATTATTGTATTATTCTCTTCTCCTTTTACATTTTTTTTTATAAATTTCTATCTTGTTTGCCTGTATTATCATTCTTTCATTGAAGCCGATCAATCATTATTTATTATTTGTAAAAGCCTATGGTTGATTTAAACTACTGTTTATTTTCACTTTACCGGTCACTCTATAATAAAGAATAATAATAAGGGGGTTTCTTTTGTCATATAAACGTACAGAGCATTGTAAACAAAATTGATGAGGTACGCCTGCTTTTCGGAGATGAATCTATGGATTTCATTTGTCTATCCGAAACCTGGCCGGAAATATGTAGTGATTTGTTTCAAATTGAATGGGTACACAATGTACCCTTCCTATAGGATTTGTAGGCCTGGTGGGAGCGCTGAAATATACGCTAAAAAACATTTTTGATTGATTTCTCAAAAGCATTTGATTGTATTGACCATTCCATACTGTAATCGAAATTGGAACAGAAATTCAATTTCACTCCATCTTCCTTAAGGTTAATACAAACATATATGTGTAATCGTATCCAAAGGGTTATCACAGAAATGGGAATATCAGATCCATATACTGTCAATATAGGTGTTATACAGGGATCTGTATTGGGTCCTCTCTTATTTTCTCTACACAACAACGATCTTCCGCAAATGATTCGAAATTGCAAACTGATGCTGATGACGTCTTAATTTACCATCGGTTTAAGTGACGACTGCATAGCAAGAGTAAATGAGGATCTTAGTAATGTAGCAAAATGGTCAGCACTTAATAACCGTAAACTTAATCCCACTAAATCTACAAGTCTTATTTGCTTAGGCAGTAATATCAACTTACGAGATTTTCCTTCGATAGCAACGAATGGTAAAGTTATTCCCATTGAGAATTCTGTAAAATATCTTGGCTACTACATTAATTCCTCTTTAAGCTGCTGTAGTGCAACAGTACACACCATTAAAAAAAATTACGTTGGTCTACGATGCCTGCGACATTTTAGTCACTTACTGAAAAAATCTATGAAAATGCGTGTATTTAAGTGTTTATTAATGCAATTTTTTACATTTAACTGTTCTGTGTATCCATATTTTGACATTGAATGCAAGAGGAGATTAAACGTCGCTTTTAATGATTGTATCCGCTTTATCTATAATGTCCCCAGGTATTGTAGTGTGTCTCATTTAACAACTGATGTTTTGGGTCTAAGCTTGGATTTATTTCTGAAGGATGGTAATATTCTTAAATTGTACAAAATTATTCATCACATGTGTCCTCGCTTTTGAGTGTATTTTCAAGTGTACGGACGTATACGGAAGTGCTCGCAAAAAAAATCATTAAAATAACAACCAAATACGCTTATACAGGGTGTCCCACGAGCAGTGTGCCAAAAAGCTAGAGCGTGGAGGTCTGGTCAAGACAAGAAAAAAATCGTATGGGAGGGGGGGGTCTATTCTCCCACCGTTTAGCCGGCAGGGGCAATTTTCTAAAATATTGACTTAATTTGGAAAAAAAATTATTAAAAATCAACAGTTACAGCCACAATGCCGTGATATACTTTTTTGTAAAGCCAGAAACCTCTTCTTTCATCTTGTTTTTAAATGAAGCTATTCTAAGAAATAGTTTTTGGGAAATTAATTTTCAAACTCAAAATTTTGAAAAAAAATTGGAAAAAAAAAATTTCAAACTACTTTTTTCGAAAATTGTATGTAATTAAGTACTAATTTTTTTTTCCAAAATTCAATTCCCTTATTAGTTTTTAGTTAAAAACAGAAAACCGGATGCAAAAATGTCTTGTAGTTTTTGAGAAATTAAAAAAAAAACCCGAACCACTTTTTTCTAAGAAAAACCTTTTTTTTTGGTTTCAACCCGGCTGGACTTGTAGCGAAAATTAATGTATGAAACATTGATCTCTTTTCTATTATTTCTAAAAATTCGGAGTTTTATTAGAATAATTTTTCAATATGATCCCCATATTTTAGAAGGCAAAGATTATATCTCCTTCTAATGGCTGCACATAAGTCTATGCTTGACAAATTTTCCTGCAATTTGACTCCAGCTACTTCAATCCGTTCTTTCAGTTGTTCCAAAGATACTATTTCCATTTCGTAAACATAATTCTTCATGAATAATTCCCCACACATAAAAATCTTGAGGAGTTAAATCTGGTGATCTAGGTGGCCATTCCGTGCGGACCCTTCTTCCGATCCAACGGTCACTAAAATGATCATCCAGCCACCCGCAAGCTGTAGTGTGCTGGTGCTCCATCTTGCTGGTAGATTAAATTATCTGCTATGGCCAAAGGAACGTCGTCCATCAAATCGGGCAAAAGGTCTCGTAGGAATTGCAGGTATGATTCTCCATTAATAACTGCATTCAGAAACCGGGGCCCGATTACAGTTTGTCCAACAATACCAAAAGCTCTCAAAAACTTGTCGTTTGAGGTGAGTTCCTGAACTGGCCTAAAATGGTACGGGTGTAAGTTTTCGTTATGAAGCATTCTCCATACTCTAAATTTGGGCACTCCAAGCATAATAGCTATTCTCCTTGTACTAAGGGAGGGATTACGTCGGACAAAATCCAAAATTCTTTCATCTAAGGTTCCTGATCCATCTGTAACTGATCTTTCGCTTCTTCGATACTCTAGCACTCCGTGCTCTCGCAGACGTCGGTGGATTCTTGAAAACATGCTACGACTGGAACACCTTCGATTGGGATATCTTCCAGAGTAAAGTCTTTCGGCTTCACGATCTCGACCATTAGCTAAACCGTAGCAGAAGTGCGAGAGTATGAGTTTGACATCGTAATGTGACAGACCCAACACAACTCCCCCACCGCAAGTACTACTACAACAACTACATCAACAACAACAACCACGACAATAACTACAACAACAACCGCAACAGCAGCAACAACCGCAACAGCAGCAACAACCGCAACAGCAGCAACAACCGCGATAACCTACAGTACAACAACACCTATCTTAGCATGTGCAAACACAAGCCACACGGGGCAAATAATAACAACATCCACTATAACAAATGCAAATACACAAATTGATGAAAATAATACGAGTAACATCAATAAAATAATCTCACGAGGAAAAGAGTACAACATAACCCCAAACAATAAACGTACACGGATTTCCCCGACTACTTCATAAGAGGCATCAACTAAAAAACCAAAAACTAAAAACCAACCAAAGCTTAGCTATTGGTTAAGCAAGCCCAAGCAAGATATTCCATCAAATCGTTTTGACATCCTTAGTACAGGAAAGTACCTCAATTCCACAAGCAAGCGTAAAAGAAATTGAACCAACCCGAAAAATAAACAAGCCTCCTCCAATATGTATATGCCCAGGAAGTGGAATGTATCAAAACGTTGACAAAAGCACTTGATTTAGAAGCCAGTCAAAAGTACGAACTAAAAATGTTGTCCAAAAATCAAGTAAGAGTCCAAGCAACTGAATCGACAATATTTTCGAGGATAGTTAAACTGTTGAGACTAAAAGGAACAAAATGCTACACTTATAAACCAAAAGAAGACAGAGGTTTTAAAGTTGTAATAAGAGGTTTACATCCCTCATCCGAACCTGACGATATAAAACAAGAGCTAGAAGAGAATGGACATAAGGTACTAAACATCCACAACATCCAACAAAAGAGTACCAAAAAACCACTTCCACTGTTTACAATATAACTAGAAAACAATACCAATAACAAGGAAGTATACCAATTAACACGTCTACTTTATTGTACAATCTCTGTCGAAACCCCCCACTACAAAAGAACAATATCCCAGTGTACTAACTGTCAAAAATAGACAAACGAAAAACTTTTGCACCCTAGATCCAATCTGTGTGAAGTGTGCTGGTGGTCATGAGACAAGTACTTGCCAAATATCAAAGGGCGCCAGCACAGACGTCAAATGTGCTCTCTGCGGAGGTAACCACACCGCAAATTACAAAGGCTGTGAGGTGTACAAATCATTACAAATACAACGCTTTCCCCCCTTGCGGCAAAGGGGAAACCAAAAACCAGACAGTCAACCTGTGACTCAACCAAAGGACAAGGAAATGCAGACGATCACTAAAACAGACACTACAGCAAAAATAAGTTACGCAAATGCCGTATCAAATAACCTACCTTCTCAACAAAGGTTATTAGTACAACCTCCTACATAAGAAATATTGACTACTACCTCCCAACCAACACAGCCTTCCTCACCAGAGAAAATGCAAAGTCCAACTAACGTTTGTTCATCTGACATACAAGAACTTAAGGAGATGATAAAACAACTCGTCACTCAAATGACTAACATGTTAAACATACTGACTCTAATTATCACTAACAAACATGATGGGACCAGACAATAGAAACATATGGAATGCAAACAGACTTCATCAACACTATCTGGAACTCAAGCAATACTTAAAAGACAATCAAACTGACATAATGCTTATTGCTGAAACTCACCTTACTACAAAAAAACATATCCAATTCCCTGGATATGATATTTACCGAACAGACCACCCAGACGGGACAGGACACGGAGGGTCCGCAATAATAATAAAGAGACAAATTCACTGTACTGAGCTCAATAACTTTCAAACCGATTACATTCAGTCAGTGTCTATTCAACTAGAAGACAAGCATGGAGCCCTAGTTCTAACCTCAATTTATTGTCCTCCCAAACACATGATTACCGTGCCCCAATATGACCTCTACTTAAAATCCCTGGGTGCCCGATTCTTAGTTGCAGGTGACGTCAACGCAAAACATACCGAATGGGGATCCCGACTTATAACTAAGAAAGGAAAGAATCTATTAGAAGCAATCAAGAAAAACAACTGCATGCACATAAGTACAGGCGAACCCACTTACTGGCCAACAGACACGACAAAAACTCCCGATCTTATCGACTTTGGCATCATCAAAAATGTCAACATTAAAAACATCCAAATAAAGTCCTCTTTCGACCTTTCGTCCGATCACTCACCCATTTTAATTGAGTACTCCAACCGACCGACGATGACAACAAACCCCATCAAACCATATAACATAAAAACAGATTGGGACATTTATCGACAATACATAGCTACAAATCTATTTCTTAACATTCCTCTCAAATCCCAAGACGACATTGAAAAGGTCATAATACACCTAAATGACATGATACACGAGGGGGCTCATAGAGCAACCCCACAAATAGAACCCAAGTCCAACTACATCATGTCGACGCCATGCATTAGGAAACTAGTGCTAGCAAAAAGGAAGTTGAGGAAAAAATGGCAACTGACTCGTTCACCGAATGATAAAAGAAAACTGAACAAGATCACTAAAGATCTTAAACAAAAACTAAAAGAAAATCAGGAAACCAACTTCGCAAAGTACCTGAAAAACTTAACCCCAACATCGGAAACAAATTTCTCTTTATGGAAGGCTACTAAGCAAATATCTCACACTATGAGACATCATCCACCCATAAAAAAGCAGGACAACACATGGGCAAGAGACAATCTAGACAAAGCAGAAATGCTAGCCAATTACTTTGAGATGACTTTCAAGAATGTCGAAGGTGATAACGACCCAAGGTTACTCTCCCACAATACCATATCAGACAATACACACATTAAAAGGATGGAAACAAAAGAAATAGAAACCTGTATCAAAACTGTAGTAAAACCAAAAAGGCACCTGGTTATGACCTTATAAATGGACTAATGCTAAAAGAGCTGCCACCAATCACCTTTATCTTCCTACGGAATCTATTTAACAGTGTGTTAAGGCTCAAATATTTTCCAAAGTTGTGGAAAGTTGCCGAGGTTATAGCGCTACCAAAGCAGGGCAAGGATGCCACCAAAATGACATCCTATAGACCCATAAGCTTACTTCCACTTGTCTCAAAAGTCTTTGAAAAACTGCTGACCATCAATTCGGATTCAGAAGAAATCATTTAACTATTCAACAAATACATAGGGTGACAAACCAATTATCTTCTGCATTGGATAAAAGAGAATTTTGCGTGGCAGTATATCTAGACGTCGCGAAGGCATTTGACTCAGTCTGGCACAACGGACTTCTATACAAACTGGCGAATACTATACCAAAGGACTATCTCGATTTATTGACAAGTTATCTGACAGATCGATGCTTTTATGTCAGATAAATATAAAGACAAGTGTTTACAAATACATCCCATCAATGCTGGAGTACCGCAAGGAAGTATTCTAGGACCACTTTTATATGTGCTGTTTACAGCCCACATCAGGACATGGATAAGACCATGATAGCAACATTTGCCGACGACACGGTTGTGCTCAACTCGGGAAGCAATCTCCATACTACAACTGACCAATTACAGGACTTATTAAATAAAATGATTGACTGGTTCTCAAATTGGCAAATATGAAGATAAAACAGTTCAAGTAATCTACACTACAAGAACTAAATTCACACCTCTACAGCGAGGCTCATGTTCAACCTGTGGCCAAATACCTTGGCATGCACCTAGACAGCAAATTGACATGGAAGTACCACATTCAACAAAAGCAAAAACAAATAAAACACAAATTCAGACAACTATACTGGCTTCTACGACCTCAATCAAATCTTTCACTAAGCAATAAATTGCTTATATATAAAAGTATAATAAAACCTATCTGGACGTATGGAATTCAAGTCTGGGGAACATCCAAAAAAAACTAATCTACATATTATCCAAAGACAACAATCAAAAATTGTACGAACTATTACCAACGCAGAGTGGTATATTAACAATCAGGACATACATCAAGATTTACAAATAAATACGATTGACGAAGAAATTAAAAAAATCAGCTCGAAATACATCACAAAAACAACGACACATTCAAACTATGACATATGTATTTTGCGAAAGAAGACTCAAACGCAAAAGGCCCTGCGACCTTATGTTCTATTAACGGCTTAACACTAATACGTATTTCATTTGTACATAACTACATAAGTATCAGTTTTATTGTTATTTATTGTTGTTATGCATCACATCATCATCATTATGCATTAGGCGACAACAACGAGCGATAAGGGGCGCTCGGAGTGAACCAATCCTCCAACGTTTCGGGCGGATTAAAACCCACCTGTGCCTTATTTTACCTTATTTATTTATTAAATTATTTATGTATTTTATTCTCTGTTTCTCCTTCTTTCTTAGAACAAAGATGATGATGTTTGGGACAATGGTCCCCGCTCATATATTACTTCCTAAAATGTCAATATAATATTAAACCATTTACTGGATGTCTTTATAAAGGGTCCGCCATCTAACTTTTTTTTTTCAAGTAGTGCTTATTTCGTGAATGGTAACACTTAGCTCATGTCTGATTTGACAGATAATTAGTTTTATCCTTCCGCTGAACGAATATGGTTGTGTATACGCTTGAACAACGCTGGGAAATATTGCGACATTACTTTGAAAATCATGGTAATGTTGCAGAATGTGTGCGAAAATTCCGTACGGATTTTGGAAGAAGAGAAGCACCGTCAGCTCCGTATGTTCGTTATCTTGTGAAAAAAGTGAAAGAAACTGGCATCCTCATCGATAAACCAAAGCGTGAAAAGCCAAAAACAGTGCGTACACCCGAGAATATTGCTGCTGCGGCAGAAAGTGTGCGTGAAGCGCCATCAACATCAATTCACCGTCGTTCTCAACAATTGAACATTTCGGAGACGTCATTGAGACGAATTTTGCATAGACCTTGGTATGACGCCATACAAAGTCCAATTGGTTCAGGAGTTGAAGCCAACTGACCATCCAATGCGTTTTCGCTTCGCTAAGTGGGCCTGCGATCGACTTACAGAAGATGCCGATTTTGCCAAAAAAATCATCTTTTCAGATGAAGCTCATTTTGATCTTGGCGGGTATGTAAACAAGCAAAATTGTCGCATTTGGGGCACAGAAAACCCGCACGCATACATTGAAAAGCCGGTGCACTCAAAACGAGCCACTGTTTGGTGCGGATTTTGGTCCAGAGGCATAATTGGGCCATTTTTCTTCGAAAATGAGCAAGGAGTGGCCGTTACAGTCAATGGCGATCGTTATCGGGCCATGTTAAACGAATTTTTGTTCACAAAAATTGAAGAGAAGGATATTGGCAACATTTGGTTTCAACAGGACGGCGCTACGTGCCACATAGCCGAAGCTACACTCGATGTTTTGCGCCCTGTTTTTGAAGATCGCATTATCAGCCGCAGAGCTGATGTCGTTTGGCCACCTCGGAGCTGCGATTTGACACCGTTGGACTATTATTTGTGGGGTGCCGTCAAAGATAAGTGTTACGCCGACAAGCCAGGACAATATTCGTGAAGCAATTGGTGAAATACAGCTGCACACAATCGATAATGTGCTTAAAAATTGGACCGATCGTGTAGGCTACTGCTGCCAGCCGAGGCAGCCATTTGAATGAAATTATTTTCCATTATTAACCGGAAGGATTGTACTTTCAAATAAAAAAAGAAATTTGAGAAAATATTCAGTACCTAGTTTTTTTTATAGCATTTTCAAAAAAAAAAAAAAAATTATTTGGCGGACCCTTTATAAGACAGTTGTAAATATATCAAGGGAAAAATAAAAAAAAAAAAAATAAAAAAATGTGTCCTGATTACTTACATAACATGTTAACATTTGCGCACTCAGCAACTAATTTTACCTCGATTCATTCATTGCATTGGAGAACATTCCTTCTTCGTATCTGCAATTCGTCTGTTGAACAGTCTTCCACACCAACTGCAGACAATAAACTCGATTGTAGAATTCCAAAGAAAACTTTTGATCCACCTCTTTGATAACATTATAACGACCAGATTTGCTTATTATGCTTATATTTATACATACATATCATATTCTACTTTAGTTTAGGCCTAAGTTTTGTTCAATCTTGTTTTGGGCGGTTACATGCCAGAAATTCTGTTTAAATTAATAAATTAATTTAAATTAATAATAATAAATAATGTTAGAAGATTATCTTTCGAATAAAGTCGATTTCATGTCAATTTAAAAAAATCATCTTTGTTTTATTCCATTTCAAAGTTCCATACCTCTATAAAATACCCCCGTTATATGTATAGAATATATATTAAGTATATATATATTAAGTATATTGAGGTAGGCTTAAGTTTTATATATTGTATAATACAGAAAAAAATTATTATATGCTAAGTTTTTTGATAAAAAAAAACAAATTTATTAGCTTAAGTTAGTCACAATAATGTTAATAGTAAATTTATGAAGTCGTTGAAAGACATGTTTCAATTGTACTGTTTGTTTCAGATTGTCGGCCTAGGGCCAGTAAGATTAACATTTGTTAAGATAGCTTAGCTTGCTAGCTAAGCATTTTCGTCTAGGATAGATCTAAGAAACTTTAAATAAAAAAAATTAATTAATAACTAAAAAAAAACAAAAAACAATAAGGGCGTACACTCTTGAAACTGCCCGAATTATAAAAAAAACAAAAAAAAAATCATTTTAAGCCTTTTTTTTCCTGAAATTGGCCCTATCTCTTAAACGCACGAGATAGACACCCTATAGTAAAAATGCTTGTTTTGATCCCTCTACAAAAAAAACAGTTATCAATTTTTGGGGCCAAAGTTATTTTACTCTCAAATATAATACAAACCCTTAAAAAAATTTCACGTACAATAAGATGGTTTCGGTTAAGTTTTCTTTCTTTTTGTAGGGAGGTTTGTATAGTAGCAGTGGATGATCAATTCGCGGAAGTGGGGCGAATAGGAGATTCTGGTGATGTCATATCAAGGAGGAGGTGTGGTTGAAGGTTCTCTAGATTAGAAATTTAACCAGAAAATAAAAAAAATGTAAATACGCTGATTGAACGTTAAACCTGGAACATATTGTTGAAAGGATGTTTTGATTTTACATCTTTTGGGTACCAGCATTTCAAGGTGAATCAATTCAAGGAGTTTGTGAACTTTGAAACAGAGGCTCATACCTAAAACATTAAGTCGTCGTGGCGGTGGATCCGTCCTCAATTGTACCATGGTGGTGTCCATGCTCACAGCATAGAGAAACATTTATATGAATTTCTGTTGGGTCGTCGCGTAAAAAAGTTGAACCAAGATCCTTTTAACCAGCTGCTGAAAGATATTAAGCGTTGTTGTGTTACCCAATTCAATGATTTGTGCAGTCAAATTGGAATAAATTGAAGGTTATATTTATATATAAATTAAATTAATAAATAATAAATAAATAAATATAAATTATAACATTTTGTATGTAACTATATTAAAAATAATAAACTGTGTATAAATAAGGAACTATGAAATAAATCTTAATTTGAATTCTGATATAAAAATGTTATTTTTGAAAGTTGTTATTCAGAGGTAAATATGTAAAAAGAAGATGGAAAATTAATAAATGTTAATAAAAGAGTATTCCTCTCCGACTTTGATAAAATTTGATTATGAGGTAGAGGGCATTTTGAGCACTTTTATGTACAATATGTTCATCTACATACATATATACATTCATATGTAAGAGTCGTAAGCGATGTTACTTATTCGTATAGGGTAATATTTTGCGAAAAATATAACATGTTTGGTGTTATTAAAATTTCATTGTAAATGGATTACAATACTTTTTATGTCAGTTAAAAGTACTTAATTGTTGCTTTATTTCTCGGTATTATTTATATACATACCTCATATAATTTTAAAGACATTTGAGTTTATTTTCTGCAGAATATTCAAACTTTGCACATCCTTTTAGTCCTTTCTAGTAATTTGCGCCAAAACCACTTCGGATTTTTACTTCTGATATATTAGACTCTACGTGCAATTGAAGAAAATCGAAGATGAGTACTATTCGGTACTTTATCCGCGGGTTGCGCTTAAGGATAACATCCCTCTCGCGTAAATTAAATAAGTGTTCAGAGACAGCCAAGAGCCTTGGATATAGACGGATTACATGTTGACGTCCCACGCAAACGTCTCAAAGGAAACGAGTTTCGGATCTTCACCTGGAATTTTAGGACACTGACAAGGTGCGACCGAACAATTGGCCGAATCCCTGCTATAAAGTAAACATTACTACACTCAAAAAGGTACGATGGGATGGACCAGATAAAAAGCGGATGAAAAACTGTGACACCTACTAAGGAAATTGCTACAGAGAAAACAAACAACGATTAACCGGATGCGTATTAGTTGTTCTAGGCAGACTTAAGCAAAAAGTCTTTAGCTTCCGGCATTTGAGCGAACGCTTCATAACTACCTGCATCAAGACCAGCTCCGGCAATATAAGCTTAATATGCGTCCACGCCCCAAGAGAAAGGCGACTGGCTTAAAGATGACTTCTATGACCTCCTAGATAGAACATATGTCGAGTGTCCCAGTTATGACACTTAAATCCTTCTACGAGATTTCAATGCGAAGTTGGGTACGGAAGAAATATTTGAACGAGTCGCAGATTTGGTTCAATTCAGTGTGTTAATTTAATCGAAAACCAAAGCAAACTTAATATAATTAACAATAATAGAATTAACAATCTGTTTCGTAATAAATTATATTGTTATCTGTTCTAACCTTTTTTTATTTTCGTTATTCCTTTGATTTTGTATAAATATTGTTTATTTAATTCTTTGAGTCACTGTATTTATTAATGCGTAAACAAATGTATTTAAGTCTATGTACTAGATTGTATCGAACCACTTTTATGCAGTGGCATCCTACCTACGGCTCATTCGCAAATCGTAAAAGCCACCCGTGAACGGAAAAGTGTGATCCAAAAGGAAGTAGATGTTTCGGTCGTTAAACAATTAGCTAATCAGCAATCTACTTTCCTATAAAAACTGAATTCTACCATAAAACGTTCGTCATCGGTTAATCTACCAAAAATTGAAATACCATCGTTTTCGAGACACCAAATCGCGTCGAAACTTCGTGAAAGAAAACTCGCTATGCTTCAACTGCCTCCGCATAGGACATTCGTCGAACAAATGTCGATCTACATTTCGGTGCCGCGTGTGTAGATCCCGTCATCACTTTTTAGTCCGTCCGGAAGATTCAACACAGGGTATATCACCATCGTCGTCGCACACAAGGCAAGAAGATCTCTATCCTCGCACCAACCTCAAACTGCGTCCTCGTTAAAAGATGCTTGCCCGCTTCTAAATAATCATTCACTTAAGTCGAATCTTACATCTTATCGTCGAAAGCAAACCATACTTCTAACTGTGTTAGCAAAGGTTCAAGATATTCATGGAAACTTCATCAACTGCGAGTCTTACTAGATTCAGGATTACAATCATCATTCGTCATCGAATCGTTCGCCCAAAGACTAGGGTTTTCTCGTACGCACGCTCGGATTCCAGTTCTCGTCAACGGAGGCAGGCTATACAAGAAGGTGTATTTCCTTATAACTTTGCTCGCGGTACAACTCAACTCGTTTATTGGTGGATGCTTTTGTATTGAGTAAGCTAACTTCAAATCTTCCTTCTCAATCATTAGATGTTTCTTCGTGGTCACATATAAGAAATTTAGATCTTGCCGATCCACATTTTAATCTAGCTGCTCCTGTTGACGTACTGCGTGCAGCTAATAAACTTTGGTGTATTTTAAAGGTAGAACAAATCTACGGTTCTGAAAGTATTCCAATCGCCCAAAATACGACATTTGGTTGGGTTATTACCGGAGAATATTTTTATAAGACCTCATCCGATAACTTTCCCTTGTCTTCTCTATACTCCACTGTCGACGTTGATGTTTTGCTGCAGAAGTTTTGGGAGCTGGAAGAAGTAGCTCCTGTTAACAATGAATGTTCTTTCAACGATCAAGCAGAGCAACATTTTCAAGAAACGTTCAGTCGCTCTTCGGATGGCAAGTATGTTGTACAGCTTCCTTTTAAAACACAGCATCCTTCTTTCGGTTGTACGCTAAAATCAGCCATGACCCGTTTAAATTCTATGGAACGCCGTTTTCAAAAGGATCCAGAATTGCATCGGTTGTATTCCGACTTTATGCAGGAATACATTCAGCTTGGTCACATGAGTCAGATTCCCCAGGATGAAATCGAAACCCTACCGGGTAAAAACTTTTACCTTCCACATCACGCAGTCTTGAAATCAGGCATCTCATCTACTAAGCTGTGTGTCGTCTTTAAACGGTCAGTGAAGGATTCGTATGAGCAGTCTTTGAATAGCGCGTTGTTCATAGGACCTCCAATTCAAAGGGTTTGAATCGGAGTGTGTTTGCGCTTTCGGGAACATAAATACGTTTTCACCGCTGATGTGGTTAAAATATTTAGGCAAATTTGGGTTTATGAATTGCATACCGACTTTCAGCGCATAGTTTGGCGTAAGAGTCCAGCTGAAGAAGTACAACATTTCCAGTTACGGATCGTCACATACGAGTATGGTACCGCTGCTGCTCCGTTTCTGGCAATTAGAGTATTAAAGCAGCTAGCTCTTGACTACAAATCCGAATATCCAAATGCATCTCGGATCCTTTTGAATGATGTCTATGTTGACGACGTCATGACGGGATCAAATTCCATTCAATCGTTAATAGATTTGCAACCTGAGCTGATTGGTCTTTTATCGGTGGCTAAACTTCAGTTACGAAAATGGAGTTCTAATTATTGGTCCCTTCTCTCTCGATTACCAGAAGAAGATTGTGAGTACAGCAATTTTGATACCGAACCTTCGCGCTCGGTAATAAAGGTACTTGGTATGTATTGGAACCTAATGAGTGATGAATTTTCGTATTATACTTATCATACAAATGTGCAATACCAAAGTTCAAACAGCGAAGACCAACAACTTAGCTGTCGACACCATTAACAAATCCCGCAAAGAGGGGAAAAGCTGAGACAATTGCCTGAGCGAGACAATCGTGGGTGAGTCATCAAGTTACATGCACGGATAGTGTACAAAAACAACGAAAAATGGAAGTGAATTACAATTACAACGATCTAATTACAAAGGTAAGCAACCTTATTAATGCACTGTAAAAGTGGGATTTCGCGAAATCGACAAAGATTGATTAGATCTTAAGGCAACATTACACTGCTTGGAAAAAAATAGAAATAATTTTCTTAAAAACACGTCGCTTGTAAGTGAAGTGCGAGTAGTATGGGTAAAACAGTGAGTATAGATTGGTAACGCGGAAGTTAATAATCCGACGATGAAGCAACCCATCGAACGCAAGGCTGCTTTCGAAGTTGCGCAAATGAATCAACACAGCAGCATTCAACGGACGCTGAGAAGAACAACTCCTAGAACCCAATAGGAGAGCGAACCGTGGAGGATGACACTAAGGATATTACAGCGCGGACGTTATTCCGGGATTCGATAAAATCCAAGCGACACCAAACATCACGTCCCACAAGATCATCAAGAAGAATGATTGGCCAAAAAGACAACGGTACCACCCGAAAATGCAAGCGATCTTTAACAAAGAGCTCGACGAACTCCATCAAACCGTCACAAAGACCCTACAGGGCACAATTAGTACTCGTGAAGAAGAAGACTGGTCAATGTCGACTACTAGCAACTCAACGCCCGATCCATCCTAGACACATATCCATTGTGAAGTATCCATAATATCTTAGAACGGTTGAGGCAGGTAAAAAACATCAGAAGCATCGACCTTGAGTACAACTATTGGCACATCCCTATGGAAGAGGACACCGCATTCACGATATCAGGAGAAGGCCCTTCCAATGGTGGGTTATGCCATTTGGCCTGTATCCTTTCCCGGCCACATTCCTGTGCGCATTAGACCAGGTGATTGGTCCCGAGATGGAACCACTGGCATTCGCATACTTAGACGGCATAACTAGAGAAATATAGGATGAGCCTGCGAAAGGTGATTTGGCGCCTGAGGACACCAAAATAGGACTGGGACATATCGTGAACCGCGAGTGGATATGTCCAGAGAACTGGATCCCCTAACAAATGTGCAACAAGTGAAACAGTTCCTGGGCATCGCGTCCCGGACTTTGCAAAACTGGCCATGCCCCTAACGAACCTCTTGAAGAAAGTAAAGCACTGAAAACGGGACTTCACAGAGGCCAGATCTTAGCTCTTCCGGACTTTACCCAACGTTTCGCCCTATAGATCAACGCCAGCGATTAGGGATTGGGAGCGGTGATGACCCAGCAATTGGGAATAATAACCTACGCAAGCCGACGGCTTAATAAAGCCGAGTCAAACTACTTACCCAAAGAAAAGCAGGCTGCGGCCGTCCTCAAAGGGTATGAATTCACAATGGTCAGTAACCACCTATCATTGAAATGGCTCAACTCCATCGAGAGCCCTTCGAAAAGAATTGCGAGGGGGTTACCCTCGTTACCGGAAAGGGAATTGGAACGTGGTGGCCGACGCGCTATCACGATAGCCGCAAACTAACCTTACTCGATTAGAGGTGGCAACAGCGGAGTTCAGCTGGTAAAGGAACAGAGAGCAAGGATCCTACAAGAAACTGGACACTCTGGAATCAGGAAAAGGTTTGTAGTGGATACTACCGGCGGAATGTTTCGCAATATACTCAATTATGTGCTACGGTGTGAATCCTGGTAGAAGTAAAATCACTGATAATGGACCTTAGTAAAGGGATAAATACCAGAGATATATGCACGAACTAGGGGTCAGGCAACAACTCACAGAGCCATATACACCCCAAGAGAACTCGACGGAAGGGATCAATAAGAATGTGAAGACAATCATTGGTCATTCTCCCATTGGTTATGCTCCCAAAGATCCTATTAGCTATCAACTCTATGACATCGCATGCCATAGATGAAGGGAGCCGCATCCACCCAAAGCTCTTAAGAATCGGGAACAACCAACCCACCGAACAACAAGTGAAACGACACAGAAAAATATCCTAGATCATCAAACGTAACCAAGAGAGGCAACCAAAGACTAAGCCAAGCACTGCAACATTCGGAAGCGAGCCTGGAAAACACAGGTAGGGCACTGGGCGTTAATTAAACAACAGAAGCCAGGGGTGGTCGTGGTACAATGGGAATCATTATCGACTGTTGAACGGAAGGTCTGTAGTTCAAGTCTACCCATAGCCAAGAAGAATTCCTATACGGAAAAATTGTGCAACAACATCAGTTGTGAATGAGAGATGATCAAAAAATGCTGACGAAGGCATAACACTCGCAGCATAAGATCATTTCAAAATTCATACACTCCAAGTCCCTGTCTGCTCTCCCTTATATACACAGAGCCCAACTGGAAAAAAAAGGCATTACCAACCTGGGAATCGAACCTCACTCTCAATCTTCATCTTTAGGAATGATACGCCAAAATGGGTAGATTCGAACCGATCACAACCGAAACTGAATGAAAAATGACAACGAAAACCGAAATTAAATCGTAACAAATAGCAAATCACAATTCAACCCCTTTCCAAAATCAAACCCAAAATACACCCATTCATAAACCAATGATTAGCCCCCAATCTCTTTCTTCTTCTATTAATTACTTAACATTTTCTGTTTCTGCTACTGACAATAAAACTGAATTGATTATCTTAATCTTTGCCCAGTGTATTCAACATTTATGAGTTCGTCTTTTAAAAGTTTTAATTTATAGGTTGTTGTCAATACAAGGTCATTACTTAATTCGTTAACATATTTGTTGAGGCTCTATTTATTATTATCTGACGGTTATTATTTTCGAGTACATTTCTAATTTTCCTTTTTAATATTGGAAAGTCGTCATGGTCCGGATTTCCAGCAATCCATTTCCATGCGCTTCCTATAATATTAATAGATCTCATATTTCTAGCTGGCTTAATTCTAGCTAAAATGTTATAGAATTATGCTAGTGCCCGAAGCGCTGGCCATGTTTAGATTGGATGGCCCGGGAATATTGGAAATATCGGGATTATCTGAACGTTCTTTGTTTGATCTTAGGAGGGGCATGATTTTTTTCCTGGTTAGTTATTACCTATGGATTAAATTCTTGTATAATTTATATAAATAGGAACTTTTGGAGTTTTTTTTCTTTGTTTTATTTCTTTTTTATACGTATGTATTGCAAAGTAAATATATATATGTACATATATGTGACCGCGTCCGAGAAAAGGGACCTAGTGTCCGAAAACGTAGTTCCGAGATAAACGCGTTTAAGGTTTCGCAACGCATTCTTAGTGTGAATGTTCTTTCAATTGAGAGAAGCGATGCAGTATAGTCAATTCTGATTGGGTACACACTTTAGTGACGTCATTCCCCTCTCGAACATTTTTTTTTTTCGCTTATAGTGTGACGATACCCAAACCGATATTTTTGATGTTTTTTCAAACTTCATACGTTAGTTTTTTACATTTTTGTGGTATAAATAAATTTTTGTCATGAATCTAACCCATTTCGTGTTATTCTACACACTTTTAGGTACCAGAATCCACTTTTAACTCAAAACACCTTTTTTGACACACCCTTTTCTCGGACGCGGTCACATATCCATATATATGTTAAAAATTTATTTTGCGATTGATTATATTCGTTTGTTATATTTTTTTGTATACATATTTTTTCCGGTTCTTCACTTTTTTCTTCACTTAGATTTCTTATATATTCTTATTCGAGTTGTTTGTGGCTGATGTCTGATGTTGATAAAGATGCATGTTGTTGTGAAGTGACTGGATGGTGGAGGATGTAGGTGTTGGGACAAGTGCATGTTGCTGTGCGAATCGAATTACTGTATGGGCTGAGGCTGGTGTTTGCAAATAAGCAGCATCATGTTTAACTTGAATAATAACAGCATCCATTCAGTTACAAATTTAAAACCATTCGAACTGTTTACAGGTTGAGCACTCAAATTCATCGAAACACTAACTGTGTCTCTGAACATTATTACATAAGCAAATTGTGAAACTTCCAAAGTAGACTTTGTAAACAGATTAGACAATAATATGAAGACATAATAGGAAATAATTGACAAACTGAACAAAAATAGAAGGGCACCACCTACATTTGAGGATAATGAAACCGTTTGCGAATTCAAAAACAGGCGTAACAAACTAGAATCTAGAACTAAAAGGCTAAAAGATCAGTACGATCAGAAGTCTACTATTCTAACACCAAACGTTAGGAAATTACAGAAGAACAAAATTAAATGCAAACGCAAATTTCAAAATAAGCAGCCTATTAGGTAGCACAAAGGACAAAGTTTAGCATCCACAGATCCCTTCCAGAACGTCCGCATCAAAAATTTACTCCTACATACATATGTGCGTACCTGATCAATTTACAACGTTTATTTAAATCACTACACAGTGGCTTACAGTGACAAGATATGGCAAAATACAAACGATATACACATTCATTAATCGAAATTAGATTAAAAGAACATTTCGGCATGTATTTTCTCAATGGTACGTCGTCGGCATGTTTCTGGAGCATGATCGATGTGATCCGGGTGGCTATTTCGTTGACGGTTGCGCATGGGGTGCATAGTTTCGTTGAAATAATTTCCGTTGCAGTGTTAACAAATCATGAACAGCGAAATCCAATAATTCACCTAAAACACGTTCGTAATGATAAATGTAGCTTAGCACACAAATATGTATATAAACATTTACTAGCAACACTATGCAAGAGAGATTTAGCTATCTAAAACAGAGGTTCTCAAACTTTTTTTTTCTCATAGACCACTTTAAAAATTAACCTGATTTCGGTGGACCCCCTGCTGCTACATTTTTACCATATTCCCAAAACTCGTCAAAAAAATGTGAAATTTAGATCTAACGATGGAAATTTGCATCGCGGCTGAGTTCCACCCTAAATTCGTAGTGGTAAAAATAAGAAGAAAACTAGTATATTTTCTTCTGTTCTATTTATTAAAATAATACAATTACAGACTTCATAGAGCTAAAATTAAACTTTAATAACGCATCGTAACTTCAACAATACAAATCAAAAATTAAAAAAGGATATGGATGATGGATTGACAGCAAATTATCAATATTTGGCTTCAGATTTGAAAGGAATATCCGCAAATCTCCCCGTTCTGTGATGTTCATTCTGCTCCTTTTATTTGTTAATAATTTTGTAACGACACTAAAACTTTTTTTGACAAGGCATGACGAGGGAAATGCTATCAAAAGTTTCCTCGCAATTTCCCACAGCCCAGGATATTTTTCAGGTATTTCTGCCTGCAACCAAAATGTTTGATAGCCTTTTTTAAAGGGCTGTACTATGCCAAATTATTGGGCCGAAGAAAAAAGTGCACTTCCACCATGATAACGCACCTGCTCACACCTCCGCCCTCGCCACGGCCAAATTGGGCTACGACCTGCTGCCGAATACGGCGGGATTCTCCAGATTGGACCCCGCGCGACTTAATTTTTGTTTCCAAACTTGAAAAAGTCACTCGCCGGGCAGAAATTTCAGTCGAATGAGGAGGTCATCGCCGCCACGGAGGCCTACTTTGCAGACCTCGAGAAAGCGTATTTTTCAGACGGGTTAAAGAAGTGTATCGAACTAAAAGGAGACTAAATTTAAAAATAAATTACCATTTCTCCAAAATTTTTGTTTTTCTTTTGTAGGCTAAGTACTTATCGGACCACCCTCGTAATTAAAGGACTTTTTTAAGTCTGGATCTTTACTTTCCAGAAACTCTAAGACTGATTATAGAACTGAGTAATATCTTGTTAAGCATGCACCTTTCGACAACCAGCGTACTTCAGTATGTAAGAGTAACCGTTGTAAGTCTTCATCAATTTCGTGGAAAAGGAGGCAACAGCCGCCCAGCTTCAGTCACACAGCAACAACAACAACAGCAGCCGCAAAAGAAGCTTCCGAAAAAAACGGCCGAACAGCAGCCACAACCTCAACCGCAGCAAAAGAAGCAGGAACAACAACAGCAGAAGAAGCAGCAACAACCACAACAACAGCAGAAGAAGAAGCAACAACCACAACAATAGCCGCATTTAAAGCAGGAGCATCAGAAGCAGCAGCAATAAAGCAACAGGGGAAGGTGCCACCAATCTTCACCCATACGACGGCCCTACGAGAAACCATCGATTAATGTAAGTATGTCATTGGCGTAGATAATTTTGTATTTAAAGGTTTAGACCGGAACCGCTATGCAATCCAGTGCAATACATTGGAGCAGCATAAGCGGGTCAAGAGTTTATTAAAGGAAACCATGACGGAGTTCTTCTCCTTTACCCCCAAGGCCGAGAAGATGCAGACGATGCTCCTCAAAGGCGTGTATTCGATCCCAGATCCTGAGAAAATGCTCTCAGAGCTCAAAGTTTTCGAAGGTAATGACCTCAAGTTCGTGGGAGCCAAGCCGTTCACCCCGGCACGGGACAAACGGGAGAAGCGGGTGCAACTTTTTCCTGGTGCAACTTACACCCAACAGCAAGCTGGAGAGGCTAAGGGCCCTTACTTACTTAACGTCCCAGTCTCTAAAATTGGATATATTAAGAAAGCAAGGAAACGTTTTACAATGTATCTGTTGCCAAAGGTTCGGGCACGCCGCGTCGAACTGCGAGATGCAGCCTCGATGCGTTAAGTGTGCAAAGAACCACAAAAACGAGGAATGCGACCTGACCCAAGACAAGGTCGCGGACAGTGAACAGCTCGAGTGCATGTTATGTAGGAACCGAGGGCACCCTGCAAACTATCGGGAATGTCCTAAAATCCAAGACATTAAAAAATCAAATCTGCCTCGTAGGCAGAAGGTTGACGAGAAACGTGCCGAAAGTCACTCACAAACACCAGACGTCACATCCCAAATGACCTACGCCCAAATGGCGGCAGGTCCGGAAAGACGGTACAAGAGCCCATGGCTGTTTCTAAAGCCCCAGCGCCTGTTACTAAGGCACCGGAGGCCGAGGCGGACCTGCGCTCGATCTTGCTCGCAATCCAGAAGCAGATCGGTTATCTCCAACAACAGATCCATGAACAGGCGACCCGAGTGGACAGAATCTACTCGCTTCTGCCGGGCTTAGCGCAGCTACAATCGTAATGGGTACGCTGGTTAAGTTAAGTGACCCCCTACTTAAAGATTCTGTCGGTGTATGTGAATTCACTGATTAGGATTGAGCGAAGAAGCGTACTTTTTGACCTATTGGTGGACGAAAGCCCCGATGTACTTTTGGTTAGCGGAACAAAGCACAAAATCCGGCACAGTTCTTACAAAATATTTTGAAGAGACCGACCCAACGCCACACGAGGCGGGGGAGTTGCGATTTTCATCAAAAAAACACTTTTAATCATAAAATTATATACAGCGGTGAAGTGCGGAGGTTGTGCATTCCTCTCCGAAATGGAAAGAGAATGTACATTGTATCAGCCTATGCACATGGAGCACCTCAACCTAATATTTTTATACCAGAGCTCGAGACACTTTTTTGATTTCTGCGCTTAGACTCTTGGGGAAATTACATTCCCAACACAAGGGGGAGCCTACTAAGTCATTGGTGGGTTCTACAGAGCATAGAATATCGACTCAAGATACTCGCAACGGATAGTCTGTCGTATCCTAGAAGAGGCTCTTATTTGGGTCTCATACTGCTTGACTCTCGACTGAGACCGGCTGACACGAACGAATGGTCTACTAATTGTCTACGGACCATTGTATACGACAGTGACCACTGCGGACTATGTGCTGTGATCACAGTACCTGACGAGTTCGCGGAGATGGCATGGTATGTTCAAACGCATTCCTAAGATTACAGTAGGACGCGTTGGCCACGCTTTGCCAATTCCCTGACGAGAGCGCTCACTTCGAGCGTCTCCTTCCCACCGTCCAATAGGAACCTGTCAGACTACGAGATTGACAGGTACCTCAAACAAATGGCCGATATCATTAAACAGACAATCAACAGTACGATTCGCATACGAAACGCGACAATCGCCGCACTGCACAGACAAAAAAGTAGACTCCTGACAAGACTCAAACTTTTGTACAGGCGGTTTACCGACAGACAAAACTCGGACATCAGGACACTGAAGTCACTGATTAATAACCTCCAACAGTTAATCAAAGAAAATTACAGAATATCTGTAAGTTTGCATTGGAACAACAGAATTCGTGCTATAAAATCCAACAGCGCGAGTATACTCCCGCAAATAAATGAAATATTTCGGAGAAACAAACAGAATGATATTCAGGATTCTTTTACGAACAGTTAGCACTGATCTTGAGAGCGCCGTTTTGGATGACGATTTCTTCGTGATCGAGGAACTCCAGGAGAATATGGCGACAGTGGGAGTTTTTCAGGAAGTGTATAAGATGTCCAACTTCATCATTTCTACCTTCGAAATGATATCAATCATTGACGATCAAAGAACCTTGGTTTTACCAGGTTCAATGATGATTTTATGGCAAACAATGCCGTCGCCAGTGAAGGGACTAACACCTATTCATTGATGGAGGATCTCCAGATAATCTTCGAGTCATTGAAGAGAAAAAAATCCACAGGAACCAACTGTATATTCAATGTTGTGCTCAGGCACCTCCCACCAGTGGCTATAAAGAGGTACATCATCCTGTACAACAATGCACTGAATAATGCACATTATCCAGTGCACTCGAAGACGGTGGTTGTGCAACCAATCCCCAAGGGGGGTAAAGACACCTCTAACCCTGCAAATCTCCGGTCGATAAATCTCCTTCCGAGTATTAGCAAGGTCTTCGAGAAGGTGATCCATAGAGCCCTGTCTAAATGGGTTGAGGACAATAAAATCATTCATAATCAATTCGGTTTCAGAGCGGGACACGTCACTATTCACGCCGCTTCGAAACTCGTATCAGATATCCAATAGAATAAATGCCAGAGCCAATACACGGGTGCCCGTCTGATTGACTTGGAAAAAGCTTTCGACACCGTATGGTTAGAAGATCTTTATTTCAGGCTCAGTCGGCTGGGCATAAGTAAACCACTGCTATATATGATTTTTCACATATTAACCGGTAGACAGTTCGTTGTGAAAATTGCCAGCGTTACTTATACCCAAACATTTGAAATCAAAAATGGACTCCACAGGGTACGGTGAACTCGCAGATCCTTTAGCGGTACCGCTAATCTTCCACGTGGCCCGTAATTCCGTGAAGCGGCGATTCCTCTACGAACATGATGTTGCGCTCCGTGAGCCTGAGCACTTCAGGTTTAATAGGTCGGTGTCGCGACGAGATCGGAGAGACGTGGTTCGACAACATCACCGCTTTTGGTGCTTGGAGCGGACTTTGTCAGTGGTACCTTCAATTCATATAGCCTCATCAAGGCAAAGCCTGCTAGACGCCGATGACATGCCTATATAGGCTGGAGTAGGTTAGGGTTTATTTTAGGGTGGCTTAGGGTAGGTTTTTTTTTTTTCTTTTTAATAAAAAAAAAATAATTAAAATTAAAAATTAAAATAAAATACTATTGTAAAAACAAAACAAAAAGATATATAGACACTTTATATATTAAGTATATATTTTGATATATGTATATTAATTAAAATATATTAAGGTAAATATAGTTAGCTTAAGGTAATTTTAAGTTTTATTCAAACAAAAAAAAAGATAGTATGCTAAGTTTTTTGTGAAATATTTTCTTAGCCTAAATTAAGTTAAGTCAGCCCATAAGTATAGATATTATTAGTCGAAAGGCAAATAAATGTACTGTGTATCTTAGAGTGTATTATAAGATATTTAACATAATTAAGCTAGTTTTAAGCATTTTTGTCTAGCGGAAAGTAGCTCTAAGTGGAAATTGATAAAAATGAATTTAAGAAAAAAACAAAAGTCCGTACTTGCATATCGCGGTTAGCAGTCCGGATAATCACGAATCCGTATATCTAAGATCCGAATAATCCAGTTTCCACTGTATATAAAAAGCTAAGGCATTTGGCTGACAGGCAATCTTGGCATGTTGTACTGTCAAAGTGGGGTTTCCCGAATTCGGCAAAGGCAGTGTTGATTAAATCTTAAGGAGACATCACACTGTATGGGGGAAAAGGCCAAAAACAGGAATACTTTCCTTTTTATAAACATATCGCTATGCACGAAGTGTGAGTCAGTCGACGAGTAAAACGGTGAATAGGGATTGGTAAATTGGAAGTTAAAAATCCGGCTCGGGTTTCAACCCACACTAGATTAATCAAGTATTACCAATATGTAACTGCTCCCGGGGGAAATACCGCAAAACTAGCTCTCCAATTTAGGCTTTAACCCGGAAGAATCTGGTCGAGCAGTCTGGTTGAGGACCCAGGCCTACAACAGTCAGAGCCCTGGATCGCTCTTTGAATTAATGTAATTGCTGCGCCAACACAAGTTGAGTCTTCCGATCATGTCACAATCCCGGGCCAGAAAGCTCGTTACAAGAGGATGACTCTTTTGGTTTCGCCCTGAGAGTGAGGAAACCAATTTATATCCAAAGCCTTGATATGCCCTAACGTATCGAATGGTATCGAGTAGTTAAACTCCCGCTGATCTACTGAAATGTCGCTTAAAAATTCCGGACAATTGCCATTCCACTTGTAAAAATGGAAACCTATGGATGAAGTCAAAATCTTAACCTCATCTGTTCACACATAATAGTGCGTCTCCGATGAAGTCAGCTCCAATAATTAGATCATCCACGTACAAATATGCTACCAGTTTTATACCGAGCTGATATTTTCTCTTTTGACCAGATGCGAGCTTTTCGAACTTTTGTAGTGTTTTAATTGCAAGATATGGTGCACTGATGGTTTCGAAAATAATAGTGTATGTCCTAATTGGGTATCCAGGCCTATCGCGTCAGTAAATATCTATCCTCCTGGTTCATGCGTATTATGAAGGTATTTCTGTGTCTGATCCATCTTAACAATATTTCTATAACTGTTTTTTTTTTTTTTTTTTATTCCAGAGAACTGATAATGCAAATGTATATGAAGATTACAAAAACATAAGTTTAGTATTACGAATGATCCATCATTAGATATTACAAATAATTTCATGGCGAGGTAGAAATAAAATGTAAATAACATACAAACAAAAGATAATTTGATTGTAGGACTATCCATATTATAGAGCCACTCCTTCACTTTGCGCAAAAATGAACAGGGTTGTACAGGTTTTCTTATTTCGAAAGGTAGTTTGTTAAAGAGCTTAGGTGCTGCCGTAATATAATATTTAGAAAAATGTGTTTTCCTATGTAGATATCGTAATGTTTACGATTGCCAGATTATTAACTTTTAATTCGTAAGTATTTGAACATCTGAGAGTAGCACTATAACTGCTTCATAGGAAAAAGTCTTTAGATCTTTGAAAACGTAAAGATGATTTAGCGGTAGTACCCCAAGTATTAGTTAGTACCCTAACTATTAGTTAATCTATTGACGCTGCAAACCTTATTAGGTGTTTTTATGCATTATTAAGTATATTTGTTGTGCAATTATAAGCACCACCTCAACTAACAATGTCATGCTGTAGTTTGGAATGAGCAAGTCTATAATATATAATCAGCAAGAGTTTCTTTGCACAGTGCGATTTTAGTAGATACATTTTGCGCGTAACAGATTAAGTTTCTGTCAAATAAAACCCCAAGATATTTAAAATGTTCAACATTTTCAATTTCAAAGCAATTTGGATTGCAGATCCAAAGAAGATCGCGAAAGAAGAGCTACGGTGAAAATAACGAAACTTTTTTTACTCCCATGGAGGAGGAAATAAATGAGCTCCTGTGCTCAAAAGACTGCTGAGGGAGTTCCTGGAACAAAATCATTTTCTTCTCCTTCCAAGTCCATACAGAAGCCAATCATATCCATAATAAACTTTATTTTACACTTCAGATAACTATTTGTCACAACTATTGAAACATGGAAATTAAAATTTGACAGGAATTAATCAGCTGTGGATTGAAAAAAGGATCGGTAAAGAAGTTTTGCGGATCGATAATGTGTTTTATCCGTCGGTTTCTGTAATAGGGTTGAACTGTGGATGTGGATATGACGAACTCCCTCCGCAGTCGATCCGCCGTTTTCCATAATTGATATGATTAAATGTAACTGGGACAAAACCAATTTATATCTTTCGTACAAAGACGGCGCGGAATTGTAGAAACAGTGCAATCATCATAAAACTTGCACACGAACAAAATAAAATTAGCATTCTAAAAGCAACAGCTGCTATAAACAAAACTCCAAACTTGACACTCTCAATATTCTTGGATTTGACAGTACCAAGTTTGTGCGAGTATATGGAAGTCTTAAAAAGCACAATCATGAATTATACAGAAGAGCATTCGCGCTCCGGCAAGTAATGGGAAAGTTTGCGTAACAAAAGCACCTACGCAAAAAATCGATCCCCATCTCTAACGCATCCTCCCTCGATCGGCTTTGTGAGTTTAAATCCCCTGACATTTTTTTCTGATGACGTCGTAGCTGAAGAGCCTGTTGCTGACGTACGAAAACTATAATAGGTGTATTTTATTATGCCACATGATCCACTCAGGCCCATGGGACATAATCAAACACTACAGATCAACGAATAGCCAGCTTGACATTCCGCCTTGTTCAGTCATGTCAAAGTTCTGACATTTGAAAACAAAATAAACAAACAAATGGAAGATGAAAGCAGCTGCTATTGAGGTAAATTGCGTTTATTTGTTGAATTTAAATAGTTAATATATGTATTATAGTGGTTACAGGAAAGTGACACATACAGGACAGTGAAGAAACCAGCACATCTGAATATTCATTGCTGCATGAAGAAGTAATAGATATCTCGGTCGAAATTTAAATTAATATACATGTTTACCTTTTTTTGCCCACCGTCCCTGCACAGGAATAATATAACAAAAACAACAATTGTATAGCAGCCACGACCTTGCTAAGTATGCTGTGTGTTTTGGATCATCGTCTTGGTAGAAGATAAAGTTGTCATTAATACCAAGCTTGATAACACTCTCTTCCAAATTTTGCCTTAAAACATGTACGTAGACATTCTGATCCATTTTTCCTTCAATAAAATGAAGGTTTCCAACACCAGAACTCGTCATACATCCCCAGACCATGACCGAACCCCCGCCATATTTGACAGCAGCACGTGTATGTCTATGGGAGAATTCTTCATTTGGTTTTCGCCATACATATATATATTTCCATGCGTGTGGAATGAATTATTCGTGTTGTTTTAATTTTTTATAATTATCTTTTTACCGTTTTATTGAATTGTTGTTTTTGTTATATTAATAGAATAAGGAAAAATAAATAAATAATTCCATATATAAAACTTAAAATTCCCCAAATCTTTGTTTGAGAAAATTGATCTCAAATGTGTTCTAATTGACTGTCCGATTATGTGGGTGACACACTGCTAGTATTGATACCATGGTATAGCAATACCACGTTCTATACCACATGTCTGTCACCCCAATACCACGTTTAAAGCTAGTATACCACCGAACATAGCTGGTATTGAGCTGGTATTGAAATCCTTACATTTTTGCTGGTATACTATCAACTTACTAATTGCAGCGCCACTTTCTCTCTATTGGCGAATCTTTGAAGTTTGCTTGACAATTCAAAGCAAGTAATCTTTGTTTACAAACAAAGTACAAACTGTGATTTATTACAATGGAGGGAAGAAGAATAATATTATCACAAATGGAAACCATGAAAGTAATCGAAGTGTGGAAACATTTCATTAATGACCACAAAAGTAAATCTTTTTTATTCATTTTCTCCTCTATTTTTACTTTTTTTTTTGTTTTGACAGCACAAACGTCAAAGCATACTACATAATGCGTATACTACGAAATGCTGTCTGTCAGGGTATATGGTATTCACTATACCATGGTATTCATACCATGGTATCAATACTAGCAGTGTGTCACCCACATTAGTCGTGGGAGCAAATGTATGTTCATCAGGCAATGATTCTTCTAATTTGAATGCGAAACCAGTGGGAAATAGTAGGTGTTTTTTTATTATGCCATCCAGATCTTATCCGGATCATGATTTACATGTATTACAATAACAACACGTGATCCAGCTCTTTATCTGGATCAATTTCAAGATCCGAGTTTGAGTGGAAGTGAGTTTACACTAGGTGTTTTTTATTATGCCACATGATCCACTCAGGATCACGAGACATAATAAAACACTACAGATCAACGAATAGCCAGCTTGACATTTCGCCTCGTTCAGTCCTGTTAAAGATCTGACATTTGAATACAAAATAAACAAACAAATTGAAGATGGAAGCAGCTGCTATTGAGGTAAATTGCGTTTATTTGTTGTATTTAAAAGGTTAATATTTGTATTACAGTGGTTATTGGAAAGTGACATAGACAGTGAAGAAAGCAGCACCTGAATATTCATTGCTGCATAAAGAAGTAACAGATTTCTCGGTCGAAATTTAAATCAGTATACATGATTACCTTTTTCTGTCCACCTGCTCCATTTCCACTTCACAATAAAAACAATCTTTGAAATTTAAGTGTGGAATTGCCATATCAAAGAAAATGTTTCTTTTCATTCAAATTTGATACGACCGATTTAAATGCAAAGGATAATAATTTTTATCGATATACACCAATCGGGAGTAATATTTCCCAAATAGACTCAAGAGTTATAGAAATGTAAGGTAATACACATATTATAACATTTTGACTACAATTACTCGATACGGAAGCGAGAACTGTTTAACCAAATCCTGGCCACAATTTTATATGTTCATCAGGCAATGATTCTCCTAATTTGAATGCGAAACCAGTGGGAAATAGTGTAAACTCACTTTCACTCAAACTCGGATCTTGAAATTGATCCAGATAAAGAGCTGGTTCACGTGTTGTTATTGTAATGCATGTAAATCATGATCCGGATAGGATCTGGATGGCATAATAAAAAACACCTACTATTTCCCACTGGCTTCGCATTCAAATTAGGAGAATCATTGCCTGATGAACATATAAAATTGTGGCACGGGTTTGGTTAAGCAGTTTTCGCTTCCGTATCGAGTAATTGTACTCAAAATGCTATAATATGTGTATTATCTTACATTTCTAAAACTCTTGAGTCTATTGGGGAAATATTACCCCCGATTGGTGTATATCGATAAAAATTATTATCATCAGCATTTAAATCGATCGTATCAAATTTGAATGATAAGAAACATTTTCTTTGATATGGCAATTCCACACTTAAATTTCAAAGATTGTTTTTATTGTGAAGTGGAAATGGAGCAGGTGGACAAAAAAAAGGTAAACATGTAAACTTAATTTAAATTTCGACCGAGAAATCTGTTACTTCTTCATGCAGCAATGAATATTCAGGTGTGCTGCTTTCTTCACTGTCGTGTCACTTTCCAATAACCACTGTAATACAAATATTAACCTTTTAAATTCAACAAATAAACGCAATTTACCACAATAGCAGCTGCTTCCATCTCCAATTTGTTTGTTTATTTTGTTTTCAAATGTCAGATCTTTGACAGGACTGAGCGAGTCGAAATGTCAAGCTGGCTATTCATTGATCTGTAGTGTTTTATTATGTCTCGTGATCCTGAGTGGATCATGTGGCATAATAAAAAACACCTAGTGTAAACTCACTTCCACTCAAACTCGGATCTTGTAATTGATCCAGATCGAGAGCTGGATCACGTGTTGTTATTGTAATACATGTAAATCATGATCCGGATAAGATCTGGATGGCATAATAAAAAACACCTAGTGTAAACTCACTTCCACTCAAACTTGGATCTTGAAATTGATCCAGATCAAGAGCTGGATCACGTGTTGTTATTAGGTGTTTTTTATTATGCCACATGATCCACTCAGGATCACTAGACATAATAAAACACTACAGATCAACGAATAGCCAGCTTGACATTTCGCCTCGTTCAGTCCTGTCAAAGATCTGACATTTGAAAACAAAATAAACAAACAAATTGAAGCTGAAAGCAGCTGCTATTGAGGTAAATTGCGTTTAATTGTTGAATTTAAATGGTTAATATTTGTATTACAGTGGTAATTGGAAAGTGACACGGACAATGAAGAAAGCAGCATACCTGAATATTCATTGCTGCATGAAGAAGTAACAGATTTCTCGGTCGAAATTTAAATTAATATACATGTTTACCTTTTTCTGTCCACCTGCTCCATTTCCACTTCACAATAAAAACAATCTTTGAAATTTAAGTGTGGAATTGCCATATCAAAGAAAATGTTTCTTTTCATACAAATTTGATACGACCGATTTAAATGTTAATGATAATCATTTTTATCGATATACACCAATTGGGGGTAATATTTCCCCAATAGACTCAAGAGTTTTAGAAATGTAAGATAATACAAATATTATAGCATTATGAGTACAATTACTCGATACGGAAGCGAAAACTGCTTAACCAAACCCGTGCCACAATTTTATATGTTCATCAGGCAATGATTCTCTTAATTTGAATGCGAAACCAGTGGGAAATAGTGTAAACTCACTTCCACTCAAACTCAGATCTTGAAATTGATCCAGATAAAGAGCTGGATCACGTGTTATTATTAGGTGTTTTTATTATGCCATCCAGATAAAGAGCTGGATCACGTGTTATTATTAGGTGTTTTTATTATGCCATCCAGATCTTATCCGGATCATGGTTTACATGTATTACAATAACAACACGTGAACCAGCTCTTTATCTGGATCAATTTCAAGATCCGAGTTTGAGTTGAAGTGAGTTTACACTATTTCCCACTGGTTTCGCATTCAAATTAGGAGAATCATTGCCTGATGAACATATAAAATTGTGGCCGGGATTTGGTTAAACAGTTTTCGCTTCCGTATCGAGTAATTGTACTCAAAATGCTATAATATGTGTATTATCTTACATTTCTAAAACTCTTGAGTCTATTGGGGAAATATTACCCCCGATTGGTGTATATCGATAAAAATTATTATCATCAGCATTTAAATTGATCGTATCAAATTTGAATGAAAAGAAACATTTTCTTTGATATAGCAATTCCACACTTAAATTTCAAAGATTGTTTTTATTGTGAAGTGGAAATGGAGCAGGTGGACAAAAAAAGGTAAACATGTAAACTTAATTTAAATTTCGACCGAGAAATCTGTTACTTCTTCCTGCAGCAATGAATATTCAGGTGTGCTGTTTTCTTCACTGTCTGTGTCACTTTCCAATAACCACTGTAATACAAATATTAACCTTTTAAATTCAACAAATAAACGCAATTTACCTCAATAGCAGCTGCTTCCATCTCCAATTTGTTTGTTTATTTTGTTTTCAAATGTCAGATCTTTGACAGGACTGAACGAGACGAAATGTCAAGCTGGCTATTCGTTGATCTGTAGTGTTTTATTGTGTCTCGTGATCCTGAGTGGATCATGTGGCATAATAAAAAACACCTATTGTAATACATGTAAACAATGATCCGGATAAGATCTGGATGGCATAATAAAAACCACCTATTATAATAGGTGTATTTTATTATGCCACATGATCCACTCAGGATCATGAAACATAATAAAACACTACAGATCAACGAATAGCCAGCTTGACATTTCGCCTTGTTCAGTCCTGTCAAAGATCTGACATTTGAAAAAAAGATAAACAAACAAATTGAAGATGAAAGCAGCTGCTATTGAGGTAAATTGGGTTATTTGTTGAATTTAAATAGCTAATATTTGTATTATAGTTTTTTTTTATTCCCCATTTATTCAACACCTGTTTTAAATTAACATTTAGTTGAAGCTTTTACAGTTTGTCAGGATTTACGTACAATGTAGGACCTATGTCCTTTACAATTGTGTTTTTATTCGTGTAAAGAGTAGCTGGCACAAGTGGGATTTAATCCACCCGAAACGTTGGAGGTTTTGTTCGCACCGAGCGCCCCTTGTCGCTCGTTGTTGTTTTATTTTCGTGATGATGTACCCAGTACTTACTCGAACCGTTCAATTAGGTCTGTTGGTCTGTATCGTTTAAGTCTTCGTATTTGTGTTTGTTCGTCATTTGGGATATTGCGTATTTCGTCGTGTGTATGTTGTAAAATCTTACTTCGGTATTTTACATAGCACTTTTTTATTTCGTCTGCAACAGTTGTTATGTGAAGGTCTTTATGAATTTCCGTGTTTGGTACGTACCATTCTGCGTTGGTAATTGTTCTTAACATTCTGTTTTGTGTACGTTGGATTATTTGGATGTTTGAGGTTTTGGAAGTGCCCCATAGTTGTAGCCCATATGTCCAGATAGGTTTAATCATAGTTTTGTATATAAGAAGTTTATTGTCTATTGACGGTCTAGAATTTTTACCAAGCATCCAGTAGCATTTTCGGAGCTTGTCTTTTATTTGTTTATTCTTTTCTACAATGTATTGTTTCCATGTTAGTTTACTGTCAATAACCATACCTAGATATTTGGCGTGATCGCTGGTTTTTATGTTCTTATTGTTAATTATTATAGGAGGTGGATTGTCAATTTTTCTAGTGGTGTAGATAACCTGGATAGTCTTATCTTCATTTATTTGTATACCCCATTTTGTGAACCACAGCATTGTATTGTTTAAATGATTTTGTAGTTTGAAATTTGCGTCATTTGCGTCTTTGTCAGATTGCAGTATGATAGTGTCGTCTGCAAATGTTGCTAGCATGGAGTGTTGCGATGATTATAGTGGTTACAGGAAAGTGACACGGACAGTGAAGAAAGTAGCACACCTGAATATTCATTGCTGCATGAAGAAATAACAGATTTCTTGGTCGAAATTTAAATTAATATACATGTTTACCTTTTTTTGCCCACCTGCTCCATTTCGACTTAACAATAAAAACAATCTTTGAAATTTAGGTGTGGAATTGCTATATCAAAGAAAATGTTCCTTTTCATACAAATTTGATACGACTGATTAAAATGCTAATGATAATAAATTTTATCGATATACACCAATTGGGGGTAATATTTCCCCAATAGACTCAAGAGTTTTAGAAATGTAAGATAATACACATATTATGCCATAAGCTATGCACTCAATCTTAATTAAAGGTATATTCAAGTCGTCTCCCTGTTTTCTCTATGTTGTGATACTGTTTCAGATATTTCTTCTAAATATACTATCATTTGTCAAATTTTTAGTGGCTCAATCCCTTACTAACCATTCACTCATAGACCTCTTTTTGACTAATACTGTGCCTAACATTTTGTGTTGACCAACGTACACCTCCTAGCGAATTTATTCATGACATATTGTTTTGCTCCGTAAAATGTTAACAAATATAACTGTGATAATACTATTAGTTTTATATCATTTAAAAATTTAAATTATTCTAACTTGTTTGAAACCTTATAAAATCTCAATTGGTCTGACTTATATCTAATACCTGAAATTTATCAAAAAGTAGACATCCTTAATAGTTTTGTGAAGTTTCTATTTGATGTAAATGCTCGGATTTAGTCGAAACAAATCAAGTCCAAAAATTGCCCCTGGTACTCAAATGAAATTAAAATCCTTATACAAGAAAAAGAATTCTTTTTAGACGCTTCAAGGGGAACCTGACAGCTCAATAAAAGACAGTACTGTGTGGCTCGAAATAAAGTCAACTCACTTATTAAGAACTCCAACGTTCATACCTAAACAGCCAACTTGACTCTAAAATGAACCCTAAAGAATTATGGAGAAATTTGGTAAATCTGGGTGTAACAGAGACTAATAAGTCTCGAATTTGTCCTTTGTATCCAAAAGTAGTAAGCAACTACTTTAAGCCTGAACCAGACAGTTCGTCTTATGTTTTGCCAGTTATGAATCCCTCTGTCCTCGACAAGTCTAATGGTTTCACCTTTGAGTGTATCACGGAATATGACGTTACTAAAACAATTATGTCTTCACAATTGCAAACTTCACATGTATACTGATGACGTCTTAATTTACTTAGCAAGAGTAAATGAGGCTCTTAGTAATGTAGCAAAATGGTCAGCACTTAATAAACTTAAACTTAATCCCACTAAATCTACGAGCCTTATTTGCTCAGGCAGTAATATCGACTTACGAGATTTTCCTCGGATAGTATTGAATGGTAAAGTTATTCCCATTGAGAAGTCCGTGAAATATCTTGATTCCTACATTAAATCCTCGAGTTTCTCAGTGCAACAACATATGTATACCATTAAAAAAAATTACGCTGGTCTGCGATGCCTGCGACATTTTAGTGACTTGCTGAAAAAATCCATGAAAATGCGCCTATTTAAGTGTTCAAAAGAAAACGTTTGATCCACCTCTCTGATAACAGTATCACGACTTAAAAATTGTTTGACTTATTATGTTTATATTTATATTTTATATCATATTCTATTATAGTTTAGGCTTAAGATTTGTTCATTGAAAGTCATGTTTGATTAATTAAATATACACATCTTGTCATTTAAATAGTTTATGCTTCTTAAAAGATCTGATTGTCTTGTAGCATTGTGTTATTTATTACACTCAATAAAAACAAAAAACCAAAAAAGAATATTTTACCCAAGGAAGACTAGCCATATTTAACATTGACTAGGCTCATTCACGTCTACCCATTCTCCCGGTCTCTTCAGATTATTATATGGAATCCATATCTCGTCGCAGGTGACGATGCGATGCAGATAGTATCTGTTAGTCAAAGATTTTGCAATTCCAAAGCATCGTAGCACATCCGTTAATGTTAAATCGTGGACCTCCACGTGGAGCCAATCGTGGAGGCTAAGAACAGTCATACCTGGGTTTTCATCAAAACCTGCTGCAAGTTCTTCATTATCAATAACCTCCTCTGAGCTGCCTCTTTCAACTGTTCCATCCCTTTACGTAGCCAAACCAAAATTACCGTTAATTTCCCGATTTGCTGTTGTTTCGTCCATGCTTTTTTTTTTGGGGGGGGAATTGAAAAAGAGAATTGTCGTTTAATGCATTACAGCAATTATTCTCTATGTAAAGAAAAAAAATTATTTAATGAATATGCATGAGTAAATACCATATGCAGCAGTAGATCCTACTTTCCTTGCCGAAACGTCGGTCCCAGTGAAGGAACGTATGCCATGCGTACCTGAATATATTATTTAAAGGAAGAATTACTGCTCCTCCTCAAAGTATTTTTGCTCTGCGGCAGTTCTCAAATGGAACTTTTCGGAGGCGAAAATCGGTACGAAAGTCTTGAGCTGAAGATACGCTATAAATCAGTCTAACCAAGTATGTCAAGAAGTGAAGAATCAATGGACACCTTGCTGCTGCTTTTGTCACAATTTTCGTAGACACAAAAGTGGAGCACTGTGCTTAACCGTAGAACGGTTTTTTTTATCTTGATTCTGAATTCCGTTTCTATAAAATCCAGATAATGCAAATATTGACGAAAATAAATCAAAATTCACAAAAAAGTTTTTGTTAGATAGGCACCAAAAAAATACTGCGTGAAGTTCACAAATGTTGTTCTAGAAGGATGGATCCACTTCGCACACTGCAAATAGTCTCCACCGTGAACTTTTCTCTGTAGGGGAAACTTAAAGGAAACGTTAAAGTCAATGCAACATGATAGAGATTATCTGGAAGTCGTAATCTTCAACAAATTACACCCGCATTACTGCCGATTAAAAAAAAATTGTTTCTGTTTTTTTTAGAAAGAATAAAATAAACAATAATTAATAAAAAAGTTATTTGAAAAGAAAAAAGAAACTCAAACGAAAATACTGTTCTGCACTTACATAGTTTATTAGTAACAATCCATGAACATAGAATTTCCATTTTGGATTGAAATATTTATGTCTGTTAAAAGCGATGAAAAAGTCTCTGAACAACCGAAACACTGCTGTTGATTTAAAACTAATTGATCTAGGTCGATATCTCTAAGCTGATTAATAAATTCTTTTGGGGAGGTAATAAACACGCTGTCATGTGAAGCAGTTGAAATGTTTTCACTATTTTGAGAACTTATTTTTTCTTCGTTGCGTGGTGATCTTATAATGTTGACTGTATTGTCCTCGGTCTTAACATCAGTACAATCTTCCTGAATTGCTTTTTTAAAATCATATTTTCCCAATTTTTCATATAATTTCTTGACTACTTTAGAAGCAGTTTTTACAACTTCTAAGTCACAATCATCTTTAAGGCATTGAAGTATCACACCTAAGAAACCGATTTCAGAAAGTTCTTTCAATACCTTTCGTATTCTTAGAATGATTTCTGATTGGGTTAATGTTATAATTTTTTTGTTTTCCTTAGAGAATGTAACAGTTGGAAAGCTACCATCAATCATTCCTTGATTTGTAAATTGAAGGTATATCGCCACCTCCCAAAACTGAAGAGCTGCAACTTTAACTTCCCAAAAGAAATCGGAGACGGTTATACGTGCTAGTGTTTGATATACGATTTTCAGATTTGTAGGATTAATACGATGGTAAGCAAACATTTGTGTTATGCACGCTACAGCTTCTTTTCTTACAGAGCCTTCAGTTTCTTCAGAAATAATATGCAGCAGATATTCCTAAAAAAAAAGCAAAAAAAAACATTGTGCAATACGTTTTTTATATGCACATATTTACAATACAATATTTAAAATTGCCTGTTTGCTTAGTTTAATTTCAGGGAACATACACTGTTACTGCGTTTATGTTACTCTTACTGTATAAGATCGCGGTATACAATTGTAAAATGGAGTGCAAAAATGTTCTCCCCTTGTTAAAATGAGAAAATCGAACAATGAGATTAATGTCCAGTAGAACTGTAATACAAAATAATACAAAAATAGAAATCTATGGATAAATTACCTTTTGGAACTAAAATCCATTATACAACAACTTGTGACACTAATAGCAAATATGATGAATTTGCTCGCAATACTCATAATGAAAATTAGCAAGCAAACAGAACATGGACGTAATGAAAATTGTCATATGGAACGCAAACGGCCTAAAAAAGTAATCTAACAAACTAAGACACTTTACCAAGCAACCCTCAATAGACAATTTACTGATTTCAGAAACCACTTTACTAACAAATCTTACATCACGATACCTGAACATAATGTGTATCATAAAACCATCCCGATGACAAGGCCCACGGCCGCGGCGGGTCGGCAATCTTAATAAACCGAAAAAATCAAATCAAATCGACGAAAAATCAAATCTATTGAACTCGAAAATTACAAAACTGAATACATTCAAGACAATGCAAATTAAAGAGAATTACGGGCCACTCACAATCTGAGCACTTTACTGTCCTCCAAAACACAACATATCGACAGAACAATACAAACAGTATTTAAATGAACTAGGTACAAGATTTATTGAAGGAGGCCACTTTAACGCAAAAAATACAGACTGGAGCTCTAGAATAAACAAAAAGGGCCCTACACTACTAGGGGTACTTAATTCGCTTAATATGAATTTTTACAAGCACTGGAGAACCAATATACTGGCCCACAGCAATGAACAAAAGACCCGACTTAATAGACTTCTGTATTGACTAAAATAAGCTAAGAAAAAATTTAGCAGCAAAACATGCCTCGACCTTTCATCTGAACAATAAAATCTTTGCAATAAAAAAAATTTATTGGTTGATCTTCAAAGATATTATCACCTCAGATCTCCAACTCAAAATCCCCCTCAAATCACCTGACAACATAGAAAGTGCAATAATGCACCTAAACGAAACTATTCTTAATGCAGCTAAACGAAACGAAACTATACTTATAGATCTACACTCAAATTAAAATCCAAAGAAAGTTCGTTTTCTATTCCACAATACATTTTAAAGGCACAAGAGACTACTATATAAGCTAAACACTACCACTAGATTTGTACTTATTACTTAAAAGCTAACTGGAGCAACGGCTTTTTTAAGTTAGATACAAGGACAAATGCTCCAAGCTGGTAACAGTCCTAGCGGGCGTCCTCATGGGAAGCATTCTGGGCCCACTACTCTACCTACTATCTTCTTCTTTTCCTTTTTCCGGCGTTGTTATGGTCAGAAGTGTAGGACCATAACCTTCCCACTTAACTGCATTCCTACTGGTCCGCTTGTGGGGTCCGCCGGTTTGACCTCAGAAAGTAGCGGCAGGCTTCCCGGTGCTGGTGTTTTTGCATTTGTTTGCACCAATTGTTTTTCATCGACCTGCCTTTTTTTTTTGTGACACGGGCATGCTCCAGACTACTCTACCTACTATACACATCCGATATACCAAACTATATTTTACAGCATACTATGCTAGCTACATTCGCTGATGATACTATTATCCTTCAAACCAGAAAACTGTTCGAGAATCTATTTTATTGTGATGTATTATGTAATATCTGCCAATTGTTTGTATCTATAAGTTATATTCCACTGCTTTTTGTTGTTAAAATCTTTGTTATATTATATTGAATTCTGTTAAAATAAGTTATATTCAGTCCAACATCGCGCCATCGGCAAGATCAGCCCATCATTACATCGAGCCATCGTCAAGCAGAACATACGATCCTTCTGCAAGAACAATGTTTACAATAGAGACCATCACGCCATTTACCACACGATCTCGCTCTGTGTTCACATTCTTTTCCACGCACACACACACACACACACACACGCTGTTGACAACATTGAATATGTGCGAAGGGTTCATCGATGTTCATTGTATGTATTTATGTTAAATCATCACTCGTGATGGCTGCTGATGGTTGACCAAGGATGTACTCGACACTTGTTTGTTCGCGCAAGACACCAGTTCGGTCAGTGAACGATTTATAATAAACGATTTGTTCGATTTGTTTGGGATACCCGCTGTTTTCCTCTTTTTACTCGCTTTCTTGGTCGTCAAAGTTCGTCGAATCCCTAACACTAACAAACGCAAATTATAAACTTCAAAGACATCTCAACAATACTATCGAGTGGTTTACAAAATGGGGCATCCAAATAAACGATGATAAGACTGTACAGGTGATCTATACTACAAAAAGAATTGACAACACACCCGCTTTAACAATTAATGGCAAACCCATACAAACTAGCGACTGCGCCAAATACCTCGGAATATTTATTGACAGTAAATTGACGTGGAAGCAGCACATAATACAAAAAAGAAACCTAATAAAAGATAAATTCCGCAAATGTTTCTAGATGCTGGACAGAAATTCAAGACTGCCAATAGATAACAAACTACTTATATACAAGATAATAATAAAACCAATATGGACATACGGGTTACAACTATGGGGTACAGCAAAGATCTCTAATATCCAAATAATACAACGTACACAGAACAAAATATTATAGACTATCGCTGTGTGGTAGGAACCGGCGGACCCCACAAGCGGACCAGTAGGAATGCAGTTAAGTGGGAAGGTTATGGTCCTACACTTCTGACCATAACGACGCCGGGATAAAAAGGAAAAGAAGAAGAAGAAGAAGAAGATCGCTGTGTGGTAGGTACCAAATGACGAGATTCACAAAGACCTTCACCTAGCAAACCGTTGCAGAAGAAGCCAAAAATTGTTGCAAAAAGCACCGACTAACAATATGAAGTGGCGAACAAACACAGACCAGACGATTAAAGCGATTTCGACCAACTGACTTAGTTCATCGATGTTCCTAATATTAGGGATATTGAAAAGCCTCATGAAATATGTTTAATGGAAAAGGGAAACATAAACAGGCGACAACAACGGGTGCTCGGAGTCAATATAAACTCCAACGCTTCGTGTGGATTCCACCTGTGCCAAGACTCAAAAAATATACTCGTATATACATATAAATAAATAAAATAAAATGTTAAACACCAAGCAATTGTTAAGGAAAATCCTAGATTGTACCTTATAATTTGTTAAAACATTAACTAGATGTAAAAAAGACAGATATGTTAAATAAATGGTATAAAAGTAATGAATAAACACAAATAGCATAAGGTATTTATGGCTCCATGATTGACATCCAACATTAATAAATATATAAAATAAATAGATATATATAGCGGACAGCGATTAACTGCCTACTTCATCATTTACAGGATCTTTGAGCTGCCTAACAATTTGAGGATACTGCCCTTAACCCTTCACACCACCCTCATCCGGCTAATTTTATCGGGTGAAATTTAATGTGTTATGTGTGTTGATATACATTTATGGCAATTGAAACATTTTTCCGCTAGCCGCAATTGATTAGATTTTGCTATACGAGAAATACATTGTCTACCGTATACGTGCAGGGACGGGTTAAGAATATCCCTGCAGCGATACCTCTCGCTTGTCGTAAAAGGCGACTAAAACAAAGGTAAACAAAAATCACATCTAGGCAAATTAGAAAACACCAAGGTGAGCCTAGGGACACATATATGTACCACCATTAAACTGCCCCACAAGTGTACATGCAAATCAGTGGGCTGACACGACTGGAGATCACCGGTGTTGTAAGAGTAAAATCAAACAAAAAAAAATCTGGAGCATGCCCGTGTCACAAAAAAAAAAAGGCAGGCCGAAAAACAATTGGTGCAAACAAATGCAAAAACACCAGCATTTGATTGGCCTCAGCGATGAAGTAATCCCAAACCGGGAAGCCTGACGCTACTTTCTGAGGTCAAACCGGCGGACCCTACAAGCGGACCAGTAGGATTGCAGTTAAGTGGGAAGGTTATGGTCCTACACTTCTGACCATAACAACGCCGGAAAAGGAAAAGAAGAAGAAGAAGACATTGTCTACAACTGGCTGGATACAAGGTCTTATCAATGTAAATATTTTTTTATAATTAAGTCCTATATTCACCTGACCACCATCTGGGAATTTCCTTTGAAACTTGCAAACTGAAAAAGGGAAATGTCAAACTTCCTGCACCGCAAAACAAAATTATAATCAAATAAGCTACATGCTCGTACATGCGGATAATCGTAAAAAATTCCATTGCCACGAAAGACTGGAAAACATCTCATTTCAACAACTTGTGAAGGGCTTAAAGTGCATCGGAGCCGACATCAGTGCCATCTAGTAAATGTGATAGGATGGATCGAGCCAAAAAGTGTGAATACCACACACGTTACAAAGACATATAAACATGTGCCTCATAACAATATTAAAAATTTAATATACAGAAGCTCAATCTGTGTTCATGCACAGACAAGGATGATGGCGTCATGATTACATTTGATATCGACGGCAGACCTTCCCCCAACATTCTAGAAACCCGAATATTCTTTTGAGCTAACATGAACCAAAGTCACGTTCCCGTAGCAGCCAAGAAAAGGCTACAAGTATCACGTGACCTAATTAGAACCAATTAACACACAATAGACACAAAGCGCCCGCCATCAACAAGGAATTGTTGGTTTGAAGACTAAGCAGTAAGGTGAAGACAGCCAAGACAGGGGCTAACAAAACAGTGCTGCATATAAAGCCAAAAGTCGCCCCAAGCCTTATGAGCCGAGAAGAAAATCAGTTTTTCAGAGAAAAGAAGAAAGAGCAGGAGGGGAGCAGTCGAGGAATGGGAGATTTGCTAAGGCAAAGATAAAGTTAAAAAGTCAAAGAAGGTAGTAGACAATAGTACGAAGTATGGGAAAACTGCAGGCTGAATAAGTTCGCACAAACGTATGTGACTGCGAAGTAGTTAAGAACTTCGGTTCGACAGTAACTAAAAGCAAGATCAACGCACAGATGACGTGCCAACCGTGGTTGCTAGAAAAATCAAACGACATAATAAGATGCTAATAATTTTGGTCCTACTACGCGATACCGAGGAATAGACTTTATGAAAAATTAATGAAGAAACCTTTTGCCACTTAAAAAAAAAAACCAGTTGGTGTTAATGGGAAAATAGAGAAGATTCGACCACAAACAGCTTTGCGACTTGTGCAGCAATGTCAACATCATAACACCCTCAATGCCTAAGATGGCAACGCTTTTTTCATACAGATAAAAGGGAACCTTTCCCAACTGGAAAAAAAAAATCAAGGGCCATTAGATATTACTTGATTTTTTTTACGAATTTGATGTAAACTCTTCAAGAACCTAAGAGCTCAAACATCTCAACGCGTTAAACCTCTCAATAATCACAATACATTGGACTACGGCACCTAATTTAAATATACACACTTACAATATTTAATTAATGTAGATGTTTCTCAACGATCACTGCTTCGTTGAACGAGCAAACCCAATTTTATGACCACTTTCCAAAATTAACTTAAATGATGAAGATAACTGAGGAAGGATATCTCAGTTGATTCTTTAATAAGGAAAATTCACGCAATTGGGACGATAAAAATCCGACTAATAGAAAAATGAAATATCTGTTACAGTCTGGACTCTCGCTTGTACCATTTCATCAAGCCCTCAAAAAAATCTTTTAAGAGTAAAAGGATTATAATCTAATTGATACGCTCAGCTTGTCCATTCTCCTTGTGTTGTGGTGAATCTATCTTCCATCACAAAATGTTCGAAAATCATTTGATGTGAAAGGAACTACATTTATGTGATATGACTCGAATAGGATTTCATTCGAGATCTGTCAGCATAAATATGTTTATAACTCTTTGTTTTGCAATGAGATACAATTTCTTGAGTTTCTTCCCATTTTCTGGGTATAAAATACTCTTGCTTCACAATTCCTATTTCTATAACTTACAAGTATGAGACCCCCGCTCATGAACACTGCTTAGAATATACGACGACGCCTAGTTACTTCCTAACAAGCTTACAATAATAATACATCTCCTGTGGCCTTTTCGCGCTTTCTAACATTTCATCGTCAATTCTCAGAACTACTGAATATATGGGCTCAGTTAATAAACTTGACACATCGACGATCCCGGTCGATGGATGTAGTCCATCTCACTTCCTCGCACACAGCTTATTCTTACTCACCATAGGTTGTGAAATGCTTTGCATTCAGTATATGTCGTAAAGTTAAGTTCACAAGTATACTGGAAGCTTCTTTAGCTAAGATTTCATATTCGTAGTTGGTGTAACGTTTTTCTGCCGACGAATATTATGCTTCTGCAAACAAAACTCCTCCGTACCCCACTATATTCGCAATTCGTATGTAGCTTATTTTCAGATGCGGATTAAAAGTTTAAGGACTGGACTGCAGATGGTTTTATAATACCATTTTCAACCATGTGCCACATGAACTCAACTAACCCACTTAAAATATCATGCTTTTTTATTAAATAATAGTCTCATGACAATCGTCAACTTCTCTAGATATTCCTATTCTCTTCTTGCGGGAGTAACGACATCGTCCGGGAACTAAGTGAATAATCTTCTTAAGTTAGGTAGTTACAAAAGAGACATGCAACCTATCGGAGATTTAAAGTCGGATGTACCTTCGCAGCATAGAGCTCTTCAATTGCATATCTGTCCTTGATGATTTTCGTATTCAGCTTATGGCAGTCAATAGGGACCTGTAATTAGCATTTTTCTTTTTAACAATTACTATAAGGTTTGAGAACCTAGTCATTTTTCAATACTGTTTGTCCACTGCATTCTTCAATACACTATTTTATAAACTTATACGACTTATAACTTTCGACAATTAAGTTCTTTTGCAGACTTCAACTTTCCGTTCTTAATTAACAGTAAGATATTTAAAAAATAATAATTTATCCAGAATAATGCCCTATGATAACCAATCAACCGATGATACTTAATACTTTTTCCATCGAACCTTGATGTTGAATAAAAGTCATACCATAACATCACTTCAGCATCGTAGTCGCCAAATATTACCTCCTACTGACTCCTTTATTGTGTTCACTTCGCTTCTGGTATCATATATATATATATATTGTTACGGATGTACTCCGGATAAACCTCAAGTTACCGAGACACTTAAAGTGCACCTCAAATTGCAAACATAAGAAAAATGCCAATTCCCACAGTTACGCGAGAACCGACGCCGATTCCCACAGTTACGCGAGAACCGACGCCGATAGAACTGCTGCGTATGCAATGTACGGAAACTACCGCGTATGCAGTGTAGGGTTAAGTTAGATTTAAGATATTTTAGAATAATCACTTGTACTCCGTTCGTCAAGTAATAAAGACACTAAAATTAAATTCGTCTTTTTTGTTTGTTTGTTCTTCTCACTTTTTTTTGTGGTTGAATCTATCGTCCGCGAATATTACCTAGGGTAACGCTGGAACTGAATTCCCAAGTTAATACCAGCCCGCGGTAACGCGAACGATAATACGTTTTTTTCTTGACAATTAGTGCCAAGGCATAACATTAATTTTTTGGTGGCAGCGGTGGGATCCGAGAAAGAAGGTGAAAACAAGCAAAAAGAAAAAATAGACAAAAAGAAAGTGAAACGCATGACGCAACGCGAGTTCAGTCAAAATTAAAATATATCGCGAAGTTTCAAATAACTGAGGACCAAGTTCCATATCGTGTAAAACAAGAACCGTGCAGACTGTGAAGTTGAAGAAAACCGATTACCAAGTTCCATATCGTGTAAAAGAAGAACCGTGCAGACTGTGAAGTTGAAGATAGCCGAGGACCAAGTTCCACATCAAGAAGGATGATCACCGCAGTTCTACTATTATTGTAAGTTAATTTAAGTTAACATATTTTGTGTGTAATACGGTGACAAAAATAAGAGAATATTTCAGTAGAACAATTAGTAGATGTATAAGGTGCAGTTTTCCTCAGGTGAAATTAAGCTTAAAAGTTTAGAGTGGATAGAGAATAACGAGGGGAATTATAAGATTTTTCTCCATAGGTGGATTACAAGAAGAGCTTATATGTCAGTTAGTGGAAGTGATAGCGAAAACGTTGAAAGCAGCGACGAAATCGAAAATAGTCTAGATCGTTTAGCAATGGCTGAAGTACCAATAGCAGTTTTAACATCCTTCATTCCCGTTTTTAATAGCAGTAGTGAAGAGGTGTTTAGCTTTATAGATGCGTGTAATGACGCAATAGAGTTGGCTAGTCAAGTTCAGAAAGGAATCCTATTCAAGTTCATTAAGACCCGAATTAGAGGCAATGCAACCACGATCCTTATGAATAAAGACATAAAGGATTGGGAAACATTGAAAGCAGAATTAAGTAATGTATTCAGGGAACCCCATAGTAGTTTGCAATTGCATAGGGAGCTTATAAGTATACGTCAGGGTAGGAACGAATCAGTTTCGCTGTATACGCAGAGAGTAGAGACCCTTGAAAGGCGATTAATGCAGGCTAAATTACACGGTGTGAAGGAAGAACATCAGCAAGGGCAAATCGAATATATTAGAAATGAAGCACTTACCGTTTTCATTAATGGATTGTTAGAAAGGCTTTCATCATACGTCGTTACCCAGAGGCCAAAGGACTTAGCCGAGGCAAGTCGTTGTGCTAAGGAGGAGGAACAGAGACTAAATCTTTTCAAAACTAATATAAATAAGGATTACACAAATAAAAACTTAGCCAAAATATATGTTGCAGGATTTAAATGTTTCAATTGCGGGAAAATGGGTCATATCGCTAAGAATTGCCATTTACCCAAACGACAGGAAGGTTATACTCAAAGACCTCAAGAACAAATTTCAAATTCCAGATCCAATACAAAACCAGGCAAAAAGGATTTCAAGCCGGAACAGGTTATAAGACATGTCAAGGAAGGAAAAGTTCTAAGTGATCTGTGTAACTCAGAAAGCCCTCACGTCAACGTGCTGATAAATGAGGATGTTAGGAAATTAATTGTCGATACAGGAGCCGAGGTCTCTATGATTTCTGCGAAGTGAATTTTCCATCGTGAAGTGGACTCAGAAAGCACAATTAAATTTAAAGGGTTAGGCGGAAAGCCGCATGAGACCTTAGGAAAGGTGATCAAAGAAGTAGAGCTATTTCCAAACAATAAGGGGAAATTAAAAACAAACACAGTAGAATTTCAGGTCATAGAAAATGATCTCCTAGGCGATTACGACGGAATACTAGGCAGTCGCTTTTTGAAAGAAGGAGGCTATTCTATCGATTACTAAGAGGGAGTAATAAAAAATAAAGATGAGGAAATTACTTTAAAATACTTAAGTCAGGAGCAAGTGTTAAATGGTAGGACTGAAGTAATGCGATTACTTAGAGTAGACAATTGGGAAAGCCTAGATGAAGACATCGTAATTCCTAAACAGGAATTATCAAAGGGCATAATCATTCCGGAATGCTTAACTAAAAACAAGGATGGTGTCTGTGTAGCTACCGTGGTCAATACTACGGAGGGTATTTTCGACTTGAGCCAGGTTAGAATTGTTGGGAAGAACTTAAGAGAATTCGAGATAAAGAATAAAAGAGAGGTCGAGGTCTGTGGGAATGTCAGGACCGACCATATGAATAAGGAGGAAAAAGAAAGTATACTAGCCATAATTAAGGAATATAGTGACGTATTCAGTATTGAAGACGAAAAACTGACCTGTACCAACGCGATAAAACATGAGATTCGAACAATTGAAGGGGCTCAGCCGGTGTTCACCAAAACATACCGGTACCCCAAAGTACATGATGAAGAAGTCAGGAATCAAGTAGAGAAACTAAGAAAGGACGGTATCATTAAAAACAGTAGTTCTCCATGGAGCTCTCCTCTTTGGATCGTCCCAAAGAAGGCAGATGCAAGTGGCAAGAAAAAGTGGAGGATGGTTGTCGATTATCGGAAACTCAACGAGTTGACGATAGCTGATAACTATCCCCTAGCAAACATCAATGAAATACTCGATCAGTTAGGGAAGGCAAGATATTTTACAACCCTTGACCTGACCTCAGGTTTTCACCAGATTCCCGTGCATGAAAAAGATGTTGAGAAAACGGCGTTCAGCACGCCATATGGGCACTTCGAATATACGAGGATGCCATTTGGGCTAAGGAACGCTCCGGCGTGTTTCCAAAGATTAATGAATAATGTACTGTCTGGATTGCAAGGCATCAAGTGCTTTGTGTATCTTGACGATATTGTTGTCTATGGCCAGGGTTTACAAGAGCATAATCAGAAACTACTCGAGGTTCTAAATCAAATAAGGGTCGCAAACCTAAAACTGCAACCAGATAAATGTGAATTTCTGCGAAAAGAAGTTCAATACTTGGGACACGTAATCACTGAAAACGGAGTTAAGCCGGATCCGAATAAGATAAAAAGTATAGTCGAAATGCAGGCACCGATTAATGTGAAGGGAATTAAATCCTTCCTAGGAATGGTAGGGTACTATAGGAAATTTGTTCAAGATTTTAGCAAGATAGCAGACCCGTTAAATAAACTTTTAAAGAAAGACGTAGAATTTCATTGGGGCACTGAGCAGCAAGAAGCCTTTGAGAAGTTAAAAAATGCAATTACGAATTATCCTGTCTTACAGTACCCAGATTACACTAAGACCTTTTTAATAACAACTGATGCATCAAACACCGGAATAGGAGCAGTGTTTAGCCAGGAAATTAATGGAAGAGATCTCCCGATTCAATTTGTGAGTAGGACGCTCAATAAAGCAGAACGGAATTATAGCACAACGGAAAAGGAGTGCTTAGCGATAGTTTGGGCAACCAAACAGTTTAGGCCATACATATATGGTAGGAAGTTCATCGTACAAACTGATCATCGACCATTGACTTGGTTATTCAATGTTAGGGACCCAGGTTCAAGATTAGTTAGGTGGAGATTGAAGCTGGAGGAATTTGAGTACGAGATTAGCTACAAGAAAGGTTGCGAAAATGTTGTCGCGGACGAACTGTCAAGGAACGTAAGGATGATGGAAGCTGAGAGAAATATAGAAGCGGAATCAATTGAAGAAGTCGACCAAATAATTGACGACATGATTAGAAGCATGGCGGAGGAGGATGGTTTACTAGCTCCAGCCACAGGAAATATTGATGAGAATACTAGTAGTGAAGAGATAAATACGGCAGAAAATGAACTTGAAGAACAGGAATTTAACGAAACACGTAGAGAAATTCTTGACTTAGAAGAAAGGAAACGAGTTATGTCGGAACATCATAATTGGCTCTTAGGTGGGCATAGAGGCAAGAAGGCGACGTATGCAAGCATGAGGGATAAATTTTTTTGGAAAGGCATGCAAAAAGACGTTGAAAATTATGTGAAGAATTGTGAACACTGTCAACATGAAAAAGTACTTCGAAAACCAACCCGAAACCCCATGAAATTGGTTTCAACTTCTGATAGGGCATTTGAAAAAATGTCCATGGATTTGATAGGGCCATTAACGGAAACAGAAGAAGGATACAAATTCGGACTTACTATTCAGGATGATCTCTCGAAATTCACTAAATTCATACCCCTCAAATCAAAAGAAATGCAGGCCGTCGTGAAAGCACTTACAAATGAATGGATTTTAAATTTTGGACTTCCCAAAATAATTTTTACCATTGTCTGGTAAAGAGTTTTGTAACGAACTATTCACTGAGTTATGCAAAATTTTTAACATGAAACATATAACTACAAGTTTAGCATACCCTCAAGCTAATGGAGCAGTGGAAAGAGTTCACTGCAGGTTAATTGAATATCTCAAAACCACAGGCAGGGAAATAGGCGATGAAGCCAACTGGAACGAAAAAATGCCTTTTGCAAGTTTTAGTTATAATACGACAATACACGGCACAAGTGGATATACACCATACGAGCTAGTATACGGTAAACGCGCAAACCAACCAAGTGAAATTGAAGATTTAAAGGAAAAAACCATGTTTGACTATGTCGATCAACTTAGCACCACTCTTGCAGAGATTAGTATAAAAGCAAAAGAGAAGATTTTAAGATGTAAACAAAAATCCAAAGTTAGATACGATCAAAATGTAGGGAAACAAACTGCTTATCAAGTAGGACAACAAATTCTTGTAAGGAATGTTGTAAAAGGAATATTAGAAACCAGATTTAAAGGACCATATAAGATTTTAGAAGTCAATAAGGACTACGTCATAGCTAAAGTTGGTAATAAGAAGCTAAAATATAATAAGGCTAATATTAGACCTTACTTTTCAGAATTACAAGCTGGAACACGGCAAGATGCGGAAATGTCGCAGTAACAAAGCTTGGTGATAATAATGGATTATACTTCAATTTTAAAGGGCAAGTAAAGGAAATAAGTAGTACACTTACCTTAGTTAACAAAGTAAATGTAGCAGAATTAGGAGAAAGTTTAAGTATACTTAAAAACACCGTAAATACTTTAGACGAAGCATGTTTAAACCACTTAGCCGACTGTAGACAATACCAAGGAACAACGAGAAATAATTTGCTAAAATTGCAGCACAAAATTAACTTAATCTATAATATAATGGGTAGGAAAACAAGGTCACGTAGAGGTCTTGTGAACATTGTAGGTTCAGGATTTAAAACACTTTTCGGAACAATGGACGATCAGGATGCAACGTTTTATGAAGAAGCCGTTAGCACTATAAAGTCCAACGAAGTGAGAATCAAAAATGGAATGGAAGAGAATGTTAGAATAATGACTAGGCTAAGCTCTCAGGTAATTGATGTAGCAAACATTCAAAATAGTATAGCAAATAAGATTAATGAGTTAGTCAATGAAATAAACCAAATAAAAATGGAAGGGGAAACGACTGAGGAAAATAGCTTAATACACTCATATTTTAATGAAATAACCAGTAAAATAAATCACAAAATTTTATTATTGGAAATTGATATTGAACAGGTGCTAGATAGCTTATTGTTTATTCAAAATAGTGTACTTCACCCCAGGATAATTGAACCTTTGCAGTTGCTGGAAGAATTAAAAAACTTAAACATTGATGATACTCTTATTTTTGAACCCGTAATAGAAAATTATTCTAAGATTATGAAGGAAATTGAAATTAAAGCTAATGTATGCTATGTAAGAATAAGGACATTATTGTACTTCTTTTAATCCCTATTATAACAATATATATATATATATATATGGTATACATCTTTTCAGCTTAGAATTTACATTGTTGACCAATAGTTCATACCCTAAACAACAAACAGGAGCTCGGTGAAGAAGGTCTTTTCCAGGCCATATACTGTTGTTTAGTCTCGGGGTCGAAGTGGTGTACCCAGGTTTCGTCCATCGTTACAAAACGAGTGCAAAAAGCCGCCGGATCCTTTTGATATTTTTCAAGACTCGCTCTTGAAATGCGAAGTCGCTTCTCTTTTTGTTCGTCGGTCAACATTCTTGGGACCCATCTTGCGGAGACCTTCTTCATGTTCAAATCATCTGTGAGGATACTTTGAATGCTTCCAAATGAGAGCACTGTGATCTTAACTAAATTTTGGATGGTCACTCGTCGGTCATCTAGCACGATGTCTTAGATTTTTTTGATATTATCCTTCGTGCAGGATGTGGATGGACGTCCGGAGCGATCTTCGTTGATGTTCAATCGACGTTCTGCCCAGTTTGAACTCCTTACTCCACCTTGCAACTGTGGAATATGGAGGAGCAGAGTACCCCAATGTTTCCACAAAGTCAGCGTGAATTTCTTTCGTAGACATTTTTTTCAAGCAGAGGTACTTAATGACAGCTCTTACTTCATTTTTCTCCATTTTGATGTGATCTCTTTGACTGCCCGTGTTTGAATGAACGTATCTTCCAGAAAAGGTGAACTATTTATATGATTTTTTTGCTCGCTACTAGTGAGTGAAAACGATAGATTTCACGTAATTAGGCCCAATAATACCCGGTTTATCGTTACTTTTTGATCGCCCCTCATATATATTTTATTTTTGTTTTTGAACTAAAAATAACTAAACCTACCCACCACTCTAGCCTATATTAGCTTACCCTAATCTACCCTAAACTTCTGTTAAGTCTTCTATTACAAATAAAGAATAGCACATCACTAAATCATTCCTATTCTATCATTCCATATATATCTTTCCTTTTAATTACATATGTATATCTCTCTCACTCACTAAAACTATGTATAGACATGTACAAAGGAAGAAGTTGGTGGAATAAAGCACTTTGTAACAAACCATTGAAAGTGAAGGTTGACTTTTTTATTTGACTTCGCGTCTTTTTGGTTATTTTATTTGGACACACAAATTAAGAAGAAAGAACCCGCAAGCGGTTAACATTGGCGACCGTGACAGGACACCAGTTTTGTGTCCAAGTTCATCAAAATTATTTGTAATCACCTGCACCAGCTGCAAAATTAAACTATTGGACTCATTTGAAAAATTCCGCTATTTCCTACTAGTTGCATATACTGTTACACAATACATATACATACATATACTTTAGCACACCGGTGTTTTCAAATCGCGTGACAAATTACAGTTCCCAAAGCGGTTAATCAGAATCGAAAGACTTTCCCAGTGCGGTTATTATAATTTCTTTTCCACATAAAGGCACAACATGTCAGAAGCAAAACTCTCCAAGTTAAAAATCAAACGTCAAACATTAATCGGACAACAAGAACGAATACAGCAATTTGTGCAAAAGATGTCTACAGCAACACTGAAGGAGCTCGAAATTTGGCTTAGTTCTCTATTTTAGAGGTATTATTTAGAATTCCAATCAATCCAATCTGCGATTGAGGAATTGGACATTACAACAGGTGAGTCAGAAGTGCGTGCAACCTTTGAAGAATTGTATTTCGTTCTTCAGCCAGCAATCTCAGTTGCGATTTCTGAATGCCAGTCAAGGAATCGCGAATCTACAGATAAAGACAACACTGTATTCAATACCACTGTCGGAGGCTGTACAGTAAAATTGCCAAAGGTCCCACTACCAACATTCTCTGGTGATTATACGAAGTGGGTGAGTTACTTCGAATCATTTTCGGCGCTGGTAGACCAAAACGAATCGTTGGACAACGTAACGAAATTCCACTATCTTCGGACATCACTCACAGGCATCCAATCTATTGAAGTGACTTCAAAAAATTACAACGAAGCACTACAAATGTTAAAGGATCGATATGCCAAAAAGTCAATCATAGTTGAAGAGCACATTAAGAAAATTCTAAACTTTCCACCTATTTCAAGGGTAACAGCAAACAATGTTCGTGAACTTGTTGATAGTGTGAACGTCCACATGCGTTCTTTGACCTCGCTTGGACGACCAGTTGCTCAATGGGACGATCTGATCATCGGCATTGTTTTATCTAAGCTGGATCACTACACGAATGACAAATGGATCGATGATCGTCCAAGTGACCGGATTCCTACGTTAAAGGAGCTGTTCGACTTCCTGGACAAACGCTGTCATCAGTTGGAAAGAAAGGCCGCTAAATTGAATCACCCTACCACGTCTGCACAATTCTCACATACTAGAAACAACAATAACCTACAAACATCATCAAGGGCTTCATTGTTCGTTACTCCGGAGACAAAGGTATGTTGTTATTGTTCGGGTTCTAATCACAATATATACCGCTGTAGAAAATTGTTGACATTAACTCCCAAGGAGAGATTTTTAGCAGCAAATACAGCAAACCTTTGCATTAACTGTCTTAAAACCGGTCATTCCCATTTAACATGTCCTTCAGAAAAATGTAAAACTTGCAAGAGAATTCATCATACTCTGTTACATGCATATTCCAACCCAAATCTCACTCCTAGTAGATATTCATCAGTTGGAGAGACGTCCTCCACTGCAATCCACCTTAATAAGATGGGTTCAAAGCCTAGGGTGGATAGTTTGAAGAGTATTAAATTGTGTGAGATTTTGTCAAAGGCCTTGCTGAAATCAGTTGAAATCGCGTCGACTTCACTACCGTTCTGTAATGCTGACAGGGTAAAGGAGACAAATTCAACTAGGTTCGTGGTTGTGGACCTACCTTTGAGGAAGCCGTGTTGTCTGGGGGAGACTAGAGACTTGCATTGGAAACTTAAGATTTCATACAAGATACTTTCGAACAGTTTAGGTATATACGATAGGACGGTAATTGGTAATATCGCCCCTTGGGCCTTTTTTATGTATAGGGGTTATATAGGAGGTTTTCCAAATTTGGGGGAACTCACCCTGAAGAAGGGATAAACAGAAGATTTTTGAGAGAGGAAGAGAGAGGGCGGAGGAGCATTTTATTAGAAATATGGTGGGAAGGCCATCGGGACCGGGAGTCTTTGAGATTTAAACGATTTTCGATGATATCGGGGTGGATGCTACGAGGGAGAATTTGGTAAATAATAGGCGGAGTCAGGTACAAATGAGTCATCGGTGAAGGATTGTTTGAAAAATGAGGCAAATATGAGGGTCATTGGAAGTTTCATCATTGAGGGATAGGGAGGTTGGGTACCCGTCAGATTTTTTTTTTTGTGATTAACAAACTGGAAAAAGGACTTGGGATTATTTATTAGGTTGGCTTGCGTCTCGACTAAATATCGTTGATATAGGAATTGATAGAGCTCAGTAAAGTGCAGGTAAGTACCGTAGAAATTGGAGAAGTCAGTAGGGTTTTGTGTACGAAGGAAGATTGCCCAGAGCTTATTACGTTTGTTTCTCAGATAGCGGAGTTTGCGATTATACCAGGCAGGGGAGGATGAAGAAGTTTTGTGACGGGAGAGGGGTACGTAGAGGGAGAAGGAGTTATAAATTTCCCTATAGAGAATAGAAATGGCATCGTTAACGGGGAGGTTGTCAAAATTAAGGGGAACAGTGCTAAGATATTCAGTGATTTGACGGAAGTTGGCTTTATGAAAGTCGTAAGAAAGTTTAGCTGTGTGAGAGGCATTAGGTAAAGGAGAATCGTGAAAGAACGTGAGAAGGAGGGGAGGGTGGTAGTTGTCGATGGAAGGATCGAAGGTCTTTGAGGGTTTTAGGGACTGGCATATTAACGACGGTCTGTACTTTCTTTGGAATTGTCTTAATTCCTTTATAACCTATAATAAATGCAAGGAACTCAATTTGTTCTTGAAAGAATTCACATTTATCCAACTGAATTTTCGTGTTGGCACGTTCTAATGTTTCAAAAACTGCTTTGAGGTTGTTTACACGTTTCCCTATGTGCTCTCTTAAGATGTCGTCGGGAGTTCGTTGGAAAATTGCTGGTGCGTTTTTGAGTCTGAAAGGGAGACGCGTGAACTCGAATTTTCCATTATTTACCGAGAAGGCAGTCTTTTCAATGTCAGATTCCTTGTTATTACCGAGGTTGGCAAGAACTTCGTTAATTTCAGGAATAGGATATCTGTTCGCGATAGTGACAGAATTCAATTTCCTGTAATCAACGGCGAGACGGTATTTTTTTTTCCATGGAAGCGTCTATTTTCTTTGGGACGATCCAAATAGGCGAGTTGTATGGTGATTTAGATGGTCAATGATACCGTCCTCAAGTAACTTGTTGATCTGCTTGTTGACTTCTTCCCTTAAGGATGTAGGATAGGAGTATGTTTTTGAAATAATTGGTTTGGAGATTGTGGTTCGGATTTCTCCCTAGACGGTAGTTGTATATGTCAATTTTTCGTTTGGGTCAAAAAAGAGGTTAGGGTATTTTTTAATGATTTTGATTAAATTAGTAGTCTTCTTTGTTAAGATGGGAAGTTCGAATGTTAACATTGTTAACAGTTACGGTTAAGTGCTGTTTGAGAGGGATGATTAGATTCGAGTAAATGGTCATATAATTCTCCTTGCTATGAATGACAGCGTCTAGTTTCTTTAGCGTGTCATTACCAATAATGCCATCAAACGATGTATGTAAGACTAGGAAGGATATAAAATTTGATTTTATCTATGGGAGGGTCGAAAAGTTGAATAAAGCAATGATGCGTTATTTCTACGTTTTCCCCTACGGAATTAGCGTAGAAGTTTTTTTCATTCGGAAGAGGGTTTCTAATGTGACGGGGTTGAAGATAGTTTCTGTTGGATTTAAGTACGTGTCCGCTCTTCGCAACGTGCTCAAAGTATGGAAGCGAAGCGCTTTTCAGTCTAAAAAATAAATATCGTCTAGTTGTTCCGGTAAGTCACGGTTAGTGCTTTCGTCTGGGTCTGTCTTCGTCTTTTCCTTTTTTCTCCGGCGTTGTTATGGTCAGAAGTGTAGGACCATACCCTTCCCACTTAACTGCATTCCTACTGGTCCGCTTGTGGGGTCCGCCGGTTTGACCTCAGAAAGTAGCGGCAGGCTTCCCGGTTTGGGATTACTTCATCGCTGAGGCCAATCAAATGCTGGTGTTTTTGCATTTGTTTGCACCAATTGTTTTTCGGCCTGCCTTTTTTGCGTGTTGAAATTGGAATGTTGATTGATAACGCCTTTTGGACGGGGTTCAAAGGATCTCTCCTTTGAACATGGCAATACCAACTGAGTCGGTCGCGCTCTATATTTCTTGTGATGGTTTCTTTTACGTGGATGCTTCCTCGGATCTTTGAACTTCTAATTCTGTCACGCTTTGTTACTCCCGCTGTCATGCGAAGCATCTTCATCTCAGTTGCCGTTAATTTGCTCTCATACTTTTTGTGCATTGTCCAGCATTGTGAACCGTATGTGAGCGCCGGACGTACAACTGAAGTGTAGAGCCTTCCTTTCAGCTTCGGGGGCATTTTTCGATCACAGAAGATGGCGGAGAAGACCCTACACATACGCGATGGTTGATGTCGTCACCACAAGTTGCTTCTTTATTAATCATAGATCCCAGATATTTAAACTTTTCACACTTGGGAAGCACTCTTCCATTCAAGTAAATGTCTGGAATAGGCTGATGAGGGTCAGAGAACGGGCAGCACAGATACTTTGTCTTCTTTGAACTAATACGATACCCGTGTCCCTCAAAAATGTCCACCCACACATCAAGTGCTCGTTGTAGGGACGCCTGATCATTACTTATAATGGCCCCATCGTCAGCAAAGAATAGCTGGTGCACATTGGGGTCCGTCACTTTTCCTTCAAGCAAGCAATCAAGGACTGCTATAAAAAGCAGTGGGCTGAGGACGCTCCCTTGGTGTACACCGACTTTGATTGCGAACTCTTCGGTGACTCCTGCAGTGCATCTTACTCTTGTCGTTGCTCTCTCGTACATGTCCATAATCACTCGCACGTAGGTTTCTGGAACTCCTTTTTGTCTTAGCGCTACCCATAAAAGATCTCTTGGTTGCCGGTCAAAGGCCTTCTCGAAATCAACCAACACCATATGCAAGTCCTTTGAAGAATCACGATGCTTTTCCATCATGACCCTTATACTTTGGATTGCATCTGTCGTTGATTTACCCGAGACAAACCCGCACTGGTCATCAGATAGTCGTATTATTTTCCGCAGTCGGCTATCTAATACCCGTTCAACGATCTTCATGGTGTGCGACATCAGCTTGACAGAACCGTAGTTATCACAATTTCGCGTATCACCCTTTCCTTTGTGCAAAGGAAGAAGATAGCTTTCCCTCCATTGATTAGGCATAGTGTCGCCTCTCATAAGTTTGGAGATAAGAACCATGAGCCATCTAGACCCGATGTCTCCCATCTTTTTCCAGAACTCAGAGGGTATCCCGTCCGGCCCAACAGCTTTTCTTTTCTTGGAGTTTTTAACCGCGTACCGAACTTCTTCGACTGTGATGTCGGATATTTCGGCATGATTCGGGGCGGCTCTTGGAAAGAACACTCGGGGAAACTGTTCGTTCAGAAGTTCCTCGCAATACTGTCGCCATCTGTGGAGAATTTTTTCGTCTTCCACAAGGAGTTGGCCTTCAGCATTGTTAATAAACTTTGGGAAACGAATCTCCTGAGCATTTCTTCTTCTCTGGGCGGCTATCTTAAAGATATTTGCTCCTTTGTTCAAATTGTTTTGTCGAAGCTCCTGGGTAGCCTGGTTCCTGTCAGACGCGGAAGACGATATTTCTTCCAACTCCTGATAGAGGCCTTCCATGCTTTTCGCTTTGAATTCGGCGCATTTTTTCTTCGCGATACCTTTGCAATATCTATATACCTTTTCACGGGGTCTTTTTCGTCTGGGTCTGTATAGCTAGTTAATGTCTGTTCATGGTTTTCTTGGTCTTCTTGGCTTATCATTCTTTCATATTCCTCCGAATATTGTCTGTTTTGATCGGATTCTTCTATATGATAAACCCGTTGCATTTTGTAAGGCTGATGAATTTGCTGAGAGTTTTGGCGTTTTTGAGGGATTGGAGGATTTCGAGGTCGATTTTGGTAATTCACATTTCGCGATTTAATCGAACGGTCAATATCCATCGGCTTTGGAGGAAGTGGCCGTTGGTCATGTGGTAACTGACGTGGTTGATACCTTTGTTGAAACTGTGGTTCTCTATGGATTTGGAATGGTTGATGATTACGAAGGCTGTGAAGGAGTTGTGGATAGAATTCTCGTCTAGGTGCAGGAATCGGCGTTGGATAGGGTGTGTTATTTCTCCGGGGAGGAACCGTAGGTGTGTTTTGAAAGGTTCTGCGGATGGAAGGCTGGTTATTATTGGCATGCTGGGCCCTGCAACCCACATTTTGCAACTTCAAGCAAAGATGCAAAGCTTGTGGTAGATCTGCAGATTCTCGTATGCTCAGAAGTCGTGGTAAATCGCCTTTCAGCCCTCTAACAATGTGTCAAGAGCTTTATCGCGATAGCACTGGGTCATGTTGTTTAAAGATTCTTGGCTCATGTTCATGGAACCAAGCTTGCAAAGAATAAGAGATAAATGACGATAAACTATTTCAGAAAATTCAGGAATGGTGTTATGTCCTTGTACAAGAGTCTGGTACTCGAGGGTCTCTCTTGTCGGCGTAGTGTAGGGTGAGGCATTTCGATATTTTTTCCCAATTTAATGGGATGTTATAGGATTCTAGGGCGATGTCTGCATGGCCTATTATTTTCGAGTTAAAAATTTGTCGTCCCTGTATTTTTAACGCCTCTGTTACTAATCTGGTTATTAGTTCAATCATGTCGTTATCGTTTCGTATGGTTATCGGGGCGGAAGTGGAAGGAGAAGGATTATCATCTTGAGGTGCTTGTAGACGAGATGGTCTAGTTAAGTTACGTGGATTTGACATTTTTATTTTCTATATATTTTTTTGTTTGTCGACAACCGAAATTAGAAATTTGGTTGTAGCAATGAATTAATTAAGAATGATATAATATGATAATAGTTTTAAATTCAATTCAAATTTTATAATGATTGATTAATTAATATTGATAGTAATAATTCAATACAATTTGTTCTTCTTCTTTTCCTTTTTTCGGGGTTGTTATGGTCAGAAGTGTAGGCCCATAACCTTCCCACTTAACTGCATTCCTACTGGTCCGCTTGTGGGGTCCGCCGGTTTGACCTCAGAAAGTAGCGGCAGGCTTCCCGGTTTGGGATAACTTCATCGCTGAGGCCAATCAAATGCTGGTGTTTTTGCATTTGTTTGCACCAATTGTTTTTCGGCCTGCCTTATTTTTTTTTTTTTTTTTTGTGACACGGACATGCTCCAGATTTTTTTTTTTTTGATCTTACTCTTACAACACCGGTGATCTCCAGTCGTGTTAACCCACTGATTTGCATGTACACTTATGGGGCAGTTTAATGGTGGTATATGTGTCCCTAGGCTCACCTTGGTGTTTTCTAAATTGCCTAGATGTGATTTTTGTTTACCTTTGTTTTAGTCGCCTTTTACGACAAGCGAGAGGTATCGCTGCAGGGATATTCTTAACCCGTCCCTGCACGGAACAATTCAATTGAATACAATTTGTTATTAACCCGTTGCCGCAAATGACGACTATAGCCGTCGTGCACATTTTAATTGATAAATAAAGAACAGCGTTAGTGCGAGAAGAGAAAAAATGACATGATGAGCAAATGACGGTTATAGCCGTCGACAGTTTTTTTGCAAAAACTGTGGTCAAATGTGATAATTTTCACTTCCAAATATACAAGTTACACTCGATTTCATCTGGCAGCCATAAACAATTGAAAAAAAAAAGTGTGTTTCTGAGCGACATCATCAAATAAAAAGTGTGCGGCAACGGGTTAAAATAAATTCAACCAACAGTGAATTTAAGTGAGTCTAAAGTTAAAAAAAATTGTACGGCTTATAGAAAGATGACTGCGGTTGCTATTATCTGCATCACGTTGACGGGTTTCAGGGTTTCGGGAACTGTTGAACTGCTGGGTGTCGGATAGGGCGGCTGTCCACAATGTCTGGACTCCTTTTTGTCCCTTTTTTTATATAGGGCTGCTAAGGGGCCTCTTTTCCCTTACACACACACTATTGTTACAGTGGCTTGATGTCCATTTTCAATTTAATTTATATCATGCTTGGCTTACAGGATTTCACAACACTAGCTCTCAGTTCGGTTTTCTTGTTTTCTTCTCACTTGGTTATCGCGAGAGGAGCATTAAGGTGTTTGATTTTACGTGCACCGGATTAGAATTTACTCGAATTCACTGAGATCAACTAGTATTTCACGCACTTTATCTAACTTGGTCATCGTTATTTAAACGCGTTATTCAACAGTCCTTACTGCTCGGGCGCCAGTTATGAAAAACAATATTTAATTTTTTTTTAAAAATATTTTTTATTTATTTCTAGGCAGGCTGCCTAGACTTTATAGGTCATAAAGAGTCAAAACTTAAGACTAAAAGCTACTCAACACTCTACATGCATTTATTGGTGCTTAGTGTTGAGGTCAGCAAACATGCTGCACTCGCTTCGATCGCTTACTCAGGTGTATGTTGCATTCGCTTACTCGAGTGTTTGGCCACTAGGTGTAGTGAACGGAAATTGGGCCGTGTCAATGAAGTGTATTGAACGGAAATTGGGTCGTGTCGTCGACGCATGCGATACGGAAAGGTGATCGATTTTCCGTTAACTTATATATATACCTATATATATAAGGTATATATATAATCCTGACATCTATGAAACACTGCTGAAGTGGTGTGAGAAAAAGCGAAGACAAAACATCCCGATAAATGGACCACTTCTTATTAATCAGGCTAATAAATTTGTAGGATTTCTCGGAAAAACGGACTACAAATGCTCTGAAGCCTGGATAAGACGCTTTAGGCAACGACACAGCATTGTTTTTGGAAAGGTTTCAGGCGAAGCAGCAAAGGTTAATACAGTGCAATATGACAATATGAGTAAAGGATTAAAGAAGTTTGGCCAAATCTACGGCAGGGTTATTCAGATGAAGACATCTTTAACGCCGATGAAACTGCACTATTTTATAAGCTTGCCTTGCCTAAGTCCTTCAACTTTAGAGGCGAACGTTGCCAGGGTGGAAAGTTATCCAAAGACAGAATTACAGTTATGGTCGCTTGTAACATGACGGGTTCCATAAAAAGAAAAACTTTTGGTGATTGGCAAGTCAAAATCCCCTCGTTGTTTCAAAAACGATAAGCCATTACCGATCTTTTATGAAGCAAATAAAACTGCCTGGATGAATTCAGATATTTTCGCCGATTATATTCATAAATGACCTGTGCAGGAACGGGTTAAGAATATCCCTGCAGCGATACCTCTCGCTTGTCGTAAAAGGCGACTAAAACAAAGGTAAACAAAAATCACATCTAGGCAATTTAGAAAGCACCAAGGTGAGCCTAGGGACACATATACCACCATTAAACTGCCCCACAAGTGTGCATGCAAATCAGTGGGTTGACACGACTGGAGATCACCGGTGTTGTAAGAGTAAGATCAAACAAAAAAGAAAAAAATCTGGAGCATGACCGTGTCAAAAAAGGAGGAGAAGAAAGAAAACGGTCAAACCGTAGCATTATGGAAATGAACGCTAAAAGGAAAAGCACGAGCAGCAATGCTCGGGTCAGAGCTATAGGATTTCCGGTGGTAGCAGAGTAATGCAACGGCGTAAGCCACACTTTAGAGTCGCGAGTTGGAACGTTGGAAGCATGAGTGGTCGCAGCTATGAGCTTGAAGAAATGATGGTTAGAAGGCGAGTAGACATCCTGTGCTAACAAGAGACGAAATGGCGAAACACCGGTAATCGGGCACGTTTCTTGGACGTTAAAACAAAAGCCTACAAGATGTTTTACTATGGATTGGAACAAGGAAAAAACGGAATCGCCATCATCCTTGCGGCAGAGCTACTTGGCAACATCTTAACCATTTCAAAGTCCAGTGACCGTTTGATGGCTCTCAAATTGGTGATGCATGGTGAGGTGTGGAACATCGTAAGCGCATATGCCCCTCAAGTAGGATGCGAACAAAAAGAAAAAGATGCATTCTGGCTAGATTTCCACAACCCTGTCAAAATCATCCCAAAGGAAGGATGCTTTTGTTTGTTGGGGGAGATTTAAACGGACATGTCGGGAAGACAAGCGAAGACTATGAAGACTACCACGGAGGCTGGGATACGGCACCAGGAACTCTTCAGGTGAAGATATCCTAAACATGTGCAAGTCGTACGGTCTTATAGTGCTAAATACCATGTTCGTCAAACAAAGCCGGCACCTGATCACTTATAGCAGCGGCGGAAATGAAACTCAAATAGACTATCATTTGGTATCCAGTTTCATGAAGCCACGAGTTAAAGATTGCAAAGTGATCCTGGGAGACGCGATCGCCCCTCAACACCGTCTCCTCCTGACTGAATTTTTTATGGAGGCGAGTAAGAAGTCAAAGCAGCAAACGAAGGTGTCTGAGAGAATCAAGTGGTATAAGCTGGATAAAAGAAAAGGCGAAGCTTTTATTACCAACATGAAAAACTTCCTCTTTTCCATTATCGATGAGGTAGGTAATGAGGAGTGCAGAGCACAAGACATGTGGGATTCCCTACAACAATCTGGCCTATAGAAAGCCAAATCACTGCTCGGGACATCTAAAGGCCCCTGCCAACACGCAAAAGAAACCTGGTGGTGGACAGACGAAGCCAAAGCAGTGATACACGAAAAGAAAATGGCTTTCCAAGCTTGGTAATGTAATTCAAAGCGAAAAGCATGGAAGGCCTATATCAGGAGTTGGAAGAAATATCGTCTTCCGCGTCTGACAGGAACCAGGCTACCCAGGAGCTTCGACAAAACAATTTGAACAAAGGAGCAAATATCTTTAAGATAGCCGGCCAGAGAAGAAGAAATGCTCAGGAGATTCGTTTCCCAAAGTTTATTAACAATGCTGAAGACCAACTCCTTGTGGAAGACGAAAAAATTCTAAACAGATGGCGACAGTATTGCGAGGAACTTCTGAACGAACAGTTTCCCCCAGTGTACTTTCCAAGAGCCGCCCCGAATCATGCCGAAATATCCGACATCACAATCGAAGAAGTTCGGTACGCAGTTAAAAACTCCAAGAAAAGAAAAGCTGTTGGGCCGGACGGAATACCCTCTGAGTTCTGGAAAAAGGTGGGAGACATCGGGTCTAAATGGCTCATGGTTCTTATCTCCAAACTTATGAGAGGCGACACTATGCCTAATCAATAGAGGGAAAGCCATCTTTTTCCTTTGCACAAAGGAAAGGGTGATACGCGAAATTGTGATAACTACCGTTCTGTCAAGCTGATATCGCACACCATGAAGATCGTTGAACGGGTATTAGAAAGCCGACTGCGGAAAATAATACGACTATCTGATGACCAGTGCGGGTTTGTCTCGGGTAAATCAACAACAGATGCAATCCTAAGTATAAGGGTCATGAAGGAAAAGCATCGTGATTCGTCAAAGGACTTGCATATGGTGTTGGTTGATTTGGAGAAGGCCTTTGACCGGCAACCTTTGACACGGTTTTTATGGGTAGCGCTAAGACAGAAAGGAGTTCCAGAAACCTACGTGCGACTGATCATGGACATGTACAATAGAGCAACGACAAGAGTAAGATGCACCGCAGGAGTCACCGAAGAGTTCGCAATCAAAGTCGGTGTACACCAAGGGAGCGTCCTCAGCCTACTGCTCTTTATAGCAGTCCTTGATTGCTTGCTTGAAGGAAAAGTGAAGGAGAGATCCTTTGAACCCCGTCCAAAAGGCAATATCAATCTACGTTCCAATTTCAACACGCAAAAAAGGCAGGCCGAAAAACAATTGGTGCAAACAAATGCAAAAGCACCAGCATTTGATTGGCCTCAGCGATGAAGTAATCCCAAACCGGGAAGCCTGCCGCTACTTTCTGAGGTCAAACCGGCGGACCCCACAAGCGGACCAGTAGGAATGCAGTTAAGTGGGAAGGTTATGGTCCTACACTTCTGACCATAACGACGCCGGAAAAAAAAGGAAAGAAGAAGATATCCATAAATGAAGAGTTTAAGTGACAAAACAAAAAAAAAAAATTTTGACTGTAGACAATTGTCCCAGTCATCCGAAAGTTGAAAACTTGACTTCAATTAAACAACATCCGTTTTGCAACCTTTAGACCAAGGAATAATAAAGAATTTAAAACGGGGTTTCCGAAAATTGTTTGTCTTAAAAATGGTCGAATCCGACATTTCATTCACTCCGTCTATACTGGATGCAGAGCTAATGATTTCAAATCTTGGGACGAAGTTACGCAAAAGACAAATTGCATCAAGCATGCTGGCTTCTTTTCATCAGCACTTATGATTGCGGAGGATGAAGAGAACGAAACTCCTGAAGGTTGACAATAATGTTTTAACATCGTCGATGGAGATTGATAACGATATTGTACTGAATTTGAAAAAAGACGGTGACGAAGACAGAAATACAGCAGAAGATGAAGAAATTGAAGAAAATTTTACACCTCCCACAGTGAAACAATAAAAGCGGTCCAATTTTACGAACATTTGTCTGCTTTAATGAATTTGGTGATAGTGTAGAAAACAATCTCTCTGTTTTAGAATCTGCTTTTAAGTCAACACATTTAAATTTTCTGCTTAGGAAACAACAATTAACAATTATTTTAACAAAGTTTAATCAAACATTTAATTTATCCATGAATCTAATCGAAAAATAAAGTGCATTCTTCATATTTGTAAACGGTTTTCGTTTTTTTTCTACAGTCTGATACAACGACTGCCGGTTATAAAGACCCCATTTTATAGATCCCTTCACCGTGGTAATAAGCGACTTTCACTGTATATATAAATAAATATATACATAAATGAATATATACGGGGAGAGCACGATAACTTTGGCGCCAAAATTTTTTTTTTTATTTCCCAATGATATGCATACATCTGTCTTATGTTGACACTACATTTTTTAACAATTAGTTTTGGGATCAACATTTTGAGTTAGTTACCAATGTTCTATGCCCACTTTGTTTTAACACTACAATAATTCAACAAATAAAAGAACTAACATTTATAGGGCACATAGCGATGTAAAGGAAAAAAGTAGGTGTGGTTCTCTTTAGTCGTCGTCTTCCAAACCTTTCTTTTATTGGCAGTGTGTTAACTTCGTTATTTGGATGAACTAATAATTTAAGGTGATGTCTTCTGCTTGCGGTTTGAATTTCTTCTAATACTGTTGGAATTTTTAGGTCACGATGAATGTCGGTGTTAGGTATATACCAGTCCGCGTTAATAATTGTTCGTAGTATTTTCGATTGTTGTCTTTGTTTTATAGCAATGTTTGTTTTCTTTGAAGTTCCCCAAAGTTGAATCCCATATGTCCAGATAGGTTTGATGATGGCTTTGTAGAGTAGTAACTTATTGTTAATGGATATCTTTGAGTTTCGGCGAAGAAGCCAGAGCAGTTGATTATATTTTAGTTTTATTTGGTCTCTTTTTTTTGTATATGGTATTTCCAGTTAAGTTTGCTGTCCAAATGCATGCCAAGATATTTAGCAACATTGACAATTGGGATAGTTTTGTCTTTTATTGTCTGCGGAGTAGTTGAGTTGTTTAGTTTCGTAGTAAAAATAACTTGTTGAGTTTTGTCTTCGTTGATGTTTATGCTCCAATCGTCGAACCATTTTATCATTTTGTTGAGAAGTAGTTGAGCTTGAGATGATGCGGTGTCCAGATTAGGATCGGCTGTCAGAAGGATTGTATCGTCCGCAAAGGTAGCCATCATGGTTGCAGCAGCATTATGTTGAGGGATGTCGGCGGTGTAAAGGACATATAGGAGTGGCCCCAGAACAGATCCTTGGGGAACTCCTGCCTTCGTTTCTAGGATGTTCGATCGACGATCATTATATTTTACATAAAAGTGACGTTCATTAAGGTATCTTTTAATGATAAGATAAAAGTCTGGTGGAAGTAAGTTTTGTAGTTTGTTAATTAGTCCTTTGTGCCATACCTTGTCGAATGCTTTTGCTACGTCTAGGAATATTCCAATGCAGTATTTCTTTTCCTCTAAGTCCGTTGTAATTTTGTTTACTACTCTGTGAATTTGTTGGATTGTTGAGTGTTGTTTGCGAAATCCGAATTGATGGTCGGGTATTACTTTGTTATTATTTAGTATAGGCAGTAGTCGATCATACATTAATTTTTCAAATACTTTCCCTAGAATAGGAAGTAAACTTATTGGGCGGTAAGATGATGGGTTTTTTGCGTCTTTACCAGGTTTCGGGATTGCAGTTATTTGAGCAATTTTCCAGGTTTTAGGGAAATATTTCAGTCGAATTACTGCATTATAAATGTTCCGTATGTACTCTATGGCATATCGGGGAAGTTAGCTTAACACCTTTCCATTAATGGAGTCATATCCTGGGCTTTCTTTTTATTAATTCTTATTTTAAAACATTGTTCGATTTCATTTATTGTTGTTCTTTTTATCCTAAGGTTAGATGGTCGTGGAGGTATTGTGGTATCGTTATCTTTTCATTAATGAATATATTTTCGAAGTACTTGGCTAGGAAGTCTGCTTTTTCTTGGTTGGTCTTGGCCCAAGTTCCGTCTCGTTTCTGTCGTGGAGTCTGATGCATAATTTTATTTTTAAAGTTCTTGGTGGCTTTCCAGAGTGAGTAGTTGGTCTCAGAAGTTGGAGTCAAATTTTTTAAGTAGGTGGTGAGTTGATCGTTGTAAATATATTTAAGTCTCAATTTGAGTTCTTTGGCTGCTTTGTTGTATACCTTTTTGCCCTGTGGTAGTCTTGTAGTCTGCCATCGTTTTCTAAGTCTTCTCTTTTCTTCTATCTGTTGTCGAATTGATATTGGTGTAATGTCGTTCGTTTTTTTTTTGATTTATTGAATGGTGTTGTTTTAATTGCTGCAGTAGTTATTATATCATTAAAGTGAACTACAGCTTGTTCTATGTCGTCTTGTGTTTGTAGTATTATATGCAGATTCAAATATTGCTCTATATATTCCCGAAACGAATCCCAGTCAGTTCTTGCGTTGTAAAGGTGAGGTGAAAAAGTTATGGGGGTAATCCTAGAGAAGTACTTGATGTGAATAGGAGAGTGGTCTGATGAAAGTTCTAGTCTGGATTTAATTTGTAATGTCTTTATGTGTATATTCGTAACGATACAAAAGTCTATAAGGTCAGGAGTTTTATTTGGGTCAGAAGGCCAGTAGGTAGGTTCGCCAGTACTGAGGTATTTGCAATTATTGTTTTCTTGCCTTTAATAGATTTTTGCCTTTAGTGTTGGAAATTATTGAGCCCCAGTCCTTATGTTTAGCGTTGAAATCTCCAGCTGCTATGAATCTGTGCCTAAGTGACTTGATATAGTCTTCATACTGCAGGGTTGTTATTTTAAGTTTTGGCGGACAGTATAGTGCTGAGAGAGATAATGGTCCATCTTTGTCTTCTATTTGAACTGTGGTCGCCTGAATGTTTTCGTGTTTGTATTGTTCTAGTTCAATGCAATTGATCTTGTTATTTATTATAATTGCTGTGCCACCGTGAGCTGTTCCATCTGGGTGATATGTATTGTAGATGGTGTATCCTGGTATTCTGAGAAAGCTTTTACTTGTGAAATGTGTTTCTGCGATCATTAGTATATCAATGTTATTGTCTTTTATGAATTGTTTTAATTCCAATGCATGTCGGTTTAGACCATTTGCATTCCAGATGATTATATCTAGTTTATTATACATTTGATCCATTAAGTTTCGTAGTCAGAATAGTGAGAATTTGGAGCATATTTGCCATTTGTTGTATGAGATTCTTCATCATTTCTTTTAGTTCAGAGAAGTCATCTTTGTCAATGTTAGTGCTATTTTGATGGGTTGTTTGGCTTTTTTTCTGATGCTTGTGCTCCTGATTTTACTTTGTTGGGTGTGTCAATGCCTTCAACTGGAACGCTGAGACTTCTGAGTTCATTGTGTTGAGATGGTCCGTATGCAGCCGCTTGGGCGTAGGTTGTCTGACTTTCGGGGGTCCTTCTGTTATTTTTCCTTCTTCAGTTATTGGAAGATCCTTTTTCCGCATTAGAGGAAAGCGCTATATTTGTAAGGCTTTGTAAATCTCGCAACCTTTATAGTTTGCCGTATGACAACCGTTACATAAGTCGCATTTAACATTGCATCCAATGTCGTTTGGCAATCTAGGGTCTTGTGGAAACCCGCACATTTTACACATACAGGGTCTCTTGTACAGTAATTTCTAGTGTGACCATATCTTTGGCAGTTGGTGCACTGTGAAATGGTTTTTTGTGGTGGGGTGGTTCGAAGGAAACTGTGCAATTGAGTAGATGTGTTATGTCATATATATTTTTGTTATTGTTATTCATGACTGTCTCAATAATAAAGAGATCCGATGGTTTTTTTGTATTTCTCTGTAATATGTTATGTATATTCATAATCTTGTGTCCTTTCTCTTCTAGTTCTTTCTTGATGTCATCTATGTCAGTAGAGTGGTGCATGCCCCTTAGTACGACTTTGAAACCTCTTTCTTATTTTGGTCTAAATGTGAAGTACTTTGTGTCATTTTTTTTTGTAGCATTTTTATGATAGACGTGTAGTGTGAGGAGTCTGATGGTTGAATTCGAACTTCATTATTTTTTAACACTTTCAGTTCAAAATTACCCTTTGCGATTTCACTTAGTGCGTTGTTAAGTATTGTGATGTACTCAACACCTTGTACGTAAATTGGAGGGGGTTTGGTGAGCCTCTTAGATTGCTTTTTGCTAGGTTGATCGGTTGCTTCCGTTGTTTTATTACTTGCGTTATTGTTTTCGATGCATTCGTCATCCGTGCTAAGGATGTCAAAACGGATCGATGTGCGTGGCTCCTGCGGCTTACTCAGCCAGTACTTTAAAGTTGTCTGGTTTTTTGTTTTAGGTTTCTTTGGAGAGTTATTGTTGTTTTCAGTTATTTTGGTTTGTGGGGATCTGTTTCGTTTTTGAATTGGAGGGTTGTGGTTGGCCGTATTAGTCATATACATAGTTAGTAGCTTCAACGGGATTTGAAGAATTATTGTGTTAAGTGTTATTTGTGTTTTTGAGGCGCCAAAAATTGATAACGGTTTTTTGTAGAGGGGTCAAAAACAAGCATTTTTTACTATGGGAGGGGGGTCTATCTTGCCTCGTTTAGGAAGTAGGGACAATTTAAAAAAAAATTACTTAAAATGAAAAAAAAAACGGCAACACTTACAATAAAGTACTCTAACGGTTTTGAAAGTTTGTAAGCCAGAAACTTGTTCTTTAATATTAAATTTAAGTTAAATTATTCGTATAAATAGTTTTTGAAAAAATCGCATGCAAATTCATTTCCCTTTTTTTTAAAAGTATGAATAGAAGTGCTAATTGGCTTTATGTGGTCAATGCTCATATCCATTCTGAATTGAACACAAACAACCGAATGGTTTTATGTCTTCTACTTTTTGAGAAAATCGAAAAAGTACTTTTTTATGGGATTTTTTGTTTTCTGAAGAAATTTTATCAGAAGCTTGTTCTGATTCTCCAGATCGATAATAGTGTTGCTTGCATCAGTCTTATCAACATATTCCCTTTTGCTATGGTTCGTCACTTCATGGGTCGTAGAACTAGAGAACATTTTCGCAACACCTATGTATATACTGGCATGCGCTATCGGTACAAATACCACCGGTGTTGAAGTTAACGTATTTATGGATAAAAGGCCATAAATCTTCCTTAGATTTAGAGTTCACTTTAAAAACCCGTCCGACCTTATCTTCTTTGCAAAACAACCCCAATACGACGATTGTCATCTGTTCGGTAATACGGCCTCTGTGATATTTTCTTTTTGTAAGAAAAATCTCGTCGATTTGCAGTTTTTTCTTCGCCGCCAATGCTGACATAAACGTGAGACGCTATTAAATTGTAGGTTAAGATTTAATTAATTTACCTGGAAAACCGTGTTCACTGACATTTTGATGACATACTATAAGACATAATTATCGGAAGCACCTCGCGAATCTCTAACCGACATTGAAGCCCATGGAAAAATGTGCCGATAGATGGGTTGATTGTATTCCCACAACTTTTGTCACCTTTTTTTTTAGAGCTTTTTATTGAGCACCGCCACGTCCAACCGAACTTAATGTTTTTACATATTTCCACCTTTATCGGTAAGTTGCAACACAGTGGGGAAGTTGAAATTTTAGAAGGAATTATACCAATTTCTTCTAAAAACGCAAAGCTTTTGAGAAATAATTATGGATGCATTAGAGGATGCTTAGCCGCCATCACTTAATCAGAAAAAAATCACTCGATTCGCCGGGACGATTAAACGTGACGAGATGGACCCCTCCCCACCCATAGTAAAAAATGCTTGTTTTTGACCCCTCTACAAAAAACCGTTATCAATTTTTGGCGCCAAAGTTATCGTACTCGTGCCATATATACATAAATAAATATATATGTAGATAAATATATACATAACTAGATAAATAATTATCTATGTTTACAGCAAACTACGTGAATATATGGCGAACATGATAAGCTTAGAATAATTGGCTTAAGACAATATGTAAGGGATCTTAGCAATATGATTGCACTCAAAATAAAGCTAAATTTGATATCGACATTGTCAGAAGAAGTTAAGATTAAGATTAAGTTAAGGTTAAGATTCATTTTTAACAAATTGTTTTGTGTTTTTTTGAGTTTCGCAAGTAACTTTTTGTACACATACCCCAAATAGAGGACCCCCAGCAATAATTTCGTTGTTGCATGAAAATTGCTTTGAATATTAATAACTTATTTTGAATGTCCAATTTTGAATTCCTGCAAATGAATAAGTATAATAGAAAACATTTGATGAAACGTCAACTTTATTTTCTCGTACGTAACAATTAGATGATAAAGGTTGAACGTTTATCTAAATAAATTCCGAGATGCTTTCCGCATGTTTTGCACTCAACCCGTTAAGCAGCCTGTTGCATTTATTGTTACCGGTAAAAAAGACAGCTTAAGTCTAAGACCCGAAGAACCCTAGTAACATGAATGAATGCACAACCTAAAGGATGGAAGTTCTCCGGTGGCACTGGAAATAGCGGACATAGCGAAGGGTTCTGGAGGCCCCACAACTCATTCTATTCCATCCGGCAGCTCGGAACGACATCGACTCTTGCCGCTCATTAGCCGACCACCTGGTTAGACTGAGCATGAGTGATGCACGGGAAACCGCTTAAGTTGAAAAAGCCCCAGAATTGGGACGTACTGTAGATTGCACTGCTAAATGCCAAAAAAGAAGAAGAAAGAGACTGCAGATTGCAAACACTGCGATGATCGTCTACTCCAGCTAGCTTCAGCAACAGGCCTCTGTATTCAGGCTGACAGGTCTGCTCTGATGAACGGCACCGTCGTGGTGAACTGTTCCTCACAGCGGACATCTGCCTCGATCAGGAGCATGATACCAAAAATCCCTCTTCTGGGAACTACTACTTATGAGGTAGTCAGTCTCCCAAAATAAGCGCGCGCCATCTGCTGGATTCCGGGGTAACCTGGAAGCAAGCTGGATGTGCCGACGCGATTACGTGCGCAGAACCCGGGACTTAACACGAGGGCCCCGAATGTCTATTCTTACAAAGAGAGTAAGGGCTCTCTGAAAGAAGAGCTTTACTCTGGTCGTAGGATTGGAAAACGACTATGTCGAGACCCTGAAATCTGTCTAGGATTCATATCCCTACTTTGGCCTTGGTAAGATTTTACTCCATTTTGATATCAAGTAGTCGAAGAATGGAACGTGCGACAGTCTAAACCTCGAATTTGTACTCAGATCAATCTACTGCAAGACTGCTACCGCTCTTCTCAGTAGTAGAATTGCATGCAGTAGTACAAATCATCACATTGTATTCATTCAGGAACCATGGGTGTGGAAGAGACCCTGGCCTGTGTGGTCTTGGTGGTATGCGTGATGCTTCCATTCTTTATGCTGAGCGATCGGAAAGACATAGGGTCTGCCTCATCATACCGTATATACATACTATCGGCAACCAAACTTGGACAATTCTATTCTGGTGGCTGCTAGAGTTAACTACAAAGCGCACGGAGAAACTGAACACTTCGTCGTGGTTACTGCTTACTTCCCCTACGACTCGGTACTGCCTCCGCCACCGAAAGTGGTTTCTGAATTCGCAGAGTACTGTGAAGCCAGAAAGATTGGACTCATCATCTGCTGCGATGCTAATATTCAAAACACTGTTTGTAGCAGCAGCAAATGCAACCGGACCATCTTTTAAACTACACCCTTTTGACTGACCTTATCAACAATATTGGCTCTCAACCAACTTTTTTTACGGCGAGACGACAGAAGGTCGTCTAACCCTGTCTAATAGGCATGTGGAAGCCACCACCACGTAAACCTAGACGGACTAGGTACGGTTTACAGAAGAGCCTGAGAAATCCATTCAAGCCCTACCTAAACTCAGAGCGAAGTAGTTGATAGAGGATGCCGTTTATAACTTGAGTAGCGCCATTACCAATTGGTTTGAACTCGCAGGTCACATAACCTACACATTCTTCAGCGCAGCAATCTGTCTTTTCCAAATAAGACACGGATGCAATCACCTGTATCATTTTTGCATTCTTTCTATTCTTCAGTTTCCTTCATTTTTCGAAGCAGTGCATATCACTCACCGTACGTTTTAAGCTACACACGCAACCGAAAAAGGTGAATAAACAGCTCCCGCGATCCCACGGTGACCTGGTAGGCTGAGAATGCAAACTGGTCGATAGATATAAGGGTGTGGACGAACCCAGTTAGTTATTAAACTGAAGTGTAAAGATGAAAAATCTTGCTTGGCGAAATAGTTTTTTTTTTTTTTTAACTCGATCTGAATGTTTTTTATAAGTGGCGCAGTCGGTAGTATCCTTATTACATTTAAAGGATCCTCGAATCTACTATGGACAGGTTCGCATATTTGGACATTTTAAAACGCTATCTACGACAAAGTGTTGAAAATCTCGGGCTGCAAAATGAGTATTACTTTCAACAAGACAACGACCCCAAACATAGGGCCGAAGTCGTCAGATTGTGGTCTCTTTATAATGTTGCTAAACAGTTGCCAATCAAGCACCTTTGGGCATTATTGGAGCGTAATATACGGAAACTGTGAACATATATGTACATATGTATGTGTCCCACGTTGGAGTTAAAAAGAAAAACAGAACTTATATGTATATCTATTAAAAAAGATTTATTAGATGTTGCACTTTCCAAAGTTGAAGAACAAGTGAGCGTTAACAAAAAGAACAAATATAAAAGTAGCAAGCTTAACGTAAAGACTTTCGTTAAGTATGAGAAGCAAAGGATGCGTTCAAGCGTTGAAATGTAATATTATACAATGCAAATTCAACAGAAACACACTATTACGAGTAAAACAATGTTGAAAAATGTCATCAGAGAAGTGTGGAATAAAATTACTTCTGAAGACACTGCTAAGCTAGTTAATTCCATGCCAAAACGACTCAGTGCTTAAACATCGTGGATATTCTAATATATTTTTCTAAATTATTATTTATATAGGTTTGTTGTTTAAATTACTTTTAGTGTATGAGCGTAGACTTTTGACACGTACATTTCTGAAGTACAAACCCAAAAAATATTTTTTAAACCATAAATGTAAATATTATGGTAATCCAAGTAACACAAAAATGAATATGTTGAAGTACCTTATTAGTTATTAATAAAAGAGAAAGACTGAATAAATTAGTTTCTTATTTCTTAAACGTTTTTATATACCACACACACAGGAGTGCAGACTTATGACGCCTAGTGTATGTCAGCGTGGAACCAAGTCCATCGGGTCAGTTAGATCAATATAATAACTCGAGAGATGGTTTCCTGTTTCCTGTTGCCTGCCTCTCTTTCTTTTAGATTCTCTATAGCTTTATATTTTCTTTCATATGTTGTTTTTTGCCTTTTACTATAAGTTTAAGTTTAGTGTTTTATTCTTTGCCATTATTGTGGTTCAATAAAATTCATAACATACATAAAACTCATATTCATACATAACAATTCATAAACATTCCTTTTTTTATTCTTAAATTGCTACTGGAGATTCTTCCTGGTATTTTCTTCCTCTACTATTGGGTGTTTTTCTCCCGGTGACCTGATTCGTTTTTGGCATGTTTCAGTGTCTTTTTTGCTGCTCTGTTTGTTAGTTCAATTTCTTTTCAACAAACAACTTTTTTCTTCGTATGATTACTGACTTTTTATTCTAGTCCATGTGCTGTTTTAATCATATTTTTCTTCTTTTCCCAATCTGACCTCGTGAGGTAATTTGTAATCTACAGATTGGTGACTTTCAGTTCTCTTTTCTGTTGCATTATTTCTTTTTTCTAAGTTGTGATACTAGGCCGATTAAAATAGTCCTTGTTTATTTCTGGCTCTGATAGGTTCACATTTATACTTGACCAGATTAACCAATTTCTCCTTATTTTCTTCTATTTCTCTTACGTTTAATATAAGTATATTGTTTCTGTTTTGCGCATTGTGCACAGGGCCAGTAAGGTAGTTTTAATTAGTTAAGATATTATAGATTTAAACATTTGTGTATAAAATAAGTTAGATATGAGAAAAAGATGTAAAATAAAAACGATTTGGAAAAAAGAAAAAAAAAATGATTATGAAACATTGAACTCATAATGTTCTTGGAGTTCAAAGCAGATGAAAAAATAATACATATTCTTAGAAGTACATATAAAATAAAAAAAACTTCAATTACTTACTATTGAGTTTAATTGTATGATATTCCGCTCCCAAAGCAAATTCACGGCTATCATTTGAGTTAAGCATTTAAGTCCTGACGCGCGTACATATTGTTCTTCATCATTCTTTATCAAAATATACACTGAAGCGCATAAATTGTTATCCAAAATATATTGCTGAAAAGCTGGAAATTCTAAAAAAAAAGATTGATTACTCTCTGTGATTTATCTTTAATTGCATGTCTTACTTTGGCGTGATATTGAAACAACTGAAGTAAGTAACTCGAGAGTGCTGTCCCTTACTTCCCATTCATTGTGATGAAAATGTTTTTTTATAATCGGACCTAGGTTTTGTAAAGTGGATTCTCCTATATTATCAACTAGAAGGGCCATGTTAGGTGAAAGAAAATGTTCAATAGACAGCTGAATTAACTTGACTGCTCTAACAACGATCTTAGTGTGTAGATACGAAAGAATGAAAAAAATCATATCGAATAAAATATATGTGTAATTTCTTACCAAAGAAGACAGTCTCGGATTTTTTAAAATAACTAAGACTATGTCCATCAGACACATACTTTCTATCGACTCCTTCCAAGTAATATTATATTCCTCTACTAGTGTGTGAAGACAAACTAGAGTTGCATACAAAACCCTTGGAATACTGAGGACTAAATCTTCATCAGTATACTTTCCTTCCGAAATCAATCCTCCGGAAACGGTCTCAAATGAAAATTCTTTCAATGCATAGACTAATGCTTGAAAAACAACGACGGCTTGATCCTTATTCAAAATTGATTTCATAGATAAAATGCCATGGATCGATTTATAGGTTAGGTGAGCCGCAACCTCTGGGCAGTCTAGTAAAATATCTCGAAATGAATAGCAAATTCTAACAGTGAATTCACTTGAAATTGAAAACAATTTCATTAGATAATGATCGAAAATGCTTTCTTCTTCATGTCGTGTCTTCACGATGTACAACACTGGCATTACATGAAACATTGTTAATTGGTTTTCAAATTGAATACTTTCATTTTCAATAAAAATGTCTGATGGTGTCCTATCTCCTAATGTTTTCCAGAGGAAGTGATTAAGCTTGGCTAGTTTTAAAAAATTGACACAACTTCTTCGGGCTATACAAAATTTCATGGTATTAAAAAAATTAACGCCGAAATGATTAAAATCAAATGGATCAATTTTTTTGTTTTTCCATTTTTCATATATTAGCGTAGCAAAGTTATAGCTGGTTTGTGCTTTCAAAATTTTCCCTAAGAGAAATTCGTTGTGTGTCATTTCAGCCAATTTCCATATATTCATTTCCAATTTGTGATGCGTCTCACACAAACTAGGTATTGGCGTTTTCTCTTTATGTCTCAGACTTTCCTGGAAAATATTTGATATCAAATCAAGTGTGGAACATAATATTTCCTGAGTTTCTATATCATCAACGTTCACAATTAATGATGTATCTCCATAAACATTTTGGTCGATTGGCTTTAAAATTTCTCCCAGTATTTCTAAACACAATTCTTCATCGTATAGATAATCAGCGGAAAATGAGTGAAGTATTTTATATATTAAATTAGAAGCTTCCCGCACAATGTAAATTGTATGCCCGCGCATACAATACTTTATTAAGCAGCGCCAAGATTTACTAGATTTTATCCATTGAAGACCGAAACCATAATTTGAGAGGGCCGCTATTAATTGAATATGACCCAACCTCATTATGGGGGTGAAATTGCTACAGTTATTTTCAGCAACTGATGCAAATCTGTAATTGATAATATGCAAATTCAGATAACATGCTAAATTTTTTTTTATACGAATATATACATTACTATACTTATATTCTTGTAATATTTTTAAATTAATTTATTCATCTAATTCTTACTTTTATGTTGATCAGTTGACCTTCTCGCCATCAGTATACGACCAAATCACACCTATTCATTACGAAGTTAGACTAACTAACACGCCTTAAAAAAAACTCTTGTGGGGACAGATTCGGCAGTAATTGGCAGAAGCCTCAGAATGTCAGGGACTAAAATTGATTATCGCGTTTCATCCTAGGACATTGAAATTCTCTTACTAAGTTATAAAAATTACTTTCTTACATAAGACTAAAAAGTACTTTCTAAAAACCGCAAGTCAACTGAAGTGGTGAAATTCTACAGTTACTTAGCGTGCAACAAAGAGGATAAACTGGCCATGGTATGTTGTGACAACTACGATGTTGGTACCATTATTTTATATAAGTGCAGGCGTCACTTCGTCCGTGGGTCACCTAGACTAGCCTTATAATTCATGTTCCATACGAATACGTTTAACCGTCACCGCCGTTGTTGAAAGCGTCCGTATATGCTCATCCTCTATTGGAGATCGGCCCGTTAACCCCTTCAACGCAACCGCACACACGAACAAACGTTGCCGTCAAAACGGGTGCTATACCCAAGGTTTGCTTGTTAGGTTTGTTGCCGACGGGAATCCGAGACATGTCACATTCTAACAAAAATCGCCCGGAAACTATCGTCGATACCAAAACATGCGCTACGATGTCTGCCTTTAAAAAAACTTAAATAATCCTAAACTAGAAAAGAACTGATCCTGGGAGATGCACAAACTATTATAGCACGACCGAAGATTTAAGTAAAAACATGATAATTCCCAGCGCATCAAATAAAAGACATCGACGAGCGCATTAGCATTCGTACTGAGGCTTATTATGATTCATAATCTTCTTCTAAAAGAACCATAAAGTTGTTGCTGTCTCGCATGCACACATGGAATACTATAATCATTCCCAGATCCGAAATCAAACTTTATTTCTTCTTCATTCTTCTCTATATGTATATGGCAATGGCATACAGTTATCCTTTACCTTTTTCGATGACGGTAAAGCTCACAGCATACACTGAGTCAAAAAAGTCTCCATACAGCAAACATTTTTTTCATATTTATTATAATTTCTTATGACAAGGAAGTAATTAACTGAAGTAACTTATAAATTCTTATTTAAATAAATTATTAAAATCCATATACACAAAAAGAACAAAAAAAAAATCAAAATAAATCACAAAACCAAAAAATGTAGCTTAGTATTTTAAAATGCAATGTCAAAAAGTTTCCATACAGTGAGAAAAAAAAATTAAGGTAACAAAATATGGTATGTTTAATAGTTTGTGTTGCTCCCCTTCTCTCTAAGGACTTCATGTAAACGATTTTTCATACTTCCAACAAGTTTCTTTGTGACATCTGGCTCAATTGAATTCCACTCTGAAAGGATAGCCTCTTTAAGTGTACTCTTGTTGACAATGTTGTGTTTTTTTAGTCGCCTTCCTATTTCATCCCACAGATGTTCTATAGGGTTTAAGTCGGGAGATTGGGGGGTGTATGAAGCTGTTTTGCGATGTTGTAGATTAGCCATTCCTTTACAAGCCTAGCAGTGTGCTTGGGGTCATTGTCTTGTTGGAATACAAATGACCCTGTTAGTCCAAGTTTGTCCGCACTCTGCCTTAAATTATTTTTGAGAATGTCTGGGTACATGTGTTGGTCCATAATACCATCGATAAAAACCAAATTGCCAACACCGGATGCACTCATACAACCCCAAACCAATACACTTCCACCTCCATGTTTTACAGTTTTGGTCAAGTTCTTTGATTTTAACTGTTCGTTTGGCCTTCTCCACACAGAAGTCCTCCCATCCGAAGCGAAAATATTAAATTTAGATTCATCACTAAAAATAACGCTATCCCAGAAATTTTGTGGCTTGTTAAGATGAGTTTTTGCAAACTCTAATCGTTTTTTTTTTTTTGCTTTGCTGATCAATGGCTTGTTTCTGGGCACTCGGCCATTGTAACCCTCCGATCTTAATACATTTCGCACTGTTTCAGGAACAACATCAATATTGTACAGTTCTGAAATCATACCTGTTAACTTAGGTGCACTGGTCATTGGTCTTTCTCTAACTTCCTTCAAAATTGCTCTGCGATGATTTCCTTCCAATTTCCTTGGGCGTCCTGACCGAGGTCTATTGTCGCAACTGTTCATTACATTATATCGATTAATGATGTATTGTACAGTTGCATGGGATTTGCCAACAATTTTCCCTATTTCCCTATTTCACGCAATGATTTACCTTCTCCACGCATCTTTACTATAAGGGCACGGATATCTTGTGAAACTTCCATTTTACGCAGAAAGAATGCCAGCAACACTTTTGTCACGAATGAGAGATAATCAAGACTGATCGAAAACGACAACGAAATCGTTTACTGTTCACGGAATGCATTGATAACTGTAAATGCCTATGTCCAAGAGAGTGTATGGAAACTTTTTTGACTTTTGATTCAGATGCTTTTGCGAATTTCACTCGAATTACGGGTGACGTAATTTGTAATATGTACATTTGAATGCACATATATATTTATGCAGTCCTAATGAATGACTGACTGAATAGTTGTTATACAAATATTCATCCACTATAAAAATAGAAGAATTCAAATATTTTGGCTCGAAGGGTATGGAGACTTTTTTGACTCAGTGTAGCTGATGCTGTCCTTAAATGACAGCAAGTAGCCTTCGTTTCGAAGATGATTCGCACCACGTTGTTTTAAAAACCTGGGTGTGAGTATCGATTTCCACTTAAAAATGTTCTTAAACGGAAAAGGGGTAAGTTCCTTCGTCATAACCTCCCGATGTATTTTAATCCCGTTTCAAAGTGGCTTGGACTGTTTAACTTTAAGTTGCCGATAGCCAAGAAAACTCCCCTAGGATGGACATAAACGGAAAACTCGCTATAAAAGCAAGCCATCACGTCTTTCGCATGAACCCTGGGAATAAAGCCGAAAGAACGAGAAATAATGTATACAGATACACAACCGAAAACTGCATAAATGTACATGCAAGCTAGGCAATCGTTTTGAAAATAGACTGGTAAGTTGAAAACAGACCCGCTTCTCGGCTTCGGTGCAGGTTTGGGCCAGGCCCAACAATTTAAAATTGATGATTATATCGCCAGGAAGTTGAATGGGAATGAAATCGAAATTAACAGATGCTGGTACTTGCCAACTCTTGCAAGCAGGGAAAGACCACCTGCTGTGTGACAATGGGCATACGGTATTTCCCTAAACAGTTTAGTTTTGAAGAGGCTCTACTCACATCCCTGGTTTCTACAAAGGAGAGTAGCAATCAGAGAAGACACTGCCGAAAGATTAGGTTTGGAAAATCGGCATGATCAGCGTTTTCTCCAGATCCAACGAGAATTCGAGGAACTAGCGACATATCTCATAATGGAACTGATTTTTGGCCGTTTCTGCTCCCCTAGCTGCGCTCAAATGGTTAATTTCGTTCAAGGCTTTCAAATTTGTATTGCGTTTCAAATTCCAAAGTGGTCTTGGGTACGCTAAATTTAATTGTACCATAGATCCCGAAACCTCAACGGAAAAGGCCTATTGAATTGAATTGGTTTGAATTGAAGAACTCGAGGTTTTCGAGTTTTCACTTGAAAACACTAGTTGTTAAAATGTTAAAAAATACAAAGAACTCATGTAACATCCCTGGCTGCTACTAAAGCGCCACCTTCCGGCTTGGGGCTAAAATGGGTACATCCACTTGGGGCGGTCGGCCATCTTGTCAACTCCACTTTTCAATGTGATATCAAAGGGACAACAACACGTGAGACGAGTAATCCGGCTTCATCGAAATGAAGGTAACAAAGAATATCATAAAAGTAAGAAAAACGGGAAAGGCGCATCAACGGCATCATCGTATCATCGGTATCATCGGTATCATCGGTATCATCGGTATCATCGGTATCATCGGTATCATCGGTATCATCGGTATCATCGGTATCATCGGTATCATCGGTATCATCGGCATCATCGTATCATCGGCATCATCGTATCATCGGCATCATCAGCATTATCGGCATCATCGGTATCATCAGCATCATCGGCACCACCGGTATTAGCAGCATTATCGGCATCATCGGTATCATCAGCATCATCGACACCATCGGTATCATCCGCATCATCATCATCATAGTATCATCGGCATCATCCTTCACGGTATTAAACTTTATTATTTGTAATAAGACCAAAAGGATTGAATAAACAGCAGTTGATTTGGACGTGTGACTCGGTCAAGCAATTGCCCTCTTGATTTCCGGCTCCTTTTTTTTTACAGGCCACTCAGGCCAATACCAGAGTCACACCAATAATTAACATTTTGGTCCTTCGAGCCGGATCAGGAGGGAAGAACTGCTGCTTACAATCATATTCTAAAGCGCGTGGAATTATAAAGGTTATTAAACAATTGACGGCAATTCATCAACATAAGTGATCACGAAGGCGCTACTGATGAGGGCTCAACCAAAGGCTTCAAGAAGTCTACAACATCAAAAAAGACAACGACGAATCCACCGACTATCACCATCACCACCACGGGCAGCGGCATCAACACCAGATCAGCAGCAACTGTGAATCAACTTCCTACCGAGCTGCTATTCAAAATTACGTCTCGGTGGTCGCGGTTGGAGTCAATGCGGGATCTAGTTGATCAAATCCCCAGCAATGCAGAGGGCGCTACCCTAAGTGACGTACAAGTGTGGTCAACTCAGTTGGAAGAGTTGCATAAAGCCTTCATCAAAGACCATCCGCTCATCGAAGTGACCTGTCCAGCTTCCATGGTAGACCACGAATACTTTTCGTCATCATACCAGACGAATGAGAGCAAATTGCTCACAACAACAAGGACTCAAGCTCGGACGCCTAAGAGAGGCCCTGACCCCGGGGACTGCCGCAACTTCATTTACGAGAACAAGCAGCACATCATCCAAGCATATTTAGACAAGCTCCACAACATGCAACCTGCTCTTTCCAAGCATGCTGCCTCGCTCAACACCATCTTATCTATTGTCACAGAGGTCATTACAGCGCTACAATTGTTGGGAGTTGGACAAAATTTAGGGGAGTGTTTTTTGGTAGACATGGTGCAACGGCATCTTGACACTGCGTCACGGGAAGGCTGGGAAACTGCCCTCGGAGTCACCAACACCTATCTGACCATCAAGGATATTGAATCCTATCTATCTGCCCGTGTACGAACCTTGGAAAGGGTAGAATCAGCCTCAACATCAACGACAAAACCTGCACCAGCTCCAAAATCAAAGTCAACGGCGGTAGTTCATCAAGCCACGCAACAAGCACCTCAACAACGGGAACAACGGCCGTGTGACATGTGCAAGGAGTGACACTTCATTGTATCATGTCCAAAGTTCAGAGCGCTCGACAAGGCAGCTAGACGGCAAATCATCATCACTAAGGCGCTTTGTTTTAACTGCTTCGGTCCACACTCAGCAAGATCTTGTAAGTGTGGGCAGCTTTGCAAAGAGTGTGGAGGCAAGCATCATACCATGCTCCACGATCCTACACGGCCACCGCCATCGCAAGCAGCGCAGCGCGACACTTCAACACAATGATAAACATCACAATCGTCAAGTCGGCATCGCATCAAGACTCTCTACGACCAATGGCGAAATTTATGGTCGATGAAACGGTCAACTCATCCTCTAGAGCAGTGGTTCCCAAAGTGGTCCCTGGGATCATTCAGGGGGTCCCTGGAAAATTAAAATCGATTTGGGGGTCCCTGAACAACGTCGGAGGGTCCGCGCAAGATAAAAAAAAATAAAAAATTGTGACACATTTGTATTTATATGGATGTTGAAATAAATAACAATGAATAACTGATTAGCGAATTTTAGATCCTAAGTAAAATATAAATATAGACAGGTGCATAGAATACAAATAATAATAAGCATGGAGGTGATTCAAAAAAATCTGGAGCATGCCCGTGTCACAAAAAAAAAAAAAAAAAAAGGCAGGCCGAAAAACAATGCAAAAACACCAGCATTTGATTGGCCTCAGCGATGAAGTAATCCCAAACCGGGAAGCCTGCCGCTACTTTCTGAGGTCAAACCGGCAACCCCACAAGCGGACCAGTAGGAATGCAGTTAAGTGGGAAAGTTATGGTCCTACACTTCTGACCATAACAACGCCGGAAAAAGGAAAAGAAGAAGAAGAAGATGGAGGTGATTCAGGCAGATTTCTACAAGTGCATACAACAAATTTTCCTAGTCCTGGACAAAAATAGATATGCAGATAGCGTACTTTCGTTACGTAAGTATATTTGAATAAAATTGATATCTCTTTAATTTAAATTTATTTAAGCAAAGTTATATTCTTGTTTAAGTTGATTAAAAAAAAATATATGTATATATTACAGTTATCAGTACAGTAACATTCACTAAGGATTTCTTTTTTATTAAAACTTAACCCGGTGCCGTTCACATGGCGGTACCCAGTGCCGCTTTCTAGGATTTCTTAAATTTTCAGGTATTCGAGTCGACGGCAGGCTGCTCAGTATTCCAAGAAAAATATACTAACTGGAACGTGCCGCATATTTGGATTTATCATCACTTCAGTCAGTTATTGTCTTCCAAAGTAAGATATTGCTTTTTTCGGCACTCCGTACCGCCGGCGACTAGTAATGTGAGTTTTTGATATTGACATTTGTCTTTTCTTGTAATATTTATTTTCTTAATAGTCAAATTATTTATTATTTATCAACAAAGTGTTTTCTAACACAGATGTGTTTCTAAAGAATATATTATTAATGATTCCGTAAAAGAATTTAGACATATTGGGATTAATAATTTAATATAATGCACCCTAAAAGTTATAGCTTACTATTTTATATTTTCGTTTACTTCCGTGAATGTTTGGAATTGCTGTATATTATTATATCCTGTTGTTAATTCATTTTGAATTATTTATTATTATTGTTGATATATGTATATATTTTCCTATATCTTTTTGTGCCTTATTTTCAGATAACAGTATGAGTGAGCCGAAGAAAAAATGCAGACAATACAGTGTTAAATACATTAAATATGGCTTTATTCCGTCACCAGGAAATAGTACTTTACCTTTCTGTCTTCTACGTAATAAAACGATGTCAAACGATTCAATGAAACTTTCCAAGCTTAAGGAACATTTAATAAAAATCCATAGTGACAAAAAAGATAAGGATTTACCGTTTTTTCAAAAAATCAAAGAAAAATATTTGAAAACACGTACATTGCAAGAACTTATAGGGGCAACATCTAAGAGAGATGACGATGGACTGCGTGCTTCTTATAATATTTCTTTAATGATTGTGAAGTCCGGAAAGCCGCACACTATTGGCGAAGAACTTATTCTACCAGCTGTGGGTGAGGTAATACGTACCGTGTTGCACAAACCAGCTTCCGATATTATAAAAAAAATTTCACTGAGTAATAATACTGTACGAAGAAGGATCGACGAAATAGCTCAGAGTGTAGAAAACTCTTTATGTGACTACTTAAGAACATCTGAATTCTCTATACAGCTTGATGAGTCAACATTACCAGGAAACGAAGCTTTACTTTTAGCTTATGTGAGATTTGTAAAAGAAGAAAAAATTTCCCAAGAATTGTTATTTGCTAAATGTTTGGAAACTGATACGAAAGGTGAAACGTTATTTACCGAATTAAAAAGATTTTTCGATGTAAAAGCCATACCCTTGAGTAATATCATCTCCGTTATAGTTAAGTTATACCGAATGTATTATCGGTACACTGTGTCATTCATCGACATCATTTGGTCGCCAAAAACCTTAGTGAACGTTTGCATGAATCACTACATTATGTAATCAGAGCTGTTAATTACATCAAAAGGAATGCCTTATATGAGAGATTATTTGCTCAACTTTGTTTGGAAAATGATGATGACTATAATCGTTTACTACTTAACACAGAAGCACGTTGGTTATCTAAAAGTGCGTGTTTAGATCGCTTCTATTCCCTCTTTGATTCAGTGTCGGAATTCCTGGAGAGTAAAGACAATGATTTGCGGCACAATTTAGTAATCTCAAAAAATGACATCGCTTATATGACTGATTTATTTGCCAGATTTAACGAGACTAATTTGAAACTACAAGGTGACACATTGAATTTAATCAAAACTAAAAGTGTAATATCTGCCTTTGTTGCAAAACTTTTACTATACAAACAAAACTTGGGAAGAGGAGAATGTTCTCAGTTTTCTAATCTTTCAAAATTGCAAAATAGAGATGAAGACTTGTTTGCTTATTGTCAACACTTAACGGCGCTTCATTCGGACCTTAACCAAAGATTTGAAGACATTTTTCACTTGGATATTCCCGAATGGGTGTTGAACCCTTTTGCAAGTAGTCAAACTCAGAGCACAAATGCAGATGAATGCATACTAATACGGGAGCAATTAATTGAATTATCCACAAATGCGGAGCTGAAACCAATGTTTAAGCAGGGATACGACAATTTCTGGTTACAAAAACAGATCCCAATTTTATATCCAGCATTATGGGTTATTGTACGGAAGCTGTTGATTGCTTTTCCGTCTTCCTATTTGGTAGAACGTGGATTCAGTTCCGTTATGAGCCTCGTTACAAAAAAAAAAAAAAAGACCAGAAATTAGTACTCGTGGGGATTTGCGGTTGCTACTCACAAACATTGAGCCAGACATAAATACACTCATAACATCCCATCAGGTTCATCCAAGTCATTAATTTTTTTTTGTATGTTAAAACAGAAGTTATAATTTCAATAAATACTTCTTTAACAAAATGTTTTATTTATATTTTATTTTTACTTCACCATTTACCATTCAAGATATCAAAGTTAAATTTTTAATTGTTCTATTATGAAAATATGTAGTTTTTCACCCAAGGTCCGTGGGAAAGTTTTGACTATGAAAGGGGGTCCGTGGAAAAGTTTTGACGATGAAAGGGGGTCCGTGGGCCAAAAGAGTTTGGAAACCACTGCTCTAGAGCAACTGATCAAATTCAATCACGTTTCAATGCGGCTACTCAACGGTTTCGCCAGATCAATCCACTCTACTTGCGACTGCCTTAGCTACCGTGAAAACATCTGTCACAACTCACACAGTCAGAGTGCTTGTTGACACAGGATCAAAACTCTCACTCATAACGGAGCAACTGGCACGGGATCTTCACCTCCCACGGCAGCAGTCGCAAATAACAATTTTGGGAATTGGAGGTCAGAAGACTCTGAAAACTAAGGGCAAAGTGTTGGTGTGCTTATCCTCAGTCGATAAAAAAGAGGACGTCATCATCAATGCTCATGTTGTGAAAATCATCTCTGGCCTGTTACCATATACCGACATTATCGACGGGAAATGGCCTCATCTCACCAAGTTGAAGCTAGCAGACCCAGACTTCAGAATTTCGAGAGCCATCGACATCAGCATCGGAGCGGATCAATCAAGCCCAACATCATCTATCATTCATCAACCAGCCCAGTGGTCCAACTATCAATTTTTGGTTGGTTAGTGCTCGGTCCTGCTACTTCCATCACCTCTCCTTCGCGCCGAACGTATCAAGTGACACTCAAGCACGAGAAAGAGGAACTTCACGAACTATTAACTCGGTTTTGGGTACTAGAAGAGATCCCGTCAGACACTCCTCAGTCAACAACACCTGAAGAAGACGAGTGTGAAGCTCACTTTAAGGCGACACACTCGAGAGATTCGCAAGGAAGATACGTGGTCAGACTTCCACTGAAATCACCAGCAAGAAGTTTGGGCCAGTCTTATCAAACAGCACACCAGTGTCTTCAGAGAACCATTAGAAGACTGGAACGGAACGATGACTACAAACGGCTGTATGACCAGTTTATGATTGAATATGAGCAACTTTGTCACATGGTAAAAGCTCCAAGCATCTCAACTCCCAGTTCTCCTCACTATTACTTGCCTCACCATGGTGTGTTGAGACCTGATAGTACGACGACCAAATTGCGCGTCGTGTTCAACGGTTCCAGCTCAACATCTTCTGGACGATCACTCAACGATCTCATGCACACCGGAGCAAACTTGCTACTCAACATCACGGATGTTCTCATTTGGATAGGGCTTCATCGTCACATTTTTGCAACCGACATCACCAAAATGTATCGGCAAGTCAAGGTGCACCAAGACGATTGGGATCTTCAACGCATCTTTTGGGTGGATAAAAACCAAGAAGAAGTGCATTATCAACTCACAACCGTCACTTATGGAACAAAGGCAGCACCATTTCTAGCTGTGCGTGCACTTCTTCAACTCGTTCAAGATGAGGGTCACAAGTTCTCTCTCGCTGTTCCACGCGGGCGGTATGTCGAAGACATTTTGGCGGTGCGGACACTATCACAGAACTCAAGGAAAAGGCTCACCAATTGAAACAGTTGTGCGATGGGGGCGGATTCCCGCTGGCAAAGCGGCACTCCAACAGCACTGAGTTATTGCCAGCGGTGCTATCTACGGGAAATTCATCCGATTCAGTAACACTTGACGATTGTGCAACAAAGATACTCGGTTTAAAATGGCTATCTCACGAAGATCGGTTTAAGTTTGTCTGTCACCCAGCAACACGGCCAAAGTCAATCACCAAAAGACACATCTTATCTGAGGTGGCTCAGATATTTGACCCACTCGGCTTCATTTCTCCGGTGATCATCAAAGCAAAGATGCTCTTACAAGAGCTGTGGCTCCACAAGGCAGGTTGGGATGAGCCTCTACCATCTCAACTTCCAGCACGGTGGTTAACCATCAGAGAAGAATTTAACAGTCTGGCCAGCATTTCAATTCCACGATGGTTACACACAACAACGGGTTCAACTATCAGTCTACACGGATTCTCTGATGCTTCACAATTATCCATGGCGGCGGCAGTATACATCACTGTCAACTCACCGTGCACAGGCAAAGTGACGTCACTACTCTGCGCAAAAACGAAAGTTTCACCTCTCAAACGGCTAACAATTCCCAGGTTAGAACTCACGGCAGCGCTGATGCTTTCAAAACTCATCAAACATATCCAAGCCACCATTCAACAGGACATAGAAGATATGCATTTGTGGACGGACTCTCAAGTAGTTCTCACGTGGGTCAAGACACACTCATCACCTTGGAAGGATTTTGTGAGGAACAGAGTCGCGTCGATCCAAGATCTCGTTCCAAGTGCACAATGGCGATATGTTCCTGGCTCACAAAATCCAGCGGATTGCGCATCACGGGGGATCACCACTTCACAATTAAAAAATCATCCTCTGTGGTGGACCGGACCACCTTGGCTACACCAAGATACAGATTCATGGCCTCATCAACCAACGGGACCAGCTCGGGCAAGCATTCTAGAGGCCCGCCGTGTGTCACATTGATGGTCACTGTTCCAAAGATCGATTACCACTGGGACTTGATATATAAGTATTCATCACTTATCAAGTTACTGCTTATCACGGCACTCTGCTTCAGAGTATATCAGCGGCTCAGAGGAGAGTTAACCAACCCCCCAGTTATCAACATCACCACGGCAGATCTGGAACACGCAAAACTCTTTTGGATTCGCGCAACCCAAGCAGTATACTTCACCTCGAAACTAAACACGCTTAACAAAAAATCATCATTTGCCGGCAACCATCCATTCAACCGACTTGCAGCATTCACCGATGAAAAGGGGATCATCAGAGTAGGAGGAAGATTGGGGAACGCTCCACTAAACACCAATGAGAAGCACCAAGTGATTCTTCCTAGACACTCACAGCTCACTACATTACTGATCGACCATTCTCACAATCGAACACTTCACGGCGGCACTCAACTCACTCTTGCTCACCTCAGACAACAATATTGGATTCTTGGAGGACGCTCTCCAGTTAAATCATACGTGTTGCGTTGTATAGTGTGTGCAAAAGGGGGATCCGTGCACAACAACTGATGGGCCAACTGTCTCTTTCTCGAGTTACACCCTCACGACCCTTCACACACACAGGAGTGGACTATGTCGGACCGATCAACATCAAAAGCTGGAAAGGAAGAGGATCAAAATCTTATAAAAGCTGGATTTGTGTATTTGTGTGTTTCTCAATATCAGCAGTTCATCTTGAAGCGGTTACAGACTACTCAGCAGACGGATTCATTGCAGCATTTAGGCGGTTTTCATCACGGCGAGGCATCCCAAACTTCTTATACTCGGACTGCGGCACAACATTCATCGGAGCAGACAGGGAACTCAAGAGGTTATTCACCGACGGGACAAGAGAACATCAACAAATTCAAAATCTTCTATCAAAGGACTTTTCACAGTGGGTCATCAACCCCCTTGCTACACCCCACATGGGACACAAGTGGGAAGCCATGGTCAAACTTATAAAGTTCCACCTCAATCGGACCCTTGGTGAGACCTTGCTTACCTTTGAAGAAATCACAACCTTACTCACCCAGATCGAAGCTGTCCTCAACTCGAGACCACTTCAAGCACTGAGCGACGATCGTGAAGACCTAAGCCACTTGACACCGGGTCATTTTCTCACCGGTAGCGCTCTCACCACGTTACCAGAACCTTCACTGACTCACATTGCACTGCCCAGACTTCAACGGTGGCAACTTCTCCAATTCAAGTTGCAAAAGTTCTGGTCACAATGGGCCGCACACTACCTACAACGGTTGCAGTCCATCTCAAAGTGGTATCACCCCAACAATGAAATCAAGATCGGATCGATTGTTTTACTCACGGACGAGCGGCTTTCACCGTGCAAGTGGCCATTAGCAAGAGTGGTAGCTCTTCATCCCCGACCGGACGGCCTCACACGGATAGTCACCATCAAGACAGCAACCACCACGTTGACTCGACCGATCACCAAGTTGGCGCCACTCCCAGTTACAGCAGAAAGCACTGAACCAACATCTCATCATAACAGTGGTGATGGCGGGCGGAAATGTTAAAATGTTAAAAAATACAAACTACTCATGTAACATCCCTGGCTGCTACTAAAGCGCCACCTTCCGGCTTGGGGCTAAAATCCACTTCGGGCGGTCGGCCATCTTGTCAACTCCACTTTTCAATATGGTATCAAAGGGACAACAACACGTGAAACGAGTAATCCGGCTTCATCGAAACGAAGGTAACAAAAAATATCACAAAAGTAAGAAAAACGAGAAAGGCGCATAATCGGCATCATCGTATCATAGGTATCATCGGCATCATCGTATCAGCGGCATCATCAGCATTATCGGCATCATCGGTATCATCAGCATCATCGACACCATCGGTATCATCCGCATCATCATCATCATAGTATCATCGGCATCATCCTTCACGGTATTAAACTTTATTATTTGTAATAAGACCAAAAGGATTGAATAAACAGCAGTTGATTTGGACGTGTGACTCCGTCAAGTAATTGCCCTCTTGATTCCCGGCTCCTTTTTTTTTACAGTCCACTCAGGTCAATACCAGAGTCACACCAATAATTAACACTAGTACTGAGACCATAAAGGTCTATTGCACCCCCTTTTTTGATCTAGGATTTGAGTGCTTCAAAAATTGGCAACTTCGCTAGATGAGATTTATTGGAAGTCTTTCCCTGTTATGGGTGTGCTACTTGTCATTTTGAATCTTTCTCGGACAAGGTTTGGGCAGGTGGTCAGTATGTGTTCCATGGCTTCCTTATAAAGGTGGTAATTGCATGCCTCTTGTCCTTCTTGGCACATTTGGGATTGTGATTCTGTTCCCTCCTGTCTATTCCAGAGTTGGTTATTTTGTTTTATGATCCATTTGTGTATGTATAGGTTTATGTCTAAATTGTCATTGAATTGGGGGATGGCCATGCTCCTTCTAAATACATAAAGGCGCTAATTGCGACCTCCTTTGCTTTCAGAGATTTTTCTACAATCCCCGTGACTTTGAGAAGTTATTTTTCGGAATTTTATTGTAAATAGATAGTGTTAATTTTTTTTTTCCGTGCAGGGACGGGTTAAGTATATCCCTGCAGCGATACCTCTCGCTTGTCGTAAAAGGCGACTAAAACAAAGGTAAACAAAAATCACATCTAGGCAATTTAGAAAACACCAAAGTGAGCCTAGGGACACATATACCACCATTAAACTGTCCCACAAGTGTACATGCAAATCAGTGGGTTGACACGACTGGAGATCACCGGTGTTGTAAGAGTAAGATCAAACAAAAAAAATCTGGAGCATGCCCGTGTCACAAAAAAAAGAAAAAGTCAGGCCGAAAAACAATTGGTGGCCTCAGCGATGAAGTAATCCCAAACCGGGAAGCCTGCCGCTACTTTCTGAGGTCAAACCGGCGGACCCCACAAGCGGACCAGTAGGAATGCAGTTAAGTGGGAAGGTTATGGTCCTACACTTCTGACCATAACGAGGCCGGAAAAAAGGAAAAGATAGATAGTGTTGATTTTATGACCAGTTCTATCAGTTTTTCTGTAATTTTCAGTAAAAATGAAGAGAGACTGATTGGTCGGTAGGATTTGGGGTTTTCGGGTGTTTTTTTGTAGCAACCTTTGAGTATAAATATTATCCTAACCATTCTCCACTTAAGTTGTATATAATTGGATATAAATCCTGTTCGGATTATTTTAACCAGAATAGCCTTCAGGGCCTAAGTATGCGGTGGTCTACCAGTCTGGTTTGCTTTCAAGATATCTGTTGATGACATCAACAAAATACAAATTTATTTTGTATTGCTTAGTTTGTTATTTTTACCTTTGTTTGCCTATGTCAAAACGCAGTTTACTTGATATTTAAATTGGATCGAATTAAGGAACACTGGACAAAGTTGGTGACAATGAACGACGAAATCATGTCGTCAATGGAAGTAGCTGATTACGAGCAGGAGTACGTGTGCAATAATGAGTTCTTTGAGTTAGAGCAAATTTATCAAGATGCTTATATTCAAATTAAGGAAGCAGACATCAAGCAATTATGCAGCAGCTATAAAACTATTAACTAAGCGGATTTAAAATCCAGTAGCATTGGTCAACAACTACATTCAAAAATTGCTTACATTGAAACCAGTTCGACATGAAAATGCGCTCGATTTGAAAACAATAATGGACATGGTATCAAAAATTTAGGGGTCGACGTAAGCTTCTGGGACCCATTAGTGATTCAGTTGTTATGTCCGAAACTTGACTCTGAATCCTAAACTAAGTGAAATTCCTAAACTAAGTGAATTTTTTTACTTTATCGAAAGTATTGTAGATTCCGAGGATTAGAAGGCATCCGTGAATTCAATCGTGAACCTCAGTCGCAAGCACTAAGGTTAATAGGTACAAAAAATCATTTGACTACAGTCACTCAGTCGAAATGCGTTGTGTGCGGCGAATCTGATCAATTGTATAAATGCAAAAGGTTTTTAAGTATGAAAAGGAAAACCAGTTTGGATGTACTCCACAAGCCGAAACTGTGTTTCAACTGTTTGCGAGATGGACATACGGCGAGGGAATGTTTAACGAAGAAAAGTTGCAAAATATGCGCACAACAGCATAATTTCTTACTTCACGTCCCTCGAGGTGAAGGTACTACAGTCCCGGTAATAGGAAGAACATCAAACGAAGAGTCTACCACTACTAAAGGATAGCATGGTTTTGGGTGATTCACGCAAAATGGAATTAAAGCGATTCTTTATGGTGGAACAAAGATTCGCAAGAGATGAGAGTCTTCGGATTGAATACTCCAATTTCATACGAAAATATATTAAACTGGGACACATGGAGGAGGCATCAGAAAGTTATATTGGGAAAAAATATTATCTTCCACATCATACGGTGAGAAAAAATGACAGCACTACCACCAAACTAAGAGTGGCATTTGACGCTTCCGCCAAGACAACGTCTGGAGAATCACTAAACACCATTTTGATGACCACGATTCAAAAGGATTTATTTTCCTTGCTACTTCGATGGAGGTCGTTTCCAATCGTCTTCACAGCTGACATCGAAAAAATGTATCGTCAGATTGTCGACCAGGAGGATCTTATGAAGATACATCCATAGTATCCGATCAAGGAATACGTTCTCAAAACCGTCACATATGGCACATCATCCGCACCGTACTTGGCAACAGGGAGACCATTAAAGAACTATTGGAAGCAGAAAGAGCGCTTGTAAGGGGTGCTCAACGAAATGCAAAAAAAAGCACTCAAATGGAACAGCAAGATGTCATCACTGAATCCGTTCATCGACGCCAATGGGATATTGCGAGTGGGAGGTCGGTTGAAACATGCTCACTTATCAGTTGATCAGAAGCATCCTATGATTCTGTCATCATCGCATGCGCTGACAAAATTAATCATAAACAAGACCCATATCGATACGTTTCACGGTGGAGTGAAACTAACTCTGAACCACATTCGGAGAAAATTTTGGATCATCCGAGGACAATAAATCAATGTATGAAGTGTTTCCGATTCAAGACTAAGGAATCAAATCAACTTATGGGACAACTTCCGGAGGCTCGAGTAACTTTTTCACGGCCATTTACACATTGTGAGATAGATTACGCAGGGCCAATCAACATACGATGCTCACAAACTCGAGGTGTGAAATTGCATAAAGCTTACATAGCGCTGTTTGTCTGCATGGCAACAAAGGCAGTGCACATTGAACTCACTTCTGATTTAACTACGGATGGGTTTATGGCAGCATTGCGACCTATGATCAGCAGAAGAGGATCTGTAAACCATCTATACAGCGATAATGGAACAAATTTTATTGGGGCAAAAAATATTATTAATTATTAATTATTATTAATAATGCGTCATTACAATACACGCTAGCCGAAAATGCGATCCAGTGGCATCTCGTTCCACCGGGAGCTCCACATTTTGGTGGACTCTGGGAAGCAGGAGTTAAATCAGTTAAATACCATTTGAATCACATCATAGGAGAGCAAAAATTAACATACGAAGAGATGAATACCATTCTGGTGCAAATAGAAGAATGCTTGAACTCAAGACCACTCTGTCCATTAACAGACAACATTGAAGATCTAGATGCATTAACACCGGGTCATTTCATTATTGGATCACCACTGATAGCACCACAGCATGATGTCATTCTGGACATGGCAGATAGTAGTTTAAAAAGGTGGAAGTTAATTCAAAAACTTAAACAAGATGTTTGCAAACGTTGGTACGAGGAATACATAAACACGATGCAACAGCGATACAAGTGGAAGCAACCCGCAAAGAATTTGGAGCCTGGGCAAATGGTGCTGTTGAAAAACGAGTTCCTGACACCAAAGAAATTGCCTCTAGGCAGAATAATTGAAGTGCACAGCGGAATTGATGGGCTTATCAGAGTAGTAACAGTAAAAACAGAGAAGGGAATATTCAAGTGGCCAATAGCCAAGGTGTATTTACTGCCAAAAAAAGAAAATAACATGAAGTCTAATAATAACATATTACACATATATATAACATATAATACATTCCTCGAATCAGTCACCCAGCAGGTCCAAGAGGAAACATCAAACTTCTCTACTGCTCTTGTGATTCTGTCATTATTTGCATCCGTCATGCCGGGGGCTACAAGATATACAATAACACACCCGGAGACTGGATTATTTGTGGAACAAATTGGAACAGCCAAAATTCAACGAGGAGAGCTGCGTACGAGCGTTCGATTTCCAATCACAGACATCTTGAGGGATCAAGTTAACATGAACAAGACGAGAGATCAAATGGCTGAGTTGTGCAACAAAGCAAAATCATTAACAAAGGAGAGTCAATGCGATGAATTGATTCATCACATGGAAGAAGAATGGAAGAACGTACTTTCAATGTTCAACACACTTCAAGTAACACTTTTGCGAAGGCAAAAAGGAACCATTCTCACCTCAGTATTCGGAGTAAACGATGAAGTATACCATGACATCGAGGACCTAGACAACAACCAGAAGGCCTTGATAAAAAAGTAGCAAAAAAAATAGTAAGATCATGTTGTCTACAATATCCAGTGTGAACGAGACGGAAGCTAGAATCAACATTAAAATCAACATCTTTACAAAAAAGCTGAATGCTGGTCTAGAGGAGATTAACAAGGTGGAATCTTGGTACATCATTGTTGACGAGAATAAAATAATAAAATAAATATACATGTGATGAATGCATATCTAATTGCACTTAGCTACATGCGAGAAATCGAAACGAAGTACAATAAGTTGCTAAGTGCATATCTTAAACGTAGTCATTTGTTCGAGTTCTTGTCACACAAGAGCATGGAGGAAATCATTAAGAAGTGCGCAGAGAGACGATGGAGAGATGATGGAGGTATTATCATATCCAATTGTCAAACTAGAGATGTCCTCAACTTCAACATAGATTTTAGTATACTTCATGATCAGCGATGCTAATGAAAATGACCTGATTAAACCTAACACTATTCCTGAAAATATCGAGGAGCAGACATTTCGAGAAGTACAACTACAGTAGTCGGTGCTTGGAGTCAACTATAATCCACAAAGGTATTTCGAAATACCACTGGAAGATATAAGCAAGGCACTAACTCTCAATGAAACAACATACATCCTCCGGCCATCAATATTTCACAGTATTGAGCAGAGTGAAGATTGTATTGTCCAGCAACTGTATAAGAAACTAGCTCTCAAGCGATGTTCATCTAGGACGCTAAGAATAACACACAATGTATGGAAAGAATTGTGGACACGCAACACCTGGATGTTCGTTACACCCGAAGCAACTACTGTCTTTGTAAACTGTGGACCTACTCGAGAAGAAGTGTTTTTAAATAACACGGGAATAATGATGCACTTTAGCAAATCAATTACTACTATAAGCACATCGTTACCACCTCAAGTTCCGGTTTATTTTACAAATGAGACCGTCATCCCAATTAACAAAGACGTGACTGAGATTTCCAATTTCAATTATCAAGAAGCAGTCGAGGCACTTAACCGACTACACGACCACAACTGGAAGAAAATCAAAGAGCATCTCCAATACCGATGGGCTTTGTTCAATGTTTGCAGCCGCCATTGTTATTATTTGCCTATTGGCTGTGGTCCTTAAGTACGGCAAGTGTCCAACTAAAAACTCTACCAACATCGAACTGAAAGATCAAAGCTATATTCGGAGTAGTAATTTTGAGATCAATTGGGCAACAACGTCGGAGGAGGCCAAATGTTGATGACATCAACAAAATGCAAATTTATTTTGTATTGCTTAGTTTGTTATTCTTACCTTTGTTTGCCTTTGTCGATGACATCAACAAAAAGTACACACTTATTGTTGCAAGGCGTAGGTCAAGAGTTTTTGTTTTAGCTAGCAATATTTGTTATTTTGTGGTACAAGTTGTCGTTCTGAGTAGTGATCTTGATTTTACCCGGGTAATACCAAACTTAGCAATTACCCGGTACTCGGGTACTCGGCTAATGCGGGTAATACCCGATTTCGCGGGTACCCGGCAATGTCGGCTGTCGGGTACCCGACAATACCGGGTAATAGGTTATCAAGGGCCATAAACATTCTTATTTGATTTAAAAAGTTAGTAATGTAGGGAGAGAAAGGAAAACAGTGATGAAAACATAGTTTATACTAAGAATAATATAAATGTAACATGCATTGACAACGACTTCTTAATTATTTAAAGTAACTACATATCTATATACATACATATGTATATACATATGTAAATATGTAATATATGTATATACATACATATGTATATAGATACACATATACATATGTATATATATACAGACTGGGGCAAAAGGGGAAATCGTACGAGCTGCGCTATAATCAATATGAATGAATGTCTATTTTTTTTTGTCTTCATGAGAAATAACGCGAGTACTCGGAAATGTACGTACCAGGTAGTACCGAAAAACGCATAGCTGAGCTCTAGTTCTGGGCCGGGCAATTTTTTTTGTATAAAGTACACGAATAAAATGTTTCGTCCGTGCAGGGACGGGTTAAGAATATCCCTGCAGCGATACCTCTCGCTGATGCTGTTTATCACCAAATATAAGATACCGTCCTTTAATCTCCCTCGACTCAACAACCAGCCACTCTCCTTGTCTTCCGAGGCTAGATACCTAGGAATTATCCTAGACCCCAAGCTCAGTTGGAAGATAAACATTGAACATCGGGTACGGAAAGCATGTGTCGCTTTCTATGCCTGTAGCAGAACCTACGGCAAAAGCTGGGGACTCCGACCCAAAATGGTGCTGTGGATGTACACGGCTGTCATCCGCCCCATCCTCACCTACGGAGCGCTCGTATGGTGGCCTGCCCTAAGTAAGGCATACAACATCAAAAAACTAAGCCGCGTACAGAGATCGGCCAGTATCGGGGTAACCGGTGCCCTTCGGTCTACTCCGACCGAGGCACTTAACGTACTCCTAAACCTCCTCCCACTGGACCTCTTCATCAGATATAATGCAGCCTGTAGCGCCATTAGACTCAGAGAATCTGGGTTCTGGTCATCTAAACCCTACGGTCATAGCAAGGTGCTGGACCTATTACCTAGTGACCTGGCCATGACTGCAACCGATTTCACAACAACTATACACAACCCAAATAAAGCCGCCCATGTCCACTTCCCATCCAGGACCATCCATTCGAAAATGGAGTGTGGGGTTGGCCCGGGTATCTTCTCAGCGGAACTGAATATCTCCAAATCGTTGCGACTTCCAGACTTGGCCAGCGTGTTCCAAGCGGAAATACTGGCGATTAAGGAAACTTGCAAGTTACTCACGCGCTATCCTATTACCAAGAGAGATGTAAATATATATATTGATAGCCAATCAGCTATCAAAGCTCTCGACTCTCACTCCATAAAATCCAAATTAGTTGCACAGTGTAAGGATGAAATCAGCTGTGCAGGAGACTATTTCAACATTACTCTCATTTGGGTTCCTGGCCACAGCAAAATAGAGGGAAACGAAAAGGCTGACGCTTTAGCAAGGCACGGCTCTTCCCTCGACTGTTCTTTGGCGGAGGCAGTACTCCCCCCCATCAGACTGGTCAAGGCAAACCTTCTACAACACTTTCTCTCGAGGGCGAACTCCAGATGGTGCAGTCTTAGCAACTGCGTCATATCAAGGAAAACATGGCCCTCCTATAACAGGAAAAGAACCCTCGACCTAACTAACAGACCCCGACAAGAGATTGCCAGAATTGTAGCCATCTGTACTGGCCACTGGCCTATCGGTACCCACGCTGCTAAGTTAGGCATCCCATTCAACACCTACTGCCGTAGTTGCAAGAACCCACTCAAACTCTCACCCATTTCCTGTGTGATTGTCCGGCTCTAGCTAGAACCAGACAGCGCCTACTCGGCAAAATCTCCTTCGACGATCTATCAGAATTCAGAGAAATAGGATTCTGCAATATCATCAAATTCCTTAATTCCACAGGATGGATATGAAACTCCAATAACAGCACACTAGGTCACTGAGTGGTGGCATCAAAACGGCGCATAAGCGCTAATTGGGCCTGGCATCTCGATATCAGGCGGCCACTCCTACCTACCTACCTACCTACCTCTCGCTTGTCGTAAAATGCGACTAAAACAAAGTTAAACAAAAATCACATCTAGGCAATTTAGAAAACACCAAGGTGAGCCTAGGGACACATAAACCACCATTAAACTGCCCCAACAAGTGTACATGCAAATCAGTGGGTTGACACGACTGGAGATCACCGGTATTGTAAGAGTAAGATCAAAAAAAAATCTGGAGCATGCCCGTGTCACAAAAAAAAAAAAACAAAAAAAAAAAAGGCAGGCCGAAAAACAATTGGCGCAAACAAATACAAAAACACCAGCATTTGATTGGCCTCAGCGATGAAGCAATCCCAAACCGGGAAGCCTGCCGCTACTTTCTGAGGTCAAACCGGCGGACCAGCAGGAATACAGTTAAGTGGGAAGGTTATGGTCCTACACTTCTGACCATAACAACGCCGGAAAAAGGAAAAGAAGAAGAAGACACGAATAAAATGTTTATGGCATCAGTCTATTAATTTTAAGAATTCAAGTAGTTTGAATTGTTTCAATATCGAAGCGGTAAAAAAAACCACTACGTACAACTGGGAAAACAGTGACCCATGAAAAAAAACTGCATTCTCATAATGATATTCTTCGACCCCTTTTTACATATTTTGAAAAAAATATCATTCAAGATAAAAGTGGCACTGACCGCAGATGGGACAAACAAATTCATGAAAAACAATAAATCAAATGGCTGTTCTGCATTCGACTTATGACAGAAATAAGACTAACTTTGTATACGTTTTCCTGATATGGAAATCCATTCTGTATGCTTAAGATGTTCTGATGATTATCTCGTGGACTGCGATTAGGTTGCAAAACCAAATAGCCCCCCTAAGTATGATATCAGTAGCCTAACTGGAACTGCAAACCGCTGTATCGGCTGCCCAGCTAACAAATTACATTATCACTCGAATGTTCATGTAAAACTTTGGTTGGATTCCCAAACTTTTATCGTATGAATACGCTCCCATTCGTAGCTTTTCGTGTGAGTGAGATAGCTGACGGATGCTTCTGAGTGACGATGGATTCCTACTGCTGAGAGGAATCTATAAGATTTAAACAAACACCTTAATGTGCAATGTGCCGGCAAGCACAAGATCGCAGATTACATACTGACAAAAGAGAACTAAAATCACAAATGGCAATAATATATTTTACGAAAGGGTAAAAACATATTTCAACGACACCATTAGCGAATGGACTTAGAGTATAAAACAGTGCCCCAGGCGAACATAAGTCGAACAGTTCACCAGCACCAAAAAGATGACAGATAAAATGGCGACAAAACCTGTTTAAATAACAGTAAGAAATCTATTATTTTTCTTACAAACTTTTGACTTCTAGAGCCCGAAAAATCTCCTCCATAATCCCCTTCAGAGAGCCAAGATCCAGGACCAACAGGAGCGATCAACACCCCTACCAAGAAACCAGACACATTCTGGATGAGAGGCGACCTAAAAAAGCAAGTCCTCACTAAATACTTCGAAACCACTTTCACAGACATGTGTAGTTAGAAAGAAGGACTAAAATTACATACTTCTCTCACATAACATTTTCTTTTTGTCAAAAAATAAGAAACTTCCTGCGCTTCCTCTACAGCGTTTACTGAAAAGACTGAAACCAATATACCAACCTCTTTTTTTAAATTGCGATTATTTTTCAATATGCATATGTAATTTGTGTAGAAAGAATCATAATGCGGGTCTCCGGTATAGAGATTATTTTTCTCCAAAAATAGTTATTTATTCATCAATATCTATTTTGTCGCTTTCAAAGTAATCCACCTCAAATATATATAATACACTTGGGACAGTACTTTTTACAGCCTTCGAAGGGTTTATAAAATGCGATTTGGTATAGCCATAAGCTTTTGCAGGTCTTTATCTCCTCAGTCTTTTCAGTTTTGGAAAGAGAAAAAAAGTCACAAGGGGTCTAGTCCAATGAAAACTCAGTTTTCCTTTTTTTTTTCTTGAGGTTAGCTAAAAGCAGTATGAATTTTACAAAACGTTTTCCGGGATTTTTAAAATGTTTGAAGTAAATGCTCATTATTTCATAACTATTAGATCAATCTGCCAAAAATAAATAACTTAATCTCCCAGACATTAACCACCTGACAGGTTCCTATTAACGTGAGTGTAGGACAGGAATATCCACAAAAGATTTAATTTTATATCATATCTTGAAGAAGACACACATTTCAGGTCGACGCACACCACTCTTTTGTCGACTCTTAAGACGCATATAGTTGTGCTTATAGAGGCAAGTTAACAATCATGTCATGTTTTAACTTCCCCGCTAAAATCGACAGGTTTTACATTAGTAACTAAAACAACTCAGACCTCCAATGTTAATAAAATATTCAGACACTGCGACACATTGTCATGTAATTTTTTCAACATCATTCTTAAAAATATCGAGGCAATGTAATAGGTACGAATTATTTTAAGTCTGCACAACTGCCTGCAAGATATCAACGAAACGTTTGGGAGCAGTGGATGTGAAGGTAAATGACAGGAAGGCCAAATATATGTCATTTATTAAAGATGTGCAATACCGAGGCCTTGTCCAGAACACTATTTTAAGAGTTGTATAGCAACATCGGCCTAGTTAGGCGATTACTAATCCAATGTCTAAGAAAGCTAGGCCACCTAGGTCCAATGGTCCAAAGAGTCTTCAATTCCAACACCGAGGGACAATGCAGCAGAGAACGACCGCACATAATTTTCACATAGACAGGCACCTTTACCAACTGGGCGTGCAGCACTGGAAGCAAGGTCGTGGCCGCTGGAGAGACTTGTTCTACCCGAACTGTAGCCAAATACCAGCATTGGTCTGAGTTATAGCTTGAACTGGATCCCAAATTGAGGAACTCGCATGGGATTCTTGGCTTGCAGATTTAGCTGATATTTAACTGCACACTAATGGAGGTGAAGAGAGTACTTGCACTCAAATGCCTTTGAGTCCAACGCAGAGGTGGCGAGTTGAATCAACTACGCCTTAAATGTATAGTGGAGGTCAGCATTGCTTCGAGATTAAAGAGTAAATATGGTGGCGGATTATCTCCTAAGGAATAGGGCTAAAAACCAGGAAACTAAATTCATGAGCTAACCAAGAAGTTATTCGGTTCTGCTGTAGGACAAAAGTGAAAGATATGTGATAGTCAGCCACATTGACGAGATATTGAAGAGAATATGAAACCAGTTTGGGCTCCACAGCTATATTGATCAGTTGATCTTGTATGGATAAGACACGTAAAATAGGTTTCAATCTCTTTTCAGTAGGTACAAGTACCAAGAGTTGAAATTTTCAAATCGATTGTTTTTAGCAGGTTGATAGTTTACACTTTTATGATCATTTTAAGTATTTAACCATAAAAATTTAAATTATTTTCTAAATCAAAGCAAATTGAATAATCGCAGGCATATGTATACGCGGAGTAGCAAACAAATGAGAACTAGAAGAGACGGCCCTGACAAAGTTATTATATACATATTTATAATGATATTCAGAATCAGTTCTTTATACTGTTAACAATCAGAGTTGAAAATAACTAAAGAAGAAAAAATTTAAATTCATTAGAATATTTAAACATTTAACGTGGTAGAGTCAGTTGGGTCGATAACGCGCGAACTATGTATGTACCTACATCTTACGTCAGTATTCCTGAAGTCTGGTGGATTACAAAAAAAGCCGAAAGAAGCCGGCACCGTCAACATTCTTCGGCTTGCAAACTTCTACATGTGACCATAAGTTTTCAGAAGTATTATACCGAAAAAAACGTAATTTGATCTCATTCAACAAGCCGAAAGTCCTGGTAAGCAGTGCTTATCTCTACTTTGTAATTGTATATTCTTTTATACATATAAGAAGAAATAAATTAAAATTAATTAAATAAAAATATATATTCTATGCAATGCTATCACAACTGTAGATGTAATTTTATACAGAGTGCGCCATCTCATATGGGTCGATGTAAACTTCGAAAAACTTCAACAATTGTGAACCGATTTTCATATGTCATAGCATTTTGGAAACGTCAATTCAGTACAATTTTGACCATGAATCACTTCACACCAAAAGAACGTGCGGAAATAGTTTCAATGTTCATTAAAAATGAACGCTCGATTGTGCTTTACGGTGAGTTACGTGCGTATCGTGATCGTGTTGCGCCCAAAAAAGATACAATTCGTTGTTGGACCTCGAATTTTTTTTCAATTTGGCTCTGTGGCAAACCCTAGTGAGCAACATAGGCCACGTCCGCGGCGTTCAAACTCATCTATTCAGTCTGTGAAGGCCAGTGTTCAAGAAGACCCAAGTTTGTCATATTGGCGCCGTTCGCAGCAGTTAGGGGGACAACTTTGCGGAGAATTTTAAAGGATGATCTTCACTTATTTCCATACAAAATGCAGATAACTCAAAGAATTTTGCCACAATGATGTATGCTAACGGCCCGAAGACAATAGAACAGCTCAAAAGAAACATTCGTGTGGAAATCGCAGAAATTTCGACCGAAATGCTCGGAAATGTCATGGATTATGTGCGAAAACGAGCCCATTTTTGCAAAATTAATCCAAATAAATTGTAAAGGTCTAAATTTAATAAAAGTTTTTGAATTTCCAAAATCGATAAAGAATTGTTGAAGTTCTTCGAAATTTACATCGACCCATATGAGATGGCGCACGCTATACATAATATAATTCTTTTTTAAACAGGCGAATTTCAATGGGTGTATGATTTCCAATGGGTGTAGGATTGCACGTTATTTTAGTATAAATGAATAAACGAAACATGTGACGTGCCATCGTAATCATTTTCGGCGGTCAGGTCCTCTTGTTTCTTTTATTCACGCGGGTGAAAACATCAATTACCATAAAATGAGTTAGATCGATAGAAAAGTTTAAATGTTAAGAACTTATGTGGCAATGAAGACGGTAAACCAGCTGGCACAGGAATGGAAATACAAATTGCCGTACTGATGCTAAGTTTTTTTTTAAAAATATCACTTTTCTTAGCCTAAGTTGCTTATTTATTTTAATTATTGCAAATTAATCGTAAGACCGAAAGGCTAGTCTTAAATTGTTCTATTTGCTTTAGAGTGTCCGTATAGGGCCAGTAGGTATTTTATGTTAGTTGTTATTTAAGCTAGTTTTAAGCACTTTTGTCTAAGGTAAGTGTGTTTTTAATATATAAAAACAAAAATTAATTAAAAACAAAAAACAAATTGCCGTCAAAATAATCATCATGATAGTTCGATATCTCCATTCAGGTACATTTATTAGACTAACCCGGAAATGAGAGGACATAGCCAGTCATCTTAATTCTGCTTAAGTTTGTGATAAAGTTAACTAAACCGAAACAAGGATTGAAATTCGCTTAGCAGATACAGTTTGTCAAAAAAATGTTTACAAAACGTACATACATACATATATCAAGAACTAAGAAAATGAGCTCACTTTTTTTTTAACTAATTAATTTTCACATCAACTCCTTGTCGTAACGTAAAAAAAAAAGGCAAATGTAACCAAAAACCAAAAGAAATTTAATAAAACACATAAGCATACAGTCAGAGTAATCACTTTAATAATAATAAAAGAAAAAAAGAACCCGTCAAATGAGCTTTAATTTCATTGCCCTCTGGAGTTGTACTTCATTTAGTAAGTCATTAACCGTTTCATAGTTTCGAGAAATTTAAAAAAAAAAAAAAAGATTAAGTTAGGATTTAATACAATTGGTGTATTATAACTATCACAAAGGAAAACAATTCAATTCAATTATGTACGTACAATAAGACATAATCTTTTATAGCACTAATTTATCATAACTTCAGAAAAGTATACAATTCAGATTACTTAACTAAGGAGGATATGAGAGGAATTAGTATTTAGGACAAGGATGAAAAGTAAGAAAGAACAGCATATATAAAGCGTTTAGCATTAATGATCGTATATTTAACGTTAGAGAATTCCACAGTTTAATAGCGTAAATATAAAAAAGGCGCGAGGAATTAATAAAGCGATGTCGAGATGGTATTACAGCATGTGTTCTAAGAGATCGGACAAAGTTAAGTTTTTTTTTTATACAGGAGACTGATTCACTACTAGGCAGATCAGTATGCGCGGGCTTAACTCCGCTACTGAAAATTTTTGATCGAGCGAGCAAATTTGTTGTTTTATCAACCTTGCTCTCGCTCCGCATGGCACTTTTCTAAACTTTACTTCGTTATTTCTCACTATTTTTCAATCAAACAATTTCATTTGATAATTTATGGCTCATCTACAGACCTAGATCTATCGAATGACATGCTGCACACATGTGTGGTTATAGCCGATATCTACATTTAGTGCGTACAAGATTAGTCCGAAATCGTTTTCGGACCACTATATTCCCCGTACATGCACGCGCTAGGCCAAAAAGTGGGTGATTGCTCTCGCTCCGCTACGCTCCGCTCGATCAATAAAATTATGCAAAAATATAAAGTTCCTAGCATCCATATAATTATCTAGAGAAGTTGCTAGTAAGCCTCTAGTATACTGAGATTCATGGTCAAATCTGCGCAACCCATGAACATACCTGATAAACGTACCAGCAGCTTTCGTTGGAAAAATGAATCAACTTTGCTGCAGACAATTTCAGTACATGTTGTCAGTGGTAGAATGAGGGTGGTAACTAGTTTTCGTCTGGTATCCATTGGAGTATAAGTTGAAGTCAACCATGGTTTGCGCAGGTATCCATAAACACGTCTAATTACATTATTGGTATGATCGTATCCTGACAATTTACTGTTAATTACAAAACCTAGACTGGTGATAGTATTAAAAATCTCAAGTTTTACCCCAGCGAGTACTATATTCGGCAGGGAGGGAAAGGACACTGTTGCATTTGAAATGTTGTATTTGAATTAGCTGCATTTGAATTATCTGTGATTTCTTCGTATTCATATGTAATCCATTTTTCATAGACTAACAGTGGCTAATATCCACAATTAATTACTAATTTACTAATTTCCCAATATTACTTGTGTTATGGAGAGTTATAAAAGTAAAGTTAAATGAAATTTAAAACGTTAAAGTTAAAGTTAACGTTAAAGTTAAAAGGTTATTGTGTAAGTGCATGCTCCCCAGCACAACCTTATTGTGACGCGTAACTTTTCTATTTCCATTCTGTAAACTTATATGTATATAATAATTGATTGATGTAGGAAATAAAACGCATCGAACCCTAAATAGTGTTATTTGTAACCCCCACTAGAATTGTATGTCGATCCCTTTGAGTTAGCAGCGGAATACACATTGATCGCAAAGATCAACCTGCAGAAGGTCTGGCGAGCTCAGGTCGGATGGGATGAATGTATCACTGATGAAACGGTTTATGGAAGAATTGGCTACAGAAGTTAAAGAAGTTTGAGAGTATATGCATTGCTCGATGCTATGGCACAGCTTTTTCTGATACGTCAAGCGCACTTCAGTGTTGGTTGACGCCAGCGAGGCAGCGTACGTGGCTGTTTGTTATTGGAGAATTCCCTTGCAAGCGGGTAAGTTCCATTTGGCGTATGTGATGGGTAAAACAAAGTGCGCGCCACTTAAAGTAACACCAGTTCCGCGTTTAGAGTTGCAATGAGTTGTATTAGCTACAATAGATCTGAAGCATAAAGTAAAGTCGAGCAAGGTGGTGATGAGTGACTCCCTACAGTTCTGGCTTAGACGTTACAAGTCTTATGTCGCGCACCGAGTAAATTAAAGTTTAGAAAACAGCGAGGAAGGTTATGGAGCTTGGTCCCAAATACTTTTGAACAACGAGAAGCGCGAATCATTGTGGCTTAGTGGCCTGAAGTTGCTAATGGAGGAAGAATCCGCTTGGCCACAAAGTCAGGCCCGTTCATCAACCAACGAAGAACTCCGCACTAAGCTTACTTTACTGCTCATACATAAGTTTTCCTGTTTCAACTGTTTAAATATGGTCATAGACTGGATTTGTTAGAGCAGATCGAGAGCTACAACGGCAGCTGAAGGAATTTGACCATGGAAAAATCTCGAATGCCTTATAGAATCAAAGGATTGAACGGGTTTTCAACAGCTTCTTGAACCCACATGCCAGTGGATGCTGAGAGCGCCTTGTACGAAGCATTAAAAGGGATATAGGACATGCCTTGTTTGGCGAAAGGCTGCACAAACACGGGTTATATAGTTTGATGTGCGAAGCTGAAAATATAGTGAATTCTAGGGCGCTAACTCACATTCCATTCGATGCACCCACTCAAGAGCCTTTAATTCCTTATCATTTTCATTTTAGGTACATCTAACTCTGAACAGACGCCTCACATAACGCCCAGCATGAAGAAAAGCTGCTCGTGACAAGAAAGGAATAAACAAAGGTACACCAAACCCAATACCACCTTTGGAAAAAATGGCTGGCACAGTACCTTCCGGATTTGTGTCGAAGGACAAAATGGTATCAATCAGTAAAGCCATTGTCCGAGGTTCATCTGGTGCTTGTTTGTGACAACACTCTTCATCGGACAATGGGAATAATTAATAAGGTGTTTCCAGGGAAAGATCTACAAGTAAAAGCAGACGAGCTGCGAACCAAGTTTGGAGTTATCAAGCGACCAGTTTAAAAGTTAGCAAAACTACATGTTGGTGAATCTGAGCGTGGCCAGATTCACGAAGGTGGGGATGTTATGGAGAGATAATTTAAATATAATGAAATTTACGAGTATGTGTTAAAATGCTATTGCGAATTGTAAGTGCGTACTCCCCTGAGGACATCTATCGGTTCATAACGCATGCAAAACCTTGGTGTGAAACATAATTTTTAATAACGTCGGCGTCGGTTTTTACGCCATTTGTTATATTTGCCTCGCAGTGGGAGGACGTTCAGAAGCGTAAGTCCTTTTTCTATTTCCATTTTAAACTTATGTACCTATATATAATTGATTGATGTAAGAAATAAAAACCCCGAAACAAAGAGTGTTGTTTGTATTTGTATATTTGTAACCCTCACTGGATGTGCGCTAGTATTCTTGGTTGAGTACAGCTGAACGTCATCTACATACAGGTGGACAGCGTTTAAATATAGACAGTAGGTTATTAATAAATAAGCAAAATAGGTTCCAGGATAAAATCCTGTGGTATGCCTTGGTTGACAGGTAAAAGCGCAGAATAGGTGTCAGAGTTAACAACAACCTTCTGAAATCTGTCAGACAGGAAACTGTTAGACACTAAACAAGAAGAGATTTTTCAATTTCCAGCAAAGAATCTTGTGATTCACTCTATCAAAAGCCTTAGAGAAATCAAGTAGACAAAGAAGTGTAACGTGTCTTGCCTAATATCTTCCAGAATGTTAACCATAGCAGTGGAAGTACTATGGTTATATCTGAAACCGGACTGTGCTTCATACAACAGTCTATTAAGAGACAGGTGTTTAAGAAGCTCTTTCGCTGTAAATTTCTCTAAGACTTTTGATAAGCATGGAAGAATACTGATGTCTGAAATCAGAAGTAGAGGTTGGATTTGGTCGTTTAGCGAGAGGTATCACTTTCCAGGATTGAGGAAAGGTTGATGTTGTAATACAATGATTGAAAATATGAGTTAGATGGGGTCAACAAATTGCATAGGTATTCTGTTTTCCCCAATAGCGTTTGAATTTATGTTCATAATTGAATTTACTACCCCAATTTCGCCAACCATTTCCACTTGAAAGTGCCTGAAGAAGTTGAAACAACGTGTCTCAGACAGACTTTCAAGAAAGAAATTGTTTAAAATATCTGTATTGTATTAATATTGTTTAAAATAAAAAAAGAAAGAAACTGTTTATTTAAAATTGTTTAAATTTAGAAGGTCTATGTTGGAAGTGTAGTACTCACTTACCTAGACGCATAAAAATTGCTTTTAGCATTACGTATAGTGACAGCCGGTCGATTACGCATTGCTTGTAAGCGGGCCAATTTATGTCAGAAGAACTTTTTTTCCATTTGCTATAAGGTCGGTTGCGTAATTGAACACTATTCATTACATTAGTTGTGAACCAGAGGCAACAATTGTTGCGAATATTCACAATTTTAAAAAGAGCACATTGATCTCATTGATTGATGCGAACGACAATAAATCCATGGAGCATGCAGAACGCTATTATATAGACTTATAATGCCTGTAAGTAAAGGTCAAGGGGATAACTGCATTGAAATCACCACAAACAATAACATGTTCATACTGAGCAGAATATTCAGAAAGGCTATCAAAGATAGGTTGGGAAGTACAACTGCGGTCAGGAGCTAAGCAACTAGACATTTCGTTGGACCATCATCTAGCTCAGCAAATAGAAACTCACAATCTGAATCAGTCGATTTACGAATGATTTTACAATTAACCACCACCACCACCCCTTGTAAAAGTTAATCTTTGGTTTCCAAAAATGTTGAAGTTATTTATGTTGAACAACGCATCAGAAAATTCCCTCTTAAACCAAGTTTTACAAGCAAGAAATATATCTACACAAAAATTTGAAAAAATATATTTCAAGCAATCTAATTTGTATTGCTTAAGACTACGAGCATTAAAAAAACAAACCCTAAGACCATCGCGAAAATTAGAAAGAATCTTAATAGAGTGTGTTAATTTTTATCCAAAATATTTTAGTAAGTGAGAGAATGCAGTACAACAATTAAATAAAAGTTATATTGCAGAAGCAGCAACAACAGCATCAGTAGTTCCACCAGGATTAAAAGATCGTAGATCTTCAGAGAACTTGATAGTAAATCTTTGTCCGTTAACACTCTCCTTTCACAAAAGATTCCCAATTTGGTGTATTATATTTTCTTTTGCTTTAAAAGATTGCAGAAGAAAGTGAGGTTTTCGTTTAAGTAACAGTTGCCACTTAGAGCAATGCCAACCTCACTTAGTTTCAATACTCTATTTTCTTTGCGGTGCTTAGCAGCAGCGATGAGGTTAGCGTGTCTTTCAAATGAAGAGTTGAATTTTAAAACAATCAAAGGTGGCGTTGTGAAAACAGATTTTTGGTTGTTGGGATTGCGCCCTTTGGCACGAAAAACTTGTACGACAAAAGATGGATCGCAGTTTAATAACTCACAGAATTTATTAATGAGTTGAGCAAGATTTTCGTTGGGAAGAAAAGGTACACCGGAGAGTATAGCATCACGGGGGACTTAATTTTTTTTCAATTATATTCGCCGCCTGAGAGTACCGTTTACAAGCACATTTATCTTCCGGTAGAGTATTGGAACGATGTTGTCTTTTGTGATGAGTCTAAAATAATGTTGTACTACCATGCAGGACTACAGCGAGTATGGCCGCCTACAGCCCTCGACAAAAATCTGATATTCTATCAAAATTCCAGTGAGAAAACATAAAACTAATCTATTTAAAACCTCATTATCTCGAAAACTTACCAAAATATCAAAAAAATGTACTTTACTTTTTTTTGTTTTGCTCATCGAGTTCTATCGAAAAACACCTTCAAAACTATCAAAAGCCGGCACCACGGCTTTGACAGTGAAAAAAATAGCCTTGGACGTGTTTTATTAAATTTCTTTTGGTTTATGGTCACATTTGCTTTTTTTTACATTATGGCAAAGAATTGATATGAAAATGAATTGGTTAAAAAAAAACTCATTTGCTTATTTCTTGGTAAATATATGTTTTTAAATCTATTTTCTTTTCATTTCTAGGGAAGAGTACGACATCCGTGGCGCCAGCTTTTGATGGTGTTTTCCTATAGAGCTCGATGAGATAAACAAAAAAAATAAGTAAATAAAGAAATGGGCACGATTACGATATCCGTGGCGCCGGCTTTTGAACCTGTTTTCCTATAGAACTCAATGAGATAAACAAAAAAAATTAAGTAAAATTTTTTGATATTTTGCTTAGTTTTCGAGATAATGAGGTTTAAAATTGATTAATTTTTTCACTGGAATTTTGATAGTATTTTGTCAAGAGTGTTGCATACTTTGTAGCTTATGTATGTAGTTTTTTTACATGTTACGAAAGATGGATATAAAGAAATATTGGATACACCCAAACTCGCACCCACTCCAAATCCACTGTGACCAGCATGCCCCCCATTACACGTTTAGATAATCATACATTAATAACCAGGTGCGCCAAAAATTATGCAACACATATAACAAGATTGTCCCCTGGGCCGTATGCATGCAACACTTTTAACAAATTTCACCAAAATTTCATCAGAATTCTATAAAAATTCCAGTGAAAAAACCTTACTTAGTTTTTTTTATCTCTGAGTTCTATAGAAAAACACCTTCAAAAGCCGGTGCCACGGATATCGTAATCGGGCCCATTTCTACGTTTTGCAAACATTTTCTTTTATCTCTGAGTTCTATAGAAAAACACCTTCAAAAGCCGGTGCCACGGATATCGTAATCATGCCCATTTCTACGTTTTGCAAACATTTTCTTAACACATTGGCTGCCAAGGCAAATTTAAGAAAATTCCATGGGGTGCCAACACAAAAAATGTCGTTAATTATACTTTTGATCAAATAAAACTACAAAATATCGACATAAAATACATTTGCACTCTAACCTGGACCTCCAGGACGAAATTAGTCCTGACTTTCAAAAATGAAAGTGCACTATCTTTTCATAAGGTGCCATGGCTATCAATTATGATAGCCACACTTTCTGCTTTTATTTCTTTTTTTATTTGTTATTTATATTGTTGAATAAATACAATTACAATAAACTATTATTTGCTATCGGTTCTCTCAAAAATGCACCACATGTGCACTTTATTGCGTTTCATTAAAGGTTTCAAGACTCTCCTAACAGGTCGGAGAACAGGGGATGACAGAAACATTTTGAATTTGAGGGCAAATTTGGTTTGCAGGTACAAATTTCGCCTGAGCACACCTCTTGAGATTTAGTCCAACCTAGTTGACAGAGAGGTGTTAGAGATGATATCAAAAGAAACCAATCGATATGCCCAACAAAACAGTACTCGCTCAATATCAAGATACAGCCGATTGAATAAATGGATGGAAACAAAGCCGGAAGAAATAAAAAAAATTTCTTGAGTTGATTATGTACATGGGACTTGTTCCCCTTGGTCGCATTGAAAATTATTGGGAGACGGGTGCGAACAGGTTTTAATCTTTGCTCTCATATTTGCACTTTAGCAACAACGAGACAACAAATATGTGCGACCGATTGAGGAAAATCAATGGCCTGATGGAAGTTCTACAGAACAATTTTCAGAGAACATTTTTCCCCGCAGAAGACTTTGTTATCGACGAAACTCTCGTGCCATGGAGAGGTTGACTTATCTTCCGACAATATATCCCAAATAAGACGCATCATTATGGAGTCAAACTTTTCAAGCTTTGCTCAACACTTGGGCTATGAAAATATATGCTGGAAAGTTAGCAACAGGGGAACGCCAGATTGGACTTGCTAGAAACGTTTGCATAGAGCTTTCAAAAGACTTACCCAATGAGGGTAGGTGCTTATATATAAAAAAAATGTATATAAGCTACGAGTTGGCAGTTGCTGCAAAATAAGACCCATTCTGTTGGAACACTAAGGGCAAACAAAAAAAAATTACCAAAATATGCCCTCCTCGCTAAATTGGCCAGAGGAGAAATTATACAGAGTGCGACACGGGAACCTATAGTATTTCAAATCGCTACTGCAACTACAAAAATAAAGTAAGGGGAGAGAGAGCGCGAGCGCCTGATAGTCTGGTCTGCCACATTTCGTTTTCCAGTATTCGTTCATCGCGATGAGTGAGTGGAACACAGAACACCGCGCATTCGCGGTCGAGATGTTTTTTAAAAGTCAGGAATCCTATGTAACTACTATACGCGCATTTCGAAAACATTTTTCAATTCAGCCGCATAAACCAGTACCAACCGAAGTAACAGTGCGTTCGTGGGTTAAACATTTTCGCCAGGAAGGTGTCGTGAATAAAATAAAGCCGCCAGGTCCCAAAAAAAACGTTCGAACTCCTAAAAAAAAGCCCGCTAAGATCTCTTCGAAAGCATGCGGCTAGCTTGAAATTAAACGAACGTACGGTACGACGCATCCTACACGAAGACCTACACTTCCATCCCTACAAGATGTTAATGACTCAACAACTGTTGCCCACCGATCACTATGCAGTTGCTACGCAAACATTTTCGAAATCGAATAATCTCTCGCGGGTGTAATTTGATCTGGCCATCTCGCTCTCCGGACTTGTCCTGTTGCGATTTTTTTTATGGGGGTACCTGAAGTCCAAAGTATACGCAAACAAGCCAAGGGACCTGGCACAACTCCGAGCCAACATTGTGGAAGAATCATCGAAAATTACCACCGTTATGACCAAAAAAGTTATCGAAAATTTCAAAAAAAGAATCGAGAATTGTGTAAAAAATAAGGCATTTATGCGATGTAATTTTTAAGACAAAGTGATACGCTTATAACCTTTTATGCCGAATAAAAATTTGTGAAATAACGAATATTTTCATTAAAAAAAAAAATTCTGTACGATAATTTGTTGGAGTTATAGAGATTTGAAATACTATAGGTTCCCGTGTCGCACCCTGTATCTCGGGAAGACGAAAATGGAATTGTAGTTTTAAAATGGAAAGACACCCGTGATATGAGAATGCTATCTACTAACCATGCCCCGGAAATGCAACCCGTAACACGTCGAAATCCATCTGCAAATTAAGCAGAAAATCAACCGTCGACAAGTGCAAATCCACACACTGTTTCAAGGCCCAATAATAAACGTGGAGTTTCCTTCAAACCCGTTGCGATACTTGTTTATAATAAGGAAAAATCAGGGATTGACTTGTCTGATCAGATGGGTGCGTATGCCACTACGCTAAGGAAAGGTATCAAGTGGTATCGAAAACTAGGCTAGAACTTTTATCGGGAATAGCAGTTGTCGCACGGGTGTTATATAAACATCTTACAAAATCGAAAATACATATTCGGAAATTCAGGGACATTTTGGTTGTTCAATTACTTGAAATACCCACAGCCCCCGCTCGTAGAGTTGAAACACCCCGTTCAGCAACGCACCATCTCATATAGCGTGTATCTTCTAATGGGAAAAAAATTGGAAGAAAATGTAGTCTCTGCTACAAGAAAATAGTAAAATCCAAAGAACGTGAAGCAGCTCGCAAAGAAGCTAAGCAGATATCCAGCTGCTGCGATAGTTGTCCTGGGAAAAATGTGTCGGGCCTGCTTCATTACAATTAAAACCAAAGTTTGTAGCTTTTTAGGAATAATACTTTCAGTTGAATCTTTTTTTACTTTATAAGAAGAAATGAATTGTCAAAGCAAATATTTCTTCAAAAGTTATATTTTTCTTAAGTCTTTTCAATACTTTAATACATAAATATCAAAACAACTGTTCCCTGCTTTTATGAAATATACTTTTAGTTGGAGTTAGGGTCCTTACATTTTTATGAATTTATTTATTTATGATACTATTTGAAACAAAGTTTATTAAATGACTTACATTATAACACTATATATAGTTTTTCTTTCCAAATTATAACTATCTAAAGATTGTCTAACAATTTTGGGCATAACTCGGTAAGTTTTCCTTACTTGCTCAAACCAAAAACGCCTATACTATCGTAAGATGCTAAGCAACTTTGCCCCCTACCGAATTTGTACGTAATAGCTATAATATATGTATACCACAGGTTTGAATGAAGTTATATGTAGGTGGCTACTATCATATTTGATAGCCATGGCACCCTGGGAGACATCACTGGCTATCGTATATGATAGCCATGGCAGCCAATGTGTTAAGCTGTATTTACACATGCATATAATGAAAACCGGTATTAATGATTGCTTACATAAATCGTGCTATACTTACTTGTCTAAGACAAATTTCGATGGGGTATTTTCTGTTTCCCAGTTATCATTAACGATAAGAACAAAAAGCCTGAACATAAAATATACAATATTGGGGTGAATGCTATTAAAATCATGCGCAAACAAATCTGAAGAGGCATTTATCCAATTAATTACAACTGGAGTCCTCAGTAAATATGAGTAATCTAAAATATAAAACCGATAATTATTTGACAACTTCGTAAAACTCTCGTACCTTCTTTTGACATATAGGAAATTAAATTATCTAGAGTACTGATATTTGTGTTACATTTTTCTTCACATTCAAAATGTTTCAATACAACTTCAAGTTTTTCTACCAAAGTACTTTGCGCCTCCATAATAATTCAAACTGGAGACGACAGAGACGTTTCACTCCAATCCCTCTTTCCCACCAATATCCAAATGTTTACGTTTCTTTATATGGGTTTAATAAAAATGTTTCACTTAAGGGCAAGTCACATAGAATCCGTGCTTACGTGCGTCCGTTAATTTCAATTGACTGCCAACGCATTGCAGGCATGCATAGCCACATAGAATCCGTGCGTGCGTTGATCTGTCAAAATTGAATGTCAAATAATTTAATGACATTTATTAATTGGTGTTGTGCGTTCAATTAGAAAACATTCTTTACTTGTTAAATAATACTTAAAAAATATGGACGATTTTATTTCAGTAATAATATCTATATTAATATTGTCGCAAGCATTTGAAATGTACAAGATAATAATGGAATTTATTTCTGTAGCACTTTAAACTTTTGTTATAAAGACACGGATGGTCTTTAATTGTTTCAATCAATTTATCTCCAAACTTTTTTTTCACTTTGCCCCAACAAAACATACCTCGCATGTGACACCAAACAGAATAATACTTAAATGTCAGCGGAAGCACGCAAGCGCGGATTCTACGTGACTTGCCCTTTAGGATTATGGGCGCAATGACAGCTAAGATTCAACTGTCTGGTCAACTGTGATGGAAAGTGAGTCGTGAGTCGTGAGGCCGCATGTGATAGTGCTCGCCTCACGGAATTTAAATTGAAAGAGGAGATTGGAAGTGAGTCGTGAGTCGTGAGGCCGCATGTGATAGCCGACGTAGGCTTCTCTGTGCATCATTTTGACATTTCCTTATCTCTTTATTCTTTGTTTTGCGACGTTGCTTGAGATGCGTTTCACACTTCTTTGTGTACTTTCGAAATAAGCGGAGAGTTACGTAATGCTATTTTAAAAATTTGTGAAATGAATGATTTTAAGTGGACAAAACAATTGACGTGTGAGCCCATAAACAAAATGTATCCACCATAGTCTACTGATTCATTTACCTCCGATTCCATCCAAACAAATTCCGCTAAAAACCGTCGAAACTGAACAGCGCACTTCAAGTAAAAGAGAATTGTCAAAATGATGAGCAACACTGCGAAATAAAGAGATGCACATAACAACCACTGCAACTCGGAATGTCAGTTCAAAAGGAAATCAATTGTTTGCCAAGTGGAAAGAGAAGAAGAGGGGTTTGACCGACTTGACAGAACAGATTCTTGAATGCTGTTTTCAGATCAAGTTAGAACAGAAAAGTACAGCCGTATGTCAGTTGACAAAAAATGAAAAACATCTTATTTGTTAGATTATATTAAACATTTTTAGAAAAAAATAATAAAATAAAATAAAATCAAATATACATAATTGCTTTGGGACAGTTGTGGTGGGTACTGATAGCGAAATGAGTGTGATTAGTGACTCGTGAACAGGGTTGTAGACGTATAATAGTTGACGTTTAAACACACTTTTTTACGTGTGTATTATACATCTGAAAAATATTGCTGGTGTATAAAAGTATATAAAAGCATTTTATACCTATAAAATTGAAAAAAATGTATAAAAGTCAAAGAAATCAGGAGAAAAATATGTATTAAAGTCAAAGGATCCTAAAAATAAGTATTTGGGAAATAAAACAAAATTGATTTTTGATTTTTAATACAGCTCTGATTTATGCGAGTCGTTTATTTTAAGTGAATAGTTAAGGTTAAGTAACATTTTGGACTTGTTGAAATCGAAACGATTTCTTAAATCACTGTGGATCATACACCAATTGGAAAACACCCTTTCCAATTGTGCTATTATTATATGTACTTATATACACTTTTAGATACTTCTTTAGTGCGTGTTCACATTGGTAGAAGCGCACCAAATTGCTTGAAAGAGAGGGAACGATTTTTAGTAAGTGGAAACGAGAAGGATTGCTTGCACCGAAAATCCATCTTCAATTTGGATTTTCGGGTGAAGCAAACCGTTCCATTCTTAATTCATTCCATTTTTGACAGTTTTTCTTCATTCTTGGACAAACTGTTGGACAGAGAAGTCGAATTAGCTTACGAAGATGCAAGAACAATGCAGCACTACATGAAAACATTGTTGCTGCAAAAGCCACCATAAACTCCTCTTCCATTTAAATGCAATATTATATCCCAATATTATTATCGCGTTTAACTAGGTTCACTCTTTCTGCTGATAATAAAATGAAACTGAATGCAAATGACCCGATTCATGCGTTCCACTTGTCAAAAATTCAAGTGTGCTTCCACCAATGTGAACACTATTTGCCTTCTTGCGCTTGTCCTTCTTGCGCCAATGTGAACACGCACTTAGCCTTTTATACAATTTTATACACTTTTATACCCTTTTATACATTTAAATACAGTTTTAATACATTTTAATACAAATACAAAAATTTATATAAACCACAAGTGTGACATTTAAGCAACCCTGCTCCTGAACAACAGATTCCAGGGATGATATGGATGTTTTACCGAGGACTGTGTCTTTTTCTATTGACAGCTCGGAATATCCTCATTTTCGGACAGACATTTTTCTCACTGAACACGAAAAAGAGTACATTTCCGTTCGGAACATTCCAGAACAGCCTCGTTGACCACAGCTTCTGGCAACTGCAAAAACAAATGACATTAACATTTTCCAACAAGCAACTAGGCTTGAAGTATTTCAAAGTTATTTCGTCAGATAGTCCGAAATGATCAGAGACCAGAATGAGACCTACCACTTTAAATGGCTACCGACGTTTGCCTGCAAGCTGTGGCAAGCACGTTGGTACCCGGTGTTTGTCAAAATTATGTCAATAATCACGCACATTAGGTGTTTTTTTATTATGCCATCCAGAACTTATCCGGAACATGATTTACATGCATTACAATAACAACAAGTGATCCAGCTCTTGATTTGGATCAATTTCAAGATCCATTTTCAAGCTTACACTATTCCCACTGGTTTCGCACTCAAATTAGAAACATCTTTACCTGATGAACATATAAAATTGTGGCCAGGATTTGGTTGAACAATTTTACCTCCCGTATAAAGTAATTGTACTCATAATGCTATAAAATGTGTGTATTAACTTATGTACATTTCGAAAACTCTTGAGTGAATTGGGGAAATATTACCCCCAATTGGTGCATATCGATAAAATGTATTATCATCAGCACTTAAATCGATCAAAATCATATTTTCATGAAAAAAAAAATTTCTCTTTGATATGGCAGTTCCGCAATTATATTTTGTTTTCAATTGTTTGATCTTTGACAGAACTGAACAAGACGAATTGTCAAACTGGCTATTCGTTGATCTGTAGTGTTTTATTTAGTCTGTTAAATGAGGCTGTTCTGAACTGTTCCGGACAGAAAAGTACACGTTTTGCTGTTCAGTGAGAAAAATGTTTGTCCGAAAATGTTCTGCTTGGTGTTCAGTGACGGTGTTGCGGACACTTCAGAACACGATTTTCTGCACCTACTCTGGAGTCAGAACAGATTCGTGAAAAGTGTCAAAAGCAGCTGTCAGCTAAAGTTGACGCTGAAACATACATATCATCACTGAAAAAGTTGTTGACGAGTAACTAATCACAGTAATTTCACTATCAGTTCCCACCACAACTCTTCCAAAGCATTTTTATGTGAATTCACTTTAGTTTATTACATATTTAATTCTAAAACATGTTTATTACAATCTGACATATAAGATATTTTCCGCTTTTTGACAACTAACATACGGCTGTACTTTTCTGTTCTAACTTAATCTGACAGTTTTCACGAATCTGTGCTGTCCTGTTCTGTTCTGATCTTTTCGTCATTGAACACAGCTATTATGTCCCATGATCCAGTTCGGATCATGTACCATAATAAAATACACCTCATGTTATAACTCCAAGAGTGTGTGTAACGGGAGTACACTGCGGTAAAATGAAATGAGGTCATACTTATTTACGGATAGAGCTTGTTTTGTGGCTACGAACCTAGACCTCATTCAAAATTTCAGAATGTCGCGGGGAAAGACGTACGAAAAACGTAGTTCTCATTCCGGTCTCTGGATATGACACGGCGAATGTTTGGTACGTGCATATTTGTATTTCAATGGGCAAGCGAACACGAGAGTATTTCTACCGTGAAAAACTGATTTTATCGGAGGGGAAGCTGAAGTATGCAGTATGAAGCGGAGTAAAATCTTCTACCACGTATCGAGTGATAGAACAGGTTAGAAACACAATCCTTTATTTTTCAAGGCTACGTTTTTTGGCTGGTGTTGCATTCCAATAGCGGCGTTCACATTAGCATTTATCTATACGATTTGTTTGACAACCAAATAATGCCTAGCGTTCATTTGATACACCTTGCTTGGCAGACTTCATTTCCGATAAAAAGATTCTTGCCCTTGTTACAGTAGGTGTTTTTTATTATGCCATCCAGATCTTATCCGGATCATGATTTACATGCAATGAATATTCAGGTGTGTTGCTTTCTTCACTGTCCGTGTCATTTTCTTGTAACCAATATAATACAAATATTAACTATTTAAATTCAACAAATAAACGCAATTTACCTCAATAGCAGCTGCTTTCATCTTCAATTTGTTTGTTTATCTTGTTTTCAAATGTCAGATCTTTGACTGGACTGAACAAGGCGAAATGTCAAGCTGGCTATTCGTTAATCTGTAGTGTTTTATTATGTCCCATGATCCTGAGTGGATAATGTGGCATTATAAAATACACCTAGTAGGTGTTTTTTATTATGCCATCCAGATCCTATCCGGATCATGGTTAACATGTATTACAATAACAACTCGTGATCCAGCTCTTGATCTGGATCAATTTCAAGATCCGAGTTTGAGTGGAAGTGAGTTTACACTATTTCCCACTGGTTTCGCATTCAAATTAAGACAATCATTAGGTGTTTTTTATTATGCCACATGATCCACTCAGGATCACGAGACATAATAAAACACTACAGATCAACGAATAGCCAGCTTGACATTTCGCCTCGTTCAGTCCTGTCTGACATTTGAAAACAAAATAAACAAACAAATTGGAGATGGAAGCAGCTGCTATTGAGGTAAATTGCGTTTATTTGTTGAATTTAAAAGGTTAATATTTGTATTACAGTGGTTATTGGAAAGTGACACGGACAGTGAAGAAAGCAGCGCACCTGAATATTCATTGCTGCATGAAGAAGTAACAGATTTCTCGGTCGAAATTTAAATTAATATACATGTTTACCTTTTTTTGTCCACCTGCTCCATTTCCACTTCACAATAAAAACAATCTTTGAAATTTAAGTGTGGAATTGCCATATCAAAGAAAATGTTTCTTTTCATACAAATTTGATACGATCGATTTAAATGCTGATGATAATAATTTTTATCGATATACACCAATCGGGGGTAATATTTCCCCAATAGACTCAAGAGTTTTAGAAATGTAAGATAATACACATATTATAGCATTTTGAGTACAATTACTCGATACGGAAGCGAAAACTGCTTAACCAAACCCGTGCCACAATTTTATATGTTCCATTCAAAAAATGAATGGATGGTGACATCCACGGAGAACTTCTCGAATGACTCTGAAGTTACTACAGCACCGACTTTGGAGATGATTTGGAGAGAAATATTGCAGATGAAGGAATTGCAGAAACACCAAATAGAGGCTCTTCTCAACAAAAATAAAGCTTATGAAGAGAGAATTACAGTATTGGAGAGCACCGTAAATCGCCTAGAACAACAACTCCCAGGTAACACAATTGAAGTTTTCAACGCTCCTCACACTCCCAACATATCTGAAACCGATATTGCTCTCAAAGTTCTGCGTGATGGTTTGCATGTTGATGTTAATGAAGGAGACATTGACTTCTGTCACATGAAAAAAATAACAACGAAACCAATAAGCGGCTTAACAAAAAATATAAATATTCTCAAAGTGAAACTTGTCTCACGCTCTTGCAAAGAGCGTATATTGAAGGCGAAAAAGGAGAACAAAACAGAACTGATGACAACAATTATAAACAAGAGTGCTACGTCGCAGAGTATGTATGTTAACGAAAGCAGATCGTATCACACACGACAACTGATGAGGGCAGCCAAGGAAATTAAAAACTCTAAAGGTTACAAATATTTATGGTCTAGGAATTGCTCGGTTTATTTGCGAATGAAGGAAGGTGATAATTCAATTAAAATAAATACCATTGCTGATTTGTAAATAGCTCTATCCCTCCCTCCCCTCATCGCACAAACTGCACCTCTTCCTCGACGGTCAATGACTTTCATGTATTTTGTTTACATCAAAATATTCGTAGTTTAAGGAAAAACTTCCATTCTCTGTTAGCACATATCGAGTCTCTAGCGAAATTACCCATAATTGTTGCTTTAAGCGAAATTTGGATTTATCATGATGAACTAGATTTGTATAATATTCCAGGTTATTCACTTTATGCAAAATGTAATGACACTTACGTAGCTGGTGGTGTTGCAGTGTATGTCAGAAATTACCCCTTCGCTCTTCGGGCGCCTTGTCGCGGCGGAGGGGCTTAAGAGGTCAATGACCTCGAACTAAGACCCGGAGAACCCCGAGTTAGTCATGAATGAATGGACAACCAGATGGATGGAAGTACTCCAGGTGGCACCCGCAATAGCGGAAATCCACCCGCGATCTCCCTGATCGCGGCCGGGGCAAGGATTCTGGAGGCCCCACCAGTCATTCTTAACTCTCCGGCAGCCCGGAACGACACCGACTCCTGCGGCTCATTGTCCGACCACTTGGTTGGACTGAGCGTGAGCGGTGCAACCGACAGAGGCGACACCGACGATGGTGCGGCACGGGAAACCGCCAAGGTTGAACGAGCCCCAGAATTGGGACGTGCTGTAGATTGCACTGCTAAGTGCCCAAAAAGAAGGAGGAAGAGGCGTGCCCGAAAATCGTGCAAAGAGGCTGGCACAGCCGAAGGCACGAAGATTGAGGGCGAACCTTTGGGAAAGGCAGGTAAGAGGATCAGATCGGCGGAGGTATCTCCTACCGAAGCCCATCCGACCCTCTCACCTGCAGATCCCGCACTTCTTGCCGGCGCGCAGCGCAGAAAACGTCGGCGGCTAGTAAAGGCCGCTGCTGGAGGCACAAGCATGCCAGCACTTTCGGCATGCGCCTCAAACACTCCTCCTCTTATTGGTGACGGTCAAACTCCTAATAAGAGCGTGCCAAGTTCCAAAACTGACGGAGCTGAAGATGTTCAGGGTCCTGTCATGGCCGGTGCCACCTCGGAAAAAGGTGATGATGCTGGCAGACAGACTCTGATCGCAGAAGGCGAAGCGGTCTTGGATCACAACAACCCTCAGGCTGGCAAAGCTGTTCGAAAGCGGCGTCGGAAGGGAGCAGGAGCTCGAACCGAAAAAGGTAAGAGCGCTTGCAAACGGAAGATGGCCGCCGGGGACAATCTTGCTGAGGAGAGAGAAAGTGATGTCTCCTCCTCTGATATGGCGGCGGGAAATCGGAGTCCAAAGGCAGATGCGGCGATCAATAAAGATCAAAGCAAAAACCTGAAGACGGAGAGGACCAAAGGCTGCTCATCGGAGGCGGGCACTTCACGCAAAAAAACCCCTTCCTCTGGAAAGGCAACACAAATGACCGTAAAGAGTCGAGACAAGCACCTCTCCTACAAAGAGGCAGCCATCTCCTCCGAAAAGGTCAGAATAGGGAAGGCTGGCAGTGACAGCAGGATGACCAGCGCAGATTGCCAACACTGCGAGGATCATCTACTGGAGCTAGCTTCAGCAACAGGCTTCTGTATTCAAGCGGAGAGGTCTGCTTTGATGAATGGTACCTTCGTGGTGAGCTGTTCCTCTCAGCAGACATCTGCCTGGATCAGGAGCATGGTGCCGAAAATCCCCCCCTGGGAACTAGCACTTATCAAGTAGTTAGTCTCCCGAAACTAACGCGCGCCATCTGTTGGATTCCGGGAAAACCCGGAAACAAGCTGAAAGTGCTGACGCGACTTCGTGCGCAGAACCCGGGACTCGACACGAGGGCCTGGACTGTCTATTCCTACAAGGAGAAAAAAAACTCTCTGAAAAAAGAGGGCTTCACTCTGGTAGTGGGAATGGACAATGGCTCTGTTGAGGCACTGAAAACCGCGTACGACTCACGTCCCTACTTCGGCCTTGGTAGGATTGTATTCCATTTTGATGTCAAGTAGTCGAAGGATGGAACGTGTTCCCCAGTATGAATCCATGATTTTTACTCAGATCAACCTACAGCATTGCAAGGCTGCTACCGCTCTTCTAAGTAGCAGAATTGCATGCAGTAGTACAAATCATCACATTGTATCCATTCAAGAACCAAGGGTGTGGAACAAACGCCTGTGTGGTCTTGGTGGCATACGTGATGCTACAATCCTTTATGATGAGTAATCCGAAAGGCCCAGGGTCTGCCTCATCATATCGAATACGCATCGGCAACCAAACTTGGTCAATTATGTGGTCAAGATCTGGTAGCTGCGAAAGTGAGCTACAAGGCGCACGGAGAAATTGAACACTTCGTCGCGGCGTCTGCTTACTTCCCCTACGACTCGGTACTACCCCCGCCACCTAAGGCGGTTTCCGGACTCGTAGAGTACTGTGAAGCCAGAAGGATTGGACTCATCATCTGTTGCGATGCTAACGCTCAAAACACAGTTTGGGGCAGCAGCAAATGCAACCGGAGAGGATACCATCTTTTAAACTTCATTCTTTCGTCTGACCTTTTCATCAACAATGTTGGCTCTCAACCAACCTTTGTGACGGCGAGACGACAGGAAGTGATTGACCTAACCCTATCTAACAGGCATGCGAAGGCCATCACTAACTGGAGAGTCTCACCAGATGTTACGCTGTCAGACCATAGATACATCGAATTCCAATTGAAGTGCGGGATCTCCCCCTCGCAGCCCAAGCGGAATCCGAGAAAAACAGACTGGGTGCGATTTAGGGAGGAGCTTGAGAAATCCACTCAAGCCCCGCCTAAACTCAAAACTAATCAATCGGTGGAGGATGCAGTTCATAACCTGAACAGCGCCATCACCAAATGTTTTGAACTCGCATGTCCTGTCAAAAAACCTCCCAACAGGATGCCGGTTCCCTGGTGGAATGCTGAGCTCCAACGGCTTCGTAGGGAAGCCAGAAGTCTTCTGAACAGATCGCTTAAATCGAACTCGGAAGATGACTGGAATAAATATCGATCGAAGCAGAAGGAATATAAGAAGCTTATTCGAAAATCGAAGAATGATTACTATAAGTCCTTCTGCGAGGAGATCAAATCCCTGAGCGCGACTAGCAAGTTGGTTAAAGTCCTCAAACGAGGAAAATCGACAAGGCTGGAAAGTCTGATGGTACCTTTACCGAGTCTAAAGCAGAAACTCTTAGTTTACTGTTTCAGACCCATTTTCCGGGAAATCAGACTGTCATCGGCTCGTTGCACACTGCCTCATTGGATACTGCGGCTGTAGCGATGAAAACAACTCGGCGTAGCTGGTATGTTGCGTCACGCGTGGCAACTACTGAGGCCATTGAATTTGCTGTGGCACCCTTCGATGGCTTTAAGTCGCCGGGCACTGATGGGATATACCCCGTTATGCTGCAAAAAGGTATAAGACAGCTGCTTCCTACACTGAAAAGAATTTTCACTGCTAGCCTGGCACTTGCCTACATACCTATCCCTTGGCGCGCGGTGAAAGTGGTCTTTATTCCCAAAATAGGGAAAGAGGATTACTCACTAGCCAAGAGTTTCAGACCAATAAGTCTAACATCATTCCTGCTGAAAAGCATGGAAAGACTAGTAGAGTTGCACGTGCGCAAAGTTGCCCTTCGAATGCATCCTCTGTCGGACATGCAACATGCTTATCAGCGCGGAAAATCCTGCGAGACTGCGCTTCAAAACCTAGTTGGGAGAATTGAATGCGCTCTCGAAAGGAAAGAGTACGTACTAGGCATTTTTGTCGACATTGGGGGAGCTTTTGATAACGCCACTTTTGACAGTATGTGTAATGCTGCTAGACGGCATGGCGTAGATGAAGCACTGGTTTTGTGGATCAAAGCAATGCTCGTGCACAGGACACTGATCGCTGATGCAGGCCTCGAACATTGTGTCAAGTCTGGAGTAAACAGGGGCTGCCCGCAAGGTGGCGTCTTGTCTCCGCTGTTATGGTGCATGGTGGTCGACTCTCTGCTAGATGCTCTCAATGCCTCTGGAATCTATGCCCAGGCCTATGCGGATGATGTTGCTGTTCTCTCTGTCGGCTCATGTTTAGCGAATGTCTGTCTCAAAGCGCAGGCGGCGCTAAACGTGATCTAAGACTGGTGCACGAGAAATGGGCTGTCGGTTAATCCTCTTAAGACCGATGTCGTTCTCTTCACGAGAAGGAAGAAAACAACTGGCATTACTCAGCTGGTGCTTAAAGGCATTCCCATCCCTATATCCAAGGAAGCTAAGTATCTGGGAGTCATTCCAGATAACAAACTTCTCTGGTCAAAACATGTTGAGTCCAAAACCACCAAAGCGCTGTCAGCTTTCTGGCAATGCAAAGGTGCCTTTGGCAAAACATGGGGCTTATCGCCGAAAAAGGTCCTTTGGATCTACACGGCAATGGTAAGACCGATAATCTCATATGCATCGGTTGTTTGGTGGAGCAGGCTGACACGAAAACACTCACCAAACTCCAAAGAGCGGTCTGCCTCAGTTGCTGGGGCTTTCCCCACACCGGGAGCTGCTTTAGATGCTATGATGAACCTTCCACCCCTTGACATATATATCAGAGGGTGTGCACTGAAAACTATTTCTCGCCTAAAGAGGAATGGTCTTTGGTACAACTCGCAGTGGAGTGAAAGTGTACTTGAGATAGAAATATCCTACAACCACTGTCTCATGGATATGCCCTCTGACGCAATGACACCTGCCATCCTACTGCGCTGTAACTACACAGTCACATTTCCTTGGCGTCAGGACTGACTTTGGCCAGACACTGAACCTGGAATAGAATGTCTTCGCATCTTCACAGATGGCTCCAGGACTGATCAGGGATCCGGCGCCGGAGTTTTCTTCGAGCGCGAAAACATTCAACTGCACTTCTCGTTAGGAAAATATGCGTCTGTCTTCCAGGCGGAGATTTACGCAATCCTAATGGCCATGCACTATGTTGTGAAACACAGATGGAGGGGAAAGAGCATATGTGTCTGCAGTGACACCCAAGCTGCACTCAAAGCTGTATCCAATCCTCTGTCCAACTCCAAACTAGTGCATAAACTCAAGACCTTTTTGAACAAAGTCGGAAGACTTAATTCACTTAGGCTTGTATGGGTTCCAGGTCACTCTGGAATCCCAGGAAACGAGATCTCCGATGAACTCGCTAGAAAAGGCTCAGAGGAGAGTTTCTCAGGGCCTGAACCCGCCTTAGGTCTACCAGCTTCAGCGGTTAAATCTGCCATCAATGACTGGGTCTTTAACGTACACAGTCGCAGATGGAGGGAATATCCAGGATGCAGGATGACTAAGCGCGTACGCCCTGACGTCTGTAAAAAGTCCGGGGTGGTAGTGGTGCAATGGTAATCATCACCGACTGTTAAGCGGAAGGTCTGTAGTTCAAGTCTGACCATAGCCAAGAAAAATTCCTATACGGAAAAAACCCATGCAACAACACCAGTTGTGAATGAGAGATGATCAAAAAATGCTGACGAAGGCATAACACTCGCAGTATAAGATCACTTCAAAATTCATACTCTGCGTGTGCATTTCCAATAAAAGATCTTAATGGCATGGAATAAAGTTACTGTAAAACTACAATCAACGCGACAAATTCAGTCGAATCTCTCGAATCCCAAGACAACCACCCCCGGAGAGTAGTGAACGAACATCTTCGACACAAACCATCTGCACCCCGTCCAGGTTGTGTGACAAACATCAAAAGAGCGTAACTCTTGAACCTGCACGAATTATAAAAAAAAAAAAAAAAAAAAAAAAAAAAAACATTCTTCTTATCCTTAAGGAGAAATGACTGCAGAAGGCTAACGGGCGTCATTACGGGCCATTACACTTTTGCCAGGTATCTCTACGTGCTTGGCATCAGTGAGACGCCTACCTGTGCTGCTTGTTGCGAGGAGGATGACACAGCGGAACACTTTCTCTGCGACTGTCCCGCCTTCGCTCGTGCACGGTGGCGCGCCCTTGGGGCCGACGTGGTGGGTGCCGAATCTCTTAGCTCAACATCACTGAAGCCCCTCCTCACTTTTCTCCGGACAACGGGGAAAATACAATAAAGACAAGGTGTCTGTCTAGTAGTACAATGGACCAGTACTTGTGTCTGAGTGCTCCAGCAGATAGTAGAAGCCTCCAACAAAGAAAAAAAAAAAAAAATGCATCTGGTTTTAGAGGAGCTGTACTAGAATGGTTTTATTCTTATCTTAAAGACAGGAAGCAAAGAGTAAAAATCAATGGGGTTTTCAGCATTTCTCTTACTATTAAGAATGGCGTCCCTCAGGGTTCCGTTCTTGGTCCTCTGTTGTTTTTAATTTTTATAAATTCACTCTTTCAACAATCTTTTAATGGTCAACCCAGCGCATTTGCAGATGATATAGCCTTCACATATCAAGAATTGAATTCAATTGTGTTGCCAGTATAAATGAAGATGTATATAAGCTAAGACAGTGGTTTACTTTACACCGGTTAGTAGTCAGCAACAAAACCAAACTAATGTCTTTTAAAATGATAGGCAATGATCATATTGATCCTAACATGGTATTTCACTCACATGACTGCAGAAAGTTTAGTTTACCAGCTCATAGTTGTGGTATGACTAACTATAATTATGAACATCCATGCTCAGATAAGTGTTTTGTAATTGAATCTGTTAGTGATTTGGGTGTTTTAATTGATTCAAACTTGAATTGGAAAGCTCATATACAAGCTACCAAAACGAATATGATGCTGGTAATACGAAAATTGCATCACTTAAAACCATACTGTTCTTAGCAAATACTTTCTATGATATATTATGCACTGACAAACTCTAAACTGCAATATGGTATTACAAGTTGGGGAAGGGCTTATGATAACACTTTTAATCCTCTATTTAAAACTCAAAAGTGTTTAATTAGAATAATTTGCGGTAAAAATCGCTTAACTCATTGTTGGCCGTTATTCAAAGACTTGCACATTCTTCCTTTAAGACATATTTATATCTTTAAAGTTCTCAGGGAATTTTTCAAGCGCAGTGGCAACATTTTAAATAGGACATCTAATTATTACTGCTTACGTGTCAATAATCAAGCTTTGGTAAATATTCCTATCGCACATAAAACCAAATGTTCGATAATAAGGGACAAAATTGTACAAAATCACGACAACACAGTTTATTATTTTGAGTCCACTCTGACCGATAGTTCACTTAAGACTAATGTGACAAATATTAATTTTTAGCAACGGAACTCGAGTGCTCACGAATAAAATCAAATTCGTAAACACTCGAATTTCACAAATGAATTGAATTCGAGTGTGGAAACAGACAGTACCGTCGCTCGGAATCTGATATTCGTGAGCGACCTAGTAATGACCGTTCGCACACTTACAATTAGTGTCAACGCAGTAGAATGCGTGAGAATATAAATCTTAACACACTCCCCTCCTTAGAGGGTTCTTAGCCTCTAACTTAAAACAAAACCCTTTATTATTGTTATCTTGGGCTAAATACTCTTTGAATGAAGGTTAAACGAACGTGTTAACGAAAGACACTAATGTATTAACAATCATAGCAATAAGAAAAGAGAGAGAGAAAAAAAATGAAAATAGTGACCTAGACATTCACTTGAAAACGAGAGGATCTGGGAGCCGGCTTAGGCTTCCGTCGTCGATGACAGAAATATATGACCACCGCCCCAATCATGCCAGCCAGTAATAGATAGCCTAATCCGTAGTGATGATAGTCATGCCAGTTAATTTTTTCCGGTAGTTCCTCGGACTGCTGTATTACTGTGTTGATTTGATCCTTTAATTTTACAAATTCCACTTCATCAATGTCATGTATCTGCGGGAGGTCACTGGTACTTGGTTTTGAAGGCTTTAGGATCCAAGTGCTTATGTTGGTGTATGGAATGAATGAGTTTTTGATGGTGACAGTATTATTGTACTCCAATATTCCCCTGATAGACATGGTTGGCATTTTGAGCATACAAGGTTCCTTAAATTCAAGCAAGCCATTTCCGACCACGTTTCCGTGATTTCGTTGCATATTAGATGGCCTGTTACCTGAGATCTTGTAGAGAATATCCACCGATTAGAACCCTTCAATGCCTTCCAGTAATCTCCATCGGGGATTTTTTTTAACGTGCACTCGTGAAGGGCATTGTTCTTATGATTCAACAGTGCTATTTCGCAGCTGCTCGTGGCAGCTTGTTTGGTGTAAGTGGGATGTACTTTTTTACAGAGAAAATGTTGCGACGATAATTCCCTGCACAAACTTAATTCGAATTCGGAGAGCAAAAAGAATTCATCCCTTGTTGGTGAAATAGCCAGCAATTCTGAAGACGTTTCCACTAGATAACTATACGACTGTTGTAGAATGGGAATAGGAAGTAGATTAAACAATTGAAATTCCGCGCTATCGGCAAGTGGGAGCCGCATTTCAAAAACAACCGCCTCTTTCAAAACTCGTCCCTTCACCGAGGCCATTTTGTACAGGTCCATTGTTGATCCCTTGGCTGGTGTTAGTGTAGGCGGTAGATGTGCCTTTTTTAGCATGATCTGTTCGGTAAGTTGGTGAGGTGTTATTATTTGAGGATTAATCCTTGCATGATTCAAATCTAAAAGTACATCTAAGAGTAGTTCTTGAATCTTTTCGAGATTTGAAATTGCCAGGATCAAGTATGAAGTTAGAGAGGCGATATTTTGTTTCACATCATTTTCCACCTGTTTTTCTTGAAATACGTTTGCGATTTTGGCCAATTTGAATTACACTACGCTTTAGAAGATTTGACGTAGAATCGGCGATGGAACTTTGTTTTTGGATGAGTTCCATCAGATGCTGCTGGTTTTGCTTGACCTTGTATATTTGACTCTCAATATGCTTGGCATCATCCTGATCAAGAACCCCGAATAGGCTATTAGCCACTTTTCCCACAATATCCAGAGGGGATCTTACTACTCGAGTCCTTTCCTGACCTCCCATATTGTAGTTGTACAGAATCTCGTTGTTGTGATTTATGGCTGTGAACCTGTGTGTTATTGCATCGATCGTTGGTTTGCAATTTACCTTGTGAATGTTTTCCTGCGCACAAAATTCTTCTATTCGCTGAAGACACGACTCAATTTCATGCAATTCCAAGAAATAGGCTGTAAGGTTATAATATACGTATATATTCCAGTAGCTATTAATAGTTTGTATTTTTCCAATGTCTTCGAAATATATACCAACCGCTTCATCTAGTGGATTTATCTTTACTCGGTCTGTTTTTTGAGCTATTGAGGAAGGGAAGCTTAAACACACCATGAGAGCAATCGACAACAGTGATGTTACAAATTTTTTGCGTTTACCGTATTCGTCTCTGTTGGTATAGGTAGCGGGCACAGGTTGTGTATTGCTCGTTTAAAGATGCCGTTTTGCGTTTTGACGGTGGCCACCCGAATTAAATCATCATTACCCTTTATAACCTCCTCTATACGTCCTAGTTTCCATTTCATAGGCGGAACATTTGCTTCCTTGAGTACCACCAATGTTCCAGGCACCAAATATTGTGATGGCTGGGTCCATTTCGATCTTTGTTGTAGGAGATGTAAGTATTCACATGACCATCTTTTCCAGAAATGCTGTTGGATGTGTTGTATTTGACGGAATTTTTTAACACTGTTAATGTTGCTGTCCAAAACGTTTGGCTCGGGCAATGTTGTAAGTGGTTCTCCGATTAGGAAATGCCGAGGTGTCAATGCCTCTAAGTCATTTGGATCAGATGTGATTGGCGTGAGAGGGCGTGAATTTAAAATCGCTTCTGTTTGTATAACCACTGTTAGCAACTCCTCGTATGTCAATGATGTTTGACGAAGAAAGCGTATTAACAGACTCTTTGCGGACTTAACTGCAGCCTCCCAAAGTATACCATTTTCCAAACACATACGATTGATAACCGTTTGGTGGTTTTCGGATTCAAACGCTTTTTTTAAGTCTATAAGTTCGGCTTTTGCGCCCACAAAATTGGTGGCGTTGTCACAAAATATGGTATGGCATATACCTCTTCTACCGACAAATCTTTTCAAAGCGTGGATAAATGCCTCCGCAGAGAGATCGCCCACCACTTCTATGTGAACTGCCTTTGTCGAAAAGCATACAAACATCGCTAGGTATGACTTTGTAGGAGTCTTACCTCTGACCTTATAGTGCGATTTTATAGGACCACATAAATCCACTCCACAGTAATAACAGGGGCGAGAGGGAGGGACTCTCTCCTTCGGCAAGTTGCCCATCATTTGTGCGACAGGCCTGGGATTTTAACGAAAGCATTTTATGCAACTGGAGGCTATTTGTCGCGCCATTCTTCCTACACTTAGAATCCAATATTTCTGCCTTGAAATTGGAATCAACGCTCGAGGTGCTGCGTGCATGTGTGATTGATGCAAATATGCTAGAAGCAGTTTTGTTATGCAATTATTTTTCGGTAGCAAGATCTGATGTTTGGCATCAACTACAATAGATGAATTTTTTAACCTTCCACCCACTCTAATTAGTTTAGTTTTTTCATCGAAGAATGGCGACAACGACGCTATGTTGGAACCTTTATGCACATTTGCATTCCTCTGTTAACTGTTCTATATTTCTCAGTGACTTGTTCTTTCTGCAATTACTATAAAATCGAAAACAGTATGCAAATATCTTTTGTAATGTAAAAAAGGAATTTTTATGATTAACTTCTTCAACCAATATTTCGTTGCTAACTGTTGTCGCTGCTAAAACGGACTTCTTCTTACGACGTTCTGGAACATCTTCTAACATGCTGCATTGCTTCCCATAAACTCTCATCTTCGGAAAGAAAGTCAGGACCATTGAACCAGGCGGGCGTTTTAAGAAGCGTTTGTAATCCCATCCCTCTAGAGACCATATCAGCCGGATTGACGCTTCCCTTTATGTAGTTCCATTGTTGTATATCCGTGTTTGCTTGGATTTTAGCCACCCTATTTGCGACGTAGGTCTCCCATGTGTAAGAAGGTGATCTAATCCATGCTAGTACTGTCGTGAAGTCGGTGTAATAACGCACTTTGTTTATTTTAACAGTTAGCAATTGCAGTAGTCTTGTTAACAGTTCCACCATGAGCACAGCGCCCTGCAATTCCAATCGTGCTATGGATGTTGCTTAGAGGGGCCCACTTCTCGACTTCGAACATAGCAATTGTGAGTAGATGCATCCACTGTCATCAACAGATCTAAGATATACGCATGCCCCAAAGGCACTCAGGCTACTGTCCGAAAATGCGTGCAGTTCAATATCGCTGCAAGGACGGGAAGCATATCGTGGGATGCTTAGCTCGTTCAACGTGGAGAATTCTTTCAGGTACTTATGCCATTTATTAGCTTGCTCTTCCGGAAGTTGATCATCCCAGGATAACTTTGTTTTCCAAAGTTCTTGCAGAAAAAGCTTCCCGAGGACTATTGCAGGTCCAAGTAATCCCAACGGATCAAATAATGGGCAAGATCGGCGAGTACAGTTCGTTTGCACACAGGTCCGTACACTCTCTCATAATCAAACTTAAACTTAAATGCATCGGAGGACGGGTCCCAAATTAGTCCCAACGTTTTAATCACTTCGGATTGATGAAACCCAACAAGTTGTTCTTTATGTTCTTCCGGGATTTTTTCTAGTATTCTGGGGTGGTTGGCGCAAAACTTTCTTAACTCGAAGCCTCCCAGTTTCAAAAGATGTCGGATTTCAGTCAACAATTTTTCGGCATCTTCTACACTCTCTGCGCCCGTAAGGCAATCATCCACGTAAAAACACGATTTTAATGCCTCGGCAGCACGGGAGTATTCACCTTTGTTATCATCTGCCAACTTCATCAAACATTTCGTAGCTAGATATGATGCGGATGCTGTGCCATACGTTACAGTGTTAAGCTGATATGTTTGCAATGGGTGGTCATGTTGTGATCTCCACAAGATTAATTGCATCCTTCTATCCTTAGAATCTACTAATATTTGTCGGTACATCTTGCTTATGTCTCCAGTAAAAACATACCTATGTGATCGAAAGTTAGTTATAATGGAAAATAGATCTGGTTGGACTGTTGGACCAACCATTAATAAATCATTGAGCGAGTGCCCGGAAGTGCTTTTGGCAGATGCATCAAACACCACTCGAAGCTTGGTGGACGAGGTTTCTGGCTTGACAATACAATGATGAGGGATAAAGTAGTGTGTTTTTGGAATTTCTTCGGCAGATACTGGGCTCATATGACCCATAGATTCGTACTCATCCATGAACCTTACATATGATTCTTTCAATAGCGCATTTTTTTCCAATCTTTTCTCTAAGGAGAAGAATCGCCTTTTTGCTGACTCCCATGATTCCCCAAGTAGGAGATCTGGTTCACGTTTGAAAGGCAATATTACTGAAAACCGTCCACCTGGTAAGATCTTAGTATGCGTTGTGAAATGTCTCTCGCATTGGTGTTCCTCTTCACTAAGGACATTAGTGGGGTTGTCATGCGTTTCCGTCTCCCAGAACTTGCTCACTAATCTGTCCAGTGATGCAAATGAGGGCCTTGTCGCTAGGTGACAATGAGCTGGGGTATTTGTCGGTGAAGCACTTCCAGCCACAATCCAACCCAATTTCGTGTTGCGTAGGACTGGTAGATTATTTGATATTTGGATATCGCCTGGTATGAACAAGTCGAAAAATACTTCTGCTCCCAAGAGCATATCAATGCGTTGGGCCTTGAAACACATGGGATCCGCAAGTTGCACATGCGGCGGTAAATTCCAATGCATTATGTCTATTTCTTGAGTAGGTTGGTATTCACTGATACGAGGCATGATGCTTGCCTCAATTATTGACCTATATGATGAGGTCCTGGATTCAATTGTCACACTAGTGACGTATTCAGCCTTGCATTCCCTACCTCCTATACTACTGATTGGTATATCCATTCGACGCTTCCTATGGCCTAACTCGTGAGCAAACCTTGTCGTTATGAAATTTAGTTGTGAGCCAGAATCTAATAGGGCACGGCAAGGAGTACGGGACCCACACGCAGAAATGACATTGACGATTGCTGTGGCGAGATAAACTTCACGGTTTCTCGGCTGGCGACCTATTGCTGCATTGGCAGAATAGCTCGACGACTGACTTGCATAAACCTTAACATTATTAGGCTTACCAGGCTGATGTTCTTGGTCATCCTTTTTGTTGAGTTGATGTTGCCGCATCTGACTTGACTCTTTAACTTGTTGATGATGACTTGCTTGCTGAGTGAGTTCTTGCTGTCGGTTGGATTTTGTCTTCTGATGATGCTGCTTTTGATGAAGAAGTGTGTTATGTTTGCTGCCACAATTTTGGATTCCTCGGGACTGGCATGATTGGGAGAAGTGGCCCGGTTTCAGGCAGTTCCTGCATAGCTCTAGTCGTCGCACCGCCCTTTCACGATCTTCACCTGAAAGATTAAGAAAGTTTGAGCAACTGAAAATCTTGTGCTTACCTGAGTTGCACATGTAGCAATTGATGCAATCTGGGCGTGTTGCAACAGTGGCCATCTTTCTGCCCTCGCCTGGTCTACTGATGGGCTCCAGGATTTGGAATCTGAGCTCTACGAATTTTAGGAACTCTCCTAGGGAGGGGCTGCTCCTTGGGTCACTTAGAGACTGTTCGAAGAACATTCTGCTGTCTTTGTCCATTCTCTGCAGTGAACCACCAGTGGGTCCAACTGCTGACGTTGAAACCCAAACTAGTAATCGCCTGCATACTTTCCTTTATGGTGTCGTGTAACTTTCTGAGGCTAGCTGCGGTTCCAGTTGTTATAGGTTGCGAAAGAAGCCGGTTAAGTTGAGCAGTAAGCAACAGCCTGTTATTATCGTATCGCTCCACTAGGGTTTTCCAAGCAATGTCGTAGTTACTGTTGGTAGCTTGGAAATGCTGGATAAGGTTGTGCGCCTCTCCAGTAACATTGGCTCTCAGAAAGTATAGCTTTTGAGCGGCTGGTATCGGCTGGTCATGAATTAATTGCTTGAACAGGTCGTAGAATTGGCGCCAGTTAAGATAGCTGCCGTCAAACTTGGGGAGTTCTATTTTTGGTAGTCTCATTGTGGGATTAACCGATGCTTCCGTCTGCTGTGGATGATGTGCATGAGCCCCACCTTCAAACAAGATTAGCAGAACTTCTTCCACTCGCTCTTGTGTTCTGAAATAACACTCGAGTTCTTCAACGGTTAACTACTCTTCAACCTTTCTGTAGAGACACGTTATCTCATCCCAGTTCTGTTGAATGGTTCTTAATTTTATTTGGTAAAAATGCTCTGTACGCACCTCCGCCGCCTCCACTACGCACTTGTCCAATGATCTTTTTAGGATGTTCATCAGCAATTGGAACCTATCCTTATGCTTCATTAGACCTTCTGTCAAACACTGTGTTGGAAGCGGGTTAGCGGTTGGTAATGCATGTTTCTGCTTGGAAACAGTACCCTGCTGCTTGGCTTCGCCCATTGTGGTTGAATCACTTGCTGCACCAGATTCTTCCCGATCTTCCTCGAATGTTGACCGATCCTTCGATTGCGGTGTGAGTCCCCGCTCGATATCGCTTCGCATGCGATCCGTTACCTTTCGCACTGCTTCATAATAGTCCTTCTTGAAGTACGGGTGCTCCAGTTCAGCAGGAAATTCTTCCCGAATCTTACTATCAGTGTCATCAAATTCTTTCCAGAGATTTTCCAACGCTGTCAAGCGCTCAGCCAAGTATAATGGAGTTTTTCTCAGATCTGAATCCTTCCCATAGTTGCGCGCCAGTCGACAGAGTTCCTCACCGACCCTTTCTTGTTGGCTTGCGTACTCTTCAATTGATGACATTTTTTATTTTTATCTTTATCTCACTGTACTATTTTCACAGGTATTGCCAAACGTTAGCAAAAGAAGTCCTGTTACGGTCGCCAATTTTTGTTCGATAATAAGGGACAAAATTGTACAAAATCACGACAACACAGTTTATTATTTTGAGTCCACTCTGACCGATAGTTCACTTAAGACTAATGTGACAAATTTTAATTTTTAGCAACAGAACTCGAGTGCTCACGAATAAATTCAAATTCGTAAACACTCGAATTTCACAAATGAATTGAATTCGAGTGTGGGAACAGACAGTACCGTCGCTCGGAATCTGATATTCGTGAGCGACCTAGTAATGACCGTTCGCACACTTACAATTAGTGTCAACGCAGTAGAATGCGTGAGAATATAAATCTTAACACCAAATTTGCTCACTTTTTTACTGTTACTGCTCCTAGATTTTTTAATAAATTTTTGTTTTATTGTGATAAGGCAAACTAAAAAAATTCATGCATTTTTAAAAAAAGTAAAGGATTGGCTATTCAATATTGACTATGCAAACATTGAATCTATATATCGATATGTGCATTGAATCTTAAACACTCTTATTCTGTCTAAGCATTTGTTTTAAATTTTTACTCTGTAATTTGTATATTTTCTTCTCGCTCCTATTATGTATTGTCTACCCCACATTATATTTGTATGTACTGTTTAATTATTAAATCATTCGACACTAACTTCCATAGTTATAGAATGATTATTTTTTTCTTCATTAGCTTGCTTTTGTAATGAATTAATTGTCAAATAGTTTAAAGTTGGAATGAATGAATAAATGAAATGAAATGAAATGAAAATGAAATTTTCCAATATATTGAAACGAAATGAATTTCATATTGAAGTATATTTTAAAGCGAATTCAGTAACATAAAAACATTCAGTTTTTCTTTCCTAATTTGAACAATAACAAAATAAAACTAAAAATAACACAAATTCATCGGCCAAAAAAAAAACTGGGACAGTAACAAATAATGACAATAATTTTAGATTTTAGTATTTTGTATATCGCCCTTTTGCTTTCAAAACTGCCTGTGTAAAAAATTCAAACTGCTTGGTTTCTTGAATTGAATGGACTGATGCCACGAACATTTTATTCTTGTACTTTATACCAAAAAAATGCCCGCCTCAGCACAACAAAATAACAAATATTGCTAACCGAAAAACGTTGACCTAAGCATTGTAGCAATAAGTGTGTTGGTGTCATCGACGGAGGCAAACAACAGCAAAAATAACAAACTACGAGTAAGCAATAAAATAATCAATACAAAATAAATTTGTATTTTGTTGATGTAATCAACATTTTCCCTCCTCCGAGGTTGTTGCCCAATTGATTTCAAAATTACTACTCCGAATGTGGTTTTGATCTTCCAGTTCGATGTTGGTAGAGTTTTTAGTTGGACACTTGCCGTACTTAAGGACCACAGCCAATAGGCAAATGATAACAGTGGCCGCTGCAAACATTGAACAAAGCCCAATTGTCCAATACCGATGCTCTTTGATGGTCTTCCAGTTGTGGTCGTGTAGTCGGTTGAGTGCCTCGACTGCTTCTTGATAATTGAAATTGGAAATTTCAGTCACATCTTTGTTAATTGGGATGACGGTCTCATTTGTAAAATAAACCGGAATTTGAGGTGATACGGATGTTTTTATAGTAGTAATTGATTTGCTAAAGTGCATCATTATTCTCCTTTCCTTGATTAATTTCGCTTCCAATCGTATGAATTTGGATTGGATGACGCAGTCCGGAGTGATGGAAATAATTCCCGTGTTATTAACAAACACTTCTTCTCGAGTAGGTCCACAGTTTACAAAAACAGTAGTTGCTTCGTGTGTAATGAACATCCAGGTATTGCGTGTCTACAATTCTTTCCATACAGTGTGTGTTATTCTTAGCGTCCTAGATGAACATTGCTTGAAAGCTAGTTTCTTATACAGTTGGTGGACAATACAATCTGGTGGCTGCAATACAATCCTCACTCTTCTCAATACTGTGAAATATTGATGGCCGGAGGATGTATGTAGTTTCATTGAGGGATGATGCCTTGCTTATATCTTCCAGTGGTATTTCGAAATGCCTCTGTAGATTATAGTTGACTCCAAGCACCGACTGCTGTAATTGTACTTCTCGAAATATCTGCTCCTCGATCCTTTCAGGAACAGTGTTAGGTTTAATCAGGTCATATTCATTGGAATCACTGATCATGAAGTATCCAGTTATTAAAATCTCTGTTGAAGTCGAGGACATCTCTAGTTTGTCCATTGGATCTGGTAATACCTCCATCTCTGGGCCAAGATTTCCTCCATGCTCTTGTGTGATAAGAACTCGAACAAATGACTACGTTTAAGATATGCATTTAGCAACTTATTGTATTTCGTTTCGATTTCTCGCATGTGCAATTAGCTATGCGTTCATCACATGTATATTTATTTTATTCTCGTCAACAATGCTGTACCAAGATTCCATCTTGTTAATCTCCTCTAGACCGGCATTCAGCTTTTTTGTAAAGCTGTTGATTTTACTGTTGATTCTAGCTTCTGTCTCGTTCACACTGGATATTGTAGGCAACATGATTTTACTGTTTGTTTTGCTACATTTTATCAGGTCCTTCTGGTTGTTATCTAGGTCCTCGATGTCATGGTATACTTCATCGTTTACTCCGAATATTGAGGTGAGAATGGTTCCTAGTAGTCCTCGTTTTTGCCTTCGCAAAGGTGTTACTTGGAGTCTATTAAAAATTGAAAGTACGTTCTTCCATTCTTCTTCCATGTGATGGATCAATTCATCGCATTGACTCTCCTTTGTTAATGATTTTGCCTTGTTGCACAACTCAGCCATTTGATCTCTCGTCTTGTTCATATTAACTTGATCCCGTAAGATGTCTGTGATTTAAAATCGAACGCTTGTACGTAGCTCTCCTCGTTGAATTTTGGCTGTTCCAATTTGTTCCACAAATAATCCAGTCTCTGGATGTGTTATTGTATAATTTGTAGACCCTGGCATGACGGATGCGAATAACGACAGAATCACAAGAGCAGTAGAGAAGCTTGATGTTTGCGTTTTATCTCTTAGCTTCCTCTTGGGCCTGCTGGATGAATGATTCGAGGAATGTAGTATGTTACTATCAGACTTCATGCTATTTTCTTCGTTTGGCAGTAAACACACCTTGGCTATTGGCCGCTTGAATGTTCCCTTCTCTGTTTTTACTGTTACTACTCTGACAAGCCCATCAATTCCGCTGTGCACTTCAATTATTCTGCCTAGAGGCCATTTCGTTGGTGTGAGAAGCTCATTTTTCAACAGCACCATTTGCCCAGGCTCCAAATTCCTTGCGGGTTGCTTCCACTTGTATCGCTGTTGCATCTTGTTTATGTATTCCTCGTACCAACGTTTGCAAACATCTTGTTTAAGTTTTTGAATTAACTTCCACCTTTTTAAACTACTCTCTGCCATGTCCAGAATGACTTCATGCTGTGGTGCTATCAATGGTGATCCAATAATGAAGTGACCCGGTGTTAAGGCATCTAGATCTTCAATGTTATCTGTTAGTGGACAGAGTGGTCTTGAGTTCAAGCATCCTTCTATTTGCACCAGTATGGTATCCATCTCTTCGTATGTTAATTTTTGCTCTCCTATGATGCGATTCAGGTGGTATTTAACTGATTTAACTGATTTAACTGATTTAACTGATTTAACTCCTGCTTCCCAGAGTCCACCAAAATGTGGAGCTCCCGGTGGAATGAGATGCCACTCGATCGCATTTTCGGCTAGCGTGGATTGTAGTGCGTCAATAATATTTTTTGCCCCAATAAAATTTGTTCCATTATCGCTGTATAGATGGTTTATAGATCCTCTTCTGCTGATCATACGTCGCAATGCTGCCATAAACCCATCCGTAGTTAAATCTGAAGTGAGTTCGATATGCACTGCCTTTGTTGCCATGCAGACAAACAGCACTATGTAGGCTTTGTGCGATTTAACACCTCGAGTTTGTGAGCATCGTATGTTGATTGTCCCAGCGTAATCTATCCCACAATGTGTAAATGGCCGTGAAAACCTTACTCGAGCCTCCGGAAGTTGTCCCATAAGTTGATTTGATTCCTTAGCCTTGAATCGACAACACTTCATGCATTGATTTATTGTTGCCTTGACAGTGTTTGTTCCTCGGATTATCCAAAATTTTCTCCGAATGTGGCTCAGAATTAGTTTCACTCCACCGTGAAGTGTATCGATATGGGTCTTGTTTGTGATTAATTTTGTCAGCGGGTGTGATGATGACAGAATCATAGGGTGCTTCTGATCAACTGATAAGTGAGCATGTTTCAACCTCCCACTCGCAATATCCCACTAGCGTCGATGAACGGATTCAGTGATGATATCTTGCTGTTCGATTTGATTGCCTTGTTTGCAATAAGGCTCTTTATGTCTTCAGAAAAACTTCGTTGAGCACCCTTAACAAGCGCTCTTTCTGCTTCCAGTAGTTCTTTTATGGTTAACCTGCCATAAAGTAGTGGTTCATGTCTCTTGCTCCGTTGGCAATTGGATTTAAACCGCAGACAGTATGCACTTACGCGTTGAAGTTTTGATAATGATGAAAACATTAGATAAATGTCGTCGTTGTGTGAAGGATTGCTGGGATGCATCGCTAGACAAGCGTGAGATTTTCGAATCTCAGGCATTTCTTGCACTTCCACTATGGAATTGACAGCTGGCCAATATTGTTGATCCTTCTTCAACCACCCTGGACCGGTCCACCATGATGAATTTTCAGCTAAGGTATCTCCAAATGATCCTCTGGACGGAATGTCCGCAGGATTCTCTTTTCCGGGTACAAACCTCCATTGTCCCTTAAACTGTTGTTGCACATATGATACACGGTTGGCGACAAATGTGTTCCATTTCACTGGATGTTGTTTTAGCCAGTTCAATACTATGGTAGAGTCGGACCATGCGAAAACCTTGGTATAATTGATGTCCAATTGCTCTCTGATGTACCTCATTAGTTTCGTAAGTAACGCTGCTGCCCATAATTCCAGTCTTGCCAATGAAACTTGCTTCACAGGTGCCACCCTTGTTTTGGATGCAATGAGGCTTATTGTAGCAGAACCGCGATAAATAACCTTCTGATACACCACCGCTGGAAACGCTGATTCTGACGCATCTGCAAATCCGTGTAACTCTATGTGGGCGCCTTCCATTTGCTGCATCCATCGTGGAATTCTCACCTTCTGAAGTGATGGTAGTCTTGTCTTGAATTCATTCCATTCATTTTTAATCTTCATTGGAACATCCTCGTCCCAATCGATGCCCAAAAGCCGGAGATTTTGAATAAGAATCTTTGCCTTGATAGTTACTGGCGATAACCAAACGAAGGGATCGAAGATTTTTCCAGCGTCACTCAGTATAGCTCGTTTGGTACCCTTTGTGCTGAATGATGAGACATTCATTTTAAATTGGAAGTCGTCTGTGTTTGGGCACCATTTTATTCCCAAAATCTTAACCGTTGTATCACTATCAAAGTTATAGTCTGGCTCAAATTCAGTTCCTTCCCTTGGCAATACCTTTATGAATGCTGCATTATTTGATGTCCATTTCCGTAAGTTGAAACTACCCTTCCGAAGTAGTTGCGTCAATTCCCTTTGCAGATCTTGACATTCTCTTAAGGAATTTGCACCTCCCAAACAATCGTCTACATAGAATCCTTCAAGCAATGTTTTGCTTGCTAGTGGATACTCTTGCTTTTCATCTTCAGCTAGCTGACATAGAGTTTTAATTGCCAAGTATGGTGCGGATGATGTGCCATATGTGACGGTTTTGAGAACGTATTCCTTGATTGGATCCTTGGAGTTTTCTCTATACAAAATACGTTGTAAGTTTTGATCCTCCTGGTCGAGTAAAATCTGACGATACATTTTTTCGATGTCAGCTGTGAAGACGATTGGAAACTACCTCCATCGGAGAAGTAAGGAAAATAAATCCCCTTGAATCGTGGGGCCTGTCATCATGCTGCTATTTAGCGACTCCCCAGATGTTGTTTTTGCCGAGGCATCGAAAACCACCCTCAGTTTGGTAGTAGTGCTGTCATTTTTTATCATTACAGGATTTCCCTTGATGTATCCATCATAGTCTTTAGATCCAGAGCATTTTCACTTCGAATTGGTTTCAAAGTAAGCAGTTTTTGAATAAAGTTGTTGACCAACGCTGCTGGATTTTGAAATCGTTTGGTTAGCAATTCTATTTCTGTTGCATAATTGCTTGCAGTAGGTGATAGATGGTTGACAATCCTTGCTGCTTCTCCGGTTAGATTACCCTTCAAATACTGCATTCGTTCGACATTGCTTAAGGTTCTGTTTTGGTGTATTAAACGAGCGAACAGTTCCCAAAATTGTGTCCAGTCCTCATACTTTCCATTAAATGTTGGTATTGTTATAGCTGGAAGTTTAACTTCCCGATGCCTCTCAGGCTGTGTTACTACAGCTTCTGTCTGTTCTGTCTCCTTAATATGAATATATGCATCTTGATACATATGCTCCAACTCAATGAATTCCTCGTCATAATCCCCTTTCTCCATTGACACCATAATTTCCTCATTAACTGTTCGTACCGTTGTCCACCATTCTTGTAATTGACTCAGCTTGAACTTGAGATAGACGGAATTCTGGCTGAAATCCAGACTGTCAATTAGGCGTAAAAATCTCCCTTTGGCGAGGTTCAACTTAGTGCACTGAATTGAGGACTTCGTCTTTCCAATTGAATCTTCCGTTCTATCTGATGATGTGCTCCTTGGTGGCTGAACTACTGTAGCTGGATTTGAACTGGCTGGTAATTCTGGAATATCGGCTCGCCTGTTCGTTGACCACTGAGCCAGTTTTGACTTCAAGGCACCTTTAACGTCATGATACCTTGATTCGAACTGGCTAAAATACTTTTTGGCAAAGTATTCATGATGCGGGTTCGTCTTCCTTAAGTCTTCTAGGTACCCATTGTGTAGTTGGAAGTCAATCCAGTGCTGCTCCAGTTTCTCGAGCCGTGTCTTGAAATACTGCACAGAGTACCGTGATTCTCCATCCTTTTTGAAGTTTGTCCACAATCGATGAACTTCTTCCGTGATTCTCGTCTGATTTAGTGCGATTTCTTCGATGTTGCTCATGTTTACTGCGTAATGGAGTACGAGCTATCTTCTATTTCGACTGTTTGAATATATTGATCTAGTACCACTTTTAACTAATCACTTTCCACTATTCCGGCTAATCCGGCTCGAAGGACCATGTAAGAAATTCAAACTGCTTGGTTTCTTGAATTGAATGGACTGATGCCACGAACATTTTATTCTTGTACTTTATACCAAAAAAATGCCCGCCTCAGCACAACAAAATAACAAATATTGCTAACCGAAAAACGTTGACCTAAGCATTGTAGCAATAAGTGTGTTGGTGTCATCGACGAAGGCAAACAACAGCAAAAATAACAAACAACGAGTAAGCAATAAAATAATCAATACAAAATAAATTTGTATTTTGTTGATGTAATGAACAGCCTGTAACCTTCTATTCATCGATCCAACCAGGTTTTTTGTTACAGTCGATGGAATTTTTTCCCATTCTTCAAATAGAGCTGCCTTTAACTCGTCTCTGGAACGAATTGTTCTTTTTCGCACCTATTTTTCTAGAATAGCCCAAAGGTGCTCTATAGGATTTAGATCCGGACTTTGGGAAGGATGTGGCAACACCTCTTTTGTCTTCCAGACACACCAGTCTCTCGTTATTCAAGCTGTGTGTTTTGGATCGTTGTCATGCAGTAGTATAACGCTTGGTGGAAGTCCCAATTTTTCTTTTGTTCCGGGTATGTAGCGTTTCAGGACGTCAATGCATCCAAATTTTGTTAAATTCCCTTCAATTATAGGAAGGGAACCAACTCCGTTTGCTGCCATTGCACCCCAGACCATTATGTTTCCACCACCGTGCTTAACTGTGGGAGTAACATTGTTTGGATCTAAAGCAGTTCCGTCCCTCCTCCACACAAACCGTCGACCATCGCTACCGAAAATATTAAATCTGGATTCGTCACAAAAAATTACTTGGTTCCAAAACTCATCCGATTTTTCCACATACTCTTTGGCATACTTCAATATTTTCTTTATATATTTTTCCGATAAAGATGGCTTCTTGCGAGGTGTCCGTGCTTTAAAACCTTCTTTATATAGGAAATTATGCACATCATGAACATATGCAATTTTGTCCTTTTTCAAGGTTTTTGCAATTTCCACAGCAGATTCCTTCGGATTTCCATATGCCATGAACAAAAAAATAGAAACACGTGCCACCTTTCGACTTCAAAGTTCATAGCTACATTTTTATCAGGTTATATACGTTTAAATTAACGTTATATTATACATGCACATTATATCTGGAAAAAAAGCCCAAAAAGAGGGTGGAGATGATATGCCTAACCTGCTTTGGGAAAGTTTTACATCCAAAGTCCCTAATTAGCCTGAACAAAAAAATAGAAACAGCCCCATAATAGATGAAAATATTGACTAAAAACGCATATTAGAGGTATAAATTGATAATTTTATTAATACTGGATGGAATATCCTTTATTTTTTAGTATCTCGTTGACGCGATTTGGCATAGAGTCAACCAGCTTGCGACATTTCTCTATCGAAGTGTTCGCCCTCTGTACCTCTTGCACAATTTGCCACAGATTCTCCTTATTTTTGGGGTGACGTTTCTGAACCTCAATTTTTAAGTCAGCCCAGAGGTTTTCAATAGGATTAATATCCGGAGATTGAGGTGGCCATTCCAAAACATCAATGCTTTTGTCCAAAAGCCACTTTTTTGTAATTTTGGCGGAGTGTTTCGGGTCGTTATCCTGTTGGAAACGCCATCGTAGGGGCATGTTGTCCTCGGCCCATGGCAACACAACATTCTCCAATATTTCGACATACTTTTCCTTTGTCAATATGCCCTCAATTCGGAAAATTGGTCCAACACCCCACCAAGAAAAACAGCCCCACAGCATTAAACTTCCACCGCCGTGTTTTACCGTGGGCTTCGTGTACTGCGGGTTGTATGCTTGACCTACTGGACGACGTCCGTAGTTCCTTCCGTCTGTTCCGAAAATGCAGATCTTCGTTTCATCGCTCCACAGTATGTTCCTCCATTGTTCTCTTGCTTTTAATGGATCGTGGAGTATTTGGTACCTTTTGGCAAATTGGATGCGTTTTGTCAGGTGTGCTTTTTTTAAGAGAGGTACCTTTCTCAGCGATCTCGCTTTGAGTTTTGCTTTAAGAAGAACACGGCGGATTGTTATGGGATGAACTTCAAACCCGAGATCTGCTTTAAGCTCCCTGGAGGAACGAAACGGGTTGGCTTTACACTTTCGGATTAGCCTAGCCTTGTCCTTTTCCGTTAATTTTTGTTTGCGTCCTCTATTCTCTGGCCCTTTGTTCCTATTTAAGGCATTAAATACCATCTTTGGAGAGCATCCAACCTTGTCCGCCCATGGCCCTGATGGTCTTGCCCTCATCACGAAGTGCTATTATTGTGGCCCTTTCTGTTTCCGTGCAGTGCTTGGCTCTACCCATCCTAAATCTTCCTAAAAACTCAAATCTAACAGTTGAAAAATTTAAACGTTGTTGGTATAACCTTCAATACCTCAAATAACGATTCCTTGAATATGAAAATTGTTTTTATTTAAGTTTACAACAAGTACACAACCTGTTTCTATTATTTTGTTCAACTCCGTACGTGATCCTTGTCAGTTGAATCGCTACTGACCTTGAATAATTTCGCTTTTGCTTTCACTTTCGCACTTTTTCTTTCCAGTATGAATATACCGTTAGTCCTGGTAACGGCAGAAGGCATTTTTCGGGAGTATATTTTTACCATGGGCAGTTGAATGGGCAGGCAATGCTTGTTTCTATTTTTTTGTTCATATATACCCTTCGTCTAGTTTGCTCCGTAGAAATTTTCGAAGGCCTTCCACTTCCCGAAACACGATAAGAAAACCATTGTCTTTAACCCATTACTGCCCAGCGTATGTTTTATCATACGCAAAAGGGGTTTTTTTATGATTTGTTTATTTCAATTCTGATAATATACACATTTTTGTGTATCTCTCAATTCCCAGCGTATGATAAATCATACGTTAAAAAAATACATATAAACAAAAATTTCACTTATATTTCAACAAAATGTCATCAGGAAATACCAAAATATGAATTCCAACGAAAAACCAAGAAAATGGGTAGTAATGGGTTAAAGGATTTCACTATGTTGAAAACCGCAGACTTAAGTTTATTAACTATTGAAGAAATTTCACGAATACTGTATTTGTTTTCATAATAATCAATTATTAAAGCTTTGATATCGCGAGATGTCTGCTTGTTTTCCATTTTTCCACAACGATGCTTGGAGACACCAATATGCAACTGTAAACAACTTGACAGAATAGTGGAAATAGTCTTTGATTTAAGACAACTGTCTCAGTTTTTTTTTGGCCGATGAATTTGTGTTATTTTTAGTTTTAGTTTGTTATTGTTCAAATTAGGAAAGAAAAATTGAATGTTTTTATGTTTTATTATACTTCAATATAAAATTCATTTCGTTTCAATATATTGGAAAATGGCTGAGATATCACAAGTTAAATGTAAGGGTAACAGGTGTCCCAGTTTTTTTGGCTCATAGTACTGCAACTGGGCCTGTAATTTTTCTGGCTGGCTGGCTTTTGCGTGTGCCGAGCGAACAAGAACGAACACGTGTGAAAAATACCAAGAGTAACCTAAAATAATAAAATGGATTAAGTATGGATTAAAATGTGTTTTATTGACAATTCGGTATATAACACCGGCGATGAGATAAAAATTAAATTCAAATGAGTATACTCAATGATGGCCAACATTAACAGCGAAACCATATCGTCCGCTGCTTTCGGCAGATTAGAACAATTATAACCTTCAATGTCTTGGAATAACTACAAGGAACGAATGGAATTTTATTTTGAGGTAAGTGGGATTGAAAAGGAAGTACAGCAAAAAGCTATTTCCCTTGCGTGGGTCGGAGAAACCACCTACAAAATAAAATAATTCGCATTCCAGCAGAGAATGCTATGAGAAAAGGGCAGCTAACAAACAAGGTAAACAAGGTAGTCGAGTCCTACGAGGAGTCAGACACCACGCAGGAGGAACTGGCCGCACTTAATTCATTTTATGAAATAAACAATTTTTATTTGTATTTATTTATTTGAGTAATGTTTCACAGCAAGATTCGTATCTTATGGGTGAAACGCTTAATACATGTATACATTTCTGATTTTAAGTAATTTAAATTTAGCTAAATAGTTACAAGAATATAAGACACAATTTTATTAAATATTTGGGTGAGTTTATAGGTTTAGTTATCATTGGCCAGGTGTTGGAAGAGTAAAGTTTTAAATTTGTTGGTGTTTGTGATTCTCCTAAACGCGATTGGCAGCGTGTTCCATAACAATGTAGCATTAACAAAAAAAGGAACGTTTTGATTGAAGGCAGTTGAATCTTTGTCGAATAAGTATGTTAGTGCGATTTGAACTGGGGAGAATGAGTCTGTTGTACAAGTAATTCGGTTGACGAGTTAGCATTATGTTGTGCAGAAGAACAATTGATTTGAATTTCACAAAATTATTGAAATTCATTCCAAGTATTTGTCGTGCATAAGAAGAGATGTGATCGGAATATCTTTTGTTAAAAACATATCTGGCTAAATTGTTAAATATGACGTTTAGTTTTCGTCTGGTGTTGAAATCAAACTCACCGAGCACCTCGCAACAATACAATAGTATGGGTAGAAGTAGAGCCTTTACTATGGCCATTTTTGTGCTGATTGGTATGCAATTTTGAGTTGACCATAACAGGCGGAGGTCATTATAAATTTTTCCTACAGTAGTTGTTACGTGGTCTGACCAGGTTAACGTGTTGTTGAAGATGACTCCAAGATTTCTGGCTGTAGTAACGTATTCAATAGGTGTATTTTGTAGTAAAATTCGGGGAAGATCTGAAGTATCTAACACACGTTTGTATATACACAACGTCTTAGACTTTTTAGGATTGAGTGATAAGTTGTGTTTCAATGCCCACTCTTGAATTTTCTGCAAGTCTTCGTTTATAAAGCCTATACCGTTTGAAATATTGGCTACCGGACAGCTTAAGTAAAGTTGTACGTCGTCGGCAAACATATGCATAGAACAATGAGTAACGCGCTTCGGAAGCTCATTGATGTATAATGAAAATAGTAGTGGTCCAAGAATGGATCCTTGAGGAACTCCTGCCAATATACACACTTCTGCGGCAAAGATAATGACAAGACTAGTTGTGAACGGGATTACAGAAGAGTTTGAGGTGGATTCTGGAGTATTTTGTGCAATCATCTCTGGTAAGAACTGGAGACGAATCCGGAAGACTAATCAACTACTACGTGCGTCATATCTTATACTCCAAACATGATCTAAAGAAAAATTGAAAGTGTTGGGATCGACTAGGGTAACGGTTATATATAAACATATTGAACACAATCTACGGGTTATTGTTGTTGCAGGTGCGGGTCGGAGTTTGTTGGGTATACCGATCCAGGGAGTGCACGGAATAAAAATGAGCGGGAATTGGAATGATATAAAGAACAGATATGCAGCGGTGTTTAAGGAGGATTTAGGAGCATGTGTCGGACCACCAATTAGCATTGAGTTACTGCCTGGAGCGTCACCAATATTTTTAAAATATCGCCAGGGACCCTTTGCCCCGATACTTAAGAAGGATGGGTCGGTGAGAATTGGTGGTGATTATTGCAGTACAGTCAATTCAGTTATAAAGACTAACCCATACCCCTTGCCATTGTATTCGGAGGTGATGGCTGGAATATCATCGGGAAAGTTGTTTACGAACCTCGGTTTACAACAGGCCTACCAACAGTTAACTGTTGATGAAGCTACAGCTGAGCTGCTTACATTTAACAACCATAAAGGCTTATATAAAGTAAATTTCCAAAGATTTATGGACAATTTACTGTGTGGAATACCTGGAGTTAAGGTTTTTCTGGACGATATTATCGTATCAGTGCAAGACGAGATGTCACATAATCAGAATCTTGAGGAAGTGTAGAATAGATTAGCAAAAGCAATTGTCGCTGTGCGAAAAACTAAATGTGTATTCCCGAAATTGATTTTCTATCATTTCATATATCCCGAGCGGGGATCAGGAAATCTAAGGTTGAGGCTATTCAAAATGCACCGATTCCCCAGAACAAAGAGATGCTTCAGACCATTTTAGGCATGTTAAATTTTTACAATAAATTTCTACCCAACAAAGCCACCAAGGCAGAGAAACTCCACCGCCTATTAGATAAGAATGTTAACTGGTGTTGGACGGAGGAACACACTCAAGTGTTCAAAGATTTAAAGTGATCACGAAGTGATCAGTGAACCAGCTGAGGTCCTACTTCTGGAAAGGCACAATATCCCGTCAATCGGGGCAAAAGAAGCCTCAGAACAGACAGCAAGAGACTCACATTATGCTAAAGTTTTGCGATGGATACTTCATGGCTGGCCTCCAAAAATAGACCCAGTTTTTCATCCCAGAAAGGATGTATTCTGTGGGGTAGTCGCATTGCAGAAACAGATTTTACAGTTACTACGTGGCAATCACCCGGGTATGACTCTCATGAAAGCTTAAGAAAGGAGTTACGTAAGGTGGCCTCAGTTAAATCAAGATCGAAGAAAAGGTGAGGATGTGCGTGCAGTGTCAACTGAATCACCCGAATCCACCCACCGCGACACGACAGCTCGTTAACCCGGAAACAAACCCTTGGTCAACACTTCATATTGACTTTGCCGGGTCTTACAAGCGCAAGGTGTTTTTGCCATGTCCAAATGGTTGGAAGTAAAAATAGTATCGAGGCAAACATCAGTGCCAAAGTTGCGGGAAATGTTCGCGGTTCATGGTATTCCGATGAGAGTGATATCGGATAATGGAGCGGCGTTCGTCTCTGAGGATGTGAGGGAGTTCTATACGAACAATGGGATAAAATTCCATACGACCACACCTTACCATCCCTCCAGTAATGGCCAGGCCGGGAGAATGATGGGATATACCAAAAGCTCATTAGCATCATTAACAGAGGGCGATATGCTGCTTAAATTGCAGAGGCGTAGACAGATAGATAGATAAATTTTTATTCTTATAAATTAATTGAAGAAATACAAACAACAGGCTTGGAATACAGGCTGACGAAATATAAGAAAAGGCAGTATTTAACATTCAGTATTTAAATACAAGTGTAAAAATAGTGTAGAAAGCCACTTTCATTATCTAAGACTATACTAAATATGTTAAAAATGGGTGGGGTGACCATAGAAATTAAAAATAAATAAAAGTAAATAAATAAATAATCTCTAAGCATTATAACAAACAAGAACCAAAAATAATTATTACAAACGAAAATAAAAATAAAGACAATTAAAAAAAAAGAAAAGAAACAAGGCATTGAGTGAGACATAAACAAATTAAAGCAAGACATTAGCTATAAGAGATTTAAGGCCACATAATCAAAACTAAAGAGCCATATTTTTATGCGTTTCAAGAACATTCCAGGTATTGTTAGTGTCCTAATAGACTGAGGCAGTGCATTAAATTGTCGAAAAGAAAGAACAGAGAAAAAGTTACGATATGCAGTGGTACGGAAAGTGGGTACGGAAAAAGTGTTAGACAGGTAACCACGAAGATTATAACAAGAAATTAAACGAAAATTACGATTACTAGACTTCACAAAGAACATTTTTAGCACCTTAAAGCAATACAAGTGACGAACAGGAAGAAGTTCATGGAACAGGGGAAAGCTAGAATGTCTACCAGATTTACGACAAATTTTTCTAAGGACACTTTTCCGCAAAATCAACAGTGGTTTAATTCTGTTTCGACACACGCCTCCCCAACAAGTAATTCCATACTGTAAATTGGAATGGAATATACCATAATAAACATTTTTAAAAGCTTAGTAGCACATAAGTTACGCATATAATAAAAATGTCGAATGGTGCATCGAAAATATTTTTTCAGAGTATTAACCTGAATCGCAAAACTCATCCTAGAATCAAGGATATCTAAATTCATCTACTCCCTCAACTTTAAAACAATAATCACAACAGACAATATTTGCACAAAAAGAGGGAGATGAAGAACCAGACGCACAATGGCAATAATACGTTTATATCTATGACATTCAGGTGCATGAAAATATATATTAGCATCCAAGATGTCAGAAAGCTAAAAAACATTATCTTAGTTTTAGGGTTTATTATAAAAAGATGTTCAGCAAACCAGTGTCTCAATAAAAATACATCGATCCCAATTGATATCAGAGACTAGATCCAAAGGACTGTTAGAGCCATAAGTAAGGCCAATGTCATCCGCAAAAGCAGTTGGAGAACTCTTAAAATTAAGTGCAAGAAGCGAGTTGATATAGACCAAAAATGGAATCGGACCTAAGACCGAGACTTGTGGAACACCCACGTTGGAGAGCTTTATTTCACTTCTTATATCATCTATTTTCACTTGATCCGCCCTATTTTTAAGATATGACTTGAACCAATTGAGTATAAAACCACGAAATCCAGCGTTTTCCAGTTTACTTAACAAGATGTTGTGGTTGACCATGTCGAATGCTTTGGTGATGTCAATAAATAAACCAGCAGTTTTTTTTCCCATCGAGGTGTGATATTATAAGAGAGCAAAACTGTAAAAGCGCATCTTCCGTTGATTTGCCTCTCAAAAACCCAAATTGATTTGGATTGAAAAACTTGGTTTGTCTAAAAAAAACTCAATAATCTTTTTTTCATTAGTTTTTCAAAAATTTTGCTGAACACTGAAAGAAGTGAGATGGGCCTATAGTTACCGATATCTTCTGGGGACCCTTTTCTAAATAACGGAATGACATCTGCACATTTAAGACATTCGGGAAAAATTCCTTCAAACACGCAACGATTATACAATTTTTCCAGGCATCCACTGTGAAACATGTAGTTTTTTTTAAGCAGATAGTTAGAGATTCCATCAGCTCCACACGAAGTCGAATTAGGTAAGTTACCAATAATTTTCAAAATTTCAAGAGCAGTTAAAGACAAGTACAATTAATCGATTTGACAGTACTAAATTGTAGGCTGCAGCCAACATTAGCAAAATAATAATTAAAAGCGTTGGCAATAGCAACTTTGTCATATATTAAAGAATTTTCAACACGAATACAAGTGGGTTTTTTTATAGGCAGTTGTCTTATTCAAAAAACTATTTACTACTCGCCATTCGTTTTTTAAATTTGCCTGTGCAAAGCTGAATTGAGTACGGTAATAGTTATCGCGGCAAATTGGTATCTCTTTCTTAAGATCAATACATAGTTTCTTATATCTTCTTTTTAGACCCTGGTTAGCAGGATACTTATTGCACTTAATTCTGAGTTTATTTTTATATACAACTTTGCTAAGTAAAAGATTAGATATCCAAGGTTTAAGTCATTTAGCGGATTTTATTGTGGGCTGAACAGAGGAGCAAGATAGAATATGCTTCCTAAGAGAGTCAATGAAGACTGTAGAAGCTTTAGATAGATCTCTACAATCAAAAACATCAATCCAAGACTCAAAGCATAAACAATTTTTCAATCTATTAAAGTCAACTCGCATTTTTCTATGGGGGGATTAGGAGTGCGAGAACCACTGGTTTTAGAGATGGTTATTAACAGTCCGGTCATGCAATGATCAGTAACTTTAAAATCAAAGACATATTTTTTACACTCTATGGGCGCTACGTTACTGAAACGCCCATAAATGTGATCTAAACAGCTTCCCGAAGTAGGTCTAGTGGGCTCATTAATAAAGAAAGCTAGACAATGCGAAGTAAGTAATGACAGGTAACTAGAGACAGTTTCATTATATTACAATATTAATATTAAAATCTCCTACTATAATTAGATTTTTTGATTTTTCTCTAATTAAGAGATCAGAAAATTCGTTTAAAAAAGTCACAACATTAAACATATGCAGTCTATATACAAAAAAACACAAACGTGACTTGGTTAATTTCAATAGAAACTTTTATAATATCAGCACTTGAAATATCAACGCGCAAGACATCGAGAATTAGGTGGACATCTATGATAAAAACACCCACTCCACCTCCAGCGTAACTTTCATTTGTTTTAGAGACAAACTTGAACCCGGGAATAAAATAATCATCATCCTCAAAAGTCATATATCCAAATTTCAGACACAAAGACAATATCTGGAACGCAAGCAAAAGAATCAAGATGAGTGACAAGAGATGGAAAATTTTCTCTCATACTTCTAATATTCTGGTGAACAATAAAAAGTTTATCATTGCAGAACGTACAATTATTGAAAACTATTGTATATCACAGTTGGAATTACTTAAATTGGGGTAGAAAAGTCATCAAGAAAATCTGTATCAAAATCCATAATTTAAAGCATAAAATCGAGCACACTAAATGCGAGCAAGATCATTGAAAGATTTAATCGAAATGACTTTTCCCCCCTCAACCTTTCTCATAAGAATTTGATTATTGCTAAACCATACATATTTTCCGCCTTTCTGTTTCGTTGTTTCTTTTGTTTTCATTAAGAGAGCCTGAGTAAACTTTGTGAGAGCATCATTGATGAAGATTCTGGTCAGAAACCACCAATGAAACGTCCCACTCAAAATGGCCACCGACGTTTGCCTACAAGCTCGGGCGAGCGCGTGGGTACCTCAAGTGCTGTCAAAAGAGCACGTGGGTACCTCAAGTGCTGTCAAAATTTTGTAAACAATCACTCACATTGTTATAATTCCAAGAGTGTGTGTGGCGGGAGTACACTGCGGTAAAATGAAACGAACTCACACGTATTCACGGATAGAAGCTCGTTTGTAACGCGTTTTGTCGCTACGCACCTGAACCTCTGTCAGAATCTCGTCAAAATTTCAGTGTGTCACGGGGGAAGACGTACGAAAGACGCACGTCTCATTCTGGTACCGCTCCCTTTTTTGGTGCTACTTCCACTGCTCACTGGAGGTCCATCAATGCCAGACGCATTTGTGTTGAGATTGTTTTTGTTATTCTTCTTTGCGCACATTACTCGCTGCTTTGTTGTTAGACTAGCGAATCGTAGACAGATGATCGTTTTTGGGTCAGAGGAGGATTTTGCTTGTGTTTTCTTCACGTAGCATTTCTCAATTTCTTTGTCGCGAACATCGATAGACAAGGCTTTGGTGAAAATTTGTTGTGCAGTCTTGATAGCATTGGAGTCATTGATGTTTGGAATACCTACAATTTCTATTGAGTTGCTGAGAAGATTTTGCTGTTGCCAGTTATGCTTGCTTTCCAAAACATGGACTCTCGATTTAAGTTCAGCATTTTCAGTTCGCAACTCATTTAGCTGTACCAAGAACTGATGGTTAATTTCTTCCAACTTCAAGAGTTTCTCGTAGACCATCTTAAGAGTGCAATGGTCCTCGGTGGCATTGTTGTGAATGGGCTCTGGCCTTAAGATAATCGGCATCATCTTTGGAAATATTGACACAAGCATAGTTAAAAAAATGTTTGCACTCACTGCAGTTAATTTTTGTATTGTAGAACAACTGCGATCTATTTTTTGTGAATAAACTAAGCAGTTCATCTTATAAGATTACTGATTTGATAAACGAGAAAGTTCTAAGTGATCCGCACCCCACGACAATCAAAAGAGAACTGTTTAAACAACATAAAACACTACATATATCAACCGATAGAACACCCGCGGAGTTACTAATGGGGCGGAAACTAAGAACAGCTTTCGACGTACTTCACCGAGATAATATAAATTATAGCATCGACATCATATGCAAGGACGCAGGTAAACCATTGAGATGTTTTAATATTGGATATTTAGTGTTTATCCGGAACTATTCTCATGGACCAAAGTGTATAAGGGGAACAATTTTGGAAATAGCTGGGCCAGTATCTTATGTCATTAAAAGGACCGAAAACCAGATCGTTGATCAAATAATGAAACGAGGGATATATAGGGATATCTTTTAACGAGCCGAGAGATTAAAATGTGTTTTATTGACAATTCGGAATGGATGCAGTAACGTATGAGGAGTTACTGAGAAAACTAAGTCGTCATACATATAAGAAAAGAAAATTACAATACAATAAATATTCACAGGTGCAATGTGCTTTTTTATAAGTTTGCTTTAATTTTTCTAATAATATTTTCTTTCAGTACTTTATTTCTGTACAGTAGCCTTTTGATTTGCCGTAATTCTGGGAATTGTCGGTGCACCTCAAAAATATCAACCCAATATTCGTTTTCCTTGTTTGACGTCATATCATTCATTCCGTTCAAAATTGGTGTTCATTCTTTGAAATCAAAAGCGAAAGTGAGAAAATGCTCTGAATTTGTAAGACAACCGTTCACATTTTACGAAAAGTCGATCAAGCAAGTCAAAAAGTTTAAAAGCAATTAAACTTCCATACGACAAGTCCGACGACATGTTGTAAGAGCGTTCACAATTTATGATTTGGCCCATCAAACAAGGCATTAAGCAAGACCTATAGACAAATCGTAGAGTGTGAGCGCCGCTAATCGTAATTCGATTCGTAAGTCGATGTTCACATATACAATTTTTTTTCTGTCGGATTAATTCATCCCGTGTGCGAGTTATGTTTTAATTAAAAATTTCGGATATCTCATCCGACTTGGATGCAACAGTATTCCGTACGACGCTGTTTGGCATATCTGCGTTTACCAGTGGAGTGAGGTGAGAGTCTATTGATATCGTAACTCCTCCCACCCTAGATTTTTGATTCTCCTGAATCTTTCTTATTCTTAAAAATTTAAGTGAAAGTATTACAACTATGATAATAATTAATGAACTTAATCCTATAATGTATTGAAGAAGAAGAAGAAGAAGAATTGCGTTCTTCTCGGCAAGAGCCGGAAGGCACCGATTCCTGGATATACAATATCCATTCATTCGGCTCTGTGGCTATTCCCTATCTTGCTGCAAGAAGACTACAATATTCATTATATTAGTACTTAAAGTACTTTACAAAAAAACTTAGTATTAAATTTATAATAACTTAGTAAGTTAGCCGAAAAACAAACTCAATCTATTTCATTTACAATTTTTAAACATTATGTTTTACAAATTCAATGCATTTCTTTTAAATCTTTGAAAATTTGCTTCATTTTTTATATCATTAGGTATAGATGATATATAAGTTTATTTGGACATAGTTATTACCGTTACAACGAGTTCAACAGAATTTAACGTACAAATTAATTTAGTTAGTTTACATAGCATTCATGTTGATTAAATTTACACATTTATTTCTAAATACGTTAAAATTAGATTCAGACTTTATGTGGAAAGGTAGTGAATTATATAGTTCAAGACCTTTATACAGTATAGTGTTTTGTGCAGCTGCTGTGCCTCTAAATGGTATTCTAAAGTCATCTGTATTTCTTAGTGCATATGGTTGTGATTCACCAACACTTATTGTTCCTTCCCTCAAATATGCTGGTGCAAGTCCATGCTTTATTTTGAACACTATCTTTAGTGTGTTAAACTCCCATCGTTGTTTTATGTTCAGCCACTTTAGGCTAGCTAACATCCATCCTACTGCGGTGTATCTATTGCATCTGAGAATAGACCTCATTGCTTTGTTTTGCAGCTTTTGCAATCTAGCTATGTGACCAGCATTGCAGCACGAGTATAAAAGTGTAGAACAATACTCAAAATGCGGCTTAACAATCGTGTTGTAGACATTTATTGCTGTTAGCGTACTCAAACTCTTTCTGATACGTTTGAAAAAACCGATTTTTTTACCAATTTTTTTACATATGTAATCGATGTGGGGATTGAGATTAAGTTTCTTGTCAATTATAACGCCTAGATATTTTATCTCGTCAACTTTTTCAATTGCACAGTTATTTATTTTAATTGTGAAATTGTTTTCCATATAAATGTCCATATATTTGGTTTTTTGTTCATTTAGTTTAAGTTTGTTCATCTGTAACCACTTAGTCAGTCGTTCAATATCCTCCGATAATTTTTCTCTACATTCTATTCCATTCTTGCCCTCAGCATAAATTAGCGTGTCATCAGCATATAGAGCAATCTTGCATTTCTTCACTATTTTTGGCATATCGTTTATGTATATGACAAATAATAGGGCTCCCAGTATTGATCCTTGTGGGACTCCATGCCTTATTTCAAGCTCACTTGAGACTTCACCATTCACTTTGGTTTTCTGAAACCTCTCTGTTAAGAAGGATTGGAACCATCGCAATTCGATACCCCTGATTCCATACTCAAACATTTTTTTGAAAAGTATGCTTCTGTCAATTGTTTCGAATGCTCTTTTGAAGTCCAAGAATAGAGCGGTTATCTTGTTACTGGATCCGTTTGCTTTCCATTTGTCGATAATGTGATTTATTGCTGTCTCACATGAATAGCCTTTCCTAAAGCCAGATTGACAGTCAGATATTATGTTGTTTTCTTCAAGGAATTTCACTAGTTGCTGTTTTACAACTATCTCCATAACTTTATCGAGGGTTTGTATTGTATTTATTGGTCGGTAATCTTCACACTTAATTGAGCCATTCACTTTCTCTACAGGGGTGATCACCGAGCATTTCCATACTTGCGGAAATTCACCGGTTTCTATTGAGGTGTTTATTATTTTTGTTATACAATGACCCACTGTTGACCAGTTGTCTAAAAGAATTTTTGGACTAACTTTGTTAACATCTCGTTTGTTTTTCATTTTACTAATAAGTATTTTTAACTCCTGTTCAGTTAATTTCTTCATTTTAAATCTACATTCGGCACTCGGGATTATGTTCTCGTATTGGATATGTGGGATAGAATCTCTTATTTCGTTAATGCTGGTGATAAAATACTTATTAAATTTTTGTGCGATATCCTTGCTGCAGTTATATGTTTCGCCATAAAACTCAACTGTATTAATTTCCTGCTTTTGTTGGTTCAAAACTAGCACTTTAATTTCGTTCCACATAGCCTTTTGATCATTTGCATTACTGATCTTTTGGTTAATGTAATTATTTTTTGCTTCTTTAAGTTTAGCTTTGTATTGGTTTCGAATAATTTTATATTCTCGCCAAATGTTAGTATCGTTTGTCATCTTCGCTTGCATGTACTTCTGGATCTTTTCATTTTTCAGTGTTCTGAGGCTATTGCTGAACCAACTATTTGCATCACGTTTTTTATTTTTGATCTTTTTTACCGTATATTTTTGGTTAAGCTGCTCAAAGATGTTGCCAATTTTTTTAGCATTGTAGTTTAAATTGTGTGTATTATCGTACCTAACATCCATTTCTCTCATATCATTCCTGTATCTTTGTTTATTATACTTAAAAATCTCGATTTTCTTTATGTCTTTGATTAAACTATTGTTCTGTACTTTGATCTCAATGCATTCGTGGTCAGATACGTTCCATTCACTTCTAATTTCTGTACATAGGTCATATATATTTGTAACAATGTAGTCTATTATTGTCCTAGATGTCGCCGTTGTCCTTGTATAGTCGCTAATTTTTTGTGAAAGAAAGTTATCATTAATAACTCTTTCCAGGTCCTTTTTGTAGACCTCATTTTTCGACCAATCTATATTGAAGTCACCAGCTATTATAATATTGTTTGAATTGAACTATGTTAAGATATTTTAATTCGCTTATTTCCTTTATTGACAGAGAGCCGTGGCGCAGTGGGTAGTGTGTCGGCCTCTGACGCACGATGAGCGAGTTCGGATCCCGATAACACTAACGAATGTTCATTACGCATACATGTTGCTAGAGTAAACGGTCGCGCATCTTGACTAGTCCGGCAAAATATTCGTTCCTAGTAATCCCTGAACATACGAGCTATAAAAAAGTGTTAAAAAAAAAAAAAAAAAAAAAAAAAAAAATAGTGCTTCCTGTGTTTCCGCCTCTACGTGCCACCATTAGACTTAAAATTCACTGTGGTGCCTCAAAATAAAGTTCCATTATCAAATACGTTTTCCACAAAGGCATAAAAGTACCGCATCAAACATGAGTTCTAACTCAAACAGCACTCCGTTTACGCGTCTGCAAAAAAAACAAGAGAAAAAATTTGAGAATGCAGCAGATGCCACATCAACAGCCCCAACTACACCAAGGGAAAACACCGCATTAAAGAGTTTCTCTATACAATCAAAGCCCATAACCCTGGAACAGTTTGAGCAACAACTCTGCCTTAGTGATGTCGTACCAGGACTGGAACCGAAAAAGAACGCGTTCATCTATGTAAATGAGAGTCTTACAAAGAAAAATCTCTCGCTCCTTCGTCAAGCTATTCGTCTAAAGCATCGTAAACAGCTTTTCTCCATCTCTACCAGGTATGGCTCTGTTGTTGTAAGAGAGTCTAAGCACGGAAAAAGCATTACAATCGACAATGAAAGGACTCTGAATGAACTTGCCAAACGATGTCAAGAAGCAGAAAATACCCATGAGACAACGGCCACAAAAGCAGTAACATAGCCTAAGTATCCTCTCTTTTCCACACTATTATCATACATCACATATATTATTACTATATTATTTCATTTTATACATTACACATTATTTTATTTATACATCCTCTATTTCGTCCCCTTAAATATAAGTTCTCTCTAATCCCTCACATGTCGCCCATAAATATGCTGTACTTTTTATCACTTAAATCTGACCTTAAATTAACCAGTCTGTTAAAACTATACCATTGTAGAAGTGTTAGTGTTGCTCGCCTTTGTTGTTTATTTTCAAAATTATGACCAGCATGTTGCAACCAATTTTAAGGGGTAATTCCATCAACGTATCGCAAACTCTACTTAATATTCTCTGCAAACAAAAGAACGGTTTTCACATTTGTCACTTGAATGTACAAAGCATTAAAAACAAAATTGACGATTTACGACACTTGTTCAATAACAGCGTAGTTGATGTTCTTTGTCTTTCTGAAACATGGTTAAAGAAAGGTATGTGTTCCAAACTGTTCAGTGTTAATAATATGCGTCTCGTACGAGCTGACAGACACCGGAAAGGGGGTGGAGGTGTAGCCATTTATATTAAAAAATGTTACAATTTTCATGTCATAAAGACATCTAAACCAGATGATCTGGTGGAGTATGCTTTCATCGAACTAACGGGTGACGGTGGTAACTTATTGATAGGTTGTATTTATATGGCACCTGATGTTGCGAACTACTCGCACATTAGAGACGTACTCGAAGAGCTTTCCCCTCAATATTCCAAGATTTTGGGTGATCTAAACATCAATATTCTTAGCACCGTAAACAAAACAACCAAAGAAGCAATTGAGTCACTCAACTTTACATTTGCAAATCACACCGAACCAACTCATTTTGAACTCAATAGCCTACCCTCTTTGATAGATGTTGCCCTGTTGTCTCACCCAAACCTTATTATGCATTACGATCAAATCCTAGCCCCTGCGTTCTCACATCACGATATGCTCTTCTTAACAATGAATACCCTTCCAGGTAGAGTGAATGAGGTAATTCATAAAATATACCAATATACTGACATTAATCTGGAACCCCTATTTAATGAATGTCAGAGTTTGAATTGGTGGCCAATCTACAGTACTAATGATACAAGTTTCCAAATTGAGTATTTTAATAAGAAAATACAATATCTTTTTAATAAGTATGTCCCAGTTAGAATACGGAAAAGGGTAACAAATAATATTCATTGGTACACACGAGAAGTGCGTGATCTCATCGAAACGCGAAATCGATTGTACTCCAGGTGGCGACGATGCACAGCCATTCTGAGAGAGTTTAAAGCCACTCGCAATGCAGTAACATTACTTATTCGTAGGAATAAAAAGAACTACTATAGAAATAAATTTGGATCTTCCAACACTAGTTCTGAATTCTGGACAAAAATCCGTCAAATTGGGCTTTCGTCTGAAAAGGCTTCTATCCCGAATGATATTAATATAGAAGAACTTCATGAGAAATTCCCATCCATATCTGCGGCATCCACAACAAGCAGTCCGACCATCCTCCCAGTTGAGGAAAATCATGAAAGAACGTTTTCTCTCTCCCGAGTCGATGAAATTGGTGTTCGAAAAACCATTCTAGGCACAAAATTTAAAGCAATAGGTTCCGACAACATTGATCCACAATTCATAAAAATTCTACTCCCAACTATCATTCATCAAATTACATACATTTTCAACACTATCATAACCACCTCTGTTTTTTTCCCGAAAATTGGATAAGTGCAAAGATCCTGCCCGTACCTAAATCGTCAAATACTTCGGAATATCGTCCTATTGCTATTCTACCATTCTTGAGCAAAGCTTTTGAGACGATAATAAGCCAGCAAATCAAAACCCATCTAAATGAAAAAAAAACTGATAACCAAATACCAGTCGGGCTTCCGATCTAAACACAACTGCACCACAGCACTATTAAAAGTATGTGATGACCTACGTACCGGCCTGGATAGCAACTGTCTAGGACTGATGGTTTTCTTAGATTTCTCAAAGGCATTCGTTTGTGTAAACCATAAATTACTCATAAAAAAACTTCAAACACAATTCCTGCTTGAAAGTTCCTTGTGCAATCTTATTGGTTCATAACTTCTTAATCGCTCACAATATGTATTCCACAACAATAAATGTTCATCATGTCGTCTTGTTCCTTTAGGTGTCCCACAGGGATCTGTACTTGGACCACTCTTATTTACATGTTTTATAAATGACATATCCGAACATATAACAACCTGTGAGCATCACATCTACGCTGACGACGTGCAAATATATTTAATGTTCCCAAAATCGGACAAAACCTTAGCTATAAGTATAATGAATAGGGAACTGAACAAAATTTATGATTGGTCTCTAGACAACCGCCTTAATATTAACTCTTCCAAGACCAAGGCTATGGTAATAACCAGCCATAGAACTATTGATACCTTCCCACAGTTGTGTCTAAATGCTGATCCTATTGACTACGTAGATAGCATTAAAAACCTTGGAGTCTATTTTCACCAGAATCTTAAATGGAATGTACATATAAATAAAACTGTGGCCAAGTTATACAGTGCCCTGCGCGGGCTCAGCCCCACTGCAAAATATCTCCCGACGAGTATAAAGTTAAAGCTAGTAAAATCATTTATTTTACCCATCTTGACATACGGTAGTGAAATATTTTCTAATATGGACCATGAGTCCAAAAGAAAACTAACGGTGGCCTATAATAGCTGCGCGAGGTATATATTCAGCGTCAGCAGATATGAACACATCTCTAACCTAACTAAACAAATAGCCGGATGTTCATTAATGGGCTTGCTGAACTTCAGAACTATAATGACTTTGCATCGAATCCTGACCATCAGAGAACCCGGGTATCTTTTCGAAAAAATAAGATTTGCCAGAAATCAAAGAACTATGCAACTAATTCCCCCTAGATGTAAATATCTTAACACTTGCCGACAATTTTATGTCCACGCGATTCAGCTTTGGAATCTTTTACCCCTAGAAATAAAGCGCACCCGCAACACAAACACTTTCAAAAAAAAAGTTCTTCAATATTATGCAGACAATTTTTAAGGCTAGAATAAATGAAATAGAATTTCAAGTCCAGTATCTCACTTTTCTTCCTTTCCACATTTCCATCTTCCTTTCCACATTCCTTCTTCCACCCATATACCTAGTTTAAGCAATAGTTATAAGCATATATTTTATTACAATGCAATTAATAATTATATAATAAGCACATGTACATTTGTTACCATATTTATTGTTACTGTTACATACTCTTTATTATACATATACTGCAGCTTCTTCACGATATATAAAAGATGTATCTTATCTTATGTGAATGAGGAATTATCAATAAATACAATACAATACAATACGCGGCTTCTCTCCTCGGCGGGGAACTGGCAAAACCTCCCGTAGTACCTACACTTGCCTTGAAAAAGCTTCTCGACTCTCGCCGTTCGGAATCGGCATTTTCACTTGTGTGAAAAACAAATCGCACACAATATAAGTGAACGAGAGAAGCTAGGCTCTGGCTCTTCATAAGCTGTAACGCCATCTAAGAAGAAGAAGATTTCCTTTATATTGTGTTCATAGTTTAATATAATTTCATCAAAATTTAACAATAATTTATCATGAAAAGTTTAGTTATCATTATATATACCTAGCCAAGCATATTCTTATGTTCATCAATTTTTCTAAATCTAGCTTATAATTATTCATTTCCTCGTTACTGAAAATATTTGGATGTATAATTCCTAATCTAACTGCAATAATATTGTCCTGAACTTCCAGCAGCAAATGCAACCGGAGAGGAGACAATATTTTAAACTCCATTCTTTCGTCTGACGTTATCATCAACAATGTTGGCTCTCAACCAACCGTTATGACGGCGAGACGACAAGAATTGACCGACTTAACCCTGTCTAATAGGTATGTGAAGGCCATCACTAACTGGATGCTACGCTGTCAGACCATAGATATATCGAATTCCAATTGAAGTGTGGGATCTCTCCCTCGCAGCCCAAGCGGAATCCGAGAAAGACGGACTGGGTGCGATTCAGAGAGAGAGCCTAAACTCAAAACAAAACAATTGGTGGAGGATGCCGCTCATAACCTGAGCACTGAGCAGCGCCATCACCAGCTGTTTCGAACTCGCGTGTCCTATCAAAAAACCTCCCAACAGGAAGCCGGTTCCCTGGTGGAACGCTGAGCTCCAATGTCTTCGCAGGTGTATGACAATACATTCATGTGATTTAAATGAAGGATGCGTTATGATAAATATATTTTCAACATCCTCCCGGCGGCAAAAAAAAACTGCGATGAGTCGGTTATCTCTAAAGAATATAAGAGTTGTACTGCCCTGTTTAGGATGGATCCGCTACCACTGCCAAGTGCCACAGGTTTCGGGGTAACGACTTGTCTTCCGCCAGAACCACATCTCCTATTCGTATAGTATGACTTAATGGATTTTTGACTTGGTGGACCGATCGCAACTGCTTAAGATACTCTTTAAACCAGCGCTTCTTGAATGTAGATAGACAACGTAGACGGTCCTTCCACTGTTTTCTTAACTCCTTTCCTGAAGATTCTTCACGTGACGACACAATTGACACTTGATTGGTAACGCTGATGAAATGCCCCGGAGTAAGTGGCGCGAGGTCCAAAGGGTCATCCCCACAGTACGTTAAAGGTCGAGAATTTATTACTCCTTCAACTTCAGTTAACAGCGTTCGACAGCTGTTCGACGCTCAATGTTTCTTTTCCAATAGCTGCTCTCAATGCCGCTTTGATCAGTCCTACTAGGCGCTCCCAAAAACCGCCCCACCATGGTGCCCGTTCTACAATAAATTTCCATTTTATTTGGAGCTCACTCAAAATACCCAGAAATCGTTCACTCCATTTTATATTGTTAAGTTGCCTTAACTCTGAACTTGCTCATTTGAAAGTGGAGGCATTATCAGAATAAATAGTGTGTGGAACTCCTCGCCTGGCCGAAAATTTTCTTATAGCAAGTAGACAGCTTTCGATAGTAACATCCATAGTGCATTCGATATGGACGGCACGGATTGCGGCAAAGGTGAAAAGCAACAAATAAATTTTCCTCCGCTGATTGCCTAGTTCCGTCACATACAAGGGACCCGCAAAGTCCAAACCAGTCACAGCAAAGGGTCGCGATGTCAAAACCCGATCTCTAGGGAGCGGCGCAAATGGTTGTGTAGCTGCCTGGCCCCGAAGAACTTTACACACGAAACATCTTTGGATTACTCTTTTTATCAGCTGTCGTCCCTTGATCATCCAATACGGTGAGCGTAGTCTGGAGAGGGTAGAAGACACACCAACATGGAACGTTTTTTCATGGGCATCGATGACAATTAGCCTGGTAATATGCGATGATTTTGGCAGTATAATTGGGTGAGCTTCGTTAATGTTTTCAACAGCAAATTGCAGACGCCCTCCAACCCGAAAAAACTCATCACTGTCATCTAAGAAAGGAGAAAGCATTAATAAAGTTGAATTTGAGGGTATACCTTTTCCTTTCCGAAGTGTTGCAATCTCCAGATGGAAATTCGTTTGCTGTATTCTCCGAAGACAGTACTTCTTAGCACGACATATTTCCTCTGCTGAGAGATACCTTGGAAACATTTGCTTTCGCTTAAACCAATTGAATGCTCGAAGAACGTAAGCCGTCACACGTAATAAACGTCGCCAGCTACTAAAGTCTTCACAGTTCAGCATGGGTGACCCTTGAATTTACATGTATCTGTTTCTTCAGCTACCAATGCACACAAGGAAATACAGTTGGCTCTGCGCAGATTATTTTTTCTTGCAACCAGGAGGGTCCATGAAGCCAGATTGAAGAGTTTATTAAAGATGTTACACTGATTCCCCTTGTAAGAAGATCGGCAGGATTGGATGAACCTGGACAGTGCCTCCATGCTGATATATTAGTTAAGGTTCTTATTTCCTGGATATCGCTGGCTCTCGATATACGGTTTCCAGCGTTTTGTCGTTCCCTTGATCCAGAATAAGGCAATTTGAGAGTCAGTCCAAAGGAAGTTATCGGAAAAATGTATCTTCAAATTCCTTTGAAGTAGACAAGAAGTCGCGAAGCGATTAACGTTGCAGTCAATTCCAATTTGGGTATAGTTAGCCCGTCTTGGTTGGTCATTTTGAGTGGTGCAACTCTGGTTTTTGCGCAAATGAACTGCACTGACACATTCCTATATTCCTTGGCATAAGCTACAGCTCCAAATGCAAACTGGCTTACATCTGCGAAAACATGAAGTTCAGTCGAACCGATTACAGTTATGAAGCATCGAGGTACTACAATATCGGACAGTCGATCGATTTAGTCGCAACAAGCCACCCAAACGCCCTTTAGCTCAGAAGGTAGCTCTTCGTCCCAATCCAGCTTTTGTCACCAAATGTCTTGAAACAGGATATTGAGCTTTACACTCCAAGGATTCAGTATACCAAATGGGTCAAAGATTTTGGCCATCAGTTTTAAAAGAACCCTTTTAGTGACCTGGCTATATTCGAATTTTAGGAAATGCATAACTGAATCTAAATCAACTTCCAGTTCATCAGTAGCTACAACCCAATGTAAACCCAACACCTTTTGGCTCCTCGGACGTCTATCCTCTAATGGGAAACACTGCCGAACTCTTTCACAGTTACTATTCCACTTGCGAAGCGTCATAGAAGCACCTTTGAATATTTGATTAGCTTCTCGGTAAATGCGTTCTGCGATACCTTCATTGTCCACGCTAGCCACAAAGTCGTCTACGTAAAAGGAACTCCGCAGTGTGTCACATGTTTCTTTATATTGACCCATGGCTTCATCAATTATTTTTCATAACGTAGAAGCGTGCAGGAAGGGACTACTGGTTACGCCAAATGTGACTCGGGTCATTCGAAAAACTTGTACCGCTGGTAAATTTTGTTCGTTTTTAATTGATTCCCCAAACCATAAAAGACGATGGCTGTCTCTATCGTTTTTATTTAAAAGTATTTGGTGAAATGCCTTTTCTATATCGGCAATAATTTCGACCCTTCTGGCACGAAAATTTAGCAGAACCACTAGCAATTCAGGCAACAAATTGTCTCCAACCCCTAGACAATCGTTTAACGAGCTTGGTTGTTTCTTTGTCTTCGCGATAGACAGGACGATGTGGTAAGTAAAATAATCGGTTTTTGTTTACAATCACTTCCGGTGCAATTTCAGCTATACCAGTGGTTACCATCTCCTGGACAGCTGCGCTATATTCCTCTAATCTGCCTGCTTTGCACAGCTTGCGGACCAGAGTCTGCATACGAACTAATGCACCAGTCCGATTGTCGTTAAGATTGAATGTTGTGGCCTTCCACGGTAGCGACACCTCATATCTATCGCCGTTTCTAATAATATTACAGACTGAATCTCTACTCAGCACTTTCGCACCTTCAGGAGAAATTGCAAGAGCATCTAGCTTCCAGAGCCTTTCAACATCTTCACAGGCACAGACGTGGAGTGACATTACGTAATTTCTATTCGAACCAGACGGCAGCACATGCGATGAGCCTTGAATAGTCCATCCCAATACGGTGTTAATAGCTGTCAACCTTGTTGTTAAGCGCTTAATTTCCCCAGTAGCAAATTGCCAATAAGAATCAGCACCAATCAGAATACTGATTCCATCCTCAAGCTGTTGTCCTGGAATCCGTGCGTCCGCTAACACCAAGTCGTGAAGCCCAGCAGTTGTGTGAATTTTAAGTTCTGAGAGAACATCAAAACATATTTCCGGAACTTCGATAGCATCGAGCTGACTGCGTAATACTAATCGAACCTTGTTGCACATCTTGCTCGGTCACGGCTTAGTACTTCCAAATGGAATGACACTCAAACTATGCGCTCCAATAATTGGCAAATTTAACCGCTTCACCAGGGAAGATTTTATAAACGAGAGTTGGCTTCCACCATCCATGATAATGCGAACATATAAAGCAACAGAACAGGATTCACTACAAGCAAATGCACGAGCTGTTTGCAAGTATACGTTACCGCACTGCGTTGTTTCAGTCGTGAATAAATTCAGCGTAGGTTGCGTGAGCGATATTGGTGCATTGCCGGAGCTCTTTGGATTTTCCGTTTTAGTGGAAGCTATTTTTGCTTTCGTAAATAAAGGATCACACATACTAGTTGCATGGCGACCGCCGCACGTTTTACATAGAATTCCCTTTACCTTGCATGCGTTCGAATTATGACCCTTTTTCAGACAACGATAACACCTGCCTTCCTTTCTTAGTTGTAGTTTTTTATTTAATAAGCTCATATCACAGCGACACTCCTTTGCATCGTGATTTAAAGCTCCACAAAATATACACTTTGACTTTGTTTCGGCAGTAAACAACCCATATGCTGTTTTGACAGTTGTTGATGAGTTCAGAGCTTTCGATCGAGTAATGTTCGAATTCGCCTCGTTCGCCTTTTCCAGGGACTCAACCTCTCTTTTGAGAAACTTGAGCAGATAGCTGACTTGCTTGTTTCCTAATAACTGTGTTGAGGGACTATTTGAGCATCGGTCCTCTTCTTGCTCTTCGTGTGCAGGAATGCTTCTCTCGGCGTCGTCATAATATCGATGGAAGTCAACCCGCAGTTCGTTCGGCAGGCATCGCAGTAAAACCCCTTTCAGCATAACGAAATAATTCGAAGTTGGAATCCCTAACGCGGAGAGTGAACGAGTAGATGCGAGTACTGAATTATATAGTCGCCTCAATCCCGCAACATTAGTTTTCGAAGTTACTGACTGAATTGAGAGCAATTCTTGCATTGTATGGTCTACTATTTTTTCGTTATTGCCATACTCTTCTTTTAGCAATGCAATGGCGACATTATAATTTGCCTCAGTGGGAGTGAGACCAACCAATGTTTCTGTAGCCTTGCCAGTCAATACGCTTTGCAAATAATTGAACTTGTCGACCATGCTTAAAGAGGGGTTGTCATGTATGAGAGCTTTGTACTGTTCCCAAAACGGGACCCACTCCTTGAAATCTCCAGAGAACTTTCTCGGTTGTAATTTTTGCAGATTAACCGAGCCAAGCGATGGATTGGTAAATGGACTGGCTTGCCCCGACGTTTGGGGTAATGATCTCATGCGGAATTTCTGCTGAAATTGACTGATTTGAATACTGACCTTGATGTTGCCGAATCCTGGACAATCGATATTTCAAACGTGTAATTGTTCCGATGGCTTTGTCCTCGTATTCCAGCACACTGTCCGCCTATAGGACTTTGGTCCTATAAAATTGATAACTTCGATATTAGCCTTTTTTAGACACTCGTGAGCTGCAGTTAGACGATCCAATAGAACTAGAAGTTCTTCTTCTACAGGTTCCAATTCGTCCAATTTCTCAACCTTCTTTGATTCATCCGATAGGAGATATTCGATCGCACTATTTACTAATTTGGTCACTTGACCACGATATGAAGCACGACTAGCGATTTTCATTATAAGTCCCGGGTTTCGGCACCAGATTTAAAAAAAATGTGAACCCGAATTCTAATTGATGGAATAAAACGATCCGTTCAAAAGTTTCAAGACAAAAGTTTATTGCGTGTGATGAATTCAAAGGTACAACGGCAAATGAACGAACATTTTAAAATAAGCGTAACATACGTTAGAAAAGGAGAAAGAAACAGATTCAGAAATTCAATTTACATGTGGCTTACTTGTATGTTAATATTAGTGTGTATGACAATACATTCATGTGATTTAAATGAAGGATATATATGTATGCGTTATGATAAATATATTTTCAACACACACTCATTGGAAACTGCGACTGAAACGATGAAAACAACTCGGCATAGCTAGTATGTTGCGTCACGCGTGGCAACTACTGAGGCCATTGAATTTGCTGTGGCATCTTTCGATGGCTTCAAGTTGCCAGGTACTGATGGGATATACCCTGTTATGCTGCAAAAAGGTATAAGACAGCTGCTTCTTACTCTGAAAAGAATTTTCACTGTTAGCCCGGCGCTTGCCTACATACCTACCTATTCCTTGGCACGCGGTTAAAGTGGTCATTATTTCCAGAATATGGAGCTCAAATGTGGGGTTTCCGTTCTTATACAGTTGTCAAGAAGTTCCTGCGGTACTTTCTTAAACGCATATTTAGATTGCCCAGCTCTACCCCCAACTATATGCTACATCTCGAAACAGGTACACCCCCTATGTTTCTGAGCACATTAACAATGCATTTTAATTATACAGTAAAAGTGTTTGCGATGGAGGACGAAAGACTATCTAAAAAGTACTCATGCACGCCATAAGAACAAGAGGGAGACTGGTGCAAGAATGGGAGAGTCTTGGATCAGGATGTGGGGTAGTACTCAACATTACACCAGACTTACAGGCTGATTCTTTAAGAAGGCAGTTGGATACCTTACTAAATAATACTGGCAATGTTTTATACCAGAAATATGTCAACGAAGCCCAATCTCCACAATATAGAATGTATTACAGCAAAATGGAATACTTGCAGAAAGAACTTACTTCTTAAACTGTTTCTCGACAGATAAAATAAGCACTATTTTCAAAATGAGAGGAGAGTTGGTCCAATTGAACTCACCGCCCAGATCTACCAATTTTGTGCAACATCTGTAATATGAAAGTAAGGGAAGATATATTACACTTTCTAGCAATATGCCCTATTTTAAGAGATTTCCGGAGACGATTTTTCGGTTTGCATGTTCTGGGAGAAAATGTTGCAATGGGTATCTTAAATGGAGAACAAGGCTGGGATTTGTTATACAACTACACCGTGAATGCGCTTCGGTACAGAAAATGCATAACTGAGGGAGACTTCTAAACCATCCGTACAGTATATAGTTAATGTATTTAATATATGTATATCAATATCATAGTTGAAATTATAAACAACCAAATGCCAATCTGGTAGACGGCTTTATGCCAAACCAAAATAGACGTAGAAATACTTCTTTTGTAACATTTTTAATGAAATAAAGTCAATATTATTATTATTATTATTCCCAGAATAGGGAAAGATTATTATTCACTCGCCAAGAGTTTTAGACCAATCAGTTTAACATCCTTCTTGCAGAAAAGCATGGAGAGATTAGTACAGTTGCACGTGCACAAAGTTGCCCTTCGAATGCATCTTCTCTCGGACATGCAACATGCTTATCAGCGTAGAAAATCCTGCGAGATTGCACTTCAAAACCTAGTTGGGAGAATTTAATGCGCTCTCGAAAGAAAAGAGTACGCACTAGGCATTTTCGTCGACATTGAGGGAGCTTTTGATAACGCCACTTTCGACAGCATGTGTAACGGTGCTAGACGGCATGGCGTAGATGAAGCACTGGTTTTGTGGATCAAAGCAATGCTTGTGCACAGGACATTGATCGCTGATGCAGGCCTCGATCAATGTGTCAAGTCTGGTGTAAACGTCCTGTCTCCGCTGTTGTAGTGCATGGTGGTCGACCCTCTGCTCGATGCTCTCAATGCCTCTGGAATCTATGCCAAGGCGTATGCGGATGATGTTGCTGATCTCTCTGTCGGCTCATGTTTAGTGACTGTCTGTCTCAAAGGGCAGGCGGCGCTAGATGTGATCAAGGACTGGTTCACGAGTAATGGGCTGTCGGGTAACCCGCTTAAGACTGATGTCGTTCTCTACACGAGAAGGAGTAAAAATACTGGCAATACTTTGGATCTACACGGCAAGAACAAGACCGATAATTTCATATGCATCGGTTGATTGGTGGAACAGGCTAACACGCAAACACGTTGTGGCTTCTCTCACCAAACTCCAAAGAGCGGTATGTCTCACCTGCACGGGGGCTTTCCCCAGCACACCGGGAGCTGTTCTAGATACTATGATGAAACTTCCACCCCTTGAGGATGCGCACTGAAAGCCTAAAGAGAAATGGTCTTTGGTACTTCTCGCATTAGAGTAAAAGTGTACTTGCGCGAGAAGTATCCTACGGCTTCACAGTCACATTTCCATAGCGTCAGGACTGGCTTTGGCCAGACACTGAACCTGGAATGTAGTGTCTTCGAATTTTCAAAAATGACTGGGCGAGGGTCTGGCGCTAAAGTTTTCTTTGAGGCAAAACATTCGACTGCACTTCTCGTCAGGAAAATATGCGTCTGTCTTTCCATCGGAGATTTACGCAATCTTAATGGCCTTGCACTATGTTGTGAAACACACGCGGAAGGGAAAAAGCATATGCGTCTGCAGTGACAGCCAAGCTGCTCTCAAAGCTGTGTCCAACTCTCTATCCAACTCCAAATTAGTTCATTAACTCAAGACCTTTTTGAACAAAGTGGGAAGACTAAATTCACTTAGGCTTGTATGGGTCACAGGTCACTCTGGCATCCCAGGAAACGAGATCTCCGTTGAACTCGCTAGAAAGGGTTCAGAGGAGAGTTTCTGAGGGTCTGAACCCGACTTAGGTCCACGGTCAAATCTGACATCAACGACTGGGTCTTTAATGCACACTGTCGTAGATGGAGGGAATATCCAGGATGCAGGATGACTAAGCGCGTACGCCCTGATGTCTGCAAGAAGTCTGCAACATTTTTCTTATCCTTAAGGAGAAATGATTACAGAAAGTTTACGGGCGTCATTACGGGCCATTACACTTTTGCCAAGCATCTCTACGCGCTTGGCAACTGTGCTGCATGTTGCGAGGAAGATGACAGAGCAGAACACTTTCTCTGCGACTGTCCCGCCTTCGCTCGCGCACGGTGGAGCACCCTTGGGGCCGACGTGGTGGGTGCCGAATCTCTTAGCTCTACATCACTCAAGCCCCTCCTCACTTTTCTCCGGGCAACGGGGAAAATACAATAAAGACAAGGTGTCTGGCTGGCAGTACAATAGACCAGTATTTGTGTCTTTGTACCTGAGTGCTCCAACAGATAGTAGAAGCCTCTAACAAAAAAAAAAAAAAAGTCCAATACATTTTCTATATTGGGAATAGGGAATTTTCAAACGACGATAATCGATCCACTTTTCCTGGTTTGAATGGTCTATTTTCTTTGGCACTATCCACAGGGTATAATTCATCCCTTTTTTTGATGGATTTTTGAATAAATTGGACTGCAGTGGTGGCGAACTCGTGTTCAATTTTGTGTTTGAATGATAGTCTATCTCCTTCCTTAAAGAACAGTTCTTGGTTATTTTTTAGCAGGTTAGTAATTGATGTGAATTCTTAAGAGTTCAAATGATCAAGCTTTAGCTTATCAATAACATTGCCTGCATTGGCTTCCAAGAGAACATTTCACTTAAATTGTATGGGCTGCAATTTTTATTATTTTGAAAAATTGAAATATGTTTACCTATTTCTAAGTCTCCTTTATTCAAATTAACTATTGCTTTAAATATTATTTTTAAGCCCAAATTATGTATTCACTTAAAATATCAGGTTGATTATAATTTTATTAGATCCTGTATCTATAAGGAACTTGATTTTGTTTTCACCTATAGTTAAATATATCATTGGTAATGCAATTCTCAATGCTCGTTTTGAAAATGTACGGGGGCCTCTTCAATGTTGCCAATCGACATCATGTCCACTCGTTATTAGTGTTTCTCGATATTTTTGAATTGTGAGATCCATCATTATACTTTTTTTAAATTATTTTGCCTAGAGTTTTGTTTTGAAAAAAAAGGGAGTCGAATATTGATTTTCAGTGGCAGTGGTTATACGAGTATTGGAATTGGGAAAGCGCAAAGTTGGGGACAAATATTTATTTTGAGATGTAAAAGGTTTACCCTTTCTATGTTGTATGTGCACCTAAAATCATCTAACAGTCTACAATAAGTCTAGCATATTTATTATAAATATCGACCATAGTTGCCGATTCATCGATATGAGCCCTAATATTGCCGTCTATCTTTTCTATTAGTATTTCTGTAAGGTACTATCCACATTTTGCGGCTTACGAATTTCTGATTTCCTGTTATCGAATTCCCACAATTCACTTAATTCATAACTTAATTTTCTAAATTCTTCGAATAGTTCTCGTGAATTACTAACCTTAATTGATCGACCATAATTTTGCAATTCTGCATTGCATAGCTTTTATTCGATTGAAAATGTTGCTTGAGTCTGGTTGTGATGGTGTTCCAGTCGGGGTCATCTTCAAGTTGCCTTATGCATTTTCCAGCATCTCCCTGCAGTTTCTCGTTTATTATTATTTGATGGCCGCATTAAAGTAGCTCTTCGTCACCGTTGCACAGTTTTGACGTCACTTCTATTGATTTTAGAAAGGACGGAAGTGAATAATCTTCTCTTCCGTTAAATGATTTCAGTTTTTTTCGGTTTTTTGGAGTAAGGTGAGAGTCTATGGATATCGTACCTTGCGCTTAGACTAGCTATTAGACCAGTTTTCTTCCTGGTAGAATTAGTCCCGTGTGTGCTGGTCCAATGAATGCGAGAGAAACAGCATTATTCCAGCACAAGATTTTCGGTTCATGTTCTTAATAATATCTTATCTCATTTTCTTTGTTTTTTTTATTTTTGCCTCATTTGTGCTTCTGCTGCATTGTCTTGCACCAATGAAAGATGAAAAGTGGAAGAAATTGAAATGCACAGAAAAATTAATTATTGGAAAAATATTTAGATTATTCTTTTTTTTTGTATAGTATTCTGACAGTCGTGCGATGTGATCGGAGGCCGCACAAACCACCAATGAGACGTATCACTTAAAATGGCCGGGTTTTTTTTCGACATTTTTTTTTTCAAAATTTTGAGTTTGAAAATTATTTTCTCAAAAACTATTCCCTAAAACAGCTTCGTTTAAAAACAAGATCAAAGAAGAGGTTTCTGGCTTTACAAAAAAGTATATCACGGCATTGTGGATGTAACTGTTAATTTTTAATATTTTTTTTTCCAAATTAAGTCAATTTTTTTAGAAAATTGCCCCTCCCGGCTAAATGGGGGGGAATAGACCCCCCCTCCCATACGATTTTTTTCTTGTCTTGACCAGACCTACACGCTCTAGCTATTTTGGCACGCTGCTCGTGGGACACCCTGTATAGATATACCTAGTCGTACTTAATTTATTACTTTTTTATTTTCGACAAATGAAACAATTACAAGTGTAGGAATCCGGGAAGAACCAACTCCCAAGAAAAGGGTATGTACGAGTACATACATATATATTTTTTAGAGTAGTGGCAACATACACTCTACTTGTCCGGCCGTACCCTTACGGGAATAGTCTGTTGTTTACGGATTGCTTGAGGATGTTTCGGTATTGGAGGCCGATTTTCATTTTGCTCATTACTATTGTAGTGTGATAAGAAATTATGTAAAACACAACAAGCTTTCAAGATGTTCTTCCTGATTGTCGCAAATTGTCACTCAAATAAGTATGCCCAAGAACTTAGGTAAAACAATTTTTTTTCTTTTTAATTTAATTTTTATTCATTATTCTTAGACCTATTTTACCGTAGATAAAAATGTTTAAAACTAGCTTAACTATCTTGACAAATCTAAATATCTTACCGGCCCTAAACGGACACTGTAAAACAAGCAGGATAACTTAAAGCTATATCTTTCGCCTACTTATCATAAACTTAGAATTACCGTTATTATAGCTAACTTAAGCTAAGAAAAAGTGTTTCAATGAAAAACTTAGCATACGATCCCATCACATGAGTGAACAAATGTAATTATCGCTGAGTTGAGGAATAGGTGACCAATAATCGCACTAACTTGAAAGCTTTTTGATGCCCATCAATAAGTTTTTTGCCAGGAACACTTTGATTTATTTTTGATTGGTTGGAATGTACAATAGCTTCCATTGTTTCCTCTAGCTTGTTGCACGGCATACAAATATGATTGGTAAGCAATATATTCAATGGCAATAAATGAAGAAATACATCGGTAGGTGTTTCTAAGTCTTTAGAAATAGCGGAACCTGTTTCTCCTTCATACTCATTTTTTTGTATTTTGCAAATAATTTCTTGACGTCGTTTTTGTTGAAGAACAAACAAAGGAAGGTCATTTTGAGACTTGTCAACAAAATCGATTTCCAGCGCATACATGTCGAATAGATCTTCAACATTTGCTTTAGGATCTTCTGATTCTTCGCCACCACTTTCAGATTCGATAATCGATGGAATTTTATAAAAAAAAATCTGAAATACTTCCAAACCCTTCGCCTCTAGGTCAAATCTGTGAAAACGATTATTGTCTAAAATTAAAAAAAAAGTTTATTCCCTAAGGTTTTCAAAGCGAAACCACATCCAAAAACCTTGATGAATGGTCGCATTTTATAAATTTCTAACAACTATATTTTTTATGGCAATAAAATAACATTACTTGCGATTCCAAAAAAATCTAACTAATAATAATTTTTCACTGCAAACCACTTCCTCACTTCACTTCTTCATTTCAAATGACACAAACCATCAAGCTAATGCACATCGCAGTCGCTGTCGCGGTCCCATGTCCACAATTTAATGTACGTAAATAACATAACGTAAAAACCATGATGTTGCGGTCGCTGAAATTTTCAAATCGGACGGTTGACGATCAATTGTAAGTATATGGACAAACGTGGTATTTGGTGAAATTTGTAATATTTTAGGGATTTTAATTCCTTATTAAAACAGGAAAAATGGAAGAGCAAATAATTGAAGCTGTGAAGGAGAGGGACATTTTGTGGAACGTTTGCTATCCCCAGTATAAAAATATAAAAAAGAAGGCACAAGAGTGGGAAAACATTTCGCAGATTCTCGGAGTTCCAGGTATTTGTTTTATATGATATTCTGGATGATTTTTCAACAAATTTTTCATGTAGCTGAAGTTTTAAGAAAAAAGTGGAAGCTGCTCCGAAACAGTTATTTGCGGGCAAAGAGACGAACTGTGTCTGGTCAGGCGGTTGAGGATCCGGATCACGGCAATTGGAAGTTCGAATCGGGTGATTTGGACCAAAGCCCCCTGACCGATCGTCGGATCGAGGAAGGCACAGACTTCAATTGAATGTACCCTACTCTCTACAATAGAGTCTGTGCAAAGGTTTTAGAATCCTCTGAGCCTGGACAAGGGATATCGCAACCACAATCTGATGAGGATGAGTATTTCTGCAGAAGTTTATTGGAAAAGCTTCGTACTTTTCCAATGGAAATAAGAAATACTGCTAAATCCTGCGCTATGCGAATGAGGTGCAATTAGAAATCCTGAAAAAACAGAAAGAGTGAAGACTGAATTTATTTATTATTATGTTATTATGCTCCTTATTATTATGATCCTGATTTTGTTTTAGACTGGTTGTTTATGAAAGCGTTATTTTATTTATTATTTTTATTGAATTCATTTTTTTTTTGTTTTACATTGTTATTGAATTTAATGAATTTTCTTTATTATTTTTATTGATTTTATGAAATAAAAAAATACATAAAAAGAGAAAAAGAAAAAGATATGAAGAAAATTTTAAAGAAGTTTTCATATTATTCAAATGGTTGGAAAGCTGTTTTGCCTTCGTTGCGAAAATAATGTGTTAAAGTTCTCCTCCTGAAGGCTTTTCATGGTCTAGTATTTGTTCCACATCTGCGAATAGGTAACAATTCCTTTGCCTCCTGACCAAAGGTGCGTCCTCTATTAGCATTATAGGTTGCAGTTGCATACATCGTCTGTGATTTTAATGAAATTATGTACAATTGTGCAGGCAAGCATAACTTTGTCCGCATTTTATGGGTGAAATTCTATGCATTTCCCTAGCATTCGCGAGCAGACAAAATGCCGAAGGTATTCTCTATACCTCGGCGCGCTCTTGAAAACCTTTAAATTAATAATTCTTCCGCGTGGTTCAGCAGAACTCCAGGGTAGGACAGCATTAATATTTTTCGCAGTCACAAACGAGATAAAGGGGAATCGTCGATCGTCTGTAGTGGGGGACACACGTATCGGGAGTTTTATTGCAATACCAGTGAGAACTTCCTAAACAAGGGAAAAGAAAAGAAAAAGAAAAAAAAAAAAAAAAAAAAAAAAAATGTCGTGCAAATCGTGCAAAAATAAGGTTGATCGCACCGATCTAAAAGTTGTCTGCTGTGATTGCAATAATATATATCATGCTTCGTGTGTTAATGTATTGCCGGGTGACGTAGAATTTTTAAAAAAAAATAATAAAGTGTGGAGATGTGTCAATTGTGTATCATCAAAACGACGCGATTCTTTCTCTGGAGAGGTTTCAATTAGTGCAAACAAAGACATAAGTAAACAACAAACAAAAATAAATAGAAATCAAAACACCAACGTAATCCAAGCTGCACCTAATCACTCCTCACAAATAACACTAGACTTGATCTACTCTGAAATTCTTGAAATAAAAGAAATCCAAAGAATTCAGATAGAGGAATTGCAAGCCAAAAACAAGGAGTACGAACAAAAACTTAACCTGCTGGAACATAAGGTTAATAACCTTGAACAACAGCTGTTCGCAAACACAGTTGAAATATACAATGTCCCCTCTCAACCCACCAACGCCTCCACCATCAATATGGCGCTAAAAGTTTTTTGTGAAGGAATAAATGCAGACGTAACTGAGAAAGACATTGATCTTTGTTACCTAAAAAAAATCAAGAAGCGTAATCATACCACGGAGAACAATGACCCAGAAAGCTTGACCAATATTCTCCATGTCAAACTAACAACTCGTCACTGCAAGGAGAAAATAATGAAAGCAAAGAAAGAGAAGAAGAGGCCGCTATTAACATCTCTACTCAGCACTACGGTAAATCCTCAAAAGATGTTCATCAATGACTGCTTGACTCATCAGACTCGTCAGCTGTTTAAAACTGCAACATCAATGAAGACAACAAAGAATTACAAATATGTGTGGACGAAGAACGGGATAGTGTACATGCGTAAGAAAGAGGGTGACAAATCAATACGAATTACTTCTCTTGCTGATTTTAATAAATGAATTGTATAAATACTGTCCCTCGTTTAATTCCAATTGCATGTGAATACCCCAATGTTCCCTATAATTTCTGTCTTCATCAAAATATTCGTAGTGTTAGAAGAAATTTTGCGTCATTATTAGCACATATAAATATGTTCAAAGAACTACCTGTAGTTATTGTTTTAAGTGAAGTATGGATTTATGAAAATGAATTATGTCTTTATAATATTCCAGGGTATATGCCACCTTTTGGAAACTGTAATTAGTCTTACCAAGCAGGGGGTGTAATGGTGTATGTTAGAGATGGTTATACGTGTAATTTTACAAAAATTAATATCCCAAGTGCTGATGTAGTGAAGTTATCGTTTAAATACCAAAATGAATTCTTTACTATGTTGTGCATATATAGATTACAGGAAATAGCTAAAGCAGTTTTCTTAAAAGACTTAAGTGGTATTCTAGGTACTTCAAAAGAAAAAAATTTGATTGTTTTGGGTGATATCAACATAAATATATTAGATCCCTCAGATAATTTCACAGACAGCTATATGTTTCTTATGTCGTCAAATGGATTAAAAAGTGTTGTCAATGTTCCAACTCGAGTTGCAAATTCTTCTTCTAGTTGTATAGACCATATTTTTATTAGGGTACACAAAAATCTAAAAACAAAATTAAGTGCTTCAGTTCATGACTATCAAATTACGGATCATCATATGATTAGTCTGAGCATTCATAGGAAAAGGCAAATAACCCTAATATTCCTAGACAAAGAAAAAAAATAGATTATGTGACGCTAAGAGAAAATCTTAGCTACGAATTTTGGGAGCCCGTTTATAATGAAAGGGATACTTCGATTGCATTTGATGCATTTTTTTCAATTCTACAAAAGCACATTCAAACTTGCACTCAGTTTGTACATATTTCAAATAGAAGAAAATACATAAAGCCCTGGATGACAAATAGTATTTTTAAACAAATAATTAAGAAAAAACGCTACGCAGTAAAGGTCGCTAAGCATCCACAAAACAGTAGTTTAAAGATGTACTATGCTAAACTGTGCAAAAAGATTCGTAAGGCTGTTAAAAATGCGCGTAACAATTACTATTCGAATATGTTTGAAAGAGCTAACGGAAACAGTAGAGATGAATGGAAAATTGTAGATAATATTTTAGGAAAACAAAATCCTCCTGTAGAAATAAATGAATTAGAAGTAGATGGTATACAAATATCTGATCCGGAAAATATCTCAAACCTATAAAACGATTACTTCATTGATATTTCAGAACAATTAAAGCCATCCATTAACTCTAACATCTTCTGCAATTGTACTTTGTCCAATAATATTATCGAGGATAATGGGCAAGTAAATAGTTTTGTGTACGATAATATTAACAGTGGTGAGCTTTGGAAACTTATTATGTCCTTAAAAAATAAAAACTCATGCACAAATGACGGTATAACAAGTATTTTACTCAAAAACATTGCTTGGCAAGTGGTTGATGTAATGAGTTACTTGTTTAACCAAAGTGTTGAAAATGGTTGTTTCCCAAAGTCTCTGAAATGTGCTGAAGTAATTCCACTATTCAAAAAAGGAAATAGGAAAAACCCATCCAACTATAGACCAATATCTCTCTTACCTACTGTCGCGAAACTTTTCGAGAAACTGATTAAAGCTAAAATGTTAAGTTTTTTAGAAAAAAATGTGTTCTTTTCAGTGTACCAATTTGGGTTCAGACCAGGATTATCGACAGAGGATGCTATTCTCAGGGTGTGCAGTCAACTATATGATGGTTTAAACAGCAATCAATCTACAATGGCTTTATTCATAGATATGACTAAAGCATTTGATTTGGTTGACCATCAGTTACTGCTAAAAAAATTATATGATGTCGGTTTTAGAGGATCAATGTACGCCTGGTTCAAAACGTACATAGAAGATAGAGAACAAAAATTAAAGCTAAATGGAAACTTTAGTAAATCTCGTGTTATTAAAAATGGCGTCCCCCAAGGTTCCGTACTAGGGCCTCTCCTGTTTTTGATTTACATAAATTCGATCTTCAAGCAGCAATTTAATGGTATGGCTACTGCGTTCGCTGATGATATAACTTTCACATATGTGTTTAAAAACCAATTTGAGTGTATTGTCAAGATTGAAGAAGATTTGGAAAAATTAAGGCTGTGGTTTACTGCTCACAAGTTAATTATTAGCGAAAAAACAAAATTAATAAACTTTAAAATATCTGGCAATTCGTTAAGTAATTTTAATCTTCACTTCCATGCACACAATTGTAAGAAGTTCAGTCTTCCACTTCATACGTGTGGTATTCAGAATTACCATATAAACAACTCATGCTCTGATAAGTGTTTTAAAATTGAATCAGCAAGAATCATTAAATACCTAGGTGTTGTGATTGATCATAACTTGAACTGGAAGGATCACTGTCAAACATTGAAAACACATATGAATTTAATAGCTCGTAAGCTTTATCTTATCAAACCCTACTGTTCTAAAATGGTTTTGTACAAAATTTATTATGGTGTTGCACATTCGAAGTTGCAATACAGTATTTCTAGTTGGGGCGGATCGTACTTTAATACACTTAGACCAGTCTTGACAGCACAGAAACATTTAGTACGTCTTCTGGCGCATGGAAATCGTCGTACTCATAGTTGGCCCTTGTATAAAAGGCTTGAAATTTTACCATTGAGGCATCTATATATTTTTAAGGTTCTTAAAGAATTCTACAAAAAGAGTGGTAACATCCCAAGTAGAAACAATCAGATTTATAACCTCCGAATAAATGACATGGCTCTTGTTAATATACCAGTTGCACGTACAACACACTTTACACACTTCTACACTTTTACTGCCCCAACTTATTTTAATAAACTTCCATATTCCACTCGAACATGTAATAATTATAATGTTTATATCAAAAAAATTAAAGACTGGTTATTTAGCATTGATCATGCCAACATTGAATTATTATAAAAATATACATCTTATATTGTTAAACTATTCTTGTAAAACTATTCTGATTATTATTCTTCTCCTCTTATAAACAGTATTATACAGCTTCTAAAAACAATCAAACAATCTTACTCTATCTTAAAATTGTAAATTATCCGATTGTCACCCCACATCAGTAGAAAAAAAATTGAATTATCCAAAATATAATTGTAGTGTCGTTTAACACTAGTTTAGAACTACATGTTCATTAAATTATATAACGACAATAAAAAAAAAAAAAAAAAAAAAAAAAAAAAAAAAAAAAAAAAAAAAGGGTACTGTTCTCTGTGAATTCGGTAATTGCTTTTCGGGCGGTAGACTGCTTTCAATGACAGAGTGATGAAAAATTCCTGAATCACTTTGGCTACCAAAAGCCCCAACATCGACAGCCCTGAAGGTACAATTGGCTTCACAAATTGCCATCAAAACAATGCTGAAGTAACCCTTGTAATTGATGTACTTTGGCGAACATTTCATTTCGATGTGCTTACTATCGATACTGCCCACGAAATTCGGCATATTCCATTTATATAAGTTCTTGTATGTACATTGTAGACAGCACTCCTCAAATGGCTTTACACACTTGAACAATTATTTTCTGTACTGTTGATGCACCCATTCGGAACGATCAAGTCAAAAAATTTGGAGATACACCTTAACCCTAGAAAGATAATCTTATTTTATAGTACTGAAAAGATAAACATGCGCCTGAGAGGCGCACAATTTTATAACTCGTTTTATTTTAAAAATTAAAATGATTATTCTTTATTTTATAACTTCAATGAATTGTTACATTATTAATAAGTAGAAAAATACAAATACATGTTATTATTTTTTATTTAAAAGAAAGTTATGTAGGATTTTAAAATCCTATTCTATCATATCCTATCCTAAAAATCTATATCGCGGGCGCCTCTAAGGCGCACATTATCTTTCTAGGGTTAAGACTAATACCTGCAATGAAGTAAAAATTATGTTCCAGCCAATCACTTTCCAATGAAACACTTACATCAAAGTAACTACCAACCGGCATTCGGGACTAACTGCTTTTCTTATTGATGTTTTCATCAAAGTTGGTTTTACTAAACTCAAAAGCAACTCGTATTGAAGTTTCGTCATACGAGTCGCTTCAAAAAAACAATCGGCATCGTTTTGTATTATAAATTGTAAACGTTGTTTCAAAAAAGCCTTGGGCTTTTCTGTTTTGGTACAAAGGACGGACCCACCACCGGCGTTTTTTTGTTTTTAACAATTTATGTGAAAAGTAACACATTTGTACAACACTTGTAATAAAAAGAACTTTCTTACGTTTATCCATATTACTTTTATTATTATTTGCAATTTTCAAACAAAGGTACAAATTCAATTCAAACAGCTGTTTAAAATTACAACTTGAATTAAAACAGCTGTTTAAAATCTGAGCGACCTCACTGTGGGCGAAATTTTTGGCAATCATTCCGACTGCGATAGCGACCGCGACCAAGGTGCGACAGCGACCGCGACTGCGACCTCATTGTGTTTCAGCTTACTCTTTATATACCTTCAGTCTCAAATAAACCCTTGTACAAAGCGGACGTGTATTTTATTTCGAGTTGGGTTCCACTCCAATGGAATATGTGCCAATTGCGCTGGAGTAGTTTAGTTTTTTTTTTAAACAAGAAAAATATAAAGGTCCTGTGTGTTTTGGGTGCACAAAATATATAAATACATTATTTGTGTTGTGATTGGTTGTTTGAGGCTCGTTGCTGTCGGAATAAAGTTGTCTAAATAAAATCATGAAATCTATAGAGTGTACTCGTAAAGTTGAATTTTCAATTTGCAATCAGTTGCAAAAAAAAACGGTAGCTCATTTTCCATCTTGGAAGTTTCAAATTAAAATTATCTTCCAAGTTGCAGAACTTTACAAGTACGTAAATGGAAGTAAAAAGATCCCGAAGCAAATAGAAAAAAGAAATCAAATACAAAGTCTTCGTAAAGCCAGACTGCAAAGTGCAAAAACTGATTGTGACTTCAGTAGGGTAGCAAGCGCTTACACACATCATGAGTTGTAAGATATCTCGGGTAATGTGAAAAAAACTTCAAACAATTTACAAACAAAAATCTTCGACTAACGAAGGAAGAAATCGCTTCATATATAAGTTAAACACGATGCCGATAATTCCTCAAACATCAACAGAAGCCCAGACGGTCATCCGATCCCACAACATATCAGTACACATCTGCAATGCAACCTCCATGCGCATCCGGTCACTTCGCGGCTGCATGAACACTGCATACTCACTATCACCGTTTTTCCAGGTCTACTCGACACCAGGTACATTCCGTCACGTACCCAACGGTAACATGAGGAACCACGCCGACGCTGAATGAAGGAATGAGTATAGCGGATTAGTATTTAAGGTAGTTGTAAAGAAAATTGAATGAAGAGTTAAGTTTACCGTGTAAGGGGAAGTGCTGCCCAAGTGAACCAAAAAATAATTTTTTTTTTTTTAAATAATTAGAAGATCAATTTATTAACTGGCGCCCGAGCAGGGACCAGTAGTGCTGTGCGCGTATTAATTAAATAAAACCGCCTATCGCCTTAAGTAGCCGTCGTGCGGAAAAATTGTATCACAAAAAAGCCAGTCGCCTTAAGTAGCCGCCGCGCGAAAATTGATAAGTGATCGTGAGCCAGTCACCTCAAGCAGCTGCCGTGCTCCCAAATACAAACACGTGCCTACTGGTCCCCCGTGAACCCGAAAGAAAAAAAAACAAAAAGTGAACAGCTAACAGTGACAGTGACAATTAAATTGAAATATAAATTGAGTAATAAAACATTCAAAGTGAAAAGCGTGAGGAAGGCGCCCAAGTAGGAAGCAAACGGGACGGAGCCGCAGCAGGTATCCAGCTGAATCAATTCAACGATAGTAGTCCAAGGGAAAACAATAAGGAACAGCGAAGTTATAAGCCACCAACCGATGCCAGCCATCCTTCAACCTGTCAACATGCAGACCAGAGAAGAAGAGGTTCTTCCGTTAGAAATGCTGAGACAATTAGATGTCAACGAAACTAAGAAACTCGAATTACTAGAGACTAAAAACAAAATAAATACAACGACAAATCTTGCACTCATCGCAGTCCTAGTTACGTTAATAGCAGTGGGCATCATTAGGGCAAGAGGCAACTGTCGAAGAAAACACACTGACAACTCACCTCCTTCACCGTCCAAAAGAAATACCGGACCCATTACAATAGGAATTGAAAACATCACAGATTTCCTAAGGTCAAGGATACCGAACGAGGACGTTCGAGATTAAGAGGGAAAGAGTTAAACACGATGCCGATAATTCCTCAAACATCAACAGAAGCCCAGACGGTCATCCGATCCCACAACATATCAGTACACATCTGCAATGCAACCTCCACGCGCATCCGGTCACTTCGCGGCAGCATGAACACTGCATACTCACTATCACCGTTTTCCCAGGTCTACTCGACACCAGGTACATTCCGTCACGTACCCAACGGTAACATGAGGAACCACGCCGACGCTGAATGAAGGAATGAGGATAGCGGATTAGTATATATTTAAGGTAGTTGTTAAGAAAATTGAATGGAGAATTAAGTTTACTGTGTAAGGGGAAGTGCTGCCCCAGTGAACCAAAAAATAAAATAATTTTTTTTTAAAATAAATAGAAGAACAATTGATTAACTTATATCAAAACTCGAATCTGTTGTTCAGCAGTTGCACGACCTTGGCGAAGTGGTATCAGAGAATATACTTATCACTAAAATACTTATGATACTTCCAGAAGAATATGAGCATTTTCATACGTCATGGGAATCAACAGCAGCTGCAGATCGTAGTTTACAGAATTTATCTAGTCGCCACATCATTGAAGAAACCCGTTCATTACTACAGACGTACGTGATTCAAATTCTAATGCATTCGTAGCCGCTAGAGCAAAGAGAAGTACGCAATACACATCTCACTCCAATGACAAAGGGGCATATTTCTATAGTCGTTCGAATCGAACTTTCGATCCGCATATTCGATTCACATTCGCGCTCCCTTGCCATTCCTAAATCCGGGGGCACTACCTTTGTTAATGATACGAATGATATAAAAGACGATATTTTCCAACCTAAATTTTACAATTTTATTTGACCGATTGATGTGCTTCTGTTGGTGGTTCAAACGAGAGAGAGCAAAATGAAAAAAAAGGCGAGACCAGCGTTCCCCTTAACCATGTAGGCAACTTCATTGGAGTCGCAGTAGTTCCGACATCTATGGGTAAATGGAATGCTGGAAACGACCTTTTAAGTCAATATTACACTATAAAATTTAACAATCATAATTATTTACAACATGGAAATTCATATGTTCATAAACTAATAATAAAGGGTCCGCCATCTAACTTTTTTTTTCAAGTAGTGCTTATTTCGTGAATGGTAACGCTTAGCTCATGTCTGATTTGACAGATAATTAGTTTTATCCTTCCGCTGAACGAATATGGTTGTGTATACGCTTGAACAACGCTTCGCTAAGTAGGCCTGCGATCGACTTACAGAAGATGCCGATTTTGCCAAAAAAATCATCTTTTCAGATGAAGCTCATTTTGATCTTGGCGGGTATGTAAACAAGCAAAATTGTCGCATTTGGGGCACAGAAAACCCGCACGCATACATTGAAAAGCCGGTGCACCCAAAACGAGTGACTGTTTGGTGCGGATTTTGGTCCAGAGGCATAATTGGGCCATTTTTATTCGAAAATGAGCAAGGAGTGGCCGTTACAGTCAATGGCGATCGTTATCGGGCCATGTTGAACGAATTTTTGTTCACAAAAATTGAAGAGGAGGATATTGGCAACATTTGGTTTCAACAGGAAGGCGCTACGTGCCACACAGCCGAAGCTACACTCGATGTTCTGCGCCCTGTTTTTGAAGATCGCATTATCAGCCGCAGAGCTGATGTCGTTTGGCCACCTCGGAGCTGCGATTTGACACCGTTGGACTATTATTTGTGGGGTGCCGTCAAAGATAAGTGTTACGCCGACAAGCCAGAGACAATTGACGCTTTAAAGGACAATATTCGTGAAGCCATTAGTGAAATACAGCTGCACACAATCGATAATGTGCTTAAAAATTGGACCGATCGTTTAGGCTACTGCATGGCCAGCCGAGGCAGCCATTTGAATGAAATTATTTTCCATTATTAACCGGAAGGATTGTGCTTTCAAATAAAAAAAGAAATTTGAGAAAATATTCAGTAGTTTTTTTTATAGCATTTTCAAAAAAAAAAAGAAGTTATTTGGCGGACCCTATACTATCGAATTCAACGTTAAACATAATGATTCAAGATAAAAAAAATTGAATTATAATACAGAATGGATGATAACAAATTATTCAAAATAATCTTCATTTTTCAGGAACGAATTTCAGGAATTAGGCAACAAGGCAAGCTTGTTCCCAGCGACCCAATCGATTTGTTGAAATTTCAGAATATGGCGGTATGCGGCCTACCTATTAAAAAATGAGAAGGCGTTAATGGGTTTAGGTCAGTATCCGAAATAGTAGAAAGAGGTCAGGGCTTCGATTTGGGACAGGAGAGTCGACATTTCCTCAAAGGTTAAGATGTTATTTCCTAAGACACGACGGAGATGTTCACTTCACCCCCGCTTCCCAAAGTCCACCGAAATGTGGACTGTGTGGTGGACTAAACTCCCATTTTATATTGTCGCCGGCTAAGGTTGATACAACTCTCTCGTTGTGCTCCCTGGAACGCACTAGCTGGAACCAATCTGACAATATCCGAGATGCTCCTTGGAATTTAGTTCCGTTATCCGAATAGATAATACTGCATTTTCCACGTCTTGCAACAAACCTTAGCAACGCAGCTAAAAATGCATCGGTGGATAAGTGGCTCACCACCTCCAAATGAAGCGCCCTGGTAGCCAGGCAGACGAAGACAGCGATATATCCTTTTACCAGTTTAGGTTTCCTTCCCTTTGATAGTCGAAGCATGATTGGCACAGCGTAGTCGCAGCCAGTTTGGTCAAAGGCATACGATGGAGAGAGCCTTGATGCCGGAAGATTACCCATGAGTTGTGTTGAAGTTTTCTGTCGTAAACGAAAGCATTTAATACACTTGAAAACTAGTCTTCGAATTAAGTTTCTGCTGCCAAGGACCCAAAATTGTTGTCGAATTAGAGAAAATAAATTGGATACGCCAGCATGAAGGTATTTTGTATGCAATTCTAATATGATGGAATATGTAATTGAATGGTTTTTAGGTAGAATAATAGGGTGTTTTGTACTAAATGGTACATTTACAGCATTGGCTATTCGTCCTCCCACCCTCAGTAAACCGATCTCATCAAGAAAAGGCGACAAGGATGATAGTTTTGACCGATTCGAAACGTAATGGTTGCATTTAAGAGCGTTTATATCTTCGTTAAATTCTCTCTGGGCATAACGTAAGCAGTATTGCTTCGAAGTTAGAAGTTCTGAGGACGAGTTAAACGTTGTGTTGCGGGCTTTGGAATGAAGTCTACAATTTTTAACAAATCGAAAAATGTATGCTACAATACGAACGAGTCGGGTCCATGAGGATATCTTAGTGGACAGAATGTCCATGAAGTGGGGTGCAGTAGTAGTCATGTGAACAGCTGCTGAGGAACTTTTTATCTCCGGTACCTCCTCCAGATAGTCTTCGACTATAACGGGCCAGTATTTGTAATCCCTCGAAATCCATGACGGTCCTTTCCACCATATTTCTAATGACAACAATTCACTAGGCGGGATTCCCCTCGAGGCACAATCGGCAGGGTTCTCTTCCGAAGAAATGTGGTTCCAAGTTGAACGAGGAAGGACATCAAGAATTTCGGACGTACGATTTCCATCAAAGGTGCTCCATCTACGAGGTGGTGAAGCAAGCCATGCCAAAACGACTTAGAGTCACAAAATGCAACTATGGTTCGAGGTCTTGAGTCTAAGGATGAGCTTACTAAATGAACCAAACGACTTAAAAGAAGTGCATCACACAATTCGAGGCGTGGGATAGACAATTGCTTGACCGGTGCAACACGAGATTTTGCAGCCACAAGTTGAACATCCACTTGGTTATCCTCGGAGACGCTACGCATATAAACGACGGCGGAATATGCTTTTTCGGATGCATCCGAAAACCCAATAAGGTCAAAGTAACGTGTATCCAGGATACACCTACGCGTGATCTCGATCCCTTCGAAGGTATGTAAGTGCTGTCGGTATTGGATCCACTGATCGGCTACTTCTTTCGGCAATGGATCATCCCAATTTAATTTAGATTTATGCAGCCACAATTCCTGGAAAAGGATTTTTAATAGAATGGTCGATGGAGACAGGAAGTCCAATGGGTCAAATATCTTCGCAACTTCTGACAAAAGCTTCCTTTTAGTACAGGAGAACGATTCCTTCTCCAAAGAAATTTTAAAAGTGAGCTTATCGCGATAAGGATTCCAGACTAGGCCGAGAACTTTAGTGTAGTCGTTTTTACTATTCAAGTCTAGCGAAACCATACAGGCAATTCCAGTTAAAATCGACCAACAATTTGAACTCCATTTACTTAATTCAATTCCATGACTTCGGAAATAGAGTCTGCGTCCGTCAAAAGGTCATCCACATAAAAATCACGTAAAATTGAACGGGAAGCTAATGGAAACTTATCACGGAAGTCCATCGCCACCTTTCGAAGAACCCTCATAGACAGAAATGGAGCAGCTGATGTACCATAAGTAACCGTGCACAGCCTGTAATGTTCGATAGGTAAATCGGGACTTTCTCGCCAAATTATGCGCTGATAATCTCGATATTTTGGATGAACCCAGATCTGGCGGAACATTTTGACGATATCCGCGCAAAACACATATTTGTGCATGCGAAATCGTAGACAAACGTTAATCAAATACGTTGAAGCTATTACCATGAGAATCTTTATGGGAGCCATCAAATACAACTCGTATTTTGTCGGTAACGACGGCGTGATGGGGTAAGTAAAACCCCTGACCCGATGTAGGTTCGATTGCACCTTTACCAATACGTTCCATGTGACCTAATTCGGCGTATGTCTTCGTGAATTCAATGTATTCGGCACGAATTTGAAAATTGCGCGCGAAACGACGTTCCATCGCAAATAAACGTGACAATGCCCCAGAAAGAGTGTTGCTGAATTAAACATCACTATATCGAAATGGCAACTCCACCACATATTTGCCGTCAGGGGCTCTCGAAACAGTCCTAACGAAATGAGAATCCGCCTCGTCATCGAATTTCCCCGAAAGTGAATCATGAGGAAGCTCCTCAATCTCCCAAAAGGATTTTAAACGAAGGTCTAGATCCTCAGTAACATTTGTATGTAGCGAAGTAATTGTACGGTCTTGTACGTAACCCGTCAGAACCCAGCCAAAGACAGTGTTTTGGGCAATCAAATTTCCTTTCTCATCGAAATGCCGGCCGTCACGTAAAATATTCCATCAGACGCTAACAAAAGATCAATAGGACCGGATTTATTAAAACCAGGATCAGCCATTTTACTACTTTGCAGAAGCGATGGGCAGCTGAATTTGAATGAATGAAGTGGAGAAATTAAGAAATAACCTATGCCACATCAACAGAACAAAAACAATTTTCATTTGAAAAAGAAGATTTCCTTGACACCAAAACGGACTTTTGAATAAACAAAAACTCCAATATGTTCAATTTATCAAATCAAACGGTAATGCTGACTTTGAAAATTCGAAAGTGAAGTAGATAATATAGTTCATCCGACGGATTTAAGAATAGTGCATATAGGGGAACGTGAATCGAGTGATAAGAATCTCCGATCCGTCGAGTTTGGGAATAGGGGTGATTCTTTAATTTTTTTTATTTTGGAGCTCAAGCTTTAATATTTTCTTTTTGACCTTAAGCTTCTCTAGAGCAATTTGCTCCATTGGCTTATTGTGCCATTTGTTCTCTTTGAGAATGCTCCTGTTTGTTTGGGAGAGCTCTTCTAAGGCTCGATAGAGTCGCTTTGTTGCAGACAAATAATCATCTGCGTCACTGCAATTTTGCTTCGCAGCTTCCTTTATAGTTTTAGCCAAATCTTTTTGGATGCTAATTTGTGTTGTAAGCAATTCCAACTGGCAAGGAAGTGTATTTCGCTGCTCCAGCGACATTCTTTTTATTCTTTTGATCTGCAATAAAACTTATAATTTATTTTAAAGGTTCGTTCGCAATGTGGTTTCATTACCACTATCTGAAATGCTGGGAAGCTCGATATCCAAACCTTCCACATCATACCGGGACAATTTTGCTTGAGGCTCGATATCCATCGGTACTTCACGCTGGGTGAGTCCAAAAAAAAACACTTTTTTCAACCCCCTCTATTGTTTCCTTCAGACTTGTGAGGGCAATTACCTCCTCGTCGTCTTGGGTGAACGAGTGCATTTTGTTTGGACCCCTTTATTATGGCTAAATGTACTAGGTGCAACAATCCCCTACTCGCTGATGGAGTGATGAAGACGTCCTATTATCAGAAAGAGCCAGGCCAGTGGTGTCCCCATGCTCAACAGCAGGCACAAGCACACAAATAGACTCATTGCAGCAGGAAACATCTCAACCTGTACAAAATGAATTAAAAAAAATCAAAAAAACTGATCAAAGACTATGCAAAGGCAGTTGAGTTCACCAGCACGAAGTACAACGAAATTAACAGCGCACTGACAAAAAACAACGAACTAATTGAAAAACTGATGAATGAAATTGGCGACAAAAGACAAAACAGAATCAAAGATGGTATTATCACGAATCTGCAAGTGAGGGTCAATGAACTAGACCAGAGGCAAATAGAAAACAGTGTTGCAATAAAAAATATCCCCATGCAGAACAACGATAATATTTTTGACATTGTCGCTACGGTGAGCAAAGCAATAAATGCCGAAATAAAAGAGTCAGGTATAGAAGACATTCGCACATATCCCGACAGAAAAAAACAAACAATTGCCGAATAGGGCAGTTAGGTTCTCACGAAAACAAACCAAACAAATATTCCTGCAAAAATCGAAAGCAAAGGGTACAATTAAATATGAACAGGTGTGTGACGTAATGAACAAAGAAAAAACCCGGTATTTGCGAAACAAAGTGTTTAGATAAGCACTTTACTCAAGCCCACAATAAGAAAATGCTGTGGTTGACAAAAACACAAGCAAAAACGGTAAATTGGAAGTACGTTTGGTTTGCCAACAACAAAATTCTAGTCAGAAGAACAGACGGCGGCCGCGTCATCGAAAAGCCACTGATTATGATATTGAGAAAATGAGAGCATACTATAAAACTAACATAGTGAAACACATTAGCGACCAAAAGTATACATACACATGAATGAAAATGAATTAAGTGAAATTTTAAATGTATATTCTACTAATCTGAAAACAGAAACAGAAATAGAAAAATATACGAGTATAAAATACAGCAATGAATTTTCGTGCTTACGAATTTTCGAATGCATTTATGCTAAGTATTAATGATTTTCTGCAAGACCTAGACTTAATTGCAGTGACAGAAATTAATATATATAAAGAAGAAAACAACTTGTATTAAATAAATGGTTTTAACAGCGAATACTCAAACAGACACTCAAGACGTGGTGACATCGCAATATTTTTAAAAGATAATATTACTTACGAACTTGAGGAAAGATTAAATGGAAATGTGCCAGAAACTGGTTTTTATGATAGTCTGATTTTAAGAATTAAGCGTGATGAGCTTAACGCCACAACAATCTATGTCTATAGACCGTCACACACGTACATAAACGGATTCATTAATGAACTGGCAGCAAACATCGATATAGTGGGAAAGAAAAAGACGCTAGTGATTCTTGGTGATATGAACCTCAATGTTAAACATCAGAATGAGTCCCATGCAAAACATGTGGGATTTATTTCTCTAAGTTTTTTTTTTTTTTTCAATTCAATTCAATTCAATTTATTTCTCATTTCAATTTACATTAAAAATGTTTACCTACCTTTAAATATATATAAATAACAATTCTTGTAATCAGTTTTTCATTAGACTAAGTTAAACATTTTTAATTTTTATTAATTAATTACAATAGAGCAACAAGATAATAAAGGATTTTAACCATGAATTATTCTATTGAAATGAATTTCGCGTTTAGCACTTGTGGTATAAACACCAGTTTTAAGTGCAATTTGTACTAAAAGTATACCTTTTTTCTATATTGAGAGTCACGCAAGGAGTATAGTGTGTAGTGGACAAAGACGAAGATTTAATCAAGGCTGATGTTATTGAAGTTGACAGGCAAAGTTGTTAAAGAGGCGGTTTACGGGCTTATATGATACCTTTCAATTAATGCTTAAGAACAATAACTTTACTAAGAATGTATGAGAAATAGATCTTCCACATCTGATTTGGATAGTAGCCATATTCTTAGATTTTTGAGGAACTTGTGAGTTTCCAATGCACTGCGTATATCTTCAGGAAGTTTGTTGTATAATTGTGGAGCTATAACAGTTATGGAACGTCTAAAAAACTCTGTTTTGGCTATTGGGACAACAATATTGTTTGCTGACCTTAATGAGTACGTTATATTACTTCCACATAAGTTGTTATAACCACTTCGCAAATAAAACAATCTTAACACTTTGTACACGTATAAATGTCTAAGAGGCAGAACGTTAACTTTTTGAAATAATGGAAAAGAAGTCTCCCATCTGGGTTTGCAGAGGATAACTCTGATTATTTTTTCTGTGCTGTTGTAAGAGGTTGGAGATTATTTATGTAAGCACTGCCCCAACAGGAAATTCCATATTCTAATCGGGAATTGACAAATGAATAGTAAATTGATCTAAGTAGGTTTTGTGGGACTAGCTTACGTGATATATTTTATTGAATTGAAAATTTATTTATAAGAATTTCTTTACATTTTTTATGTGCGCTTTCCAGTTAAGCTTACAGTCCACAGTAACTCCTAGGTACTTATATTCGAGTACATGTTCAAGTTGCATACACGAATTATTGCAATTGTAACGATCACACCCTGCATCGTGTATACCAACTCCTTGGATAGAGACTTCGTTTGTTAGGGAGAAGCACATCATCTTAGATTTGCTACTTAGAACCATATCATGAAATGAAAACCAATGTTGCAGGGCTACTAGATCGGAATTCATTTTTGCTTTAAGTCCTTCTACGTTAGGAGCAGTGTAGGATAGAACCAGGTCGTCAGCAAAAGCGATAATATGCCCAGTGAGTGACAGACTAAAAACTGAATTGATATATATTAGAAAAAGCAAAGGTCCTAGAACTGATCCTTGGGAAACTCCTGACTTCGCGCACGAAATTGGATCACTTAGAGAATTATTCACACGAACTAGCTGTGTTCTATTTTCAAGATATGAAGCTATCCAGTTTAATGTATTATCTCTAAAACCGTATCTATAGAGTGTCTTTAGCATTAATTTGTGATTGACTAAGTCGAATGCTTTTGTCAAATCGAGAAACAAAGCGGCAGTTTTGTTACCTCTATCTATTTCACGGTTTATACTTTCCAAAAATGCCTGAATAGCATCTTCGGTAGATTTTCCCTTCATGAATCCATATTGCGAGTTGCTAAGTATTTTGTATTTTTCACAGAAACATTCTTTTAGTTAAAATTTTTTCATAGACTTTTGAGAAGACAGAGAGTAATGAAATCGGTCTATAGTTATTCGGATCACATTTGTCACCTTTTTTATATACCTAAATGGGAATCATATTGAAAATTTATAATTATAAAACCCGAATTTTTTAAAAATAATAAAAAAGAGGTCAACGTTTCATACATTAATTTGCCTACAAGTCCAGCTGCGTTAAAACCAAAAAAAAAGGTTTTTCTTAGAAAAAAATGGTTCGGGTTTTTTTTTAATTTCTCAAAAACTACAAGACATTTTTGCATCCGGTTTTCTGTTTTTATCTAAAAACTAATAAGAGAATTTAATTTTTGAAAAAAAATGAGTACTTAATTACATACAATTTTGGAAAAAATAGTTCGAAATTTTTTTTTTCCATTTTTTTTTCAAAATTTTGAGTTTGAAAATTAATTTCTCAAAAACTATTCCTTAAAACAGCTTCATTTAAAAACAAGGTGAAAGAAGAGGTTTCTGGCTTTACAAAAAGGTATATCGTGGCATTGTGGATGTAACTGTTGATTTTTAATATTTTTTTTCCAAATTAAGCCAATTTTTTAGAAAATTGCCCCTCCCGGCTAAACGGGGGGAAATAGACCCCCCCCTCCCATACGATTTTTTTCTTGTCTTGACTAGACCTACACGCTGCAGCTTTTTGGCACACTGCTCGTGGGACACCCTGTATAAGTACCTATAATAATAGCACAATTGGAAAGGGTGTTTTCCAATTGGTCTATGATCCATAGTGATTTAAGAAATCGTTTGGACTCGCATAAATCAGAGCGGTATTAAGAATCAAAATGTTTTTATTGTTTTATTTCTCAAATGCTTATTTTTAGGATCCTTTGACTTTGATACATTTTTTTTTCCTGATTTCTTTGACTTTTATACATTTTTTTCAATTTTATACCTATTCCTTGCTTTTATACACTTTTATACACCAACAATATTTTTCAGATGTATAATACACACTTTTATACAAGTAAAAAAGTGTGAATAATACGCCAACTATTATACGTCTACAAGAGAGGTTCCCAAACTTATTTTGTTTACTGCCCACTTTGAAAATAATTTTTTTTAAGCGCCCCCCATTTTTTTACTTACTTAAAAACCACTATAACTTCAAATGAAACAAATTATTGTGAGCTATATCAGCGGAGATTAAACATTCAAAAACGAGACTTTAAGAGTTAACTCGAGACCTGAGCGCAGTAGGTAGTATACGCGCTCAGGTCTCAAGTTAACTCTAGCGGGCTATACCTGCCGATGAGAATGATTATTGAAACGCAACTTTATAGTATTCAGACAGAGTATCTTTTATTCAAAATAAAACAAACATAATCGATTTTAATATAAAAAACTAATGTGAAGGATGAATCTGATGCTGTTTAATAAGTTTGTTGATATCAGGTTCCAATTTACTCAAAAACAGCCGCAAGTCACCGAGTTCGGTAACATGCAAACGATTTTTCTTTTCAGTAAGCAGCGTTGCCACAGCACTAAATCCACGTTCACACAAATATGACGATGGGAATTTTTTTTTTATTTTTTTTTATTTTGTTGGAGGCTTCTACTATCTACTGGAGCACTCAGACACAAGTACTGGTCCATTGTACTACCAGACAGACACCTTGTCTTTATTGTATTTTCCCCGTTGTCCGGAGAGAAGTGAGGAGGGGGTGTAATGGCCCGTAATGACGCCCGTAAGTTTTCTGCAATCATTTCTCCTTAAGGATAAGAAAAATGTTGCAGACTTCTTGCAGACATCAGGGCGTACGCGCTTAGTCATCCTGCATCCTGGATATTCCCTCCATCTACGACTGTGTGCATTAAAGACCCAGTCGTTGATGTCAGATTTGACCGTGGACCTAAGTCGGGTTCAGGCCCTCAGAAACTCTCCTCTGAACCCTTTCTAGCGAGTTCAACGGAGATCTCGTTTCCTGGGATGTCAGAGTGACCTGTGACCCATACAAGCCTAAGTGAATTAAGTCTTCCGACTTTGTTCAAAAAGGTCTTGAGTTCATGCACTAGTTTGGAGTTGGACAGAGGATTGGATACAGCTTTGAGTGCAGCTTGTCTGTCACTGCAGACACATATGCTCTTTCCCCTCCATCTGTGTTTCACAACATAGTGCATGGCCATTAGGATTGCGTAAATCTCCGCCTGGAAGACAGACGCATATTTTCCTAACGAGAAGTGCAGTCGAATGTTTTCGCGCTCGAAGAAAACTCCGGCGCCGGATCCCTGATCAGTCCTGGAGCCATCTGTGAAGATGCGAAGACATTCTATTCCAGGTTCAGTGTCTGGCCAAAGCCAGTCCTGACGCCAAGGAAATGTGACTGTGTAGTTACAGCGCAGTAGGATGGCAGGTGTCATTGCGTCAGAGGGCATATCCATGAGACAGTGATCGTAGGATATTTCTCTCTCAAGTACACTTTCACTCCACTGCGAGTTGTACCAATGACCATTCCTCTTTAGGCGAGAAATAGTTTTCAGTGCACACCCTCTGATATATATGTCAAGGGGTGGAAGGTTCATCATAGCATCCAAAGCAGCTCCCGGTGTGCTGGGGAAAGCCCCCGTGCAACTGAGGCAGACCGCTCTTTGGAGTTTGGTGAGTGAAGCCACAGCGCGTTTTCGTGTCAGCCTGCTCCACCAAACAACCGATGCATATGAGATTATCGGTCTTACCATTGCCGTGTAGATCCAAAGGACCTTTTTCGGCGATAAGCCCCATGTTTTGCCAAAGGCACCTTTGCATTGCCAGAAAGCTGACAGCACTTTGGTGGTTTTGGACTCAACATGTTTTGACCAGAGAAGTTTGTTATCTAGAATGACTCCCAGATACTTAGCTTCCTTCGATATAGGGATGGGAATGCCTTTTAGCACCAGCTGAGCAATGCCAGTTGTTTTCCTCCTTCTCGTGAAGAGAACGACATCGGTCTTAAGAGGATTAACCGACAGCCCATTTCTCGTGCACCAGTCTTCGATCACGTTTAGCGCCGCCTGCGCTTTGAGACAGACATTCGCTAAACATGAGCCGACAGAGAGAACAGCAACATCATCCGCATAGGCCTGGGCATAGATTCCAGAGGCATTGAGAGCATCTAGCAGAGAGTCGACCACCATGCACCATAACAGCGGAGACAAGACGCCACCTTGCGGGCAGCCCCTGTTTACTCCAGACTTGACACAATGTTCGAGGCCTGCATCAGCGATCAGTGTCCTGTGCACGAGCATTGCTTTGATCCTCAAAACCAGTGCTTCATCTACGCCATGCCGTCTAGCAGCATTACACATGCTGTCAAAAGTAGCGTTATCAAAAGCTCCCTCAATGTCGACAAAAATGCCTAGTACGTACTCTTTCCTTTCGAGAGCGCATTCAATTCTCCCAACTAGGTTTTGAAGCGCAGTCTCGCAGGATTTTCCGCGCTGATAAGCATGTTGCATGTCCGACAGAGGATGCATTCGAAGGGCAACTTTGCGCACGTGCAACTCTACTAGTCTTTCCATGCTTTTCAGCAGGAATGATGTTAGACTTATTGGTCTGAAACTCTTGGCTAGTGAGTAATCCTCTTTCCCTATTTTGGGAATAAAGACCACTTTCACCGCGCGCCAAGGGATAGGTATGTAGGCAAGTGCCAGGCTAGCAGTGAAAATTCTTTTCAGTGTAGGAAGCAGCTGTCTTATACCTTTTTGCAGCATAACGGGGTATATCCCATCAGTGCCCGGCGACTTAAAGCCATCGAAGGATGCCACAGCAAATTCAATGGCCTCAGTAGTTGCCACGCGTGACGCAACATACCAGCTACGCCGAGTTGTTTTCATCGCTACAGCCGCAGTATCCAAAGAGGGAGTGTGCAACGAGCCGATGACAGTCTGATTTCCCGGAAAATGGGTCTGAAACAGTAAACTAAGAGTTTCTGCTTTAGACTCGGTAAAGGTACCATCAGACTTTCTGAGTACCTCCAGCCTTGTCGATTTTCCTCGTTTGAGGACTTTAACCAACTTGCTGGTTGCGCTCAGGAATTTGATCTCTTCGCAGAAGGACTTATAGGAATCATTCTTCGATTTTCGAATAAGCTTCTTATATTCCTTCTGCTTCGATCGATATTTATTCCAGTCATCTTCCGAGTTCGATTTAAGCGATCTGTTCAGAAGACTTCTGGCTTCCCTACGAAGCCGTTGGAGCTCAGCATTCCACCAGGGAACCGGCTTCCTGTTGGGAGGTTTTTTGACAGGACATGCGAGTTCAAACAATTGGTGATGGCGTTCAGGTTATGAACTGCATCCTCCACCGATTGATTAGTTTTGAGTTTAGGCGGGGCTTGAGTGGATTTCTCAAGCTCCTCCCTAAATCGCACCCAGTCTGTTTTTCCGCACTTCAATTGGAATTCGATGTATCTATGGTCTGACAGCGTAACATCTGGTGAGACTCTCCAGTTAATGATGGCCTTCGCATGCCTGTTAGATAAGGTTAGGTCAATCACTTCCTGTTGATGAAAAGGTCAGACGAAAGAATGAAGTTTAAAAGATGGTCTGCTCTCCGGTTGCATTTGCTGCTGCCCCAAAATGTGTTTTGAGCGTTAGCATCGCAACAGATGATGAGTCCAATCCTTCTGGCTTCACAATACTCTATGAGTTCGGAAACCGCCTTAGGTTGCGGGGGTAGTACCGAGTCGTAGGGGAAGTAAGCAGACACCGCGACGAAGTGTTCAATTTCTCCGTGCGCCTTGTAGCTCACTTTCGCAGCTACCAGATCTTGACCACAGAATTGACCAAGTTTGGTTGCCGATAGCGTATTCGATATGATGAGGCAGACCCTGGGCCTTTCGGATCGCTCATCATAAAGGATTGTAGCATCACGTATGCCACCAAGACCACACAGGCGTTTGTTCCACACCCATGGTTCTTGAATGGATACAATGTGATGATTTGTACTACTGCATGCAATTCTGCTACTTAGAAGAGCGGTAGGAGCCTTGCAATGCTGTAGGTTGATCTGAGTAAAAATCATGGATTCATACTGGGGAACACGTTCCATCCTTCGACTACTTGACATCAAAATGGAATACAATCCTACCAAGGCGGAAGTAGGGACGTGAGTCGTACGCGGTTTTCAGGGCCTCAACAGAGCCATTGTCCATTCCCACTACCAGAGTGAAGCCCTCTTTTTTCAGAGAGTTCTTTTTCTCCTTGTGGGAATAGACAGTCCAGGCCCTCGTGTCGAGTCCCGGGTTCTGCGTACGTAGTCGCGTCAGCACTTTCAGCTTGTTTCCGGGTTTTCCCGGAATCCAGCAGATGGCGCGCATTAGTTTCGGGAGACTAACTACTTGATAAGTGCTAGTTCCCAGGGGGGGATTTTCGGCACCATGCTCCTGATCCAGGCAGATGTCTGCTGAGAGGAACAGCTCACCACGAAGGCACCATTCATCAAAGCAGACCTCTCCGCTTGAATACAGAAGCTAGCTCCAGTAGATGATCCTCGCAGTGTTGGCAATCTGCGCTGGTCATACTGACCTTTTCGGATGAGATGGCTGCCTCTTTGTAGGAGAGGTGCTTGTCTCGACCCTTTACGGTAATTTGTGTTGCCTTTCCAGAGGAAGGGGTTTTTTTGTGTGAAGTGCCCGCCTCTGATGAGCAGCCTTTGGTCCTCTCCGTCTTCAGGTTTTTGCTTTGATCTTTATTGATCGCCGCATCTGCCTTTGGACTCCGATTTCCCGCCGCCATATCAGAGGAGGAGACATCACGTTCTCTCTCCCCAGCAACATTGTCCCCGGCGGCCATCTTCCGCTTGCAAGTGCTCTTACCTTTTTCGGTTCGAGCTCCTGCTCCCTTCCGACGCCGCTTTCGAACAGCTTTGCCAGCCTGAGGGTTGTTATGATCCAAGACCGCTTCGCCTTCTGCGATCAGAGTCTGTCTGCCTGCATCATCACCTTTTTCGGCGGTGGCACCGACCATGACAGGACCCTGAACATCTTCAGCTCCGTCAGTTTTGGAACTTGGCACGCTCTTATTGGGAGTTTGACCGTCACCAAAAAGAGGAGGAGTGTTTGAAGCGCATGCCGAAAGTGCTGGCATGCTTGTGCCTCCAGCAGCAGCCTTTACTAGCCGCCGACGTTTTTTGCGCTGCGCGCCGGCAAGAAGTGCGGGATCTGCAGGTGAGAGGGTCGGATGGGCTTCGGTAGGGGATACCTCCGCCGATCTCATCCTCTTACCTGCCTTTCCCAGAGGTTCGCCCTCAATCTTCGTGCCTTCGGCTGTGCCAGCCTCTTTGCACGATTTTCGGGCACGCCTCTTCCTCCTTCTTTTTGGGCACTTAGCAGTGCAATCTACAGCACGTCCCAATTCTGGGGCTCGTTCAACCTTGGCGGTTTCCCGTGCCGCACCATCATCGGTGTCGCCTCTGTCGGTTGCACCGCTCACGCTCAGTCCAACCAAGTGGTCGGACAATGAGCCGCAGGAGTCGGTGTCGTTCCGGGCTGCCGGAGAGTTAAGAATGACTGGTGGGGCCTCCAGAATCCTTGCCCCGGCCGCGATCAGGGAGATCGCGGGTGGATTTCCGCTATTGCGGTGCCACGATGGGAATGCTATCAAGAATCGTTGAACGATTAACCACAATCCAGGCTACAATTGCGGGACCGGTTTTTGTAGCCAAAATTCTTGGTAGCCATTTTTGAACTTGATTTTTATTTCCTCGTTCGTTGTCAATTCTATAAGTTCTTCTTCTAGCTGAGGTGATATTGCTGTGTTGACATTTGAAAACGGATCCAACACCCAGTCTGGTATTTCCAAATTCAAAATGTCCTGGCATCGTTCGGTGAAGTCAATGTGGAGGTTTTCCAAATGTTGGCAGTATCGTCTACTGCCAAGTCGTCGTTACTGCAGGATACTGATAAATGCGGAAAATTGTGAAACTCACGTCTGCCGATATTCTTTTTGTGTAGAAGCAGTTTGGCTGCAAAAGCAGCAACGACATTTTTTGTTTTAATTAAATTTAGTCCATCCCTTGCAGTTGGAGATTCATGTCGTTGAACAATTTATACAGATCTGTCATGTAGGCTATATCATTCTTTGATGTAATGAGCTTATTGCGCAATTCTGCATCTTTGGTTTCCAAGAACTCTATCACAGAGTCAAACAGGTTGTAAAATCGAGTCAGAGAATTGCCTCTTGATAGCCAACGAACTTCAGTATGAAACAGCAAACGGTTGAAACCTTCGTCATTAGTAACACAAAGCTGATGAAATCATTTAAAGAGCTGTTGCGGATTTTATTGACTTATTTTTTATTTTATTGATGACATATTCCACTGATTGAAATAGTCGTTCACTTAAATTTCGAGCAACCAAATGTTGTCGACGAATAACGCAATGTAAAGCAAGTACATCTGGAATTTTATTTTTAAGATACGCTATGAAGCCTTTATGGCACCCTGTCATAGCCGGGGCACCATCCATAGCAGCTGATATGTATAACATTCTTCAAGGGAATTTCTTTCTCGTCACAAAACTTTTCCAATGTTTGAATATGGTTTCGCCTTTTGTATCGGTCTCTAGATTTCTAACAAACAATAGTTCTTCACATATTTTCTCATCTTTAATAAACCTCACGTAGACAGCAACAATGCTTCATTAGTTGGTAAAGTGGAGTCATCGAGCTGAATTGAGAATTGACTAGTCCTCAGACGATTGCACATTGATTCTTTAATGTTTTCAGCCATTCTATCAATTCGTCCTTGCACAGAATTACTCAAAGAAATTTTTCGGATAATATCTGCCGGCGGCTTATGAGGCACAGTAGTTATTACTTCCTTTATTGCTGGCAAAATGAACTCTTCTCCGATGTTGTGTGGTTTGCCTTTTTGAGCAATTAACAAAGAGATATTGTACGAAGCTCGAAGTCCGTCGTCATCTTGATTAGCAGTCGTCGAAAAGAGTTTTGATGCACTTGGTTGAGCATTATGCTTCTATGAAATTAATTAAAAATTATGGCATTATGGTCTTGAAATAATGATACATTCTTGTCTTTCTTATCTGGATGCATTTTATTCAAATGATCTTGCAGTCTTGAAGGCTTCATTGCTTCATTCGAAAATGTTTTTAGACATAGAAGGCACAAAGGCGCCGATGGGTTTGTGGGGTTTTCAATGAATCCGTATTTAATATATTCCGCACAGAAATACGTAAGTAAGTGTAGAGCTTAAGTACTGCTTATCTATTACGCGCGAAACCGTAAATGAAACTAAAATAAATATTATGTTACGTTACCTTATATAGTATTGCAAATGCAGCACGCACCGACAGGAATAAGACCAACATGCATAAACTCGTTTACATCATTCGGCTGATCAATCATACTGAACAAGTAAGAACGAGTATCTATGAACCAGCTGATTGATACATACATAATTGCACAAATCGCGTTATTTAACAAAAACTTGTTAAAACATGATTGCTCGCGGTCTACTACGAAAATTACCTATCTAGGAATACTAATACCTATTAAAATGCGAAAGTGTGTTTGTTGCCTTTTTATTTGTTTGTTTGTGTCTACTGTCATTTCGAAACGGAGCGACCGATTGACATTATTTTTGGAATGGGAATAGAATAGGAAGGACCGAAGAGTGACAGACTACTTTTTATCCAGAAAAACATCTCATTCCTAAGGGATAATCGAATCTCTCTCTATTCTATATGCACGAACGAATCGGCGGGAAAGTCACTAGTATTAAATATTTTTAGTTTTTATTTATTCAACAAACAGGACAGATATATGAACTAACTAAGTATCAAACTAAATAAAATGTATGTTGTGCAGTTTGAATTTTGATGAATTTAAAATAAATTAAGTACCTACCTACCTACTTAGATGAAATTATAAATTGCCCCCTCAGCCTCTACAACGCCCCCCTTTTTGTCTGGGTCGCTTATGGCCCCCCTTTAGGCATGTAGCGCCCACTTTGGGAAAGACTGGTCTACAACCCTGGCCATAAGCAAAAAAATAAAGTCAGCGGTTATAGAACTAAACATATTCGATCATTATGCTACATTCTGCAGGTTTGTTACGCAAAACAGCACAGAAAGTAGACCCGAAATAATGCAAAAATACGTTAATATTCGTAAATTTACACCAGGAATGAATAACACTAATTGAAGAATATGACTGCGTAAACGAAATATATGAACAATTTAGGAGAAGGTACATGGACATAATGAAAGAGGCAACAACGATAAAAAAGAAAAGCGAAGAAATATCGAATTTGAGTGGATGACATGAGAACTAAAGCAGGCTTGCAATGAACGGGACAGATTATACAGAAGATACAAGAACAATAGAAGAAACCAAGAATACGAAAAGGACTACAAGACTTTTCGAAACATCTTAAACAAGAGGATAAATGTTACAAATTCGGATATTACAAAGAAAAATTTCGAATTGCAAAAGTAAGCCCAAAACAAACATGGCAGCTTGTTAACCGCATATTGGGAAGAGTACCTCTATATCTGGATGACACCTTGTCCAAAAACTTTGCAAATGAATCGAAAATAGAAAGTCTGCACAACGTCAAGTGCAGTATTCTCAATTTATCTGGAGGAAGTGACTGTGAGGGAAGTGCAGAATATACTATCTACATACACTAAGTGACAACAAATCACCAGGAATAGATGGCATACGACCGATAGACCTTAAGGAATTCGCTGTAATTTTGTAAATTTGGTCAATAAAAGCATAACACAGTCTCATGTTCCTGAACTGCTTAAAGTCTCTATAGTGAGACCAGTGGCGGACTAAGGGGGAGCGGATGGGGCGGTCCGCCCCGGTTGGCAGACTAATAGGGGGTGCCATCAGTAACAGCAAAATAACTATTTCGCACATTACACAAAATACAAACACAAATAAAACAATAAAAATATTTCTCAAATACCTACCTGCACACATATGTACATAATATGTATGTATGTGCGCATGAATTTCGTTTCTGACCTATTCCCTTAACACATCCCCATCGGGAAACGAGATTTCTCGTTTTTATACAAGTTTAACATTGGGAAACGAGAAATCCCGTTTGTGCACTTTGACCACTTTCATTTGATATATGAATATTTTTATTTAACCCTTTGTTCCCGGAGCTGTAAATAAAAATCATTTCAAATGACAGGAACAATCAAACTAATCCACAAAAATTCACTTACTACGCACTGAAAATTACCCGAAAAAAAGTTGTTAACTTCATAAAATAAATAACAGTTCGTAGAAATACACTTGGTTTTACCATGAAGCCACTAGGATAGGGTGACAAGATTAATTTGTGAGAATGAGTCTTTTTTAAGTTAGGAGAGAGTTTTTATATATTCAGTTCCAAAATAAGGCAGGAGTTATAACATACATATGTATTTATTCCATTTATTTGCTTCAAATTTAAGGGTTTACAATAAATTACTTAATTAAATCATTAAAAAAAAAAAAACAACAACAAAAAAATTCATAACATTAATAAAAACATGTAGATTAACTCTTTAATGTAAAAATAATATAAAGACATTTATAAATACCTACATTAATTTTTGTATTTAGCAGCTGAATGTATTTCTCTGAGTATTTTATTATTTTTTATTTTTTCATAAAAATCATTTCAGCTTTCATACTTTACTTTTAATATTATCATACATAGATTTGACTATTTCGACAGCCAGCTGTGACTTTTCTACTGCCCACATATTGTTAATTTAAGAAAAAAATCTTTCTGTGACAGCATTAGTGCCAGGAAGACAAAATATATTCCACCAACTTCGCGATGAGCGCCGTGGCGCAGTGGGTGGTGTGTCGGCCGCTGACGTAAGATGAGCGAGATCGGATCCCGATAACACCAACGCCATCAAATGAATATTTCGCGGCTTACCTCCTCGGCGGGGTACTGGCAAAACCCCCTGTTGTACACTTGCCTCAAAAAAAAGCTTCTCGGCTCTCGCCGTTCGGAATCGGCATTAAGCTTTAGGTTCCGTTCATTTGTGTGAAAAAACCATATCGCACACAACATAAGTGAATAAAAGAAGCTGGGCTCTGGCTCTTCATGAGCTCTAACGCCATCTAAGGTGTCTGCCTGGCAGTACAATGGACCAGTATTCGTGTCTGAGTGCTCCAACAGATAGTATAAGCCTCCAAAAAAAACAAAAAAAAAAAAAAAACTTCGCGATATTTTTAAAGGAAACTCCTTTCGTAGAAAAATGCCTAAAAATGTCTACCCATTTTAAATCGATAGACACATTTTGAAGGTTCCACTCATTAAACTTATCACTATTGGTGTATTTTTTAACATAAACAACTTCATCAAACAAATCATTTTTTTAAAAAAGTTTTTTGAGAAAATTTTTGAAAACAAATAAAATCTTCTCTCGACATCTTCCCAATTAATAACTTCTTTTAGACAAACCCATTGGAAATAATTTGCGTATTGGTACTGTGAAGTCCATTTTTCTAAATATTGCAGACAATTCCTTTAAAAATCCTTCACTTGCGACATAAATATCTTTTTTTCCTCCGCGGTAAATCTATTCAAAATTTGTTTAACTGGACAGGAAATAAATTCAACGGCCAATCTCTTCTCCAACTTCAATTTTAGATCGGAAATACATTCATTTACCTCCATTACAGTTTTATTTTTCTCCCTCTATAGCTAATATTGTTGTGTGAAACATTGAACATTGATTATGTAAAAACATTAACCAAAGTTTTCAGGTGGGATCTTTAAAAATCCTCTGAAGAATGACAGAACACTTATCAAGTGAGAGAAAATATGATTTTAGAGGTTCGTACATTTTAAGAATCCGTTCAATAGCGGGTAATAATGCAAGCCATCGAGTTTTGCAAGACCCTAAAATACGATTGTATTCCATTTTCGCATCGGAACAAAACTCCTTTAGTTTCTCAACACGAACAGTATATATGTAGAAATGAGACGTTCATAATAACGTTCTATTGGCAATAGATCTGCCGCAGTTTGAATAGTATTGCGTATAATGCGTATATTGTGCCGAATAACCTACTCCGACTAAAGATTGCTTTAATTTACTGTTCAAACGACTGAAAACATTATTTTTTCCAAATCTAGCTAAGCCTCCAAAGTTTGTGTTGGCATTGTCTGCGCAAAAACCAACAACTTTGTCAGCTAAACTTGCTCTTTTAATCGTTTCCATTATGGATTCACTGATTAACTCAGAAGTTTTACCAGGTAGGGACACCAAGTCTAGCATTCTCAGTTTTACCCCATCCAGATGACTAAAATATCTTATTACAGTTGAGAACAGTTTCAAGTCCTTTTTGTTGGATGCGTCAAAAACACTGTTACAAAATTGTTGGTACTTAATTCAGTAAGTAATTCATTATATGCATACTTTGCTAGTACCTTTTTGACCACTGATTCCATTTTGGTACGAGCACACGAGAACTTGTTCCTGTCGAAAAGCTTTCATATTAATTTTGAAGTGCAGTCCATCGACCTAAAACGGTGATTGTGGAAAACAGTATGAAAGCACATAGCTGCTTCTGCTAGTGCTAAATCTATTTCATTCTCGGTATACTCTTCACTATGAAAAAAGTCTCCAACTTAGCTGATCCAGCAGATTCCACAATTTTGGACCTATGTTTTTCTCTTTTGATATGCCGAATTATATCATTTTGGCCTCCTGAAGATATGGAGAATTCACAAACGCACAACGGACAATAAACAAAGGTGCCTCGTTTGCAAGCTTTAAAACAAGAAACTTTTTTTGCAACTCTGCTGAAAATCCCTCTTTAGTTTTTTCTTTGCTGCAGAGGAAGTGGATGCCATTGTTCTCTTCTAAGAAAGTGTAATTGTTTTATGCTCATAATCAATTTGTTTTGTATTTACCTACATTTATAATATTTACAGGAATATTAAATGCAAACTGAATTTGTTTTGGCAGGTGACAGAATGCAGATTATAGATTGCAACAAAAAAAAACCTGACATTTCGATTAACATAGAATATGAATGGGCACATTTTTCGCTTTAATTATATTAACATTTACTGTGTATGTGTAAATTTACTTAATGTTGATATTTTTTTTTAATGTATTGAACGTGGGTAGTGGGTACATATCGTTTTAAAAAAGGGAAAGGGACAGAAACCCTAAGACGGAACATTTGGACATATGTGGGCGCGGGACAGAGACCTCAAAAGCGGGATGATCCCGCGTAAAGCGGGACGTATGGTCACCTTGAACTAGGAATATAAAGAAAAATATTAAGTATGTGGTTTCACTGCGAAACCACTAGGAAACAAAGGGTTAAAAATTTATTGATCATTAAGTAATTAAACCTTCTAGGGGGAAATATCTTCGGTCTATTTTTTCAATAAAATTCATGGCTCAAAAGGACAATAAGGATATGGGGAATTTTTCATAAAATATTTGTAGCCCATTTAAGGATAAAAGAGAAACAAAAATGATAAGTACGGTTCATTCTGCTGAAATGGGATATCGACTGGGAATCAAAACCGAAAAACTAGGGAAAATATTAATATTTTGTTGTGATTCACTAATAAAATCAATAATTAATAAAATCAAAGTAAAAGTTTATGAAAGTGTTTTTTAATATTTCAAAATAATACTATAATTGTATGAGGGACAATTTTTAATATTTGTGCACAAAAACATAAGGAAACTACTCTTTAAATGAAAAAGACATTTGCTGGTAAAATTTGTAATTTTTTTCTCACTAGCTTTCTTAACGTAGATAAAAAAATAAAGACTAAAATATGAAGCGCAGTTCATGATATCAGCGTTCGGGAAAAAGAAGATTTTGATGAGTTGGAAAAGCAAACGACAAGCAAAAGTGCTCTATTTATTCTGATATTGCAAATTGGCCAATTCCGCTGTCTGATGATTTGAGAGTTGATTTAGATGGTCCTTTTAATACAGCCGAAATTCAAAGGTCAGGCGATAAAACCAAGGGCACGAGTTGGCATCTTAATGCGGCCTGGTTTTATAGTACCTCGCAAATGGTGAAAGTGTATTGGGGAAATGGATGGTATAACTTAAGAATTTACTACTAGATTACTATTAAAAAAAAAATTATTTTAAACGTACAACCTTTACAGACTGAATATAACTTAGAACTAACTTAAGATCTAACAATGCATGTACTTATAACCTAATCTGGTGCCGTGTATGTTATCTCTGGCGACCAAGCGATGGGCGACGGAAAGCGCAGCTCGGGTGACAATGTGCTGGATGTTGATCGTTGAAGGTGAATAGCTGGCGAATTCCTGCACGTACGGGGAGTGTTGTTTCTCGTTGACTCGGATGACATTTGTCTTGGATAGCATTGCACTGGATGCTGGGGTGTTGCGGTACTGCAGGTGTTGGCAAATTCCTTCACGTACGGGAAACTGCTTGTGCGTACTTGATGTTGACTTTTGGCGGAGCTGGTTGTTAACTTATACTCCAAGCTAAGAAACAGTTTGTTTTGTTTTTGCTGTCGGTTATTTGCATGCAATGAATTACAATATTTCGTCACTGTGTTTAATATGTGGTGGAAGCTTAACCCTAAGGTATTCGAGCACGAGGCATCTGATCGCCACATAACTTCATTAGAAAAAGTTGAAAAAAAAGAAAAAAAAATGGGCTTAAGGCTGTAAAACACAATTAACAACAATCTGCAAATCTCAATGGGTGCAGAAAAAAAGAAATTGCGCGATATTCTAAGACGCCTTTTGGACGTAATTTTGTTTCTTACTCGTCAAAACCTTTCTTTGCGAGGCCATAGAGAGGACTTGTCATCGGAAAATAGAATAGAAAATAGAGTTAATTTCTTGGAACTTGGGAAACTTATGTTGAGAATCGAGCATTCAATAGGTGATAAGACACGAGTCAGCTCGTATTTATCTAAGAATATTCAAAATGAATTTATAAGCCTTTTGGGGAAAGAGGTGAGGACAAACATTGTGTAAGACATCCACCAGGCGAAGTACTTTGGCATTATATTCGACAGCACACCCGATGAATCACATATAGACCAAATGAGCGAGGTCATCAGATACGTTCACATTCAGGACGGCAAAGGTTAGGTGAGGGTTTTTTTTTCTAGGGTTTTTTCTTACATCTGGAAAGACTGCCAAAGAACTTACCGACGATATCTTAAAGCAATTCAATAAAGATAGTCTTGACATTAACCTTTGCCGAGCTCAGCGATATGATAATTCTGCGACTATGGCGGGTTTTCATGGAGGAGTTCAAAAATTAATTCGGCAAATTAATCCAAAAGCTTTGTTTACGCCATGTGCAAGCCATTTCTTAAACCTTTGTGGAGTTCACTTTTTGGGAAGCACCCCTTCTAGTACAACGTTCTTCGGGACAGTAGAAAGACTTTACACATTTTTCTCAGCATCTACGCATCGTTGGGATATTCTCATAAAAAATGTAGGTGTATCAAGCAAGAGACTTGTAGACATTATATGGAGCGCTCATCACGAGGCTGTCAGGTCATTGACGGAAAATTTCGTGAATATAGTTTCAACTCTTGAACTCCTTTGTGATCCTCAAAAGGAAAAATTGGATACAAGAGGTGCTGCAACATTACGTTTTTGTGTTATCTTTCATTTTGGTGCGATATTTTGGAAGAAGTTGATTTAGCACAGAAAAACTTGCAAAAATCCGGGCTCACTCTCGAAAAAAGTGTAATAAAACTTAAGGCACTCACGAAGTTTCTTCATGAACATCGTGATGAAACCGTGAAAAAGGCCATAATACATATACGCAAGAGAACAATTGAAATTTGAAATTTCAATTGAAAGCCGGGGAAGAACAAAAAAGAAGAAAATTATGCCAGGCGAAAAGAAAATTGAGGAAATACGAAGGTCCATGTTGGAATGTCAGGATACATTTTACACTGAACTAATTTATCGGTCTAAGGCCATGGAAGACATTGCGTCAGTTTTCTCAGCTCTTCAACCGAAAGTATTGCTGTATGTAACGGAGAAAGAACTGCGCGCTATTCTTCCAGTGCTTACCTCGACATTAACAGAACTATAGTATAGTATCATATTGGAAATCGGGCGAATACGGCGTCTTTTAAATAAATTTTAAAAGATGCAGACATTTGGACAGCTTTTGAATTTATAAGCTTCATTGTTAAGTGGGACTCATTACAGGTCGGTGACTTAGTCATCCTAAAGGACGATAGACTTCCTCCATCCAAGTGGAATCTAGGACGCATCGTGGACACTTATCCTGGAGCCGACAATAGAACAAGAGTGGTTAAGCTCAAAACCCAGACTGGCGAATTCAAAAGACCCATCACTAAGCTTTGTCCATTACCAGTCAAAACAACTCACAATGAAGACATCGCCCTAACTCACCAGATACCACAATAATTCATTCAACTTCCGTTTCCGTGCACTTCGGTGTTCCATGGACAATGATCGTACCCATTCACAGAACACGTACATACATATACAGTCCACTTAAAAAACACACCCGCACAAGCTATACAATACGCATATACACACCCAAAACTTGCACATACCCTTACAAAAACAAACCCAAACCGATTTGAAGAGAGATTGAAATTTCACCCTTAACAAAAAAAATCTACACTAAATCGTCATAACAGACCCAACAAAAATCGAAATTATTATCACTTACTATATAATATTATTACTTAATATATCCATCACTGAATCAATTCAATTCGATCAAAACAAAAAAAAAAAATCAAAAAAATATATATGTACATACATCAACACCATACACCAAGCAAGCCCGCCTGGAGTCATCGCACGGCGTCCTTCACCCTTCATACGGAATTCCAGTCCATAAACCATCTGGCAGTGAACAACCCGTCACCCTTCACCTGAAGTTCCAGTCCACGATCAACACCAGATTAAAACGAGTCTGTCATTAGCGATGAGAATTTATTTTACAATTTGCGTCTCAGTGGCAGCATGTGAACGAAGCTTTTCAAAATTAAAATTAATTAATACTTATCTAAGATCAACAATGAGCCAAAATAGGTTGACTAATCTAGCTATACTTTCAGTCGAAAAGGAGCACACACAAAATAAAGATTTTAATGATTTAATCGAAACAAGCTCGAAAGTACCTTTAAATAAAATCTTTGTTCGTGTTTTTTTCTTAAATTTTTTAAGGGGTGTAAGCTTGCTTTACTGCCCCGGGTGCCACTGCCTCTTAGTCCGCCCCTGCCTTGAACCTGTGGGCTGAAGCTGTGAATACTGTGGCATTTGTAATAAATCGAACTGGCACAGACAGAGTATAGGTTAGTTGTGACATAATAATTAAAGGACGTTTACCAATTCTAGAGAACGAAGAATTAAAGACAACCAAAGATGAAGTCACTGTGAATTCTTTTAACAATTTGAATAATGAGCAAGAGTTCGATATATTCAGAAAAAAATGTAAGCATTACAGAAAACCACTAAAAGATCGTTTACGGAGTTCTGATAGGAACACAAATGATCCTGTCTCAGTTATGCTCGCTGGCTGTGGTTATGTAGCTGAATATCTAAAGCCCGACTGTTTCGAGGAAGCAGTAAAATCGAAATACGCAAAGCAGTGGGAAATACGCAAAGCAGGCATTGTTCCTAGAAATGAATGCTCATAAGATGAATAAAACGTGAGAGCTCGTTGAACCGCAAAAAAACCGAAACATCTTGAGCAATTGGATGTGGGACTTTAATGTCAAAGGTCAAAGGTTCTGAAACAACTGATCCGGCCCGGTTTAAGTCTCGGCTTATTGCAAGGAGTTTCTCGCATGTGAAAGGGATTGATTACAATGAGACATTCAATTCAGTAGCGAGATTTGCATCCATTCGAACGGTTTTATGTCTTGTAGCTCTACAAAGTTATTATATGATGCAAGGTTTTGATGACGGTACAGGACGAGTGTGCATGCTTCGCAAGAGCTTATATGGGCTTAAGCAAGCTTCACGTTGTTCGAACGACAAATGCACATCTTTCCTTCAATCGTTTCAACTAGATACGTCGAAAGCTGATCCATGCGTGTTTGTGGGAGATGATATTATTTTGGCCATCTACGAGTACATATGTATATCGATGATGGTATTGTCACTGCGATCTTCTTAAATCAATCATTTAGAAAGAGATTTTGCAGTTAAAGTTTTTGAGGCAACATGCTTTCTTGGTTTGGAAAAAATAATTTTAAAATTCAGGATGGCTGATGCGAACACTGTTTCAATTTTCTTTCTTTCGATTTAGAGGGTTCAAAAGATCAAGCCTCGTCTGAGTGTAAATTTTCATATCGGGCAGCAATTGGCAGTCTTATGTACCTGACAATCTGAACAAGGCCAGATATTTCCTTTACATAGAGCGTTGTTAGCAGATACTTGGAAAGATCAGATGGTGCTCACGTCAACGCACTGAAACGCATTCTCCGATATTTAAAGGGGATTTTGGTATACATTTCTCGTCTCAATCTCAATTTAACCTTGATTGTTACAGTGATGCGGATTATGCTGGGGTAAGAAAACAAGACGGTCAACCACTGGATATATTTGTTTGATTGGAAACAGTACAGTCACCTGGAGTTCGCAACAGGAGCGCTGTGTAGCACCGAGTTGGAATACATAGCTGCAGCGGAAGCAGTCAAAGAACTTTGTTGGTTTAAACTTATCTAGCTGATCTCCACGTACTTTACCTATTTGATGGATAACGAGAGCGCCATCAGACTAATGAAAAATCCGGAATTCCACAAGAGGACGATACATATTGACGTGAAATGTCAGTTTGTCAGAGAAAGATATGCAGAAAGTTTTTTTTTGATATCAAGCATATCCCGTTGAATATGCAGAAGGCTGATATCCTAAAGAAACCACTCCCAAAACATAATTTCCAAATGCTTAAAAATATGATTGGCATTGTACCAGTAAAATAAAAAAAAATTAATAGTACTCCTTTCTATAAAAGGATCTTTTGATTTCGCCTTTGTTGAATTAATGTTAAATGTTTTGTTACTAAAAAAAATTAATATGAATTCTTCTTTTCCTTTTTTTCCGGCGTCGTTATGGTCAGAAGTGTAGGACCATAACCTTCCCACTTAACTGCATTCCTACTGGCCCGCTTGTGGGGTCCGCCATAAAAAAAAATTAATATGAATTATATTTTGAATATATTTTGTAAGGTCACTTGATAAAAAAAATACATTTAATGAAGTCAAATATTAATGAAAAAGTGAGTGTTGAAGAGAAGTTATCTTTATATTTGACTGTTACATATTATATACGTTCAGTCTCAAATAAACCCTTGTACAAAGCGGACGTGTAATTTATTTCGAGTTGAGTTCCACTTCAACAAATGCACCTGGTTTGGCCATGAAACCACTAGGAATATAAATATATTAACTGTGTTGTTTCACTGCGAAAACACTAGGAAGCAAAAGGTTAAAAGTGTATTGTCATTATTATTATTTATTTATTTATGTAAGTTAATTAATTAGAATTTATATTTTCTTAAAAAAAAAATTTTTTATTTTATTTCTCTTGGGAAGTCTGTCCTCTTATCAATCTGTTTTCAAAGTGACTAAATATCTAACATGGAATTTACTTAACACCTAACTTAACTAGGTGATTCGGGTTCACTGGGGATTGCAGTGTGCTTGGAAGAGGTGTTCGGTTTCCGGTGTGGAATGCACTGGGCAGATGTTTGTGGAGATTGAAGTAGGTGTTTGATTTCACCTGTGCGCGCTTGACTCGACGTGTACTATGGTCATGCTTGATGCTGCTGATTTTATCGTTTCCGATGATGACCGGATGTTTTTGAATTCCAATGAGGAATTTGCATGTGCGGTGTTAACTCTTTCCTCCTTAGGTTCGAACCTCCTCGTTCGACTTCTTAGAACAATGGTATTCTGCTGACTCTGGTTGGCTATTGGTGTGCTTGGTGGTGCTTCCTGCCTGAATATAGGTGGTTGAACTGGGTGTCGTTGACGCTATTTCTTCGGGCACTTTGGTAGGTGGTTTTTCAGCGGTGTTTTTGCAGCTGATTGACTTTGCAATTATGCTGGTGATCAATATCGCGAAGGCTGCTGATAGTCCGAAAGTAATAGATGAATTGATTTGGTTTCTTGTTCCTAGTTCCTCTATTGTTTTGGTATTATTAATGTGGAGTTCCCTTAGCATTTCGAGGGATAGGTGTTTTTCAAAGAGGGTTGTGTTGATGAGGGGATGAGCTGCTGCAGGTTAAGGTTCATGTGTTAATAACTCGGTTGTTTCATAGGTTGCATTGCCCAAGTACACTGTTGAATTCTCTATCTGGACGAGGAAAGTTCCGCTTAAGTCCATACTTCGATTGGCTGTCCTTATTGTACCGTTGTACTGGTTTAAAATGAGGATTTCTGGGGAGATTTCTTCTATGATGGGGATATGCTGATTGTTGATGATGGTGCAAATAGAAATTGATAATGTTTGGGATACACAATGCTGTGCTTAATTTTAAAATATTACTATCCTTACATATTGAGATATCGTTACATGATCTACAAGCTACTTATTCCAAATATTGTTTTGTTACATTTTAAAATATTTTCATAATCAATATTTAAACAAAACTTTTCTTTTTTAACAGGCTTAATAAGCAAATGTCCGCAAATATTTCTTTAGTTGTAGTAGGAATGCTTACAATGTATAGTAGGGAATTTGTATTTGTTGCTATTCTTACTTCAGCGTATTCAAGCGCTTCGTTTATATTGTTAAATGGCATGTTTTCATTTCTTACAATTTTTTTTTATGTTACTCGAATTTATTTCATTAGTTGGAAGAATATACGAATTTATAATATTATTTATAGCCCAATGTACAGCATATTCTATATTAGCTAGCTATTCCTTAACTAGTTTAATTTTGTACTTAATGCTTTGTATAATTTCGTTTTTATTTTTATTTAATCTTTTTAAGATATCATTCGTAATATTATTAAGGTGATTTATCCTTTCTATTGATAGTTTATTAATCATTATTTGCTTATTTTCGTTTTCTATAACATGGTTTATCTTATTTTTTAAAAATGTGAAGCCGTCATGGTCAGGATTTCCTGCTAACCATTTCCATGCGCTTCCTATAAAGTTAAGAGAACGTGGGGACCTTTTGAGTTTTAGTTTGTTTAGTAAGTTTTGTAATTGTAGGATTTCGAAAGAAAGGGGTAAAGCGGGTGTTTATCACTTACATTCTGTATTAAGGTCCTGTTAATGTCATCTATAAATGTTCGGTATTTTTAGTTTAGTTTTTTTTTTAGTTTTTAACTCATTTTTATTCTTAACTTCTTAGATCTATCTTACCCTAGACAAAAATGCTTAAAAACTAGCTTAACTATCTTAACAATCTAGATATCTTACTGGCCCTAGGCGGACACTCTAAAATAGACGTAACAACTTAAATCTATGTCTTTCGACTACTATATCAACTTACCACTAACATTACTATATCTAGCTTAAGCTAAGAAAAATGTTTTTTTTTATTAAAAACTTAGCATATGATCATTTGTATTATATATAAAACTTAAGCCTACCTTAATGTAACTAAACCTAACTTATTCTACCTTAACTAAAATATATATATATAAATTATATACATAATATATATATTTAATATATATATCTTTTTTTTTTGTTTTTTTTTTTTTTGTTTTATATACAATATATATACCCTACTAATACCTACCCTACCCCACCTTACCCTACCTTAGCCTATGTAAGCCTGCCATTGGTGTTAGGCAGGCCATGCCTTGAAGAGGCTGAAGCTCTCAAAGTGTCCACTGACGTAGCTCTCTCCAGCCACCAAAAGCGTTGATGCTGTCGGACTACGTCTCCTCGATCCCGGCGTGAGACCGATCTACAGAACCTGAGGCGCTCGGGCTCACGGAGCGCGACATCGGGTTCGTAGAGGAATCGCCGTTCCGAATTGCGACCCACGTGGAAGATTAGCGGTATCGCCAATCTATCCTGGATCAGCCCACCTCTATCTAAATAGAGGAATGCTTCTGGCGGCACAAAGCCATTAAGGCGCACTCTCTCGTGATATAAATCGTTGGGGTAGTAAGCCCCGAAGATCAGGCTATTGACCGAAGTCATTGCTCTCGCAACGTGGCTTCGAATCAGTTTGATCAAAAAATTATCTATCCGTACAATCCTGGCCCTATTGTATAGGACCTCGTTCGGGTAAAATTTCATGTACTCAGATTCGGGTGTCCTATGTAGCCCCAGACACGTCCTGAGACATTGTCTCTCAAACACCCGAATCCTTTCCATTAAGCTGGCTCTCACATTGAACCAGACGGGACATCCATAGGCAACCATGGGCCTGATTAAGGCCATGTAGCAGATTACCTTCACCCTAGAATCAAGTTGACTGCTATGAAACAGCCATCTTGTCAGAGCGAAAGCGCCCCGGGCCCTTGCCAGAGCAGCATCTACATGTTTGTCAAAATATAGATACTGATCCAGCACGATCCCAAGATATCTGACCACACTTTGTTTCGCCAGTGGACGCCCGTCCGGTCCTAAAATTAAGAACCTGCGCCAGTTTTTTCTAGTGTCCCGAGAGGCCCTAGACAAAGGCGTTCTGAACAATATAGATTCTGATTTCTGGAAGTTGATTTTCAACTTCCAGTCATCACAATACTGCTGAATTTTTTCGAAGTCACGCTGTAGAAGAGTAACAATGACGTCGATCGTTGGACCTGATCTGTACGCGATTAGGTCGTCTGCGTACGCTATTGAATGGTGAAGAGAAACTAGCAGATCGCTTAGGTAAATGCTGAAAAGGATCGGCGAATTTACCGTACCCTGTTGCAGTCCATTTTTGATTTCAAATGTTTGGGTAGAAGTCACGTTGGCAATTTTCACTACGAACTTTCTACCTGTTAACATGTCAAAAATCATATATAGCAGTGGTTTACTTATGCCCAGCCGACTGAGCTTGTAATAAAGACCTTCTAACCATACGGTATCGAAGGCTTTTTCCAAGTCAATCAGACAGGCACCCGTGCATTGGTTCTTGCATTTATTCCATTGAACATCCGACACAAGCTTCGACGCGGCATGAATAGTGTCATGCCCCGCTCTGAAACCGAATTGGTTATCCGGGATGATTTTATTGTCCTCAACCCATTTAGACAGGGCCCTATGGATCACCTTCTCGAAAACCTTGCTGATACTCGGAAGGAAATGTTCGGTATGTTGTTAGGTCGATGTCATATATTAATTTAATTGCCTCTGTCTGCAATTTGGATATACCGGTTTTGATGACTACATATTGCCAGGGAATTGGAATGGTCAAATACGATTGCAATTTAAATTTTTTTTTTTTTTCAATTTCAGAATCGTTATTGGCAATAATCGATGGGTCTTTTGCCTATGGAAGAGTGGATTGATGAATTGTATTCATGTACACAGCGTTGTAGTAAATTTGTCCTGGATACTGTGGTATGGGGGTCTCCTGTAATTCTAATTTGCTTGGGTGTCTGTCATATTTGTTTGTCCTACAAACATGGCATTGTCTGATGATTTTGCTTATTTTTGCATTCATTTGGGGGAAATAAACTTTTTTAGAATTTGGGTCTTATTTTCGTTTGCGCTACGATGAGCTCGTTTGTGTGTTATTATTATTAGCTCTTCTTGTTCGGTTTCGCTAGGTACATTCTGAACTTGTGTTTGGGTGAAACGAATTTTATATTTTTTGAAGTACTTGGAGGAAATATCCTGAATTTGTCCCATAGTGGGTTCATTAGTTAAAAGGCCGTTAAGGAATCTTTTGAAAATTTAAATAATATTTTCTTGTCTGTATCTAGGTTGGACAAAGATGTGTCTGCGGTATTCAGGGAAAGGGTTTTCTAGTTTGTAGTTTTCAACTTCACCTATGGAAAGAATAATTACAACATCTCCTTTTTGTTGGCGGCGTAACTCTCTTCGGTTTAGAGAGGGTTCTGTAGATGAAGGTTATGGGTTTTCCATCTTGCTCTTGAAGATTTGCTGGATGTTCTTGAAGTGTATCTCTTTATCTTTTCCGAATATCACGATGTCATCGATATATATGTAACATATCTTTCCGATGAATTCCCGAAGTATGTTGTCGATAGCTCGTTGGAATGTCGAGGGGGCGTTCTTAAGCCCAAAACGTTCACGCGCAAACTCATACTTTCCATGGTTTACTGAAAACGCCGTCTTTTCAATGTCAGATTCCATTAACAGAATCTGATGAAAGACGCTTTTCAGGTCCAAGACATTTTGTCCGAGTTGTGAGAGGACTTGGGTTATCTCCGGTATAGGGTATCTATCGGGAACAGTTATGGAATTTAACTTCTTATAATCTATAAACAATAAATTTTGTCTCCGGATGCATCTGGTTTCTTTGAAGCAATCCATACTGGTGAATTGTATGGAGATTTCGATATTCTTATGATTCCGTTATCGAGCATTTTTTTTACCTGTCTACCAACTTCTTCCTTCATCGCCATTGGATAAGAATAATACTTCGAATGAACGGGTGTATCGGAGGAGGTTCTTATTTCTATTTTGACATTTGAGATAAAGGTTAATTTAGCATCGTTTTCGGATAGTCTTGGGTGTTGTTGTACAAGATGTTCAAGAGATTCCCTTTGGGTTGAAGTCATGTATTCCGTTCGGAACATTAAGGTATTTACTGCTTGTGAAGCTTGTTGTTTGATTTTAATTCTGGTTTGGTCTTTCCCTATTTCCATGAAATTTTTACTGAATAACCGCATTTATGGTCTTGAGTGTGTCGTTCCCTAATATAGCGTGAAAAGGCTTAGGGGTAGGATGGAGGAAAAATTTAATTTTGACATTTTTTAGATCAAAAAGGATTGTCTCTACGTGATGAGTAATTTTAATATTTCCGCCTATCGAACTAGCATAAAAACATTCTTCGTTTGGGATAGGTTTGATTACCAGGCTAAATTGTATGTAATTTCTGTTTGAGGCCGTGTCTATCAGTATTTTTAATATCTTTCCAATCTTCGTTTTGGACTCGAAATAGGGTAACGAAGGGCTCTTTAGCCTAAAAAATGTATGTCTGTATGATCCTTAATTGCGTAATCATCTTCGTTTATTGTCAATTGTTTGGTCGTAGTTTGAGTATTCGTATTCAATGGCTTGATTATATGCTTCAACATCTATTTCTTTAGTACTCGTATCTATATGGTAGTTTTGTCGTATTTGCGTGCTGCGTCTTTCGGCAGGTTCCTGTTTGATTTGCGGTCTGGTTGCATATGGTGAGTTTCGTCTAAAGTCGGGAACTTGGTTAGGTTGGATTGGATTTGGCCGGGGTGCAATATATGCCATGGAGGAATTATTTTGGAAATTATTTTGTCTATATTGCTGTGTAGCGTGCCTTGATGAGGGATTAAGATGGGTATTGTTTGGCCTATATTGTTGTGTTGGGAAGTATTGTATCGGGGAGGAGGAGTCTAGGTTGCATTGGCATATGTCTAAGTGGGGAAAGGGATTTTAAATTCATAGTTGTTTTCGGGACAAATTAAGAGCCAGATTTGGTTCTTAAAGATATTTATGGGACTTTCTACTGATGACCTTTTTTTGTTAAATTCTTCCGCAGCTTTTGCAAATAAATACAATTATATAATTCGAAAATTAATTGTGGCGACAGAAAATTATCTACGTCGTCATCGTAATCTTTTTTCGTAATTATTTATGGGACTTTCTACTGATGACCTTTTTTTGTTAAATTCTTCCGCAGCTTTTGCAAATAAATACAATTATATAATTCGAAAATTAATTGTGGCGACAGAAAATTATCTACGTCGTCATCGTAATCGTCTTCTGAACTGCTTAACGTAATGCAATCCTCGGAATCCTCCTCTTTCAGTCCAGATGAATGCGTTAGTGGTTTTATCATATCCGAATGCCATACTCGTACTTTCTTGTTGTCTCTATTCTCATTCACTTGCCATACTATGGATGGAATGAAATTGTTTGACTCTGGAGGTGGCTCAGCCTCTCGCGGATCGCTGTACGAAGTACCGTACATTGCGGAGCTTGTATAGGTTCCAGAGGTTGGGGGGGTTTTGATCGGGCATATTTCCGCCTTGGTTCCCTAGAGTTCTCATTACTATTGAGGATATTAGTACATCCAATTCTGGAGTACTTCTAACTTCCTGTCGGTTATGATCGGCCATTGCTGAGGTACTAGATTGGAAGGATGTATTTGCAGTAGTTTCTTCCTCAATGGGAATAAGAGGGTTTATGTTAGTAGTAGGAGGATTCGGGGGTTGGTTAAGAGTTTGAGGCTCAATTGTATTCCCTGATCTCAATAAAGGCACTTTGACGTATAATACGTGGAGATTTGATCTTTCTTTTTCTAAATTATTTCTTTATAATTCACCTTAGTTTCACCTTCAGTTTTCTTCTTTGCTTTGTGGTATATAACATTTTAATATCAATATATGATTTTGTGTTCTTTAAGTTTATGCAGTTACAAACTTATAAATAACTTACATAAGGATCATTTTAAAGTGATGAGCTACTGGCAGTCTCGCACCTCCTTTTCCTCCGTTGCAATCGGTTACTAAGGGGCCCTTAATTTTTCTCACCCACTTTTATTGCAAAAATATTATATTTTTCACTGTTTTATCTTACACTGTTTTGCTTGGTTCGTGTCAAACGATTCTTTGAGTTCACTTTCACACTTTCGGAAACGTGTCTCTTTGTTTTATTTTTGGTTCTTGGGACCAATAACTGTTTCCAACTTTGTTTTATTATGGGTTCTTGGGACCAATAGTGGTACGGTATTTCTTTAAGCCCGGCAGCTACTTGAGGTGCCAGGCTTTTGTGTGTTTCGAATGCGCGGCGGCTATTTTAGCCAACTAACTTGATAAAAAGTTCTTCGGCTACTTGAGGCGATTGACTTTTTTTTGTGAAAGGCGCGGCGGCTACTTGAGGCGACTGGCGAATCACTAAACACTATTCTTTGTGAAAGGCGCGGCGGCTACTTGGGGCGACTGGCGAATCACTAAACGCTATTCTTTGTTAAAAGGCGCAGCGGCTACCTGGCGAACCACTAAACACTACCGTACCGAACTAATGGTCCCTGCTCGGGCGCCAGTTAGTTAATTAGAATTTATAATTTAAAAAAAAAAAATTTATTTTATTTCTCTTGGGACGTCTGTCCTCTTTTCAATCTGTTTTCAAAATGATTTAATATCTAACATGAAATTTACTTAATTGCAGTGTGCTTGGAAGAGCTGTTCGGTTTCCGGTGTGGAGATGCACTGGGAAGATGTTTGGGGAGATTGAAGTAGGTGTTTGATTTCACCTGTGCGCGCTTGACTCGACGTGCACTATGGTCATGCTTGATGCTGCTGATTTTGTCGTGGGCGATGATGACCGGATGTTTTTGAATTCCAATGAGGAATTTGCATGTTCGGTGTTAACTTATATATTAACAAATAATAAGGAATAATAACAAATAAACAAATAAACAGATTCATATTTCCATATTTCCAGCACTAGCTAGTAGCTTAGCTACCAGATATTGCTTTTATGTTATTATTATATGTATGTGTATATTATAGCAGAACTGATATAGATTTAAGTGTGTATATGTGTATAGTATGCGTATGTGAATTTAAGTTACTTTTGAATTGGTATTTGTATTTGTATTTATTGATAATTAAATTCCTAATTCACATAAGATAAGATACATCTTTTATATATCGTGAAGAAGCTGCAGTATATGTATAATAAACAAATGTACATGTGCTTATTACATAATTATTAATTATAATAAAAAAAAAATAAATAATGCTTATACTTAAACTATATAAATGGAAGAAGGAATGTGGAAAGGAAGAAGGAATGAAGAAAGGAAGAAAGATGGGATGCTGAACTTGAAATTATATTTCATTTATTCTAGTCTTAAAAATTGTCTGCATAATATTGAAAAACTTTTTTTCTGAAAGTGTTTGTGTTGCAGGTGCGCTTTATTTCTAGGGGTAAAAGATTTAAAAGTTGAATCGCGTGGACAAAAAATTGACAGCAAGTGTTAAGATACTTACATCTAGGGGCAATTAGTTGCATAGTTCTTTGATTTCTGGCAAACCTTATTTTTTCGAAAAGATACTCGGGTTCTCTGATGGTCAGAATTCGATGCAAAGTCATTATTGTTCTGAAGTTCATCAAGACCATTAACGAACATCCGGCTATTTGTTTAGTTAAGTTAGAGATGTGTTCATATCTGCTGACGCTGAATATATACCTCGCACAGCTATTACAGGCCACCGTTAATTTTCTTTTCGATTCATGGTCCATATTAGAAAATATTTCACAACCGTATGTCAAGATTGGTAAAATAAATGATTTTACTAGCTTTAACTTTATATTCGTCGGGAGATATTTTGCGGTAGGGCTGATCCCGCGAAGGGCACGGAATAACTTGGCCACAGTTTTATTTATATGTACATTCCATTTAAGATTCTGGTGAAAATAAACAGAGGTGGTTATGATTGTGTTAAAGATATATGTAATTTGATGGATGATAGTTGGGAGTCGAATTTTTATAAATTATGGATCAATGTTGTCGGAACCTATTGCTTTAGATTTGATATCTAGAATGGTTTTTCCAACACCAATTTCATCGACTCGAGAGAGAGAAAACGTTTTTTCATGATTTTCCTCAACTGGGAGAATGTCCGGAAGACTTGATACAGCATATATGGATGCGAATTTCTCATTAAGTTCTTCTATGTTATTGTCATTCGGGATAGAAGCCTTTTCAGACGAAAGCCCAATTTGACGGATTTTGGTCCAGAATTCAGAACTTGAGTTAGCAGATACAAATTTATTTCTATAGTAGTACTTTTTATTCCTACGAATAAGTGATGTTACTGCATTGCGAGTGGCTTTGAATTCTCTAAGAATGACTGTGCATCCATATAGTCTCCACCAGTATAGACACAATAGATTTCGCGTTTCGATGAGATCACGCACTTCTCGTGTATACCAAGGTATATTATTTGTTACCCTTTTCCGTATTCTAACTGGGACATACATATGTACTTATTAAAATTTGTTGTTAAGATACTCAATTTGGAAATTTCTATCATTTGTACTGTAGATTGGTTACCAATGCAAGTTCTGACATTCATTAAATAGCGATTCTAGATTTATGTCAGTGTATTGGTATATTTTATGAGTTACCTCGTTCACTCTACCTGGAAGTGTATCTATCGTTAAGAAGAGCATATCGTGATGTGAGAACGCAGGGGCTGGGATTTGGTCGTAATGCATAATAAGGTTTGAGTGAGACAACAAGGCAACATCTATCAAAGAGGGTAACTTATTGGGTTCAAAATGTGTTGGTTCGGTGTGATTTGCAAATGTAAAGTTGAGTGACTCAATTGCTTCTTTGGTTGTTTTGCTTACGGTGCTAAGAATATTGATATTTAGATTAGCACAAATCACAATCAAGGGGAAAGCTCTTCGAGCACGTCTCTAATGTGCGAGTAATTCGCAACATCAGGTGCCATGTAAATACAACCTACCAATAAGTTACCACCATCTCCCGTTAGTTCGATGAAAGCATACTCCACCAAATCATCTGCTTAAGATATCTTTATGACATGAAAATTGTAACATTTTTTAATATAAATGGCTACACCCCCACCCCCTTTCCGGTGTCTGTCCGCTCTTACGAGACGCATATTATTAACACTAAACAGTTTGAAACGCATACCTTTCTTTAATCATGTTTCAGAAAGACAAAGAACATCAACTATGCTATTATTAAACAAATATCATAAATCGTCAATTTTGTTTTTAATGCTTTGTACATTCAAGTGACTAATGTGAAAACCGTTCTTTTGTTTGCAGATTGAAGTTACAAATTGCACAATTTTCTTGACAAATTTACTTTATTTACAATATGTTATATTATTAAAATAAGACAAAAATAAAATAGTTATCCCTACAGGATTTTTTACAAGGACATGGTATGATATTTATACCATTGAGCACAAAATGTATATTTTTATGCATGGAATCCCTCGAGGCAGGACTTTGTCTTACTTAGATGAAATGGAAAATGCACCTAAAACACATCCATTGTGTTCTTCTTGGGTTTCTTGATATGCTACAGTGCGCAATGAAGTTCTTATCGGTTGTTGGGAAGAACTGGATCGAAGACTTTTGTCAACAAATGTCTTATTTTCTATCACTCCAACATTAGTCTTAATTTGTTTCCGTTTGGTTGTAAATCTGAATGTTGGATGATATTAAATCCAACTTGAACTCTCTTTTTACTGCTCTTTTACTACTGTTACATCCAAAAAATGTAAAAAAATCGATGCCACCATTTCCTACCTTTCCTATCGATGACATTAAGGTCTGAAATGATTTTCGCCTCATCAGGAACCATCGTTCTATCATCTTTGAACTTTGACGAAAACTCTTGGTTCATGACAGTTGGACAAGACTGTGACAGCTCTTTTACCCATCTACTTCATAAAAACCAAGCTACTGTCACTGATTTGCTAGTCATTTTCTCCCCTTTTCAATTTTTTATCACTTTTCATATTTTTTGGTTTCTATCTTGCTGAACAGCCCCACTGGAGTTAATTTTTTTTTCTTTCATTTCAAGTAACAATATACATATGTATGTGAAGAAGTTGTCGAGATACACCTTAGTGTTTGTTGAAGATGCGTTGAAGATTGTTTTCTTCATCATTATTAAAAAAATAGAATCACGACTAAATTTTCAGTTCTAATGTTTGTAACAACAACAACCGTTCAATGTGCAGTGTTATGATTTTTATTCCAGCAACTTAAAAAGCTCACAGAAAACCGATTTTTGACTTTTTTGAACTAAGTACATTTCTGACAAACAGGTACTTCTATAAAATAACTAATTTTCCACTCGGTTTACTTCACGACAAATTACGAGTCGTGAACTACCAAAATCCATTAGACTGTTTTGACAATTCAAGAGATTAACCTCAAAATACCCAATTATTTCATATACATATCTATCCTACTTCTATATTGCACATTAGAGAAAGAATTATGTTTAGATATGTGGTACGATTTTCATATCACCGGCCCTCAAAGAGTTAAAGGAAATGAAAAAGAACCTACCTTTAAATATATGTGTCTTAAATTCTTCCAAAGTGCTTGTTGTCAACAACTTCAGAGTAGCAGCCAATTTTTCCTTTGGTGGAATTTAATCCCTCATTAAAGTAATAATATCCGTAAATTTGGATTCCTCCATGCGCAAGTAGTTGAAGAAAGAGGCTTTGTCTTTTTATTGTTTTTTTTTTTTGTAATAAAGTTGAATGAAATTAGCAGATGAGGAAGAAAGAGGAAATTGAAAAAGAGTCATGCCTCACGAGCCAATGTGTGGTAGCCGACAGTGGAACAAATGCAAGAACCGATGCACGGTTGTCATCTGATTGTTTTGGAAAAAGTGTGTGTATGGTTAGAAGGTCTTTATTACAAGCTCAATGGCTGGGTATAAGTAAACTGCTGCTGTATATTATTTTTGACGTGTTGACAAGTAGAAAGTTCATTGTGAAATTTGCTAACGTGACTTTTACTCAAACATTTGAAATCAAAAATGGACTGCACAGGGTACGGTGAACTCGTCGATCGAAAAACCCTATACATGTACCACAAGAAAGTACGCCTTAGCTACCCGAGAGACATTCCTCTTAATATGGGCTGATCCAGGGTGAATTGGCGGTTCAGGTTTAGTAGATCGGTGTTGCGCCAAGATCGGAGAGATGTCGTCTGGGAGCATCAACGCATTGGTGTTTGAAATTTTGATAGGTCAGCCTCTTCAAAACAAAGTCTACCAAAAGCCAATGGCAGACAAAAGTTAGGGTAGGTTAGAGTAAGTAAGGGTAGGATGAGGTAGGCTAGGGTAGGCTTAGAAATGGTTACAGCGTTACAGCTCACGGAGAGCCAGAACCAAGCTTCTTTCATTCAATTATGTCGTTGCGATTTCTTTTTCACACAAGTGAACGGAACCCACCGATTCCGAACAGCGAGAGCAGAGAAGTACCCCACCGAGGAGAGGATTCGCGAAATTAACATTCGATGGCGTTAGTGCTATCGGGATCCGGACTAGCTCAACGTGCGTCAGAGGCCGACATACCGCCCACCCACTGCTCCACGGCCCCCGTTTCGTTTAGTTTAGTTTCATTTTTAATATAAAACAAAAAAAAAGTCTTTATAACACATCAAATAAAACAAAAAAAAAAGAAAATATACATATGCAGGCAATTAAAGTATATTATGTATACAAGTAGCATATTTTATATTCTTATATATTTGGGTCGCACTTGGACTATGATAAGTGGTGCATGATGGAGTGAATCATAGTTGTTTTTTGCCATGGACGGCGGGTTTTATCACAAAACAGTTTTAGTTTGTATTTTGTTATTAGCTGTGTTCAGCTGTTTTTCATCTGAAGTTTGTAGTTTTTTAGTTACCGGAGAAGAAGGCGGCGAGGTGGCAGGAAGAAACTGCAAGCACATGAGTGTTTGTAGAATGGGGAGGGGGCAAAAAAAATTTTTTGTTTTGAGAAATTGATAGAAGGTGAAAATCTGTGTACTTGTGAAGCATTATTATGAGCCTAATCAAATTTCCTTCAATAAGTCAACAATGCGAGGAGGAAGGCAACTCAGACACAAATGAAATTATTTATTTGCCGGAAACTTTATTCTTTTTTCAATTTTATTGACTTTATTCAACTGTCTTATAAAAATACCGTTTTTTTAGGACGCCGAAGAAATAAAAGAAAAATGGCAATTGTTGTAAAAAAAATTGTATGAGGCTATCCACCTCTTAATCATTAAAGTACTTAAAGATTATATTTTAAAATAAGTGTAATGTATGATTGGGAAAACATTGCTAAAATAGTAGAAGTTTACGGTATGGATAGTTTAATAATAATGGTACTGCGCACGAATCTAAATCATAAAATACGAGTAGTCGATAGGGTGGAGGATTAAACAATATCAACATTTATCCTCAGAAGATGATCCTGTAGGAGCAAAGTGCATTAGTCTGTTACAAGTGTTCCTAAAATGCCGCCTAAATATGTGCTGAATAATGATTTAACACCAAAGGGAAATGATCTATATCTTAATTTGAAAAATAAATAATTCATTAGTTATTTTTATCATTGCTTATTAAATGAAAATTGTAATTCAGTTTCCGAATATTGTTAAAATATGAATGTGGGTTTTGGCGAGCATTATTCTTAGTTAATAGTTTATATAATAACGTGATGAAGTGTTGCAAAAGGAACAAAATATTTTATAAAGTTCAAATAATTATAGTAAAAATAAAAACAATGTGTTATTTACATTCGTTTCCTCTTAAAAAAAAAACACAGATGATTATTGTGTTTTGGAGTGCAGAACATTTACTATGGGATAAGCATTTTCTTCAATATTAAGTGCCTCAAGGCATCATTCTTGACTTCAAATTTTCCTGGAAAAAGAACTTGGAGGAAAGGATGAAAAAAGGATTGAATGATTTTTATGCTGCAAAAAGACCTTCGGCAAAAGATAAGACTTGTAACCGGACATCATTCATGGGATGTACACAGCAATCACCAGACTCATTATAACTTATGGGGCCCTAGTATGGTGGACTGCTAGCAGCATGAAAAGCTGTATGAGGATGCTCAAGAAAGTACAACGGTCAGCCGCTGTTTTTACAACGGGAGCACGCCGCAAGCAGGGTTGGAAATGATACTTCATCTCCTTCCTCTGGATTTATTGATAAAAGGCTGCGCCGCAAAAAGCGTTGAGTTTTTGAATTCAAATGCAGCGGGATTCCGGTGCGACAAGTGTTCGATTGTTCGTCGGAGGTCGCTGCACTCGCAACCTTTGGAGCAACATGTTCGGCCAGCTACTGCAACTTCAGCGAAGCAACAACAACCACATAGAAAGCTGGAAACCACTTCGTCTACAGCTAGACAAGCAATGAGTAAGGCCAAAACACCGCAACAACTGGCTGTTCTGTCACAGGGCGAGCTGGCTGTTCTCCACGCACTTCGTTAACTCTACAACACCTGTATGATGAGATTGTCAACTCGAAGAAACTTTTGGCTGAGGAGATTCTCAACTTGAAAAATATCAACGCTGATTTCCTCTCTACGATTCAACGTCTTGAAGTGGAAAACGACTCTCTACGTCAAAAAGTGAGTAATCTTGAGAGCAGGCTGAATTCGTTTGAACAACGGTAGCTGCAAAATGCTGTAGAGATTGTGGGCGTTTCTCATGTCAATGAGAATAATGCTCGCGAGATCGCTCAAACAATATTTTGCAATGCTCTTGGTGTTACTGTTTCCGACGATGATATGGTAAAATGCTTCGTAAAAAAACAACAAAGGACGACTGGATAAGCTAGCAGCAGTGGAAGCATCCGCAGTCAAAAAAGTATAATTTCTGTCCATCTCTCTTCTACTATGCTGAAAAACAAACTTATGCAGAGTAAGAAAACAAAGAGAAATATTTAAAAAAAATACTCTAAAAAATTTAAAAAAAGTAAATACGTTTGGGTTAAGAATGGTCGTATTTTGTTAATTAAAGTTGAAAAAGGCAGGATTACTCACGGATCGCTTGACGATCTCGACAATTTTGCTAAAGATCTCTCAAGGAATTAAAACAAAAAATGTGGTCAAGGTGTGAACCGTAAAGTCCACACGACTAACTTCCCAGTGAGACGAATTAAAGAACTTTTTTTTTTTTTATTATTATTTATTATTATTATTATTGTATAATTTTAAATTTATTCAATATTTTCTTTTATAATTTTAACCGTAGTTGATTACAGAGAACATGAAAGAGAAAAAAATCAACAACTTATGGCGTCGCTACGAAGTGATGGAGGTTATCGAAGTTTTGAGAATCTGAAAAATCTCTAATGAGTCTCTGACTTACGTAAAGACGATGAATACAGAGAACTCGAAAGAATGAGCACTCAAAAACGCATGGCATCATTACGTAGTGATGACGATTTTAGAGGCTTCGGAAATCTGAAAAATCTTCAACGATTGAAAGAAAGACGAAAAGATGAAACTTTCAAAAAAATGAAAGTATTAATACAAAACGACGTGTCTGGTGCTTGTGGCGTTTTGAAATATATCGAATGTAAAGATACCGACGTACCGTCGATGTTATGGTTGGATTTTCATACGCCCAGAGTCGGCATCAAAATACGAGCACGTTATTAGCTAAACTAATGTTTCCTAGCCTCAGTTCCAAACTACCACCGGACATTGATATATTCTTTCATTCCTCTAAATGTAAAAAACTAAAATCAATTGACAATATATGCCTCAAGATGGATAGTGAATTGTATATTAACCATTTGCCTTGTGACAATGATTGTTTTAAAATCGAAGTCGTTGACCATTTTAAGTATCTAGAGATTATTATAGATAATAAATTGAGTTGGTCTGATCAAATCGCATCATTAAAGCACTATTTTTTCTCAACGTTGCGTATATTTTACTATGTTAAAAAAACATGCTCTGCACGTCTTGAAATGGATATACTATGGTATTTTCTATTCCAAATTATAATATGGAATCTGCTGCTGGGGTGGTGCTACCCGCAATAAAATGAATAAATTACTGATTCTTCAAAAATGTGTAGTAAGAAAAATTTGCAATAAGAACCGTTTACATCATCCATGCCACTGTTTATTAGCTTGAATGTACTTCCCTTAAGGCACTTGTTCTACTATAAAGTCTTGAACATTTTCTTCTTAAGATGTGGTTATAACCTCAGGAACAATCAGGGTTCTGTTGTCAATATTCCATCATTTCGCACTACGATTTATAGGAATTATTGCTTCATTGCTTAATATAGATTATTTAACAGACTTCCAAACGAACTTAAATCGATAAGATCAAAAAACAATTTCCTGATGAAAATTAAGTCATGGCTCTTTAAATTTGACCACAGTCAAATCGAGAATCTTTTGGATCCCATCAGTTAATCGGGTTTCTGGTTTATTTATGCACAATCACTTAACTGTCAAATAGTAATTTTGTTTTTAACTTTAGTATAATCTTCTCTTGTTTGTAATTTTTGAATTGTATAATTATTTATCACCCCAAACCATGTTTTTCTTTTGTTAATGATGTGGCATTTAATACTATTTTTTTAAACATACAAAATGTCACTACTATTCTCCAGGAAATATTGCTTAAATTGTAAAAATATCTTGTTAATGTTAATAGTCGAGAATATGAATAAAAATGAATGAAATGAATGAATGAATGTTTTCTTCAAGATATTTTTTGACTTCATGAAATTCTGTGATTCCTTCATTCCAGATTATGTAAGTTATGATGATACTGGTAAAGCCACTGAGCTTGTTTTGTTAGTGATGGTGATGGTAAATCCGAGTTGTATGGTGGCTTGAAGATTATGGTGCTTTTTGTGTAAAATAGCTATTTTCTTTTGAATAAACTTGTTATTTGGCCCTTTAAAGCTTTGAACATCGATAATATTGTATAATATAATTTATCTTAAACATATGCGTGTGTGACTTATCAATGAAAACTAGCAATCAATTAAACGATTATATTTACCAAGAAACTGCTCGACTTAAGGGATATAGATTATAAATTATGCGACATCAAGCAGTATGCAGTTGTATTTGCAGGAATTGCCTTTTTAGTTTTGATTTCATTACGCATATCTATTAGCCCGTTTTTAATGCTTTGATGCTAACATCTATTGCAAAAAATGCTGCTTGAGATTATCTGTATCTCTGATAATGAGGTTTCTAGGACTAGTCGATTATAATACGTTTTTGGCAAATCACAGGACATATTGTAAAGTAAACTGTAGTGTTTTTTTTTATCATAAGATAAATTTAACTCTTCGCATGGATAAGTGTCATAATTTCATTATGCCTTCACATTAGCGATCAACTGGTCCAAATGAGTTTGATTTGTTGTAAGCAAATTGCATTTATCAATTGGCAGAGAAGGAATAATGTAGCGTGTCTTTCCTATTGGTGAAGTTGACTTCACATTAAAAATATGACGATTGGTGGTAGGTAATACAGGGTATACGTATAGGTCTCTGTCTGCAATTGATGAATTTTCATCCCTGCTTGAACACGGTAAAACTACGTAATTCATGACATCCGTTTGGTATTATTCTTTTGTAGTCTTAAGCAAATTCAAGTAATTAATTTAGGGGTATGCAAAAATTAAAGTGGAAACCATTAACTATTAACTATTGATTGATGAATTGGGAGACCAAGATGCACATCGCTTAAGATACGAATAAAAAAATATTCCATTGTTTACAAGTTTTGTTTTGTCAACTGCCGTAGTTAAAGGATTTCCTGAAGGGGATCCTAAAAAAATCGAGAACGGCAGCCGAAAGCTGGCCCAACTGTTCGACTTGCAAATGAAAAAACCGTTGGTATTTTCGTCCCAACAATACAATATTTATTTTATCTGGTAATTCGTTTTACTACCGCCATCTGACTGCCCTCGTCTATACTCATCACCTCGCATATATCTCGTCCCCATGCTGAAACAGGTGTACCCGTCACAGTTCCCAAGATCATATTGGGTGCATATTCCACAGCTCAAAAACGGGACTTATCAACTGAGTGCTGTTGTTTGCTCGGAAGCGCGTGCATGCTGCGTCAGCAACTCTTCTGTCAAATTGGCTGACACAATTGACGGTCAGGATCGGATATCTGCAGTTTTCAATACAGTACCATCAATGTAAATCTAACTTTCTGAAATTAAGATTTTGACGTTGGCCACATATTTTATTGATATCATACTTTTCTAAATATTCCAAGTTTTTAATTTTTTTTTTAGTTTGGTTTCGTTCATTCATTATTCTTAATTTAAAAACAATTTTTAATTTGCTTAGTCTACCATATATATAATAACAAATAGTGATAATGTCACTTCATAAAAATATTTCTTTGAAAATTGGGGTGAACAATGGCTAATTCAATTTACATAAGAAAATTTAATTGATTTATACCGAAAGTTCAATTTATTATGAATTCATGAGAAAGCAAATGTAAAGTGATATCAACAATAAAACAATATGATATAAGCCAGTAAATATTTAGGCAACATAAGCGACAAAGTTCTAATTTCTTGATTGAGAAGCCTTATTTGTACTTAGTTAAGGAATTGAGGCAAGGATTTTATGCTTCAGATATTCATAAGCAGCTATTACGTGATTTGCACGACCGATGGAGTCACAGTTTTTGAGTAGAGTAGTGCAGAAAGGAGAACTATCGATGACATTAATTGGATTGCTTTGCAAAGTGCGAATGTTGCAAATTGGGCTCTGTTAATAACCTCCTCTCAAAAAACTTTTTTGAGGCAACAAAAACTTCGTACTATAGATCCTAAATATTGCTTCAAAGTCGAAATATGGCTGGACCAACTCATATTCCGATAAAAAGTAATACCTAAATATTTAAACTGATTTACTATTTCAATTTTGATACAGCGCGTGTCACGGGATCCTTGTTTATTCAACATTGACCTTGTAGCTTTTTTTAGAATAAAAACAATTAGACACATTAGCTCTTATACAATTGTTTGCATAGAGGAGAATTTCAAATTTAGGGGACTCTTGCATATTTAGACTGAAGTGCATCTATTTAGTCTTGGTGCTAACAACTACAATGGCTTGTGTTCCGAAAACCATAAAATTAGAAGGTGAACATCACGATTTATCTCCGCGCTTAAGTTGAGAGGACTATCTGCCAAAGGATGTCAAAATCATCTGCGAAACCTCTGACTTTCCTTATAAATGGTTGGTTAAATAGGGATTTGATGTAAATTAGGAACGATATGGGGAAAAGAACTGATCCCTCACACCTAAGTTCATAGCTTTATATGTACTAACAGAGCTACTTACTTTAACTTTCTGAGCTCACTTTTCTGAACTCAAACCAGTTGTGTATAAAATCAAAATAAAATTTAGAAGAACTCTGTCGACCATGTCGGAAGCTTTGGAAATGTCTACAAAAGACAGACTTAACATTTTTTATCATATAGTTTTATAACTAAAGGAGCAAAACTTTGAAACTGGTGACAGTAAAGAAATTGATCTGAAGTTATTTTTGCCACTTTTTCTACCATTTTTGTGAAGAGGAATCACATTGGCATATTTTACTTTACCAGGGAAAATCCCGGTCGAGATGCTTAGGTTGAAAATATCAGCTAAAATGCTTACAATATCAAGTGCTAAATGTTATATATTAAGGGTAGGATTAAAAATACCATCATTATCGCGAGAGCAAAGTTGTTGAGTGTACGCATAATTTTACATGACTCTAGGCCGGTTATTTCTTCATAAAGGAAGCTATTATTCATAACATTATCGTTGATTAAATAGGATCCAGCATAGTCATTGCAATAAGTAGGAGAATCACTAGAAAAAGACATCGGACCAACTGAAGATAAGAAATCATATATGTTCATATATGTCCAATATGTTCGATATGTAGGACGATCAAGGGTTTCACCGTCATTGCATAAAACTCGTTGGATAAATAGGGTAAACCAACAGAGCGCTGTGGCGCAGTGGGTAGTGAGTCGGCAGCTGACGCGCGATGACCTAGTTCGGATCCCGATAACACCAGTGCCATCGAATGTACTGGCAAAACCTCCCGTAGTACCCTTGCCTTGAAAAAGCTTCTCGGCTCTCGCCGTTCGGAGTTGGCACTAAACCTGTAGGACCCGTTCACTTGTATGGAAAAGAAATCGCACGCTTCATAAGTGAATGAGAGAAGTTTGGCTCTGCCTCTTCATAAGCTGTAACTAAGAAGAGAAGTTATTGATGGCTTTAACCTTTCTCCAGATTTTTTACGGACAATGCTATGTGTGAAATTATTTTTATAATTTTAAAAGCAGGTCATACGCTTTCGAAGCAACAAATCATGCCTAACAGATTTCGTAGTTTCGTAGTTTTTAACATACTAAGCAAAATACCTGTCATGCAGTGATCAGCAATGCGAAAATCAAAATTAATGCCAGCGCATTCACTTATGGTTATTTTTGCGATGTGACCAAAAACGTGGTCAAGATAACTACTTAAAGTTGGTCTAGTCATTTCAGCTATAAAAGCTGGCATGGTCTATCATCAAGCTAAGCTATTGTAGCAAGATAGATATCCGAAAAAGTATTGGAGGCTAGAATATCTATATTAAAACACCCAAGAAAGCCAAATTAGCTGTAACCCGTAATCACCCTATCATTTAATTGTGCTGTGTCCGATCTCTCATCCATGGATCCATATACGTAACATGATTTATGGTCAACAACCATAAATAACCCACATAACACTTTGCTGCGATGCTGAGCCATACAATTACAAACGTATCAAGACGTAGCGTTCGAGCGCTCGGGCGCTCGGGCTTTTGACAGCGTGAGTAGGAACAATGAATTCATACGGAGTAATACGGAATGCGTTGCCTGGAAAAAAAATGTGGCTGAGCGCTTGGAAGCTATATTGCCATTATGCTGCGTAAGCCATAGCAAAGCAAATTAAAAATTTAATTAAATTAAATTGAAACAATGTAAACATTAATTGAATAAGAACAAGGAAATACATGTTAAAAATATGCAAATATGCTGCAAAATATTCAGCCTAAAACCACTCAAAAAAATGTAAACAATTAAAGAATTAAAACACGCAAATGCAAAGCCAAATTGACCCACTTAATTCATGAGGTAAACAAAACCGTTTCAACATTCGTTGAAACCAGCCTACTAAGCATTTAAGAATTCTGAGTTATTTTCCAATATGATCGATCACTTCGATCGACGTACGAGTATATGTACCAGGAAACATAGAATTATATTTTAGTCTTATTATTATTATTATTATAAGCTTTATTAATCCATTTTTTTTTTCTTAGTGACTTAAAGTATAATCCATTATATATAAGCATTTAATAATATAATGTGTGTACATATATAGATTTTATTAAGATTTAATTGATAATTCAAAGGCGGATATAAGCCTCCCCCAATGTTTTCCAAGCATTTTTATCTTTGGCCATTCTTTCCCACCTATTAAAAAGTTGGCATATATCATCTTTCCAACCTTTGATCTGTCTGCCGGTTCTTCTTGTACCATTTCTTGGGATCCATATTGTTGCTTTAGAGGTCCAACGGTTATCTTTCATCCTTGCTGTATGTCCAGCCCAGTTCCATTTTTGTTGTTTCGCAGTTACTACCGCATCTGAGAAATTCGTCATATTTCTGATGGTTTCATTTCGTATTCGTTGTCTTCTGGATATTTTTAAAATAGATATTTCCATTGCTCTTTGAGTTGTTCTCAGTTTTTGAGTTGATTTGGCAGATAGATTCCAAGTTTGGGAGCCGTAAGCATTAGCTGGAAGTATACTCGCGTCAAATAGATATTTTCTGGAGCTTGAGCTAAGGTTTGAATCCAAGATATGTTTATGCCTCCAAAATTTCTTCCAGCTATTTGATATCCTTCGGTCTATTTCTTTTTCTTCTCTGTTTTCGAGTGAGATTAGCTTGCTTTATATATAACTGATATTAAGTTTATGGGTCGGTAGTTATTCATATAGGTTATGTCACCTTTTTTATAAAGCAATATGATGGTTGATTTTTTCCATTGTGTTGGGACGTGTTCAGTTTCAAAGGCCATGTTGAATAAATTCATTAGACTGGTTGTTAGTTTTTATTCACCAATTTTTAGCATTTCCTCTTTTGTTCCATCATTTCCGCAGCATTTTCCGTTTGATAGTTTTCTAATTGAAGCTTCTATTTCGGTCGGTAGGAAGGTTAGGATTTCTTTGTCATCATTGGCTATATCTATCGTTTCGTTTTGTAATTCTGTACAGCTCAATTTAGAAGTGAAAAGTGTTTAGTAGAATTCTGTGGCTATATTGTTTATTGATTTCCTGTTTTGTATTATCTTCTTGTTGTTTTTTAATTTTAGTATCCATTCTTTTCCTATGTTTAATTTTTTGTTTGTATCTTTTATTGACTTTGTTTCTCCTATTCCTTTATAATTCTGTTGTTATAGTCCTCAATATCTTTTCTCGCAGCTTTTTTACATTCTTTTCTTAGATGATATACATAATTCGGTTCTTTCCATATTTCCCAGTTGTTCCTTTTGTCGTAATAGTTCTCTTCTTTTAATTAGATGTTTTGTTGTTTTTGTAATTTTGTCTTCTTGATATGATATACATAGTTAACAGTTAACAGCTGCAATATTCCAGATTCGAGTTGCTCGTACGCTTTTTGGATACTAGATGTGTCGAGAACATCCCATCGGCATTTTTGCTCTAAATCATCATGATACAATTGAATGCTTTTGTCATCTAGAGTTTTTGGAATATTTTGTTTGCTTTTGTGGTTGATTTGAAATGTGCCTCTTACAAGTCGGTGGTCGCTGTCATATTCAAATTTGTTTATGACTAAGACGTCTTTGCGAAATGACTTTTTGTTGATGATTATAAAATCAATTTCGTTTTTAACAAGTCCGTTGGGTGATTTCCATGTCCATTTCCTATACATATTCTTTGGAAATAAGCTATTTCCGACGCATGGTTTATGTTTCAATATCCAGGTTATTAGTTTTTCACCACTTTCATTTCTTTCACCATATCCGTATTTGCCCCTTATTAGTTCTTCATTTTCTTTTCTCAACCCTATTTTCGCATTGATGTCGCCAATTATGTACATAAACTCAGATGTGTATTCTTTGTATGCTGATTCTAAATTATTATAAAATGTTTCTAGTACTTCAGTTGATGCTGACTCTGTTGGCGCATATTCCATTTATTCTTTATTAAAAAACCAACTCCATAGAAGCCTTTTGTTTCACCTTTGTAACCAAAGACGTTTCCATTTTTCTTTTATTAGCTTTTCTCCATATATTCTTGTCTCTGATAGACCTATTATATCCCAATTTATTTTCTCGAGTGCTTTTTCTAGTTCAATCTGACGGTTTTCTTCTTTTAAGGTGCGTACATCAACTGTGTAAACGTGTATTTCATTATTTTGTTTTATCTGTTGCATATGGTGGATTTGGTGGATTTAGGGGCTTTTGATCATGACTCCTCACGGGGATCAGCCGGCTTGAGGAGTAATTAATATTTCTTGTATTACATTAGATGTTGCGTGTAATCAGGTTTCGTGGTCCGCTCCGTCTTTTTGTTAACTACGGGATTCTCTATCTGCTATTCCTTGTTGGTTGTAGGCTCGGTGATATTTAAGTCCATGGTTCTTATAGGGGTTCCAAAAAACTTTATAATTGAGGTTGGTTTTACTGCTGTATTTTTCTTATTTATAGTAGTTTTCTTTTTTAGTGCTGGGTTTGAATTGGTTTTTCGGTTGTTGACAAGTTTCTTATTGTTTGTTGGTTCGTTTTTTTTTTTTCATCTTCCGATCTACTTCTTTTTTTGTAATTTCCGTTGTCGTTGATTATATTTGATATTTGGCCTTCGTTTAGAGTAGTTCCATTGGATATAACTCTCCCACTTACAATTTTACCATCTACGTTTTTCTGTTTTAGTTCTGTACTCACCTTCCTTAGATTTTTATTGCGATCGGATTTTATTCTCCCTATGTTTGCTGAGTCGATATAGAAAGTCAATATCTTTTAAGAGAAACTTTAGTTGTAAATGATTGTTGATTAGTTCCAACAGGGCTGCGTAAAATTCGTCTTTATTTTCTTCAACTTCCGGAAAGTTTTGGATTGTTATGTTCCTCTTTCTTCTATCTATCTCTAGCAGGTTAGTTTTTTGTTTGTTTAGGTAAATTTTTTCATTTAAATCTGTCTCCAGTTTTTCAAATTTTTTATCTAGCTTTCTATTTGTTTCATCTAGTTTAGCATTTATATCCGAGCTCTTAGTTTTTAATATAGTTTTTTTAGTCTTACGAGAAACGAGAAAGAAAAAAGTGCACATCACCAACAAGAAACAGTCCGTGTTTTAGTTTTTGGCAGTCTTCTTATAAACTACTAGCCAGTTTTTCGCTTCTTAAGAACAATAAAAATTCATTCAAAATGAATATCGTAAAGGTGTAACCTTTGTGTGTCAAACAAATTTAAAAACATCATCACATATATTGCAAAACAGTTCAATCTATATAATCACGAACAAAAACGCCCACTCCACCTGCAGCATATGTTCATTTCTCTTGAGCATATGTTTCACTTGTGTTAAAATACAAAATATAGTCTGAAATATGACAATCCCCTTTGCTGCAGTTAAAAATCCCTATCTCATTTACAAATACGAATAAGAACACAAGGGCTTCGAGATTGCATACTAACAAATCAAAGTTTTACGAATTCATCATTTGTGATTGGTGTAGTTGGGGTTGGGTTGTTGTTTGATTGATATTGATATTTAAAATAGACATACTGAAAATATGTTTGGTTAGAAGAAAGGGCAATTAGTTCTTTAGTGATGAAAAATCAAGAAACGATCTTATAACAACAAGCCTACCATTCTCAGCTTTTTCATCAGAATCATTGAATTTTTAAACCATAAATATTTTTTATTTTTTTCTACTTTGAATTTCTTAGCTTCCATAAAGAAAGTTCTCTGGTAACTTGTAAAAAATATTGTCCTGTGTGTTCGCGACAAATAGTGATGAATTTAATTCCTCCTCTGCAGGTTTTTTCGCTTTCATTACACCAAAATATATATTAAATATATTATTAAAGTGATCACCATTTTTTCCTTTTTTCCATTATACTGCCAGATAAACAATTTTCTTTATTTTATTTTCCCCGTTGTCCGAAGAAAAGTGAGGAGGAGCTTAAGTGATGTAGGGCAAAGCGATTCGGCACACACCACGTCGGGCGAAGGATGCGCTACCGTAGGCGAGCAAAGGCGGGACAGTCGCAGAGAAAGTTTTCAGTTGTTTCATCTACCTCGCATGCAACACGGGTAGGTGTCCCACTGATGTCAAGCACTTAGAGATGTTTAGCAAATGCGTAATGGCGTCCATAAGTCTTCTGCAATCGATTCTCCGGAATGTTGCGGATTTCTTGCAGACATCAGGGCCTATGCGCTTAGTCATCCCGCATCCTGGAAATTCCCTCCATCTACGATTGTGTATATTAAAGCGACAATCGTTGATGTAAGGTTTGACCGTGGAAACAGGTAGGCCTAAAGCGGGTTCAGGTCCTGAGAAACTCTCCTTTGAACCCATTCTAGTTCAACCATACAAGCCTTCGTGAATCTAATCTTCCGACTCTGTTCTAAAAGGTCTCGAGTTCATGAACTAATTTTGAGGTGGATAAAGAGTTGGATAGAGCTTTGAGTGCAGCTTGGCTTTCACTGTAGACGCATGTTGCTTTTTCCCTTCCACTTGTGCTTCACAGCATAGTGCATGGCCATTAGTGTTGCGTATATCTCTGATTGAAAGTCAGACGAATATTTTCTTAACGAGAAGTGCAGTCGGATGATTTCGCGTCCAAAGAAGCGCCGGACAGACTTTGAGCCATCTGTAAAAATACGAAGATAGTCCTTTCAAGGTTCTGTATCTGGCCAGAGCCAGTCCTGAAGCATGGAAATTCGACTTTGAAATTATAGCCCAATAGGATGGCAGGTGTCATTGCGTCGGAAGATTTACACAAGAAAGTAGTGGTAGGACATTTCTCGCGCAAGTACACTGTCAGTGAAATGCGAGTTGTACCAAAATCATTTCTCTTGAGGCGAGACATGGCTTTCATTACATATCATTGCTGTGTAGATCCAGGGGACCTTGTTCGGCCAAAAGCCCCATGTTTTGCCAAAAGCACCTTTGCATTGCCAAGAAGCTGGGAGCGCTGGTGGTATTTGACTGAACATGCTTTGACCAAAGAAGCTTGCTATCTAAGATGACTTCCAGGTTCTTAGTTTTCCTGGATATCAGGATGGGAATGTCTTTTAGCACCACCTGAATTATACTAATATTTTTGCTCCTTCTCGTGAAGAGAACGACATCAGTCTTATGAGGGTTAACCGAAAACCCATTACTAGTGCACCAGTCTTCGATCACATTTAGCGCCGCCTGTGCGGCAGACAGTCGTTAAACTGTGGCGAGTAGACTTAGCCCGAAACACAAAGACCTTGATCGATCATTGTCTAGTACGAGTTACAGACGATGAAATTATGTCGGGAGTAATTGAAATGAACATCTCGGATCACTATGTGATATAGTGCATAATTAAATCCAAAGTTTATGTCAAAGACACATTAAAACAAAATCAGCTGTATATCCTAGATGCAATGATTCTGAATAATGTTAGGAACTATGATTGGGGAGATTTTAACAAATACATATAATAATGTCAACGACTTCTACGAAGGGTTCAAGAACACGCTTTCTACTACTTTGCAATTATCAACCGTAGTGCATCAACACAGAGAGAGAAGCAATGACCACAAGTGGATGACGAATGAATAAAGAAAAACCGAAGAAACGACGAATATGCAAAAGAGTACAATAAGTAAAACTCAATTCCTCAAACCTTTCAGAAGTCTAAGGCCAATCCCAAAGAAACCTTTAAACTAGTCAATTCAATTCTGGGTAAGAGGACCAACAACCTTGGTGAGACTCTAAAGATACGAAAGCAACATAAAGGATTTCGCTAACAGATTTACTCTCTTCGGTAGTCAAAAACATAGTTCACAAAACTTCAAACGGAACAAGAGGCATAGTCGTAGAAATAGAAAATATTGTTAGAGCTCTGAATGATAACAAGTCACCTGGCGTAGACGGAATCAGACCAAGAGACCTAAAAATGAACGCCGCAGCATTAGCACCTGTCATGACGAAACTGGTTAATATGGGCCTAGTCAATCCTCAGTCCCAACTCTCTTAAAAACATCTATCGTCCGACTGATCTACGAGAGTGGAAAGAAAAAGAATGTAAAGAACTACAGGCCCATCTCTAAAGAGGTAACCCTTTTAAAAAGAAATTGTTTTAACTACCAAAACGAAAGCAAGAGAAACTTCAAATCTTCAATTTGCAAAATGTCAGAATAAGGACTAAGTCATGGTGTTCAAAATAGACTCCAGATTATTATATTCAAACTCAAAAAGCCAGCATTTCAAAAGCTTAACCAATGTGCCAGATGAATGTACTATTTTCATTTTGATAGGCAGTTTATTAAATAAGCGACACGAAACTACAGAGTAAAAATTTCGGAATGCGTACGATAAATGGGTATAGATACTTGGTATAATAAATTGCTTCGCAAGCGGTGACCATCAAATACTTTGTAGTTTATATTTCCTGCTCTTAGAAAAAATTCTTTTAGCACTTTAAAGCAATAGAGGTGACGAACTGGAAGAATATTCAAATTACGAAATAACGAAAAACTAGGATGCATACGGTACTTATTGCATATTTTCCTTAGAACAGCTTTTTGTAAAATCCACAACGGCCCTAATCTATTGAAATATATACCACCCCAACATGTAATACCATATTGCAATTTGGAGTGGAAAATACCATAATAAACTATGTTTAAGAATTTGATAGAATAAACTTTAGCCAGGTAAAAAATGTTCCTAGGCGTAGAACGAAAACAATTTGTAAGTAAAGCAACATGGTTGACAAAATTTAATCTGTTGTCGATGATTATTTCCAAGTATTTAAATTCATTAACTACCTCAATTGAAAAGCATTTTTCACTACAGCTCATATTGTTGTAAAAGGTTAAGGAAGAACAACAGGAGATACAGTGGAACTTGAATTTGTGACACTCAGGAGAATGAAAGAAAACATTGCACCCAAAACTATTTTGTGCTGCCAAACTAAAGTACATCATTTAGGTTTTAGAGCTAATCAATAAATTATGCTTAGCAAACCAAATCGTCAGCAAGTTTAGCTCAAAATTTATGCCAGAAATTAAGTTTAAGGGACTATCGGAAGCGTACGCAAAAGCAACACCATCAGCAGAAGCTGTGGCGACACCTTTAAAACTCATTTCAAATAGAGAGTTAATATAAATTAAAAACAGCAAAGGACCGAGTACAGAACCTTGGGGCACCCCTAGGTTTATATACTCCAAATTACTTCTCACATCGTCAATCTTAACGCACTGTGATCAGTGCGAATAAAATCGAAACCACTTAAGCATAAAATCTCAAAAGCCTGCCTTTTCGAGTTTGGCCAACAAAATTCTATCAACAAACAGACCACCTGAAAACAATTTTTTATCCACATTTGCAAAGATATGGGCACACAAGTGAAGTAAGGCATCTTCAGTTGATTTATCCTTCTGGAAGCCATATTGAATAAGATTAAAAAAATTAACTTCGCACATAAATTTCGAAATCCGAATTTTTATTACCTTTTCAAAAATTTTGCTGATTGAAGGTATAAGTGAAAGAGGTCTATAGTTGGAGATATTGTCTTTTTGTCCTTTTTTTGAAAAGAGGCAAAACATCCGCGCGTTTCAGGGCTTTAGGAAAGTGTCCGAATATATACTTTTATTGAAGATATGTGCAAGGACATCAACTATAAAACATCCAATTTTCTTAAGTGTCCGGTTTGAAATACCATCCTTGCCGAATGAGTTTGAGTTTTTTAAAGGGCCTATAATTTTTAGGACCTCAAAAGCGGCAATTGGCTAGAAAACAAAACTATTGCCCTGAAGATGCTCGGCAGAAAGGCAGTAATTTGAAGTCCAGTGAGAGGAATGCAGTTGCGGCCTGTAACGCGAGGATGGAAATATTCGTTAAACATTTTAGCCATTTCAAATTTGCCAGAGGTGGAGGATTCGTCAACACGAATAGTAATTGTCATTTTGGATGATGTGGTTTTATTTTGAATAGAATTAACCACTTTCTATTCACCTCTAAGATTGCCTCTTCGCTCTTCGGGCGCCTTGTCGCGGCGGAGGGGCTTAAGAGGTCAATGACCTCGAACTAAGACCCGGAGAACCCCGAGTTAGTCATGAATGAATGGACAACCAGATGGATGAAAATACTCCAGGTGGCACCCGCAATAGCGGAAATCCACCCGCGATCTCCCTGATCGCGGCCGGGGCAAGGATTCTGGAGGCCCCACCAGTCATTCTCAACTCTCCGGCAGCCCGGAACGACACCGACTCCTGCGGCTCATTGTCCGACCACTTGGTTGGACTGAGCGTGAGCGGTGCAACCGAGAGAGGCGACACCGACGATGGTGCGGCACGGGAAACCGCCAAGGTTGAACGAGCCCCAGAATTGGGACGTGCTGTAGATTGCACTGCTAAGTGCCCAAAAAGAAGGAGGAAAAGGCGTGCCCGAAAATCGTGCAAAGAGGCTGGTACAGCCGAAGGCACGAAGATTGAGGGCGAACCTCTGGGAAAGGCAGGTAAGAGGATGAGATCGGCGGAGGTATCCCCTACCGAAGCCCATCCGACCCTCTCACCTGCAGATCCCGCACTTCTTGCCGGCGCGCAGCGCAGAAAACGTCGGCGGCTAGTAAAGGCTGCTGCTGGAGGCACAAGCATGCCAGCACTTTCGGCATGCGCCTCAAACACTCCTCCTCTTATTGGTGACGGTCAAACTCCCAATAAGAGCGTGCCAAGTTCCAAAACTGACGGAGCTGAAGATGTTCAGGGTCCTGTCATGGTCGGTGCCACCGCCGAAAAAGGTGATGATGCTGGCAGACTGACTCTGATCGCAGAAGGCGAAGCGGTCTTGGATCATAACAACCCTCAGGCTGGCAAAGCTGTTCGAAAGCGGCGTCGGAAGGGAGCAGGAGCTCGAACCGAAAAAGGTAAGAGCACTTGCAAGCGGAAGATGGCCGCCGGGGACAATCTTGCTGGGGAGAGAGAACGTGATGTCTCCTCCTCTGATATGGCGGCGGGAAATCGGAGTCCAAAGGCAGATGCGGCGATCAATAAAGATCAAAGCAAAAACCTGAAGACGGAGAGGACCAAAGGCTGCTCATCGGAGGCGGGCACTTCACACAAAAAAACCCCTTCCTCTGGAAAGGCAACACAAATGACCGTAAAGAGTAGAGACAAGCACCTCTCCTACAAAGAGGCAGCCATCTCCTCCGAAAAGGTCAGAATAGGGAAGGCTGGCAGTGACAGCAGAATGACCAGCGCAGATTGCCAACACTGCGAGGATCATCTACTGGAGCTAGCTTCAGCAACAGGCTTCTGTATTCAAGCGGAGAGGTCTGCTTTGATGAATGGTACCTTCGTGGTGAGCTGTTCCTCTCAGCAGACATCTGCCTGGATCAGGAGCATGGTGCCGAAAATCCCCCTCCTGGGAACTAGCACTTATCAAGTAGTTAGTCTCCCGAAACTAACGCGCGCCATCTGCTGGATTCCGGGAAAACCCGGAAACAAGCTGAAAGTGCTGACGCGAATACGTGCGCAGAACCCGGGACTCGACACGAGGGCCTGGACTGTCTATTCCTACAAGGAGAAAAAGAACTCTCTGAAAAAAGAGGGCTTCACTCTGGTAGTGGGAATGGACAATGGCTCTGTTGAGGCCCTGAAAACCGCGTACGACTCACGTCCCTACTTCGGCCTTGGTAGGATTGTATTCCATTTTGATGTCAAGTAGTCGAAGGATGGAACGTGTTCCCCAGTATGAATCCATGATTTTTACTCAGATCAACCTACAGCATTGCAAGGCTGCTACCGCTCTTCTAAGTAGCAGAATTGCATGCAGTAGTACAAATCATCACATTGTATCCATTCAAGAACCATGGGTGTGGAACAAACGCCTGTGTGGTCTTGGTGGCATACGTGATGCTACAATCCTTTATGATGAGCGATCCGAAAGGCCCAGGGTCTGCCTCATCATATCGAATACGCTATCGGCAACCAAACTTGGTCAATTCTGTGGTCAAGATCTGGTAGCTGCGAAAGTGAGCTACAAGGCGCACGGAGAAATTGAACACTTCGTCGTGGCGTCTGCTTACTTCCCCTACGACTCGGTACTACCCCCGCCACCTAAGGCGGTTTCCGAACTCGTAGAGTACTGTGAAGCCAGAAGGATTGGACTCATCATCTGTTGCGATGCTAACGCTCAAAACACATTTTGGGGCAGCAGCAAATGCAACCGGAGAGGAGACCATCTTTTAAACTTCATTCTTTCGTCTGACCTTTTCATCAACAATGTTGGCTCTCTACCAACCTTTGTGACGGCGAGACGACAGGAAGTGATTGACCTAACCTTATCTAACAGGCATGCGAAGGCCATCACTAACTGGAGAGTCTCACCAGATGTTACGCTGTCAGACCATAGATACATCGAATTCCAATTGAAGTGCGGGATCTCCCCCTCACAGCCCAAGCGGAATCCGAGAAAAACAGACTGGGTGCGATTTAGGGAGGAGCTTGAGAAATCCACTCAAGCCCCGCCTAAACTCAAAACTAATCAATCGGTGGAGGATGCAGTTCATAACCTGAACAGCGCCATCACCAAATGTTTTGAACTCGCATGTCCTGTCAAAAAACCTCCCAACAGGAAGCCGGTTCCCTGGTGGAATGCTGAGCTCCAACGGCTTCGCAGGGAAGCCAGAAGTCTTCTGAACAGATCGCTTAAATCGAACTCGGAAGATGACTGGAATAAATATCGATCGAAGCAGAAGGAATATAAGAAGCTTATTCGAAAATCGAAGAATGATTCCTATAAGTCCTTCTGCGAAGAGATCAAATCCCTGAGCGCGACCAGCAAGTTGGTTAAAGTCCTCAAACGAGGAAAATCGACAAAGCTGGATGTACTCAGAAAGTCTGATGGTACCTTTACCGAGTCTAAAGCAGAAACTCTTAGTTTACTGTTTCAGACCCATTTTCCGGGAAATCAGACTGTCATCGGCTCGTTGCACACTCCCTCATTGGATACTGCGGCTGTAGCGATGAAAACAACTCGGCGTAGCTGGTATGTTGCGTCACGCGTGGCAACTACTGAGGCCATTGAATTTGCTGTGGCATCCTTCGATGGCTTTAAGTCGCCGGGCACTGATGGGATATACCCCGTTAAGCTGCAAAAAGGTATAAGACAGCTGCTTCCTACACTGAAAAGAATTTTCACTGCTAGCCTGGCACTTGCCTACATACCTATCCCTTGGCGCGCGGTGAAAGTGGTCTTTATTCCCAAAATAGGGAAAGAGGATTACTCACTAGCCAAGAGTTTTAGACCAATAAGTCTAACATCATTCCTGCTGAAAAGCATGGAAAGACTAGTAGAGTTGCACGTGCGCAAAGATGCCCTTCGATTGCATCCTCTGTCGGACATGCAACATGCTTATCAGCGCGGAAAATCCTGCGAGACTGCGCTTCAAAACCTAGTTGGGAGAATTGAATGCGCTCTCGAAAGGAAAGAGTACGTACTAGGCATTTTCGTCGACATTGAGGGAGCTTTTGATAACGCTACCTTCGACAGCATGTGTAACGCTGCTAGACGGCATGGCGTAGATGAAGCACTGGTTTTGTGGATCAAAGCAATGCTTGTGCACAGGACATTGATCGCTGATACAGGCCTCGAACAATGTGTCAAGTCTGGAGTAAACAGGGGCTGCCCGCAAGGTGGCGTCTTGTCTCCGCTGCTATGGTGCATGGTGGTCGACTCTCTGCTAGATGCTCTCAATGCCTCTGGAATCTATGCCCAGGCCTATGCGGATGATGTTGCTGTTCTCTCTGTCGGCTCATGTTTAGCGAATGTCTGTCTCAAAGCGCAGGCGGCGCTAAACGTGATCGATGACTGGTGCACGAGAAATGGGCTGTCGGTTAATCCTCTTAAGACCGATGTCGTTCTCTTCACGAGAAGGAGGAAAACAACTGGCATTGCTCAGCTGGTGCTAAAAGGCATTCCCATCCCTATATCCAAGGAAGCTAAGTATCTAGGAGTCATTCTAGATAACAAACTTCTCTGGTCAAAACATGTTGAGTCCAAAACCACCAAAGCGCTGTCAGCTTTCTGGCAATGCAAAGGTGCCTTTGGCAAAACATGGGGCTTATCGCCGAAAAAGGTCCTTTGGATCTACACGGCAATGGTAAGACCGATAATCTCATATGCATCGGTTGTTTGGTGGAGCAGGCTGACACGAAAACACGTTGTGGCTTCACTCACCAAACTCCAAAGAGCGGTCTGCCTCAGTTGCACGGGGGCTTTCCCCAGCACACCGGGAGCTGCTTTGGATGCTATGATGAACCTTCCACCCCTTGACATATATATCAGAGGGTGTGCACTGAAAACTATTTCTCGCCTAAAGAGGAATGGTCTTTGGTACAACTCGCAGTGGAGTGAGGGTGTACTTGTGAGAGAAATATCCTACGATCACTGTCTCATGGATATGCCCTCTGACGCAATGACACCTGCCATCCTACTGCGCAGTAACTACACAGTCACATTTCCTTGGCGTCAGGACTGGCTTTGGCCAGACACTGAACCTGGAACAGAATGTCTTCGCATCTTCACAGATGGCTCCAGGACTGATCAGGGATCCGGCGCCGGAGTTTTCTTCGAGCGCGAAAACATTCGACTGCACTTCTCGTTAGGAAAATATGCGTCTGTCTTCCAGGCGGAGATTTACGCAATCCTAATGGCCATGCACTATGTTGTGAAACACAGATGGAGGGGAAAGAGCATATGTGTCTGCAGTGACAGCCAAGCTGCACTCAAAGCTGCATCCAATCCTCTGTCTAACTCCAAACTAGTGCATGAACTCAAGACCTTGTTGAACAAAGTCGGAAGACTTAATTCACTTAGGCTTGTATGGGTTCCAGGTCACTCTGGAATCCCAGGAAACGAGATCTCCGATGAACTCGCTAGAAAAGGCTCAGAGGAGAGTTTCTCAGGGCCTGAACCCGCCTTAGGTCTACCAGCTTCAACGGTTAAATCTGACATCAATGACTGGGTCTTTAACGCACACAGTCGTAGATGGAAGGAATATCCAGGATGCAGGATGACTAAGCGCGTACGCCCTGACGTCTGTAAAAAGTCCGCAACATTCTTCTTATCCTTAAGAAGAAATGACTGCAGAAGGCTAACGGGCGTCATTACGGGCCATTACACTTTTGCCAGGCATCTTTACGTGCTTGGCATCAGTGAGACGCCTACCTGTGCTGCTTGTTGCGAGGAGGACGACACAGCGGAACACTTTCTCTGCGACTGTCCCGCCTTCGCTCGTGCACGGTGGCGCACCCTTGGGGCCGACGTGGTGGGTGCCGAATCTCTTAGCTCAACATCACTGAAGCCCCTCCTCACTTTTCTCCGGACAACGGGGAAAATACAATAAAGACAAGGTGTCTGTCTGGTAGTACAATGGACCAGTATTTGTGTCTGAGTGCTCCAGCAGATTGTAGAAGCCTCCAACAAAAAAAAAAAAAAAAAAAAAAAAAGATTGCCTCGCACTGAGTTGAACTCTTGACTATAAAAAATATTCCTACGTAAAGGTATTTCCCTTTTTAATCGAGCACACAGTTTCTTGTAGGTTGTGTAGGCTAGGATGCTTTTCACTTTTAATTCGAAGCCGATTCTTTAGGATAATTTTATTAACCAACTAACAAGAAATCAATGGCTTTAATTTTTTCATAAATTTCACGGGTTAATTTCTGATACTGCAACGATTGATATGTTCAGTAAGAGATAGAATGAATATATCATAACCCTCGAAAGCCTCGGAATCATCCTGTATAGTATACACTTCCTCCCAAAACTCAAGACAAGAGCTGATCTGTGCTGTGAGAAACCATTTTTGATAATGTCGCGTTGGGACTTCTTTCTTAGTGAAGGCATTAACCAACAATCCTATCATAGAATGATCAGTTATATATAAATCAAAGACACATTTCTCATAAAAGCTTGGAGACACTTTTGAGAAGCGTCCATAGATGTGGTCTAAACACTTTCTCGACTGTAATTTATTTGGTTCATTTATAAAAGAAGCTAGACCATGGGACGCTAGTAAAGTTAAATATGTTGATACGGAATCGTTGTTAAAATCTAACATATCTATGTTAAAGTCGCCAAAAAAAAAAACATTTTTAGATTTTTTACTTTTTTTACTTAGAAGATTGGAAAATTCTTCAATAAAGATCGAGGCGCTGAATTTTATAAATCTGTATACGCAGTAGACGACATAGTCTTCATTATTAAATATAAACGATAATTAAAATATCAGCAATTTTGAAATCTAAATTTGAAGCAACACAGTCATATTCAAGCCTTACAAAACAGTCAACACCGCCCGCTGCATAATTATCGTTACAATTTGCAAAAAAAATAAAATCCGGTATACTATAATCGTTAATTTCAAAATTGTAAATCCATATTCCTGACAAAAATATAAATTCAGGAATGCATGCAAAAGAATCTAATTCGGAAACGAGCTCAGAAAACTTTTCTCTTATGCTTCTTACATTTTGGTGGATGAAGAAAAGTTTATCTTTACAGAAATCTTTGGAAAGTAAAACATTATCTGGACTAAAGCTATTAATATTTGAGGTACTAGTATCATCATCATCTGAAACATAATTTAAAATCATAATAGAAAAATGTAAAAACTTTGAAAATTATAATATGCGTTTAAGATCATCAAAATATCTTAAAACGATGTTACCCTCAAATTTCCTCATTAAAAAGTTGTTATTGTTAAACCACAAGTACTTGTAACCTTTCTCTTTCTTCGCAGCTTTCGCCTGCATGAAGAGCGCCTGATTGTATTTTGTTAACGCATCAACGCCTCCACCATTGCTATTGCTCGTAATGCCCTATGAGAGTTTCTTTTTCCTTTTATCTTGATCTTGATCTTGATCTATCTTGATTGCCTTTCTCTCTGTTGTGGATTTTCTTGAAGTAGCATTTTTCGATTTGGAAGTCTGTTATTTCAACTCCTAATGCATTACGAAAAATTTGCTGCGCTAGCTCAACCTCAGGAACACCAGCAATTTCGATGCAGTTTTGCAAGGAGTTCTGTTGTTGCCAGCTAAGTCTACTCTCAAGAGAGTTGATCTTCGATTTGAGACCTTCGTTCCCTTCGCGTAGCACAAACAAAGAATGAAGAAATTCTTTGTTCAACTCCTCCTAGTGCATTAGTTTCTGGTAAATCATCTGGTTTGTAAATTCACCATCAACTTCAACAGCATCCGATTTAGTGGAACTCCTAACTAACTCCAACTCGGCAACAGAGCTTGCTTAGCGATCTTTCTGTTAGCTGTTTTAGTAGGTTGAACTGCTTTCTTCGTTTCTAATTGCTTATTTGTAACTTGTGCTGATTCCGGTAAATGAAGAGATCGACGTTTTAGTGCACTGCACTTATCACAACGGAAAGAATTTCCACTTGCTTTCATATAATCAGCATCTTGTTCTTGAATGTTCACGCATGCTACATGAAACAATCCATTACAATCACCGCCCGAGATTTTAAGTGTTGAAATTCGTTCAACCCTTTCTGAACACACGTTACACAACATTTTAAATTTATTTTTTAACTACGAAGCTTAAAAAGTGATGCGAACCCCACGATTCTCACTTTTTTGGCAACTCGAGAAAATTGACGTTCGTGAGAGCATTTTATCCTGGTTTCGAGAGCTATCTGAAAAACAAGCACATCAAAGTGAAAATTAAGGACGAGTATAGTGAAAAAGAAAGGTCAAATACGGAGTCCTACTACTGACGATTACGAACGATGCAACAACCATTATTGCAAGCCATAAGCACGTGGAAGAGGCAATTAAAATGATGGAAAAAGATTTTAATGCAATCACTGCGTGATGCCACGATCACGGTCTTGTTATAAACGTTGAAAAAACGAAGGTAATGCACATACGCCCATCGCATATTCCTAAAACGAATTTTTTTCTAAAAATGCACGTTCGGTGATGCCTTCATGAAGTTGAGAGTCATTTGCAACTGCAAGATTACGACAAATGCAGCGAAATGACAGATAACGTATCGGTCTACAAATACCTGAGCATTATCATAGACTACAATCTCAAATGGAGTTATCACATTGAAGGGAAGAGGAAGAAACTGCAACAATCAGAATATGCTCTTTACTACCTGAGCAACTTTTGTCCAGCATCAGTTCTTCACCAATGTTATCTTGGTTTGAGTGAAACCCATCTGAGATATAGTATCTTAGCATGGGATAAGGCATCGCAAATGGCTTAACTTGAATCACACAGAAAATGATTCAGAAGACAATATATAGGGCGCAGTATGGAAACCTGTACCAGCAACGACAGATTTTAAATGGTATAAAGATGCTCTGGTATCTGATCTCCACAAACTTGAGGGCATCTCTAGCTTCGTTATGAAATCCCAAGATCCTGGATGAAGAAGATAAGATATTTTTTTTTTAGTTTTTAAGATCATTTTTATTTATTATTCTTAGATCTTTCTTTCTTATGGGATGTGAACTGCGACCGGCGATTGCTACGAGTATAGAGGGGAAAGACAGCGCTTATTCGGATGTAGATGGCAGACTTAGGCAAAAAGTCTTGAGCTTTAAATTCATAAGCGAATGCCTCATAACAATCCGCATCAAGGCTAAATTCGGCATCATTAGCCTGATCTGCGCCCGCGCTCCGACAGAGGACAGGGATGACAACAGCAAAGTTGACTTTTATGATCTCCTAGAAAAAATATATGATCAATGCCCCGCTACGACACGAAGATCCTTCTGAGAAATTTTAATGCACAGCTGGGAAAAGAAGAAATTTTTGCTAGAGTCATCGGAAAACACAGCCTACACGCACTACAACACATCCGGGAACGAACTCAGGCTCGTGGACTTTGCCTCGGGACGGAATCTCTCTATAGTGAGTACGCGGTTCCCACAACTCAGCATCCATAAAGGGACCTGGCGGACCCTTGATCAATCAACCGTCAACCAGATTGGTCACATTGCGATTGACGTCAGGCACTCCTCCAGTATTCTCATCTACTCGGATTGTTAAAAGTGTAGGGAAAAGAAAACTCAACTTGAAATTATAATAATTTCAGAATTAGAGACCGTTGCAGAGAATCACGTTTTTTTTGACTTCAACTCTTTATTTGACAGTGATAGTTGACAGTTTACAATATTCATGACACAAACCAAAATGATTTTGAATTAATTTAAGCCCCTGGTTTCATTTCGCTACCGGCATTGTTACCATTTCCGCCCACCTCCTCCAGTACCTGCGACGAAATGTTTGTTGGTTGATCTCGCCGCCCACCGTGTTCTCCAGAAAGTTGATCTTCTTTAGGTAAGGCAACCAGCTTCGCGATGGCTCGTTTAATTACCGAATGTTGTGTGCGGACAGTGGCTACTCTTACCAAACCATCATCTCCTGGGTGAATCTCAATGACCCGACCCAATTGCCATTGAGTTGGTGGTGCCCGTTCATCACTAATTAGTACGATGTCACCAGCTTTCAAATTGTCCTTTGTTTGACGCCATTTGTGGCGCACCTAAAGCTCATGCAAATACTCACAACTTCAGCGTTTCCAAAAATCCTGGTGGATCTGCTGTAGTTGCTTCCACCTAGTGAGTTATCCAGTTTTGGTACTCAGCCAATCAGCTTCGGGGGGTGCTGTGAGTGGGCCACCCACTAAGAAATGCGCAGGAGTCAAGGCACTGCAATCACCGGGGTCATCAGAGAGAGCGGTGAGCGGTCTTGAGTTTAAAACCGCTTCGATTTGTTTTAGCACGGTATAAAACTTTTCGAACGTCAGGAGTGCTTCTTCGATGGTCCTCTTCAAGTGGTGCTTCATGCTTTTGATACCAGCTTCCCAAATACCTCCGAAGTTTGGCGAGCCTGGTGGAATACAGTGCCATGAAACCCCGCGAACTGCAGCTATTTGCGCCCCGGCGTCCAGCTGATTCTTTATGGCGATCAATTCGGTTTTAAGTATCGCGTTGGCTCCAACAAATGTACTTGCACAGTCGCTATATGTGTCAGCGCTGTATCCTCGTTGAGCAAAAAATCGTCGCAATGCAGCCAAGAAGCTTTCAGTTGTCATATCGCTGACAGGTTCTAAATGAACAGCGCGGGTGCTAAAGCACACGACGTATCCCTTGTAGCTTTTGCAACCCCTCCCTTTCGTAGTACGAATCCTATAGGGTCCGAATCCGATGAGCCGGAAGGCTCCCCATCATCTGAATCTTATTAGGTGGATGTTGGCGGAGACATTTAATGCACTTACGAATATATTTCTTGATTGTATTTCGCGCATCGATCAGCCAATATCGTCGACGAAGAAAATTAAGTGATGCCTGGGTACCACCAGGCATAGTTTCTTCGTGAGCTTTAGCGACGATCAGCGTCGACAGACAACTCTCTTTGGGCAAGATAAATGGAAAGCGCTCTGCCGTAGGCATAATAGCATTTTTCAAACGCCCATTAAGACGTAAAAAACCTTGTTCGTCTATCAACGGGTTTAGTTTTAACAATTTGCTCTTCGATTCAATAGGTTTATTCTGAAAAAGAGAAGAAATTTCGAAGAGCATTAGTTCGCTCAACTGCCGTACACCATGGTGTCTTCTCATGCGGTTGCTTAAGTGTAATGGCGGTGAATCGTCTACACCATGATAAAACGTTCAACAACTTATCGAGCTTTGAATATTTTTGCAGAAGTTGGTCGACAAGCTTAGCAGTTGACTTCTGCTCACATGGGACAGAATGGAAGGTTGCAACACGTTCGGGTTCCATTTCGTTGTCCAAGGATGTAAGTTGCTTTGGCCAAAAGGTGTCGTCTTTACACAACCATGACGGACCAGACCACCATATGTCCAGATCGGGTAGCTCAGAAGGGAAGACTCCACGTGATGCCACGTCAGCAGGATTAGTTTTCGTAGGCACATACCGCCAAGATTGTATCGGTGTTAATTTCTGAATTTGCGTGACTCTGTTGGCAATATATTCTTTATGTTGACCGGGGTTTGAACGAATCCAAAAAAGAACTGTTTTAGCGTCTGAGCAGCAAAAGGTTTGAATGGATGTTAACTGAAATGCCTCCAATACTTTTTTCACAACTTTTGCCGCCAACAACGCAGCGTTCAGTTCTAAACATAGTACAAAAATTTTCTTTAAGGGAGCAACTTTGATTTTTGCCATTAGGATGGAAACTTTTACTGGCTGATTCGGTGTTTGTACCCGCAAGTATGCAACCGCGGCATAAGCGAAGGTAGATGCATCAGCAAAGAATGGAGTTGATAACTCTTAATATAAGGCGAAGAGTAAATCCATCTAGGCACTTTAATATTTTCAACCGAATGAGGTTCTTCTCGAAATTTTTTCCAATGTTGTTGGTGTGGTTCGGGGATGGGTTCGTCTAAAGAGCAGCCGCATAGCCAAAGGTTTTGGCACATAATTTTCCCTGATATTATGACTGGCGCTAAAAGGCAGGCAGGATCATAGATTCGGGCAACATCGGACAGTTGCTGCCGTTTTGTGATGGGACCGGTTAATGGTGTCACATTTACTTTTTAACTGATAATGTCAGGGTCACAATACCAATACAGACCCCGGGCTCGGGTTTGTCGATCGGAGTTAAGATCGCAGCAAATAGGAAACTCACCTTCGTTAATACTGCTCAGAAACTCTGGGGAATTTGAATTCCACTTTCTCAGCAAAAATCCTCCGCTTTTAAGCAGCCGTTGAAGATGGATTTGCAGTTCTACTGCAGCTTCTACAGTGTCAGCTCCATGAAGGCAATCATCCATGTAAAAGCTATCACGAAGTACGCGCGATGCTTCGGGGTTTTCCCTCTTTAGCCAATGTATGCAATACTTTTATTGTTACATACGGTGAACAATTTAGCCCATACGTAACAGTTAGGAGACGGTACACATCAATGACACCCTCTTTGTTGGTCAAGAATATGCGCTGCATATCAGTGTCTGCTGGATCGATTAAAATCTGTCTATAACATTTCTCTATATCGGCCATAAAACCAATCCTATGTGTTCTCCATTTCAATAGAATTGTAGGCAAATCGTTTTGTAATTTTGGCCCCACATAGAAACAGTCATTAAGGGATATACCCGATCTGCTTTTCCTTGCTGCGTTAAAGACGATCCTCAACTTCGTGGTAGTACTAGACTCTTTGTAAACTCCATGGTGGGGAATATAGCATGCGTGTTTTGGTTCGACTCTTTCTACAACGCGTTCCATGTGGCCACAACGGAGGTACTCTTTCATGAAATCCTCGTATAGTTTTTGCACTGGTTCGTTTTTCGTCAGACGATTTTGCTGAAATTTGAATAATTTCAATGCATCAGCTTTCGTATCAGACAACTTTGTCAATTCGACATTTCTTTTGAGCGGATAACGAACTATAAAACGTCCATCCTTGTTGCGACGAGTAGTGTTTTCAAAATACTTCTCGCAATAAAGTTCATCTTCCGTCAGCGGGTCGCTCGGTGAGACCGATCTTCGATGAACTTCCACAAATTGGCGACTAAGTCGGTGAGTTCAGTGTCCGCAAAAGTACAATGACTTGTAGTGACCTGGACAATTTCTGATTTTGGCAACCGGCCAAAAATAACCCATCCCAGGTGGGTATTTTGTGCTACAGGAGCATTGTTCGGCAAATGTTTAATTTCGTTGCAAAGCAACGAACCATACAGGTCAGCACCTAGTATGATATCTATTGAACCTGGTTTGAAGAACGTTGGGTCCGCTAGGTCTAAATCCATAAACTCAGCGAACTCTTTAAGATCGATTGGATCAGGGGGCATCAGGTGCCCGAGTCGTGGTAAAATTAAGGCGGCGCAGTCAAATGTCATATGTGGTCTTGTGATAGAACATACACAGATTTGAACCAGACCTGTAAATGTGCCTACAGATGACCCGCCAACACCAGTAACTGGTACACGAAGCCGTGTTCGACGTAAACGCAGTTGTTGAGCAGCGAACTCACTTATAAATGTTGCTTGCGATCCGTTGTCCAACAAGGCGCGCAATTGTAAATAGTGCCCCGTAATGGTTCGGACTCCAATACGTGCTGTGGCGTGTATTACAGGGGCTAACGACAGGTGCGATTCATGTGCTTTGGTTTGATCACTGGGTTTTATGTTATCAGCGCACGAATGGTTTGAACTAATACCGCTCGGTCGCACAGTTAGTGATTCATGCAACATTGTGTGATGTTTTTCGTTGCATCGAAGGCACACAAATTTGGATGGGCAGTCGACTTGGACGTGATCAGTTCTCAAGCAGTTTTTACATAATTTGGATTTTAGAACAAATTGTAATTTCTCCGATGGCGAAAGTTTTCGAAAATCAGTGCAGTACATCAAAAGGTGCTTACCTGAGCATTTTTGACAACCTTTAACATTGGACTGGTGACTACGGATCGTTGATGATGACGTCATGACTTTCGACGTGAGATCTTTACTTCTCGCTTTAATAGTGTTTGCTGCTTCTAACCCTTCAATACGGGTTTCTAAAAATTTTACTAAATCAGTGTATGCTGGAATTTCATTAGGGGAATTAAGAGACACTTCCCATGCCTTTATGGTCGCCGAATCCAATTTCTCAGTCGTAAGGAAAACCAACCGATCGTCCCACTCAGATATTGGTCTACCTAATTGAGTGAGTGCACGAACCGCTTCCGTAGTTCCATCGACAACTTTACGCAGAGATGCGGCGGATCGGTGGTCATTGCAGGTAGATTCAACAGGTCACGTAAATACGTTTTCACTAGGCGACGATTGTTATCATAACGTTGACATAGGATATCCCAGGCTGTTTGAAAGTTCGATTCCATCACCGGGATATTGCACAAGAGTACTTCAGATTCGCCTCTCAAGCTGCTTTTTAAATAATGCAAACATATTATAAAATATGGTTCGAATAAATATTTAATAAACTATTTCTTTTTCAACCGAGAACATCAATGACGGATAAAGTTACAACCACCGGATTGAGGAAAATCTCCGAACTCTGGCGGGAATAAAAAACGAAAATAAATCCTCGCTTGCTTGGTTGGAGAAGCAAGTGGTCTTAGACATCGACTCCATTCGGAATCCCAGACTACAGAGGAAAGCGGTGTTGACGATGTAGGAAATGTTGAGGAAATGTGTCGAGGAAGATATGGCACTATCAAGTACTGCACAACCAAGCACGTCACACTCTGCATTGCTTTTGGCAGGAAGATCAAGAATGGTTAAATGAAATGAAAAGACCTGACTTTAAATATGTGAGTCTTACATTCTTCGAGCATAGCGTCGCTTAAAAAGGACTGCAATAATCTTATTCGATAATCAGTGCTCTCCAACGATTCGCATGTTGCCACGAACGTCGAAGTAGCGGTCAATTTTTCCGCTGGTGGAATTCAAGCTCCCATTAAAGTGTTATTTTTTTTAAAGTCCGTTCCTGTTAAAGACAGTAGCAATTTTAATGCGGATTCCTCCATGCACAAGTAGTTGAAAAAGGGGGGCTTCTTTTTCTTTTGTAATAAAATTAAATGAACCTCATTCACCCATCCCTCTGGAGAGTAGTGAACGAACATCTTCGAGACAAACCATCTGCATCCCGTCCAAATTGTGTGACAAACACCATAACAGCGTACACTCTTAAAAAAAAATACCCCTATATTTTGTCTAGGGCTTACCTAACCCATTTTTTTTTTGTTGGAGGCTTCTACTATCTGTTGGAGCACTCAGACACAAATACTGGTCCATTGTATTACCGGACCTGTCTTTATTGTATTTTCCCTGTTGTCCGGAGAAAAGTGAGGAGGGGCACCAGTGATATAGAGCTAAGAGATTCGGCACACACCACGGCGGCCCCAAGGGTGCGCCACCGTGCGCGATCGAAGGTGGAACAGTCGCAGAGAAAGTGTTCTGCTGTGTCATCCTCCTCGCAACATGCAACACAAGAAGGCGTATCAGTTATGAGGAGCACGTAGAGATGCTTGGCAAAAGTGTAATGGCCCGTAATGAAGCCAGTAAGCCTTCTGCAATAATTTCTCCTTAAGGATAAGAAGAATGTTGCGTACTTCCTGCAGACATCAGGGCATATGCGCTTAATCATCCTGCATCCTAAATATTCCCTCCTTTTACACTATGTGCATTAAAGACCCAGTTGTTGATATCAGATTTGACCGTGGAAATAGGTAGACCTAAGGCGGATTCAGGTCCTGAGAAACTCTCCTCTGAGACCCTTCTAGCGAGTTCATCGGAGATTTCGTTTCCTGGGATCCCAGAGTGACCTGGGACCCATACAAGCCTCAATGAATTTAGTCTTCCCCCTTTGTTCAAAAAAGTCTTGAGTTCATGAACTAATTTGGAGTTGGATTTGAGTACAGCTTGGCTGTCACTGCAGATTCATATGCTTTTTCCCGTCCACCTGTGCTTCACAACATAGAGCATGGCCACTAGGATTGCGTAAATCACTGATTGAAAGACAGACGCATATTTTCCAAACGAGAAGTGCAGTCGAGAAGTGGAGCTCAAAGAAAATTCCAAGCGTCCGACTCCTGCCCAGTCTTGGAGCCATCTGTGAAAATGCGGAGACAGCTCATTCCAGGTTCAGTGTCTGGCCAAAGCCAGTACTGACGCCATGGAAATATGACTGTGAAATTACAGCGCAGTAGGATGGCAAGTGTCATTGCATCAGAAAGCATATCCATGAGACAAGTACACTTTCACTCCAATGCGAGTTCTACCAAAGACCATTTCTCTTGAGGCGAGACATGGCTTTCAGTGCGCACCCTCGGATATATATGACATATATATTATATATATGATATATGCGTATATAGGGGTGGAAGATTCATCATAGCATCTAGAGCAGCTCCCGGTGTGCTGGGGAAAGCCCCCGTGCAGCTGAGACAGACTGCTCTTTGGAGTTTGGTGAACGAGGCCACAGCGCGTTTGCGTGTTAGCCTGTTCCACCAAACAACCGATGCATATGAGATTATCGGTCTTTTCATTGCCGTGAAAGACCTTTTTCGGCGATAAGCCCCATGTTTTGCCAAAGGCACCTTTGCATTGCCAAAAGCTGACAGCGCTTTGGTGGTTTTGGACTCCACCTGTTTTGACCAAAGAAACTTGCTAGTACAGGTACTAAGTACCAGCTACTTAGCTTCTTCGGATATCGGCATGGGAATACCTTTTAGCACCAGCTGAGTAATACTAGTATTTTTCCCACTTCTCGTGAAGAGAACGACATCAGTCTTAAGAGGATTAACCGACAGCCCATTACTCGTGCACCAGCGCTGTGAGACAGACAGTCGCTAAACATGAGCCGACAGAGAGAACAGCAACATCATCTGCATAGGATTTTCCGCGCTGATAAGCATGTTGCATGTCCGAGAGAGCATACATTCGAAGGGCAACTTTGCGAACGTGCAACTCTACTAATCTCTCAATGCTTTTCAGCAAGAAGAATGTTAGACTGATTGATCTAAAACTCTTGGCGAGTGAATAATCTTCTTTCCCTATTTAGGGTATAAAGACCACCGCGCCAAGGAATAGCTGTGTAGGCAAGTGCCAGGCTAGCAGTGAAAATTCTTTTCAGAATAGGAAGCAGCTGTCTTATACCTTTTTGCAGCATTACACGGTATATCCCATCAGTGTCCGGCGATTTGAAGCCATCGAAATTTGCCACAGCAAATTCAATGGCTTCAGTAGTTGCCATGCGTGATACAGCATACCAGTTGAGTTGTTTTTATCGTTTCAGTCGCAGTTTCCAATGAGGGAGTGTGCAACGAGCCGATGACAGTCTGATTTCCCAGGAAATGGGTCTGAAGCAGTAAACTAAGAGTTTCTCCTTTAGACTCGATGAAGGTACCAACAGGCTATCTGAGTACATCCAGCTGGGTCGATTTTCCTCGCTTGAGAACATTAACCAACTTGCTGGTCGCGCTCAGGGATTTGATCTCCTCGCAGAAGGACTTATAGGAATCATTCTTCGATTTACGAATAAGCTTCTTATATTTCTTTTGCTTCGATCGATATTTATTCCAGTCATCTTCTAAGTTCGATTTAAGCAATCTATTCGGGAGACTTCTGGCTTCTCTGCGAAGACATTGGAGTTCAGCGTTATACCAGGGAACCGATTTCTTGCTGAGAGGTTTTTTCACAGGACATGCGAGTTCGAAACAGTTCCTGATGGCACTGCTCAGGTTATGAACGGCATCCTCCACCAATTGCTTTGTTATGAATTTAGGCAGGTCTTGAGTGGATTTTTCAAACTACTGTCTGAATCGTACCCAGTCCGTCGGATTCCGTTTGGGCTACGAGGTGTCCCACACTTCAATTGGAATTCGATATATTTATGGTCTGACAGCGTAACCTCTGGTAAGATTCTCCAATTAGTAATGGCCTTCACATGCCTATTCGACAGGGTTAGGTCAATCACTTCTTGTCGTCTCGCCATCACAAATGTTGGTTGGATAAGATCAGACGAAAGAGTGAAGTTTAAAAGATGGTCTTCTCTCCGGTTGCATTTGGTGCTGCCCCAAATAGTATTTTGAGCGTTAGCATCGCAGCAGATGATGAGTCCAATTCTTCTGGCTTCACAGAAACCGAGTTCAGAAACGCCACGATGCCACGATGAAGTATCAATTTCTCCGTGCGCTTTGTAGCTAACTTTCGCGGCCATCAGATCTTGATCACAGAATTGACCAAGTTTGGTTGCCGAAAGCGTGTTCGATATGATGAGATAGACCCTAGGCCTTTCGGATCGCTCATCATAAAGAATCGTAGCATCACGTATACCACCAAAACCACACAGGCGTTTATTCCACACCCATGGTTTCTGAATGGATAAATCGTAGTACTGCATATAATTCTGCTTCTGAGAAGAGCGGTAGCAGCCTTGCAATGCTGTAGATTAATCTGAGTAGGAATCATCGATTTAGACTACGGAGCACGTTTAATCCTTCTATTGCTTGACATCAAAATGGAATAAAATCTTACCAAGGCCGAAGTAAAATCGTGAATCGTATGCGGATTTCAGGATCTCAACAGAACCGTTGTCCAATCCCACAACCATAGTGAAGGCCTATTTTTTAGGAGAGCCCTTACTCTCTTTGTAGAAATCTGATTCTCAATTTTTCTCAATTTCAATTTCCCAACTCCAACCGATTTTCTTTTTCTTCTGATGTTATAATTTTGTCCACAGTCCTCAATTTAACTGATAACATTTCGGCTATTTCTTTAGGAGATTTTCCCTTATAATAATTAAAATAAAACAACTCCCTTACTTTGCTATCAGTTCGATTTCCAGGCATGTTTTAAATTGCTTATTAGTCGGCAAAAACGGTACAAATTACACAACGGTAATAATTACACAACGAAAGTAGAATTTGTCATAGTGCTTGAAAATACCGTAAAAAATCGCAGAATCATTTTTTTCTATAATAATGATCTAAATAAAATTCTGTTTGCATTTTGCAAACAATTAATTGACAGCTTAAAGTTTGAAGATGTGTTTATTTTTGTTATTTTGCTGCATTCTAGTTTGAGCTTTGTTAATTTTCTTTTTGTTGTAGTTATTAAGAATAACCTTATTAATAAACTTATAAAAAGAAAAAATCCATAATTTTTAACACTTCAACTGAAATTGCAAACAATTTTTCCTTTTGCAAACAATTATGTGACAGACTGTATTTAATTATTTTGAAGCAAGACAAACTTAAGCACATAGGTATACAATTATCATATAAATTCTGAATGACATTCAAACAATTCAGGAAATTTTAAAAAGAATGTTGGAAATATGCATTTGGATGCCTGGTTGTTAATAAAAATTGTAGAATAGATAAAGGACCACATAATAAATTATTTAAAGAACCTGTACCTATGTAAAGCTGCTGTTTATATGATTTCATCAGGTCCTGTTTGGAACCGCCCCTGTTTTTGGAACCGTTTGGAGCCGCTCATGTTTTAGAACAGGTCCCCTGTTTGGAACCGCCTCATTTTTTTAAATGTTTTTTTTTTTTTTGGTGTTGAACAAATATGGATATTATGAATTTACTCAAAGTTTTGAGGAGAAAATATATGTAGGGGAATGGATGATAAAAATTCAAACAAGGAAAAAGGTCACTAATTCAAAGTAAAAAAACGTTTAATTCAAAAATATATTGTTTTAAATAATAAGTTGATAATTCACTAATAATTCAATAATAGTTAACTAATAATGCACAAAACAGATAATTCAATTGTAATTTAAAAAAAATAGATAATTTAATCAAACAAAGGCTTTTCACTTGACTTTAATGTTTTACTTGAATTTAATGCTTTACTGGACTTTTCTTTCGACAACACAAAAAACGCGTCTTCACACTTGGCTTACTTTTCCTTAAGTGTACGCTAAAACAAAATATTTGCGGTACAAAAGATATTTAGCAAAAAAAAAAACATAAAAAACATAAACGTTGCACTATAGCCTGGATAGTGTGTACTATCCTCAGTTTGGCCTCCTACACTCGGTCATCCTGCTTTTCGGCTGTCCCAGGCGAATCTTCAATTATACACGTCACTCAGCTTCGTCGATCAACTATCAGCATCAACATCACCATCATCTTCATCTTGATATTCGTCTTCGCTTTCAACCTCATCGTATTCGCTAACATCTTCGTTGCGCCATGGCTTCATAAAGTCGGCGGATGATGAAGTAGAATTCGGTCCTTCGTGACTACCAACTTTATGAACCTCATATCGGTCGTTCCGCTTGACTTTGACGATTTCATACGGGCCTAAGTACAATGGATATAACTTGGTTCCCGGTGCAAATTGAGTTTTCTTAATTGCAACCAGATCACCTAACTTGTACTTCACAGCATTTTTCCTCTTACGATTGTAGCCTTTTCGGTTTTCGTCTTGGATCTTAGCAATTTGTTCGCTGCCCTGATTTCGCAAATTCCTTCTTGTATCTTCAAATTCTTCAATAAACAGCTTATCCATTAATTGTTTGAGTTCAACATTTTCAACACATCTCATTGAAACTCCAAACATTAACTCAAATGGCGTTTTATCCGTGCTTCTACCTATTGTGGAATTAATAATTCTTGGCAATTTTGGTGTATGCTTGAACCATTTGTCAGGAGCATCAACGGACATCTTCGTCAACATTTCGATAATAGTTCGGTTGATTCTCTCCACCTGTCCGTTTCCACGAGGAACACCTGTAGTCACCAGTGAATGAGTTATATTTCTTTCCTCACAGTACTCTTTAAATACGTTGGATGTAAATGCAGCACCTCTATCTGTGATATACATATGTATATATATAGTATATATATATATACACATATATATGTATAATATATACAGGGTGTCCCACGAGCAGTGTGCCAAAAAGCTACAGCAGTGTGCCAAAAAGCTAGAGCGTGTAGGTCTGGTCAAGACAAGAAAAAAATCGTATGGGAGGGGGGGGTCTATTCCCCCCGTTTAGCCGGGAGGGGCAATTTTCTAAAAAATTGACTTAATTTGGAAAATAAATTATTAAAAATCAACAGTTACAGCCACAATGCCGTGATATACTTTTTTGAAAAGCCAGAAACCTCTTCTTTCCTCCTGTTTTTAAATGAAGCTGTTTTAGG